>CM037094.1:53720313-54920313 GCA_020916435.1 Oxytropis ochrocephala
TGATGTGCACATGGTTATCTACTAACCACCCATGCCCGTAATCACATCCAACCCACCCAAAGGCAAACAAACCAGATCAACTAGAAAATCTCTGCCGAAGACTGACAGAGGACACCTAGCACACATTAGAGAAGTAGTTACCGGACCCTTAGCTGGAGTGTCGATAACCATCCCCCTCTCCATAGTAGACAACACTAAATTCAACTTTTCAAAGACAAAATGTATAATAAAAGAGTGCGTAGCACCCGTGTCAATAATAGCAACTAAAGGTGTACCATAGATGAAACATGTACCTTTGATATCATTAGGCCCTCTGAACCTGCCAATGCAAACACTCTCCCAGTGGATCTTTCCTTCTTAGGCTTGGTGCACTTGAAGCTAAGGTGACCAGCTTCACCACAGTTGAAACACACAGCTTCCTTGCGATCACACTCGGATGCCATGTGACCATTCTTCCCACACTTAAAGCACCTCTTCACCTCCATCTTACAATCAAAACTCTTGTGACTGGCTTGTCACACTTGAAACACACAACATCGACGGGGCGTCTCCCCACTTGGCTTCTTGCCCTCATGATACCTCCTACCCTCTCAGCAGACTGCCCACCATTATACTTGTTACTACCCGCATACCTCTATTTTCCCTTGTCGCCAGACGCCCTCATAAGGCTTACCTCGTATGAAATTTCCCCTCGGTCTCTCATGACCCTAGAGCGGGCATTCATTGTCTTCCTCATAAATCCTGCAGTTAGCCTACCAAATCAGCCAAATACTCTAATCTTTCTCGATATCCCACACCGCTTGATATCTCTCACCCATTCTCAAACTTAATGCACTTTGAGAATTCAGCCCCACCTCGGCAAGATGGGGATAGAACTTGGCCAACTCCGTGAACTTGGCAAAGATACTCGATGAATGAGACATACTTTCCCCGCCTCGGTTCAAGGAATTCCGGCTCTTTCTTACCTCTAACGCCCTCGGGAAATACTTCCTCAAGAATTCCTTCGAACAAAACCCATGTAATCTCCTCCTCGCAAAGACCCAACCTCTCACCTGGTCTCCACCACTACCATCACCTCTTCAGATAAAGTATGTGTACTGTGCACTGACTTTCTCGCTCATCGCAAGGCGACTAATCACCTCAAGATCCTCTCAATCTCCTTCACCAAGTCAATGCACCATCCGGTTGTACCTTCCCTTGAAGGTAGGGGTTCTCTCCGAATGTTGCTGCATCATGGGTCTCATGATTCTCACAAGGCCCCCATAACTTGTGCTATGGCTTGCAACGCCTCGCAAGTGCAAAGATCAACTCTTACGGCCATAACAACCTAACACTGCAAAGATAAACAACCATTCAGAACTAATTCAAGACTCCTAACTGTCATACACAACATGACAAATGCAGACACACTTGGCCTGGACAGACCGAACTTTTTTCTCTCGATACCACTAATGTAACACCCCATTTCTACCCTGTAGTTTATAATAAAAATCGAGTGTAAAAATTCATTTCTCAATTAAAATCATCCAATGGGATGCTACACATATCTCTTTAAAAATCATTCAACAATCATCTCGGGCCACAATAGCGATTCAATACGTAACACCATTAAATAAACTCGTGGGAATATAATTTCACATAATGCAATGGAAAATACTCATAATCTCAACAGATAATTCAAATAGTCTCAAAACAATACATATAAGGCTCAACAAGGAGCAAAACAAAACAACTATAGTTCATAACCCATCCCCCAGGTGCTACGATCGAAAGCATCGACTCAGTGGAATAGTGAAGGTAGAAAGCCCTCACTCATGACTACCGTGGTAAACAACGAGTAAAGGGTGAGTCTCGAACTATATAATAAAAGTGATAATAGGCAATATATACAATCACAGTTCACAAAGATATTCAAACACACCAATGATCACTCAATAATATTCATGCACTCATGAGAATGTATGCAATGTAGTTATGCATGTGGTACCATTTGCCTCCGGCGTTCTCAATATTTTGCCCTCCGGCATTCTCATCATTAATGGAGTCCTCATGACTGCCCTCCTCCGCCGCCCTCAAGCTTCACAATCATTTTATAAGCTCTCTACGATCACAAAATTAATGTATGCATGAGACTCCATGTAACAACACAAACACATTCTCAAACATCTCAATGCACACACTCACTCTTACCTCAAGATAATCTCATTTTATAGCCCTCATGGCTTGCCCTCCTACTCATGCCCCCATGGCATCCTCGGGCCATCTAATTATCCACTCTCAACACAATTAAGTCCCAAGGACTAATCTCATCTAGAGGACCCAACCTCACTCAAGGACCTAAACCACCATTTAGGACCAAAACAATCATCTAGGGACCAAAGCTGTCACCTAGGGACCAAAACAAAGACACTCTTAGGCACTTGGCAAAGACTAGGCGCCATTTTCCCCACATTCGCGCTCTGGTGTAACACAAAGATGGGGCGCGAACTTCAAGACTTTGGCGCGCTCGTGGCAACACAACCATCGGGCGCCACTTTTCTAGCAATCTGGCGCCTCGGGCAACACAAAGTCCTAGACACAAACTAAGACACGCCTGCACACGATCTCGCACATGAGCACCGGCCTAGGCGCCTGGCAAAGACATTTTGGCGCCCACAACCGACTCCAAAGACACACAACACTTGCAAACCAAAAACCACTGAGCCAAAATGTTTAAAAATATGTTTCAAGTGTAAATACAAAATATGGCACGGTGAAATATGCCCGTAAATGTAAGTTTCACCCAACCCACCCCCTTTACACACACAAAGTCACCCCACCGAGACATTTTTAAAATAACACCAGAACTCAGAAACCACTCGAGCCAAAACACTTAAAATTGAATTTGGGCAAGTGAATACAAAATTTGGCACAAGAAAATATGTTCGTAAATGTGAGTTTCCCTCAACCCACCCCATTTACACACACAAAATCACCCCCACAGGACATTTGTAAATGACACTGCAAACAGAAAAACCACTCGAGCCAAAACACTTAAAATTGAATTTGGGCGGTGAATACAAAAATTTGCACGAGAAAATGTGCCTGTAAATACAAGTTTCACTCCCCAGGCCCCAAAATACCCACATTCTGGCGCCCAGACACTGACACACCTGCACTCAGACACAATTCCAGCACGTGAACAGTAACCCAGGCGCCATTTTCTCAGCAATGTGGCGCCCAGACAGCAAACACGCACGCACAGTCACTGCTACAGTGACACAGGCGCCATTTCTCTAGGAAATTGGCGCCCTGCACAGCAACACAACACCAAGTTTCCCTGCTACAGTACCACAGGCGCCATTTCACTAGGAAATTGGCGCCCTAGGGTACCTAAAATGCCCTAACTCAATTTGATCCAATTTTCCTCAACTCTACTCATCAAATACAATCCAAATGCACTCTCTAATCGTTCTAATACATTCAATTTCACGTTTCTAACATCCATTCACACATCAAAACAAAATCAAGAACATAAAACCCTAACATTGAGCCCTAAATCAATTTCTCATGCAATTTCATCAAATTCCATCCAACAACCATTCGATTAACAATCAACATCATCAAATTAAGACTCTATGGCTTACATACGACCTATTATACCCTCTATTATAGAGTGAGACTCCCCTTACCTCAAATTAAACCGTAGAGAAGCTCTTTCACGTAGTCACCTACAAAACCTCAGCAACAAATCTCCTTCTCCTTCCTTTCTCCTTGGTGCGATCCAATCCTTCTTTCCACACTAGGGTTTTGCACCGTATTTCTTCTCCTTTCTCTCTTCCCTCTTCGCAAGTTTCTTTCTTTTTCCTTTCTCTTGCACAATGATGCGAAATGCACCACTCCAAGGAGCCTAAGTCATTGGGCTTGGGCTCCTGGGCCAATCCTTGCAGGTTCCGGTATCTCCAATACCACTCCCTTCAATTAAATAAAATACCAAATTATAAAACACTATATTATAATTTAATATAATTAAAATAGTGCAACACTTAAACAATTTAATCAATTTCTTAATTAAATTATTTGGGGTGTTACAGTCCGACCTCGTGAATTCAAGCAAGGGGATCTGGTACTTAAGAAGATTCTGCCCATCCAAAGTGACCCCCGAGGGAAGTTGTAACACCCCATTTCTACCCGGTAATTTATAGTAAAAATCAGAGTATAAAAATTCATTTCTCAATTAAAATCATCCAATGGGATGCTACACTTATCTCTTTAAAAATCATTCAACAATCATCTCAGCTCACAATAGCGGTTCAAATACGTAACACCATAGAATAAACCCGTGGGAATATAATTCCACATAACGCAGCGGAAAATAAATCATAATCTCTCAACAGAATAATCAGCAGTCTCAAAACAATACATGTAAGGCTCAACAAGGAGCAAAACAAAACAACTATAGTTCATAACCCATCCCCTAGGTGCTACGATCGTGAGCGCATCGACTCTCGGGAATATAGTGAAGGTAGAAAGCCCTCACTCATGACTACACCGTGGTAAACAACAATGAAAAAGGGCGAGTCTCGAACTATATAATAAAAGTGATAATAGGCAATATATACAATCACAGTTCACAGCACAATCAATCACACCAATCATCACTCAATAATATTCATGCACTCATGTGAATGTATGCAATGTAGTTATGCATGTGGTACCATTTGCCCTCCTAAGATTCTCAATATTTGCCTCCGGCATTCTCATCATCAAATGGAGTCCTCATGACTGCGGCCTCCGGCGCCGCCTCAGCTTCACAATCAGTTTATAAGCTCTACGACCGCAGCCGAATGTATGCATGAGACTCCATGTAACAACACAAACACATTCTCAAACATCTCACTCCACGCACTAACTCTTACCTCATTATTAATCTCATTTATAGCCCTCATGGCTTGGCCCTCCGGCTCATGCCCCCATGGCATCCTCAGTCATCTCAAGGTACACGCTCAACACAGTCAAGTCCCAAGGACTAATCTCATCTAGCTGACTCAACCTCACTCAAGGACCTAAACCACCATTGAGGACCAAAACAACCATCTAGGGACCAAACTGTCACCTAGGGACCAAAACAGCACATGCTTAGGCACTTGGCAGCACCAGGCGCCAAATCCCCACATTCAGCGCCCCTGGTGCAACACAAAGACTAGCGCCGAAACTTCAAGAACTTGGCGCCTCGTGGCAACACGGCCATCGGGCGCCACATTTCTAGCAACTGGCGCGCTGCGGGCAAAGACAGACCTAGACACAAACCTGCACACCCACTCGGACACAAACTCGGACATGTGCACCTCCCGGGCACCTGGCAAGACTGCATTTGGCGCCCCAACCAAACCCAAAGAGAACCACCACACTTGCAAACCAAAACCACTCGAGCAAAATGTTTAAAAATGTTTTGGCGAGTAAATACAAAATATGGCACATAAAATATGTTCGTAAATGTGAGTTTCACTCAACCCACCCCATTTACACACACAAAACCACCCCACCGGGACATTTGTAAAATAACACCGCAACCAAAGAAACCGCTCGAGCCAAAACACTTAAAATTGGATTTGGGCGGTGAATGCAAAAGTTGCACGAAGAAATATGTTCGAAATGTGAAAAAAAGGCACTGGCGCGCCTTTTCCCAAAGAAGAATGTGGCGCCAGACGGCAACACACACACACACTGATCCGCGCGCACGGTGACACAGCGCCATTCTCGGGCACCGGCAAACATTTGGCGCCCCTCACATCGACACACACACACACCAACACGCAAACAAAGGTATGTGGCGCCATTTTGCCAAAGAATGTGGCGCCACTGGCAGAACACACTGCTGCACAAAGAACACGTTCAAAGACATGAAAAGCGCCTGTGGCGCCATTTTCCCAAAGAATGTGGCGCCCGGCAGACAACTCAGAATCACATATTTTCTCCGCACGTGAGCAGCATACATGTGGCGCTAAATCCCTAGCACATTGGCGCCCATGACCCAAAAACCCCCAATTCACAAACCCTTTCAATTCTAATCATCATATACTACTCAAATACATTATATAATAATGTCAACACATTCAATTTCACATCATAGCACTCAATCATGCATCAAAACCCAATCAAGAACATAAAACCCCAATTTCAAGCCCTAAATCGATTCCACATGCAATTATACTCAATTCAATGACTCAATTCACCACACAATCATCAATTAACACAAATCTAAGCCTATGATCTACATAAAACACATTATCTACTCTATTATAGAGTGAGACTCCCCTTACCTCGAATTAAACCGTAGAAACTCTCTTTCTCCGAGTCACGTACAAAACCCACAGCAACAAGAGCTCCCTTCTCTCCTTCTTGAGTGGTGCGATCTACTCTTCTCTCTTCTCCTGTAGGTTGCGCCGCTTTTCTCCCTTTCTTTCCTCTCTCTTTCGCTTTTTCTTTCTTTCTCTCCTTTGGTGCGAAATGCACAATCCCTAGGAGCCTAAGTCATTGGGCTTGGGCTCCTGGGCCCAAAACAGCAGCTCTGGTATTTCTAATACCACTTCCCTCTATTAAAATAAAATACTTTATTATAAACATTATATCATAATCCAATATAATTAGAAAAATAGTGCAACACTTTAAATAATTTAATCAATTGCTTAATTAAATCATTTAGGGTGTTACAACTCTCCCCCACTTAGGAAATTTCGTCCTCGAAATTCATACCTGAGTCAAATAACTTTGGATAAGACTCCCGCATCTTGCTCTACAGCTCCCAAGTCATACTCTCACCAGCAGCTTCCAACCACACTACCTTGACTAAGGCAATGTCTTTCCCTCTCAACACCTTCACTTCTCTATCATCAATCCTCACTGGCATAGTCTCCACAGTGAGGTTCTCACGTACCTCCACGTCATCCATGTGAATCACATGAGACGGGTCTGGAATATACTTCCGAAGCTGTGACACGTGGAAGACATCGTGCAAGTTCGAAAGATTGGGCGGTAAAGCCACCCTATAAGCAACCTTTCCAACCCTCTCAGTGATTTGGTACGGTCCAATAAACCTTGGAGTTAACTTCTTTGCCTTCAGAGCACGCCCAACACCAGTCATAGGCGTGACCCTCAAGAACACATGCTCACCAGCCTGAAACTCCAAGTCCTTCCTCCTCTTATCATGATAACTTTTCTGTCGGCTCTGGGATTCTTTCATTTTCTCCATGATCATTTTCACTTTCTCCGTAGTCTACCTAACCAACTCTGGTCCAAGGACAACACTCTCCCCGGACTCATGCCAACACAAAGGAGTCCTACACCTCCGCCATACTGATTGCCTCAAAAGGAGCCATCCACATGCTCGAATGATAGCCGTTATTAAAAGTGAACTCAATCGGTGGGAGATGTGTATCCCACGCACCTCCCCGCTCTAGCACACAAGCTCTCGAGAAGATCCTCCAAAGACTGGATGGTTCTCTCGTCGACCATCGCCCGAGGATGATAAGTCGAACTCAACCTCGGCTTGGACCCCAAAGCCTCCCGCAAGCTTCCCAAAACTCCGATGTAAACCTCGGGTCTCCGTCCGACACAATACTCTTGAACCCCGTGAAGCTTCACAATCACCGAATGTATATTCTAGCCAACTTTGGTACAGGATAGGTGATGTTGATAGGAATAAAATGGGCGGACTTGGTCAACCTATCCACAATCATCCAAATAGTGTCGGACCTCTCGCAGTGTTTGGCAACCCACCACAAAGTCCATGGAAATGTTGTCCCACTTCCATTCCGGAATCTCTAAAGGTTGCATCACCCCGCAGTTTCAGTGCTCAATCTTTGACTTCCGCAAGTCAAACATGCATATACAAAGCTGCGCAACATCTCTCTTCATACCGTGCCACCAAAAGCAGTTTCTTTAGATCATGATACATCTTAGTAGCACCTGGATGAATGCTCAACTTACTCCTATGGCTCTCCTCAAGTATCATCTTCTTCAATTCAGCATCATCCGGAACACAAATTATGTCCCTGAATCTCAACACGCCCTGGGAATCCAACCTGTAATCCCCATCAACAACTTGCTCACCAAAGAACCAAAGAAGTCTACCGAACTTCACATCTAACTTACGGGCGTCTCGATACTAACCAAGAAGTCATTCCCAATCCTCAAGATACCCAATCTGACACTCTGGGGTGTCAACTCACAAACCAGACTCAAGTCACGGAATTGCTCGATCAACTCCAATTCCCTCACCATCATAGCTGACAAATGCAAAGTTTTCCGACTTAAAGCATCAGCCACGACATTAGCTTTGCCGGGGTGATAGTTCAAGCCGAAATCATAGTCCTTTAGCAGCTCTAACCAACGCCTCTGTCTCATATTCACTCTTACGGTCAAACAAGTACTTGGACTCTTGTGATCATTTGAACACTTCGAATCTAGTACCATGTAGAGATAGTGTCTCCAAATCTTCAAAGACAAACACAATCGCAGCCAACTCTAAATCATGAGTAGGGTAGTTCTTCTCATGCGTCCTCAACTGCCGAGACGCATAAGCAACTACCTTCCCATCCTGCATCAACACACCTCCCAAACCCATCTTGAGGCGCCACGATTACACAACAAAAAGGTTGCTGCGCACGCATAACACTAACACTGGAGACGTGGTCAACCTCCTCTTCAGCTCTTGGAAGCTCTCTTCACACTTTGCATCCCACACAAATGCTTTTCCCTTACAGGTCAATTGAGTCAATGGAAGGGCTAGCTTAGAGAACCCTTCAATGAACCTCCCAGTAGTAACCACCAACCCCAAGAAACTCCCGATCTCGATCCACGGACTTTGGTCTCTCCCATCTGTAACATCTTGCATCAACCTTGGTGGATCCACGGCTATACCATCGCGAAATAATGTGACCCAAGAAGCTCACCTCACGCAACGAACTCACACTTTGACAACTTGGCATACAACTTCCTCTCTTTCAAGACCTCTAGCACCAACCTCAAGTGCTCTGCATGCTCTTCCTCAGTTTTTGAGTACACCAGAATATCATCAATAAAAACAACCACAAACCGATCCAGATAGCTATGGAAGATTCGGTTCATGTACTCCATAAACACCCCTGGTGCATTTGTGACACCAAACGGCATTACGGAGTACTCATAATGCCCATACCTCGTTCTGAACGCTGTTTTCTGGATGTCTTCATCCTTCACCTTAATCTGGTGATACCCTGACCTCAAGTCAATCTTGCTAAACACTTTAGCACCCACCAGCTGATCCATCAGATCATCTATCCTCGGGAGAGGATACTTATTCTTGATAGTTACTTTGTTCAATTGTCTGTAGTCCACGCACAGACGCATACTCCCATCCTTCTTCTTTACTAACAAAACTGGAGCTCCCCATGGTGACACACTAGGCCTCACAAATTTCTTCTCAAGAAGCTCCTCTAACTGCTTCTTCAATTCAGACAACTCAGAAGCCGACATCCGGTACGGTGCCATAGACACAGGCCTAGTACCAGGCACAAGCTCAATCCCGAACTCAACTTCCCTCTCTGGTGGCACACTAGGAATCTCATCAGGGAACACTTCAGGGAACTCACACCACCACCGCAACCCATCAACCACGGCTTGGTTCTCAGCGTGAACATAGACGCCATCAAAGCAAGCGGTGACCACCCTCTTTCATTACCCCGCGCAATTGCTCGTGAGACAAAGAAAGCAGACTCTTCCTCTTCGGGAAGAAGAAAACTAAATGACTTATTAGAAACGGTTGATGTGCACATGGTTATCTACTAACCATCCATGCCCGTAATCACATCCAACCCACCCAAAGGCAAACAAATCGAGATCAACAGAAAATCTCTCACAAGACCGACAGAGGACACCTAGCACACATTAGAGAAGTAGTTACGGACCGCCTTATTTGGAATGTCGATAACCATCCCTCTCTCCATAGTAGACAACACTAAATTCAACTTTTCAAAGACAAATGTAAGCAATAAAAGAGTGCGTAGCACCCGTGTCAATAATAGCAACTAAAGGTGTACCATAGATGAAGCATGTACCTCGATATCATTAGGTCCTCTCGAACTCGCCAATGCAAACACTCTCCCGGTGGATCTTTCCTTCTTAGGCTTGGTGCACTTGAAGCTAAGGTGACCAGCTTCACCACGGTTGAAAACACACGGCTTCCTTGCGATCACACTCGGATGCCATGTGACCATTCTTCCCACACTTAAAGCACCTCTTCACCTCCATCTTACAATCAAAGCTCTTGTGACTGGCTTGTCACACTTGAAACACACAACATCGGATGGGCGTCTCCCACTTGGCTTCTTGCCCCGGTGATACCTCCTACCCTCGGCGCACACTGCTTCCACCATTATACTTGCTACTACCCGCGCACCTCTGTTTTTCCCTTGTCACAGACGTCTCATATGGCTTACCCTCGTTATGAAATTTCCCCTCCGGTCTCTCATGATCCTAGAGCGGGCATTCTTTGTCTTCCTCATAAATCCTGCAGTTAGATCTACCAAATCAGCCAAATACTCTAATCTTACGATATCCCACACCGCTTGATATCGACTCTCACCCATTCTCAAACTTAATGCACTTTGAGAATTCAGCCCCAAACCTCAAGATAATGGGGATAGAACTTGGCCAACTCAGTGAACTTGGCAAAGATACTCGAATGAGACATACTTCCCGCCTCGGTTCAAGGAATTCCCTCTTTCTTTCTTACCTCTAACGTCCTCCGGGAAATACTTTCTCAAGAATTCCCTTCGGAACACAGCCCAAGTGATCTCCTCCTGTGAAGCACCCAACCTCTCACTGGTCTCCAGCCACCAGTCATCAGCCTCTTCAGATAAAGTATGAGTACTGCACGACTTTCTACTCATCGGTCGCGACTAATCACCACGAAGATCCTCTCAATCTCCTTGGCCAAGTCAATGCACCATCGGGTTGTACCTCCCCTTGAAGGTAGGGGTTCTCTCTGCGGAATGTTGCGCATCATGCGGGTCTCGATTCTCACAAGCTGCGTCCCCATAACTTGTGCTATGGCTTGCAACGCCTCAGCAAGTGCAGCATCAACTCTTCTGGCCATATCAACCTAACACTGCAGCATAAACAACCATTCAGAACTAATTCAAGACTCCTAACTGTCATACACAACATGACAAACAGACACACTTGGTCGGACAGACCGAACTTTTGCTCTGATACCACTAATGTAACACCCCATTTCTACCCGGTAATTTATAGTAAAAATCAGAGTATAACAATTCATTTCTCAATTAAAATCATCCAATGGGATGCTACACTTATCTCTTTAAAAATCATTCAACAATCATCTCAGCTCACAATAGCGGTTCAAATACGTAACACCATAGAATAAACCCGTGGGAATATAATTCCACATAACGCAGCGGAAAATAAATCATAATCTCAACAGAATAATCAGCAGTCTCAAAACAATACATGTAAGGCTCAACAAGGAGCAAAACAGAACAACTATAGTTCATAACCCATCCCCTAGGTGCTACGTATCAGAGCAGACCGACTCAGGGAATAGTGAAGGTAGAAAGCCCTCACTCATGACTACCTGTGGTAAACAACAACTGAAAGGGTGAGTCTCGAACTATATAATAAAAGTGATAATAGGCAATATATACAATCACAGTTCACAGCACAATCAATCACACCAATCATCACTCAATAATATTCATGCACTCATGTGAATGTATGCAATGTAGTTATGCATGTGGTACCATTTGCCCTCCGGCATTCTCAATATTTGCCCTCCGGCATTCTCATCATCAAATGGAGTCCTCATGACTGCGGCCTCGGCCTGCCCTCGAGCTTCACAATCGATTTATAAGCTCTCGACCGCGGTAGATTAATGTATGCATGAGACTCCATGTAACAACACAAACACATTCTCAAACATCTCACTCCACGCACTAACTCTTACCTCATTATTAATCTCATTTATAGCCCTCATGGCTTGGCCCTCCGGCTCATGCCCCCATGGCATCCTCAGTCATCTCAAGGTACACGCTCAACACAGTTAAGTCCCAAGGACTAATCTTGTAACACCCCTTTTCTACCCCTCAATTTTCACGTCATTATCAGAGTAATTTCCTTTTCAAAAGTATTAATTTAATTGGTAGAAAAGAAATGCTACCTCGTCATAAAAACTCATCTCATCAATTGCACTCATTAAAGTTTGTGCAGCAAAACCACGTCTTAAAAGTACATGTCATAAATCAGTCATCACAGCGGAATAAAATAGTAACCTCACTAAGCCTCTCAAACACATCTCATAGTATCAACATAGTCATTAAACAGTTAACCAATAACTAATAAATGTCAACCACGCCCCCTAGGTGCTACGGTATTAGAGAGCGACTCTAAGACTTCCCAACAGCTAAACAAGGAAGGCGGTAGTTCCTTTCCTTCAGCGATCACTGCAGCGTTGCCACGATAGAGCAACATTCCAAGCAGAAGGGGTGAGAATTTCAGATAAACATAATCAAATATATAATCAGAGGAAATAGGCACAGGCAATGACACAACATTAACATCATCACTACATTTCAATCACGCAACACCAGCTTCAATCACAGACAACAACGAAGACACGTCATGATTATGCATGAAGATGCAACCCCACTGTGGCATATGCATGATGGTACCATATCATCTTTAAAAACCACTCAAGGCATATCTTCATCATAGAAGAAAAACCACTCAAGGCATAACATCATCAATATTAGTCATAGTATGCACATGCCATGAGACTCTATAACACATGTGCAACTCAATCAACACTCACTCGGAGTACTCATCATCATCATCATAAAAGAAATAACAACTCAAGGCATGTCATCATAAAAGAAATAACCACTCAAGGCATGTCATCATAAAAGAAATAACCACTCAAGGCATGTCATCATAAAAGAAATAACCACTCAAGGCATGTCATCATAAAACACTCGTAGAGTGTATTCCTTCGCAAATCATCGCAATCATTATGCATCATCACCATAATTATACTCATAGAATTTACACGTCATCAATCATCACGAATCATAATACATCATCATCAAGCAATTACTCATAGAGTACATTCTTCGCAAAAACATCGTTGTTCATATTACATCATCATAACCCACATATCCTCATCATCATTCAATACGTATATATATATATATATACTTCATTTGTCTTTTAGATTAGGGTGTTATAAAATAGTGCACTGATTGACTATGGGATTACTCGGTAATCGATACTACTGCAACAAAGCGTTGCACACCTTTGCAAGACTCTCGGTGATGCCCTTGTAAATACACCAGCGAAGGAAATTCTGGCCTTAGTGGTAAACCACAGTCTAGCCATAGTCAATTAGTGTACTAATAGTATAGCATTTCATAACAATTCACTTATATAACCATAGTATCACAATTTTCATAAAACCACACTATTTACTCAGTAGATACAGAAACAATAAACATTTTATTTTGCCTTAAAAGTAGAATATTCAGTTAGGCCTCTGAATAAGCTTTCCAACGCATCTTAGAACACCTCAATCGGGTTCCGGTTCAAAAGATATTCAATTTACAAAACAAAGTGACAAAAGCAGTGAAAAAAGAAGTGAAAAAGCAGCCTTTGGCGCATTAAGAAGAGCGAGTGAGAAGCGGCAGTGAGGCGCCATTGGGACGTAAAACACGCAGAGTTTGGGCATTGCATGGCGTGCAGAAGCGCCACTGCAGCGCCCCGATGAGGCGCCGATCCATGTGAATAACGATGTATTATGCAGAATTTTCGAAAATGTGCGGTTTTTCACCAACTCGATTTTAACTCCAAAAATACGAATTTTTCATCAATTAAAATCATCAAAGCTCACCAAGAAACATCAAACAATCCTTCCCACACATGATTAACACCAAAAACACCTTTTTCCCTCAATTCAATCATCAAGCGGTTATCAAACTCATCAACCATCAAATTCATCACAAATCATCAAAATTCATCAACACCTCATGTTCATCAAAAACATCATATTCATCCAAACCTCATAAGTAATACTTAATCCCACAAGACCCCATATATACCCAATTATGTTAAACTAAACGCTCACCCTTACCTCTTAAGCGTAAGCTCAGTGAAGACGATTGAAGACACGCGTCTGAAACCACGACAACACAACGAACTCGGCTTCCCTTTCTTTTCCTTCTCTTTGCGTAGTGTTCTCTCTCCTTTCTTCTCTCCTCCTCTTCGTTTCCTTCTCCTCTCCCAGTAGTGCCCTTCTTCTCTCCCTCTCTCTCTAGGTTTTCCTTCTTTTCTTTCTTTGTGCATTGAGACCAAATCTAAACCCTAGGCATTCTTCTCTGGGCCCGTGCACATTGGGCCCTTTTACACCTCCTTTTATTGTTTCCATACTCCTTCTTTACTACCCACCACTCATCACTTAAATCAAACACTCCATTATTATTTTAACGTAATTAACCACTGTAACACCTAACTAACTTAATTAAATAAATACCCGAATTATTTTTGGGCGTTACAAATCTCATCTAGAGGACTCAACCTCACTCAAGGACCTAAACCACCATTTAGGACCAAAACAACCATCTAGGGACCAAACTGTCACCTAGGGACCAAAACAGCACATGCTTAGGCACTTGGCAGCACCAGGCGCCAAATCCCCCACATTCTGGCGCCCCCTAGTGCAACACGGCAAAGACTAGGCGCGAAACTTCGGCAACTTGGCGCCCGTGGTGGCACACGACCCTTTGGGCGCCACATTTCTAGCAATCTGGCGCCCTGCAGGCAAAAGCACTGGACTTAGACACAAACCTGCACACCCACTCGGACATAAACTCGACACACGTGCACCTCCCGGGCACCACGGGCAAGCATTTGGCGCCCCAACCCACCCAAAGACCCACCACACTTGCAAACCAAAAACCACTCGAGCCAAAATGTTTAAAAATGTTTTTGGGCAGGTAAATACAAAAATGGCACGGTAAAATATGTTCAGAAATGTGAGTTTCACTCAACCCACCCCATTTACACACACAAAACCACCCCACGGGACATTTGTAAAATAACACCGCAACCAAAGAAACCGCTCGAGCCAAAACACTTAAAATTGGATTTGGGCAGGTGAATGCAAAAGTTGGCACAGTAAAATATGTTCAGAAATGTGAAAACAATGCACTGGGCGCCCTTTTCCCAGCAATGTGGCGCCCAGACAGCAACACACACACACAGCCATCGCCCACGGTGACACAGCGCCATTCCCAGGCACCGGGCAAAGGCATTTGGCGCCCATCATCGACACACACACACCCAACACGCAAAACAAAGCGATTGTGGCGCCATTTTCCCAAAGAATGTGGCGCCTGGCGAACACACTGCCGACAAAGAACACGTTCCAAAGACATGAGCGGTGCCCGTGGCGCCATTTTCCCAGCAATGTGGCGCCCTGGCAGAGACAACTCAGAATCACATATTTTCTCGCACGTGTGAAGCGATACTGTGGCGCCAAATCCTTAGCACATTGGCGCCCATGACCCCAAAAACCCCCAATTCACAAACCCTTTCAAATCTAATCATCATATACTACTCAAATACATTATATAATAATGTCAACACATTCAATTTCACATCATAGCACTCAATCATGCATCAAAACCCAATCAAGAACATAAAACCCCAATTTCAAGCCCTAAATCGATTCCACATGCAATTATACTCAATTCAATGACTCAATTCTAAGCCTATGATCTACATAAAACACATTATCTCCTCTATTATAGAGTGAGACTCCCCTTACCTCGAATTAAACCGTAGAAACTCTCTTTCTCCGAGTCACGTACAAAACCCACAGCAACAAGAGCTCCCTTCTCTCCTTCTTGAGTGGTGCGATCTACTCTTCTCTCTTCTCCTGTAGGTTGCGCCGTTTTCTCCCTTTCTTTCCTTCTCTCTTTTCGTTTTTTCTTTCTTTCTCTCCTTTGGTGCGAAATGCACAATCCCTAGGAGCCTAAGTCATTGGGCTTGGGCTCTGGCCTGAAACAAGCGACTACGGTATTTCTAATACCACTTCCCTCTATTAAAATAAAATACTTTATTATAAACATTATATCATAATCCAATATAATTAGAAAAATAGTGCAACACTTTAAATAATTTAATCAATTGCTTAATTAAATCATTTAGGGTGTTACAGAAGTGGACACCCACTTATGACGGCCCGTATGTAGTCAAGAAAGCCTTTTCTGGAGGAGCGCTGATACTCACAAACATGGACGGAGAAGACCTCAAGAACCCAGTCAATGCAGACTCAGTGAAGAAATATTATGCCTAAAAGAAATAAGTGAAAAAAGAGAAAAACGAGCCAAGTAAGAATTAGCTCGCTAGGTTGAAAACCCGAAAAGGCGGCCTAGGCAAAATCAGAGTAACCCGGTGGATTGAAAACCCGCAAAGGGCGATCCAGGCAAAAATTAGGGTCAGAAAACTTGAGCATGAAAAGTAAAGAAAGGCATACAACTCCCCTGAAGACTTGTATGAGGGAGTGATCAAGGTTAAGGACACAAATGTTGGCACTGTTCCACAGAGACGAACAGTCAGAATTCAGCTTCTCTATTGTTTTTTTTTCGTGTCTTTTTGTAGTTTAAAACTTTCAAATGTATTGAACAATCGTCGTAACATTCTTTACGATCGGCTTCTACATCAATAAAGTTCAATTTTCTCATGTCTTGTTTGTTGTTATTTCTGCTTTTTCTGCTCAAAATAAGCGTTTTATGATGATGATGATCCTGAACTGTAAAACCTGTGCATACATCATAGAGCATTACAAATCATTGCGAAATCTTTAAAAGTCACGGGAAACAAGCGATTTCCTAAAGAAAATCAATCTTACTAAGAAATTTGCCCTCGCAGACCATTCTAGATGGCGAACCATAAAGCAAACTTGCGTTCGATTCATGAGCCCTGCAGTCTCCATCGGCTTCTCAGTCTCGTGCCAGGAGTATCGGGAGTCGGTTGAACCAGTAAAAGAATAAGCCTTTGTCAAAAAAGCGAAAACAAATGATCGTAAAAGAGAAAGGCGATCGAAAAAAAGCGAGAAAAATCAAACGACCGGAAAAAAAGAAAGCTGGTCAGAAAAGAATTAAAAAAAAAAAAAAAGAAAACAGTCTATCACATGCATCATCACACCAAAATCATAACATTGCATGCACTCGCATAACATGTTCCTGCATAACATGCACTTGCATAACATGCACCCATGCTTCATGCATCATCCTCGCATCAGCCCGACATATGCGGTACCTCAATTGAGGCGCCAACAAAGAGCTATCTCAATCAGTCAATCAACAGGATTTGCGAATTCCTTCAGGACTCGCGTATCCCTTCAGGACCAATGCGTCCCTTCAAGATCCCGTCGTTATCGAGCACCGACGAATCATCAGACCCTGGGGTCCTTCAGTTTAGTTCAAATCAACAGTCCAAGCAGCGACTTTGAACTCGACCTTCATCTCACCAAGTCATCACGGAGCATGACAGATCGGCCGCCGGACTCGTGTCCTTCATTTCACCAAGTCATCACGAGCATGACGGATCGCCCCCGGACTTGGCGTCCTTGGACTACCGTGGTAGCAAGTATAAAGCATAGCGTAAGTCCATCAAGGTAAAATGTATCAGTCCTACAACTTGATATTGAACCTCAGGCCGCTCGAACAGGCCACCTCCAAAGCTCAAGTGCTCCTTCAGAGCCGCAGGTGCTCCTTCAGAACCTAAGTGTTCTTTCAGAGCCACAAGCGCTCCTTCTTTATTGCGTTCTTTATCACTTTCTTGATTTCCTGCCAGTATCGGCCTCCCAGAGGTCGATACATTCTTTACTGTTTTCTTTACTGCTTTATTTTTGCTTGCTTTTTGCCGCCTGAGGGTTGGCACCAATCTATTTCTTGCCTTTGTTGGCTTACTGAGAGTCGACACTTCATTCATTACAGCCGTTTCTAGATGGCATCCATTCACCAAAAAAAAAAACTGAAAAAAGGAAAAGAAAATTCGGGTAGCAAAAGCATTCCAATTGCAGCTTCTTCGTTCAAAAGAGCTAGGAAGACAAAATAGGTATAATTTCTGAATTCTTTATCTCTATTTTTCCTCGGAATATTTTTCGTCCAATTCATATTACTACTCCATACATTTCCATCCTCTCCTATTCTAGTTCATCCTTGCATCATCAAAAGCTTGTGGTTTGAAGATTAGCTTGGAGTTTTCCCTCAAGTTGTTCTTGATTCTATTTTGCTTTCTACTCTTTTCTAGTTGTTTCTTGAGGTAAGCCTATTTATCTCTTGCATTTTTAATTTTTAGCATGTGAATCTTTCTCCTACTCCTCTTTCCTCTCTCAAAGAGGCTTAGAGGGTTCATTTCAAACACTGTGTCAAGGACATTGGGAGCCTTGGGTGTTTGAAGTGGACCCTTGGCCTTGATGAGAGGGTTCTTGTGTTTTATCTCTTGCATTTTCACACTCATCTTTTCACTTTTTCATGAATAAAGAACTTTCATACATTATATGCATCTTCTTGTTCATACCATGACTAGCAAGTTGAACTTTGTCTTGATCTAGGGGTGTAGGGATTTCGGTTTTGAACCTTAGAATCTAGGGTTTTTATTTGCTTTCTTTTCACTCCTTAATCTTATGTAAATAAATGCATGATGTGCTTGATTTGTATGATTTGATCATGAATTTAGGCATGAAAACTTGGTGTTTTTGTGCATATAGGGTTCGGCCATAGAGCCAATTTTGGTGCATGTTTTGGTGCTCAAATTGTGTTGTTTGATCTTGTGTAGACAAATGAAATTGTGTTAGTGTGTTCCTTTAATTTTTAACCATTCATTTATTTTTTACCTTACCACTCATTAACATTTTACCAAAAAGTAAAAAAACATTTTAACTTTTTACTTTACTATCTCATTAAATAATTACCATTCACTTCATGCATGTTTACTTTACCATTCACTAACTTTTTACTAAAAGTTTTACTACTTGTCTATTTGCAAAAATGCCCAAAACATTTTCACACTTTGCATTTCATCACTTGTGCTTACATGTTCATGCATTCATATATGCCTATGCCTCTTGCATTCTCATACTCTCTTACATGTTCATGCATCCATTAATATCATGTCTTGCATTCATTATTATATGACCATGCACGCTATGTCTTGCACTCTTTTTCAATTGTTCATAGCAACTTGTGAATACTCCTTATGATTGCTTTGCTTGTGTTCTAATTGTTGTCTCGGTTTTGACTTGAAAAAGGATTTGAAATGTTCTATTTCTTTTCAAATTCAAAATTACATGCTTTTCCAAATAAAAAATACCCTAAGGCATTTTCCTAAACAAATCATTAGCCATCACTCGAAGCCGTTGCTTGTTTGATCGTTAAGGAGGAGTTATTAGTGATAGTCACTCGAAGCCTTTGCTTGTTTGACTATTATGAAAGCTCCCGCATATTAATTAAATGATAAAAACTAATTCAAATTTCCAAAATAACATGAGCTATTAAGTGATAATCATCACTGAGGCTCACCACCTTTTTTTTTCAAAACAATTTTCAAGAAAAAGAATAATACAGCGTTGTCACTTGTAATCACTCGAAGCCATTGCTTGTTTGATTACCGGTTCCAACTCTCTTTTCTTTCGAGTTAGTATTGAATGCCACTCGAAGCCTTTGCTTGTTTGGTGTTCGCGAACACTCGAGTCTTACTTCAAAAACTCCAAAACTTAAACTCCTAAGCGTTTTGGACGCGAAAGCGAGAACTACGTAGCTTTGATCCTCACCCGGTGAAGTACGTAGGACCGGGTTCATGTCCCGTCAAGCACCCTTTTCAAAAAAATCTTTGTTTTGTTCCGCTTTACAAAGATACCAAAAACATTCATTTTCCCCCGTTTTCAATAAAGCAATCTCTCAAAAGAAAGGAAAGAAAAGAAAAGAAGTAGAACGATGTATTTCAAATCAAACATTTCAAAACCACATCAAGTTAATGGTTCCCTTTCGGTAGAAAGGGCGCGTGGGGTGCTAATACCTTCCCCATGCACAACCGACCCCCGAACCTACATCTCTGTGTTTTCAAAAGACCACCCGTTTTCCAAAAAAGGTTTTTTCAATGTTTTCCTAAATAAATATTGGTGGCGGCTCTACTATTCTCACGTTGTCAAACTGAAAAGTCCAAACCGGATTTTTCGAGGCGCAACACCTATATCAAGATATTTGTGATGAGCTAGACCTTGGTCCAAGCGCTCAAAGTATCAGTGAAGGTCACCAAGTTAATCTCGCCGATCTGGACGCTCGTTATGATCCAGATAGCAACCCTGAGGACAATGATGACGACTTAGCTCGAGAGCTAAAGAATAGATTGAAAAGGCCAGAGCCTCATGGGGAACTGACAGACGTATAGTTGGGCGACGACCCAGCAAAGACAGTGAAGCTAGGTAGCAACCTACCTGAGCAAGTTAAACAAGACCTCATGGAATGCCTAAGGGACTACGCTGACCTATTTGCATGGCAGGCATCAGATATGCCAGGTATTCCCATAGAGATTGCTTGCCATCAGCTTTCGGTCGACGAAGGAGCTAAGCCGGTCGCCCAGAGAAGGCGAACACAAAGTTGAGAAAAGTCTCAAGCAGCAGCAAAGGCCGTTGAGGACCTAGTGAAGGCTAACTTCGTCGAAGAGATTAAGTACACGACCTGGTTATCCAATGTCGTGCTGGTAAAGAAAAAGAATGGCAAGTGGCGTATGTGTGTGGACTACACCGACATAAACAAGGCATGCCCGAAGGATGCCTTTCCTGTGCCCAACATTGACAAGCTGGTCGATGGTGCCTTGGGCTACAAATTATTATCTTTTCTGGATGCCTACTCGGGCTATAATCAGATCACGATGTACCCTCCTGATCGCCACAAGACTGCCTTTATGACGGATCGTGGAAATTTTCAGTTTAAAGTGATGCCTTTCGGCCTGAAGAACACTGGGGCGACATACCAGCGCATGATGAATAAGATCTTCAGGAAGCAGCTCGGTCGGATATCTGAAGTTTACCTGGATGATATGATCATTAAGAGTATGACCGACCAAGACCACGTAAGTGACCTAAGAGAGGTGTTTGAAGAAGCCAGGAGGAACTCACTAAGGTTAAATCTAGAAAAGTGCACTTTTGGTGTGAAGGCCGGTCTACTTCAGGGAGAACGACCTGAAATAAAGCCCGGTCTAATTCATCAGCAAGGTACTGCAAGGGCCCGAGCAGAGATATCAGAAGATAGAAAAGTTAGCTCTTGCGCTTTTGGTGGCCGCCCGAAGACTGAGGCCCTATTTCGTAGCCCACCAAGTCGTGGTGAGAACTGATCAACCTATAAGGCAAGTCCTTCATTAGCCAGACCTGGCGGGAAGAATGATAAAGTGGGTAGTGGAACTCAGCGAGTTCGATATTAAGTTTGAATCCAGGTCGGCCGCTAAAGCACAAGTGTTGGCCGACTTCATAGCCGAAATGACTCCAATCCCAGATGATCAACCGGTTACGACCTGGACTCTGCATGTGGATGGCTCTTCTAACAGTAAAGGTAGTGGAGCGGGCCTGATCTTGGAAAATTCAGAAGGCCTTGCTGTGGAAGTATCCTTAACTTTTGCTTTCCACACGTCGAAGAACCAAGCCGAGTAGGTGATGGATTCTTCCTTAACCTCTGCTTCAACGGCGACCTGGGTTTCAGATTCTTCAAAGCCAATGCCCTCTCTACCTCAGTTGCCTTGAGCTCTAATTGTAATGCTTCGATGTCCGCCTTGAGTTGAGTAATCTTGGAATCATAGTTCGTTAGCATCTTAGCATCGTGCGTGGATTGGCTCTCTAAAGTTGAAATTTTGTCGCTGGACAATTCCACCGCCCGTTGAACCTCCGCCCTCAAATGTTCTTCGTGCACTCTGAGGGAACCTTGTTTCCTTCTACCTTCAAAATCGCTAGCAATCTGGTCTAAGTGAGGGCCAAAAGCCACGATGAAGTCAAGGAGAGGGCTGGGGGAAGAAGGGACTTCTAGTTGGTGAAATAAGCTCTTTACTTTGAAGACTTTGGAAAGATCTGCCTCAATCGCTCGAAACAGGTCACCATCAAGGACTTCGGCTCGGAATTGTTGCAAAAGTGCTGCATTTGATGGAGCAGGAATATCACGAGCAGAGTTAGCCGAAGGACCTTGACCCAGAGTGCTTGAAGTTCAAGCACTTCTTTTCAGTTTCCAAAGCTCGGAGGGACTCAAATGTTGACCACTGGGTGTTGAGGCATTTGGCGGAGGATCTTCTGGGGATGATTCATCGGTGTGTTCAGAAAGCTCCCATTTCTCCAACTCATCACCTGCCTCTCTTCCTTCTGCTTCTTTAACACCGCCTCGAGCGTTGTCAGCGTCATCAGTTTGCATTTCTTCTGCGTAAGGTGTCGAAGAAGAGGGAACGAAATAAGAAGGTGGACTAGGTGTATCAACATTAAGTACTACTACATCCTCAGGAATTCCTAGCTTTTGCTGAGCCTGGTCGGTGGTGGCGGCTGCAGAGTCGTCTTCGACAACTTTTGAGCTCACTTCTTGGTTGGCTGAAGTGGGCCTACTTGGGTTCTCGACAGACTAAAACATGATATGAGTGTTAATAAAGGATAAGAGGAGATATGGAGAGACCATCATTCGCGAATTGAAAGAGCGAAAGAATTCAACGTTTGGGTCACTGCTCTCGCTGTTATAAGAGTTCATGGACCTTGGCCTCTTAGGCGCCGCGTCAGCAACAGTTTGGCTTGGTCTCTTTTGAACCTGGGAAGATAAAGATGGTTAGTGGTCGAACAATATGCATTAAAACAAATAAAACGGGAAGATGGTTAGTGGTCTCTTCTGCATAGGTTGAGGTGTCCTTTTTGGCTTAGGTGAAACGTGAGCACTTTCTTAGGCTTTCCCTTTGGGAACGCTGGCATCTTTCTGGGAAGAAGCAAGAGAGCAAAGAGCAGCTATAGGCAATTGACAAACGTGTGAGAACGCTATACTTGAATCGAAATGAAATGGTGACAAAGTGAACCAGCGTTGACAAGGTTGCATACCTTCGGACATCGCTTCATGTTTCCGCGAAAAGAAAGCAGAGCGTAATTTGATACCATTGTGGCTTCATCAGTGCCAACAGTTTTGGCCTTGTAGTAGCTTTACCACCAGTCGAAGAACTCTCGGGTGCAAGCGAATGAGACCCCAAAGACAATAGGGATGAACTTAGGGGAATGTTTGGCAGCAAGGTCAAGACTTGCATGATATCGTTTCTCAGTTATTGGATGCAATAAGTCCCACCTGGTATAGAAGAGGGATTTAGGGCGAAGTTGGCATAATCCGAACTGCCTTGCGACCAAATTCGGCAAATACGCACGCAGCTCCAACTGATCCACAGAGAATTCAGGCGACACCTTGATTGATAACCGAGTGGGAGTTAGATAGGCTTGCCAGATCTGGTTGGTTTCTTTTTCATATGCGAGGTTCGTCGCGGGGAATGCACGCGTGAACCACTCTGGTCCAGAGGGTCTACGGGAAAATGGGGCCATCGAGGGGGTGAAAGTGTGAAAGGCTAAGAGCATGTTGAAGGTGTCAAAAAAGAAGTCTTCGGTCGATCGTACAGCCACACTGGGCCTCAGTAGAGCGAGCCTTATTCCTTCAGTTGTTCCTTGTTCAACTACGTGAGTACTGGAATCAAGGATTTTTAGTTGCAACCTTGATTCAAAACTGGCAACAAACCACAATTGGAAGAGCCAGATAGGTCCAGAAACGGAGAACTTGTCTTGGGGTTGGGTCGTTCTCAAGCCGTAAGAGGCAATAGACAAATGATGGTAGAGGTTCCCTAGAAGCAGTTTGCTGAGGCATATATCGCGCTGCTCATGAAGCTGAATAGCTAGGTTCATGTAGGCTGTGTCCACCATGAACGACGAAGAGCAAAAAACATAATAACTTAACCATAGAGTGAGGAAGGCAATGTGTTCTTCATCATCAATGTCGTCGTCATCAGTAACGTGGAAATCCTCAATGAACTGTGTAAATTTTCTGCGAGTAAAGTCAAGCTTGCAACATTTAGTTAGAGCATGCGGATCGAAGATCCTTCTAGTAGGCTTCAAACTAGAGATAGCTGCCACGTCTAACAGAGTGGGAGTTAACGCACCACATTTCAAGTGCAAACTGTTTGTAGAAAACTCCCAGAAATGTAATGCCGCGATGATCAAGGGATTCAAATGTCCGGGACCGACGAAGATACCCTGGTTTTTGCAAACATCCCCTTTCTTCGATTCCACTTTGTTGAGCCAATTGTTGTAAGCTTCATTCCCGGTAGGTGGAGAAGCATAAAAGACATGGTTTAGGTTCTCCATGAAACCCATAGTGTAAGGCCCCTGAGTGAAGATCCTGGGTTTGCTGCCTTCACAACTAGGAGATATGGCTTCGACGTCTTTAAGGTCCTAAAGAGACGTAGGTAGAGGACCAAGAAAGGCGTAAGAATTGGGCCCATCAGTAGGGATCAAAACGAGTGATTCCCAAGACTCAGAGTGTAGGTCCTCTCTGTTCGGCTTAGCCACGAAGGTTTGCTGCTTTGTCTGGAAAGCTTTAGCGGTGAAACTTGTAATGTTATGGGAAGAAGACGCCATTAACGGACAGTAGCTTGAGCGGTTGAACTTTGCGTTTTAGGGATTGCAAGAAGTGAAATGTGAGCGAAAGAAGAAAGGCGAAGTTTAAAACTTGGAGGAATGTGAATGGTAACTGCGTAAACACTCAAGAGGTTCGTAAAGGAGAAGGAAGCTGTGTCTTGCTAGTTTCGCAGAAATAGGAAATAGAACAGTTTCTGAAAAAGAAGAAGTGGAAGAGTGGAATTCCTATTTATAGCGCGCTGATCGAAGAATACTGCAGTCGAAAATAAGCCTAGCGGTTACCATTTTCAAATCCTTAGGCGGTTACTTAGTTTCTGAATTTTCCCTCCTTGTGTAAGTAGTATAAATAAGAGTTTTCCTGATGGAAAACAGGTCGCATTTCCTCATTATTAGTTTCTTACGCTCTAACCCTCCAACACACTACCGTGAGACACGAGCAACAGAATGCGAATGTATGGACTTGCGTACCACCCTTTCAATTAATGCGTTTTAATTTCCTTTTCTTTACAATTCATGCACTTTTGCGTGTTCTTTCTTTCTTTACTGCATTCCTATAATTTTTTTCCTTTTATTTTCTACATCTCCCTCGATAATTCGACAGTTTCGCGGGAGACAGCCAATTATCTTCTTTATTTTTACGCAAAGTTACCCAGTTTACAAAGATACTTGTAAAACATCAAAACCAAACCGATCTTGGGATACTGGTTGATCCCGCAAGTCAAGGAGTAATTCCAAACCAGCGGTGTTTACCAAAATCTAAGGCAAACACCTACTTAGATAATATATTGCTCGCTCGGCCCTGTTATCATCTTCTTGAGCTAATAAGCAGCCGATGGCTTGATCCTCGGCCGCATTGTACAACTTTAATGGTTTTCCAGGCTGCGGAGGCACCAGGACTGGGGGCTTAGCTAAGGCAGCCTTGATTTGGTCAAAAACTTCTTACTGCTTGTTCGGCCCCATTATCAATTGCCTGGTTGTGCACCAAGAAGCCTAGGAAATTTCCTGCAGAAACACCGAACGCACGCTTAGTTGGGTTCATCTTAAGATTTTGGAGTCTCATCCGTTTTAGAGCTTGTTCGAGCTCGACTAGTAGGGCCTCAAAGCTCTTGGATTTGACTACCACATTGTCAATATACACCTCAATGCTTTTTCCGATAAGGTCATGGAAAATAGCATTTGTGGCTATTTGGGACGTGGCCCCTGCATTTTAAGGCCAAATGACATTACCATCCCCTCATAGATACCTAAGGTGCCTGGGCACCTGAAGGCGACTTGTGTTAGCCTCGGCCACATATATTTTATTGTAGCTATAATAGCCGTCCATAAAAGTCAGGATGACATTGTTGGCCGCAACATCAAGAAGCATGTCGGCAACTGGCATGTCGCATTCATCTTATGGAGTGGCCAAGTTCGACTCTCTGTAATCGATACAAAATCAAACCTGGCTAACTTTTTGATGACGGGAACTATATTATACCGCCATTCTATGTATCTGGTGCTCCTAATGAGCGTTGCTTTTAGTAATCTTTCTACCTCTGCTTTGATTTGTGGCATCAGTTGAAGGTTGAATCTCCTCGATGGCTGCTTATGGGGCTTGCAACCTTCCTTGATGGGTAGTCTATGCTCTACCAATACCCTATAAAGACCTGGAATCTCATTGTAGTCCCATGGAAAGCAGTCGTGGTACTCCTTTATTAAAGCTACCACATGGTCTTGTTGTTGGGGCTCCAGCATGCCACTCACTTTTGTCATTCTCGGCTCGCTTTCACTTCCCAGTTTACCTCTACCAGAGGGTCCTAAGCTTCGAATGTGGGTGCCCTTCTCTGGATAGGCTCTATATGAGGTGGCTTGGCCGACGCCCTACTACTGGGGTCATCCGAACTCTCTTGTCAAGGGTACTTCGTGGGCCTATCCTCTTTGTATGCTGCACCATACATAGCCTCTTCAATGCTGGATTCGATTTGGAATAAGTGCAGACGATCCAGTAGGCATTGTACCTATATTGGGACACTAATCATTATTCTCATTGCTAGGCCATGGGTCGTCCAACATTTTGAATTCGAACCCCTTCTTGGTCCATTCGCATGATTCTACTCCCCCTTCTTCGTAGTTGTTGGGGATGGAGATAAGTCGTAAATGAGGCGAGTAGAAGACGACCTCAAACATCGTTACCTCGGCGGGGAATGGATTTAAATCGGCCTCTACTATCTACACCTTGTCTTCTATCCAGATCATTAACTTTTGGTGAAGAGTGGAAGGAACGCATTCACTGGTGAGGATCTAATCTCTTCACAGGATCATGGCATACGAAGGCTTCCCTTCTACGACAAAGAATGTTGACCGAGTCACCATGGTCCCTACTCTCACATCGGCCACTAGCACTCCCAAGGCATGAGAGGGGTGTCCCATGAAACTTGTCATGGTCATGGTGGTTGGGATGAGGTCCTTGGCATTTTTTCCCAATTTCTTCATTGTTGCAAGGGGCATGATGTTCATCACAACACCACCTTCCACGAAAACCCAGTTGAATAACTTCCCATTCAAGTGGGATTTGATGTAAAGCGGCTTCAAGTGTCTGGTCATGTCTGTTGTGGGTTTCTCAAATAACTTCCCCTTTGTACTCAGTCCCTCAAACTCTATCAAGGCTGCCCACTAGGCCTCCTCAGCAAAGACGTCTCCCTCGAGGGCTTTAGGCTGGTCCTTATTTCCTCAGAACTCCGGGGGAAGGACACTCACCATCTCTATGTCTGCACAAAGCTCCCTGTCTTCCCCGTCCATTATGTCGAAGAGTATGGATACATTTAGGGAATCTCCTTCAAAGTTCAATGGACCGAGGGGATTCTCTTCATATTCTCCTTAGAGGTCATCTTCCATCTCCTCTTCAGTCATAAGCCCCTCATCATGTGATGGATTAGTTGGTTGTGGTTGCTGGTGTGAGAAAAAGATTTGCAAGTATACACAGTCACAAACAAGTAGTATAATAAGATCGAACACACAGGGATTGGATTGATTCTTGAAGCTTTAATACAATGTAATTAGTGTAAGGGAACCAAGTAATAACAATATTGAGGTGAGGTCTATGTAACAACTTGTAAATAAAGTATAAAGCAAGTACTAGTGATGCAATGCAGAAATAATAGTTGGAATTTCTTCACCAAACAATTCATTTTCAAGTGTTAAGTGCAGTATGTAATGCAGGTGCACTGAATGTTGTTGCAGTTGCAATGTGTCTTTCAGTCACTGTCTTTAGAGTTTTATTACAAGCTCTTATGTCTGAGATGCTAAATAAGTTCACTCTTGTATTTTTAAGTACCCACAGTGTCACCCTATGGAATATGCTATCCTATGTCTAGGACTTAGCATGGTTTCAACAAAGTTTCCTTTATTTAAAACACTCACCCACAATAGTTCTTGAGTTCTTAATTGTAAAACTTGTCTGCTTTTACAAATCTACTTATTCTAAGTGATCAATCTCAAAATAAGTGTTGAAAGAAATATCACACAAGAACTAAAGTGCACACATTACATATAACCACAATAACTTACTTAAAAGATCATTATAAGGTTAATTAGAACATTCCAACTAAGATGATTATAGCTCATGATAGACATTGCAAGGCATATATAAACTGAATAGATCATGTTTATATAAATGAAATCATAAAAGAGAAACAACAAGATAGAAGTTACACAAGTTGAAGCTTTTTGCATGAAATCTCCTAGCAATGCAGGTGCATCAACTATACTGCACTTAGTAAATACTTCGATTTGAACTAAAGGATGATGTGTCAATTCATTCCTTGCCTTCTTATAAAATAGAAACTATTTATATCTATTGAAATTTGAATCTATCTTATCGATTGTGATATATCTTCAAGTGAAAAGTTAAGGTCCTTATATAGTCTTCATAAAGGTGAACCCTGTAACACCCCCTTCTAATTACTACTAATTAGTCAATTTTAAAAAATCAGAGTTTTCAAAAACTTTTCCACGCACCACAAAGAGAGTGCTACATTTCTTCAAAAACATAAAACAACACGTTGAAATTTCATAAAACAACTAGTGCGTGATATATAGCAAATTAAAATGGGGCGAACCCTCAAAACACCGGTTTAGTTATTTACAACATCCTGAATATAATTAACCAGCACAGCGGAATATCAACAAGTCTAGAAGTATTGAATACATCATCAAACATCGGACTAAATACATCAAAATAAAATACTAAGTGGCTAGGACGCCCCGCCTCCGGTGCTACATATCAGAGCATGACCATAACTAGACTACTTCATTTGCTATCACCTGCAGGTTGCCGACATGAGAAGCAACACGAAAGCAGTAGGGTGAGTCTCTTTACATAAATAATAGCAAATAGGATAAGCATTATATTAGGGAAGGCAACTAACATCAATCACATTTCAAACAATTAGCATATGGCATTAAGTATGGCACATTAACTCACAAACACCATAAAGCAACACCAAATCCATGAATGTATGCATGTATGCACATGCATGTGGTACCATCAACCTTCATAAATTTGCCCTGGGGCACAACCACCATAATAGATATCACAACCACCATTGATATCAAGGCCGAAGCCTACAACCATCACAATAGATATCACAACAACCATTGATATCAAGGCCGAAGCCTACAACCGTCTTTTGATGCATATGAAACATGAGACACTATGGACAATGCATCAATCACATACAATCTCATTGTATACAAATCACCACCATTGAACAACCACCTTACTCAACTACCATAAACAACCACCTTAAGGTATTAAACAACCACCATAAAGTATTAATCAACCATCATAAAATATTAATCAACCACCATAAAATATTAATCAACCACCTTAAACTCACCAAGACATCACCAACCACTAGCTCTAAGGCTAACACCCAAATCATAGCTCTAAGGCTAACACCAATACCAAGGACCAACTCTCACAAAAGGACCAACTTGTCACCTAAGGACTAAACCGACACCCCTAAGGCCTAAACGGTCACCTAAGGACTAAACAGTCACATAGGGACCAAAACAACATTCTTGAAGGTCCAATAGTGCATAGGGACCAAAATAGTATTTTTAAGGACTAAACGGTGCAAAGGACCAAAACTAGTATTTTTAAGGACTAAACAGTTCAAAAGGACCAAAATAGCATTTTTGAGGACTAAAGGTGAACAAGGACCAAAACAGCATTTTTGGAACTAAGACACAAAATAGGTGCACAGGCACGCACCGGGCGCATGGGGCACGCCACTTTGGCGCCCCTAACCGTGTCACACACACACGCGCCTACACACAGGCGCACAAAGGCGCAAGGGGCAGCCACATTTGGCGCCCCCCTCCATGCCACCACGCACACAATCACACCAACACACCCAAATTCTAATTTCTCCAACACACCCATACACCTACTTCACCTAATACACACCCAAACACCCAACTCACTCATACACATACCCAACACAATATAGATACAATACTTCAAACTCCTAACTTCAACACTAATTTATTCACATACATAAACATCACAATGATGCATAACAACTCCATTTCAACAACCACCAAATTAATTTATCACATTAAGTTTCAAATCATTTCTTTTGGGTAATTTACTCAACATCTTACAATTATCACATTTCCATATTTACATATTTCCTATCAAGCTCATGTCAACAACACATCATGGGTTCATCAATTCTAATTCAACACAACACCAATTATTTCAACAACACATAAACACCAATTTTATTTCAACAACACATAAGCACCAATTTAATTCAAACAACACCTAAACACCAATTAATTCAACAACACCTAAACACCAATTTAATTCAAACAACACATAAACACCAATTAATTCAAACAACACCTAAACACCAATTAATTCAAACAACACATAAACCACAATTAATTACCCTAAACACCTAACCCCACACATAAATACTCATCTTATAACCTATTATGTATGAAAGAGAGCCCCCTAACCTCAAAATTGAAGAACCCCAGTAGCCTCTCCTTCAACAACACAAGAATCACCAAAAATGGATGCTCTCCTACTTTGAGCTTCAAAACCCCATCCATGGAAAAGTGGAAATGAGAAGGGATTAGTGTATGAAACTTACACTAAAAGAAGGAGAAACAAAAATGGAGAAGATTGGTACCCAAATCAACTTACCCAAGCAAAAATTGGAGTTTTTCTCCTCCTCCCTCCCTCTAGAACAGGCCGTCGGCCTTAGCTGCTGTCCCTCCCCCCTTTTTTTTCTTTTCTTGGCTTCTAATGGGGAGGAAACCCTACCCCTAAGGTTATTCCTTTAGTTTGGGCCTACTAATGGGCCATGGGCCCTTTATTTGCACCCCCTAGTTACTTAAATACCTCCTGAACAACATTAAATCACCACTCCCTTATTTACTACCCAACACCTCTTAGCTATATTAAACATCCTATTATTCTTTTAATATAACTAATCACTACAACACCTAATTAAATAAAACTCCAAATTAATTATTTGACTCAATAAAATGTTGTAATTCTCAACTAACTTAATTAAATAAATAATTAAATTATTTTGGGGCGTTACAAACCCTTCCTTGGAGATGAAGTTAACTTATTGTATAACCCATGGTTAAGTTCAGAAGTTGTCATATAGCAAGTTGAAGCACACACTCAATCGTAGAGGGAGGTCAAATAAGAAATGAGCAAGTGTCCCTATATGAGTTACTCTTCAAAGCTATGCTTCTATTGTGGGCGCTGAAATGTGCAAGTTGCATATGCCTTTATGACTAAGCATGAGGTCATCAAGCAAGTGGTGGTGTAAGTTGATGGTCCACGCAATCCTATGCAAGTGCAGTTCCAGTGGAGGTGCATTGTTGTGATCTAGTGCAGGTGCATTGTAGTGCAAGTGCATTGTGTTAATCCAATCCACGTGTGTCCTGTAAAGCTACACTGAACAAACTTAACAGTGCTTAAACACTCAAGTATGGCTATTTCACATTTAATACTGCCATTATTCATTATCTTTGCTTGAAAGAGGGCAATTTCTAATGTTTAAATGCATGAATAACTTTATATAAAATAGAGTTATCACACCCTCAAACTTAAACAATTGCTTGTCTTCAACTAATTACAAAGACAAACTATATATTTTTGCATAATTTAAGAAGAACAAATCAGCTAAGAACTGTGGATTTTCATCATGAGATGCCTTCTATGAACCTCATTTTTCAGGAATTTTTCTTGTTCCTTTATTTCTCAAAACATCCAAAGTTATTAAAACTCTTTTGTGTGAGTGTGTGTCCCACTGAGCTGAAATTTGTTCCAAAACTAAGTGAAAATTTCCTCCTAGCATTTGAAAAGTTTAGTTCACGTAAGTCAAGCTAAAGAATTTTTTTCAAAAGAAAGACTAGACTAACAAATTCCTCAAGTAATGGGGAGATTTAAGCACAACAAAGGGGTTGTTTGAATATTTCAAAAATGTTGGGTCAATGCACTATTTCCTATTTTGGGTGGTTATTTTTCTTGATGCAGATGCATTTAATGCAGGTGCATCATTTTTTTTGAAGTGCAGGTGCATTGAGTGTTCCTCCATCTATTTTTTCTTCAGTGTAGTTGCATATTTCTCTTGCAATATTGATATTGCTTACAATTATTTGTAGCATATATTGCCCTCCTCACTGACCCCCTTTTGCATTTTTATTTTTATCTTTTTTTTTTATCTAATGCATTTTGGAACGGGTACAACTTATGATTCAGGTCAATATAGCTTTTTACAACAATTTGAGATTTTTGTAATACAACATTGTAACCTATAGCATTGACCACTCTAAGTTCTTCATACTCAACTTTAATTTTCATAAAAACAAAATAACATGAGTTGTAAGCACTTTTAAAAAGGAAAGATCTTGTCACTAAAATAAGTTTCTGAAGACACGGAAAGAATCCTACTCTCTCACTCGTCATTAATAGGGATAGTGCCCTATCCCTCAAAAAGTGGAAGCAGGCGCTTCCTCCACTCCCTCAAGAGGGTTTTTCTTTCCTCTTTCCATATCTCAAGAGATTTTGTCCAAACTTTCCCACATCAACCAAAGTATCCTTGGTGGAAAAATCAGGAGATTTTTCACCCTACTGTCTGAAGCAACACTGCGAGGTACGAAGGACGTCACGTTACAAATTATTATCAAGAGTCCCCCCTGGGGGAAAGAGTGGCCAGGCTACGGGGTCGACCGACAAGGACGACCTCACAACCAACTTACAATACCTAATAGCAAAGAAGATAAGCCAGTCCACGAGGACGATCCCAGCAGCAATCTCAAGCCATGACTATCCTCCAGAAAAGCCCCGGCTTGGGGGGGCAACTATTCTGGCCTGAGCCACGAGGCCCAATTAGCTACTAGGACTCGGGTCGACCCGGTTACCGTAGACCCAGGTCCACAACCCGGTGCTACATGATGGACCACGAGGTCCATGCGCAACTTGGACCAAGGCATGCGCCACTTGGGCTAGGATTGGCCCATCTCCCTTTGATCCACATTCAAAGGTCCAAATCCATTAAGCCTCGACGGCTCAGATGATCCCGACTGATCCAATGGCTCAGAGCCATCTCTCGAACTCTATAAATAGTGGTTCTCATAACCACACGAGGTACGTTTCCTTCAACTCTGCAACCTCCACGATTTTCTACTGACTTAAGCGTCAGAGTGTCTTTGCAGGTACCCCCTCGTTCAACACACGAAGATCTGACCCGGCTAGGAGAACTACAAGGAAAGACAACAAAGTACATAACACAAGTAAATCAAAGACTAAGGAAGAAAAATTATTCACCAATAGTTATTATCAAGAACACAAATAACAACAATAGTAAAAAAATAGAACTGAGGAGAAACAAATAGATCTAAAAAATACAAATCTACAAAATAGAGGAAAAGTTGAAAAAACCGATGTAGACGATGAATCAGCTATTTGCGACTTCGCATGTGGGGAAGAAAAAGAGACAGTTTTGCGGATGCCATTGTCATTGTGGTAAACCGTACCACAATTGCTTATCTTGGCAGTCATCGAAAATCTCGCCGTTACCGTTGTCGTTGTTGTCTTTGTTGTTGTGACAGAGATGAGAAGATGAAGAGGGTGAGGGAGTAATTAACGAAGGAGAGGTTTGAAAGGGAGAAGTTTGAGGTTTGTGAGAAATGAGTGAAGGGTTGAGAGAAATTACGGAGATTTGAGAGAAATCAAGGGTGGGAGGTTTTAATCAAAAATATTTTTTTCTTTTCGAAAAAACACTGACAGAACTTCACATTCACTATTTTGTAAGTCCAGTCAATTTAACTTTGAAAATCTTTCTTCTTTCGTGATTAGTGTCATAGTCTACAATTAATGTTTTAGTTTTTTTCATAATCTTTCAATTTTATCAGGTATCTCTGCTAGCAACATATTTGGAAAAATGGGAGAAAGCTGAAGAAGCAAAGCTTATTATCCTAAAAAGGTTTTAATTTACTTTAATTTTGTTTAGATTGTTGGTAGCTTATGTTATTAAAACCTCTTTCCGTTCAATTGTTTTTTCCCAGGAGCTGGTAGGGCTTTCTGTGCTGGAGGGGATTTGAGAGTGTTCTATGATGGCTGGAAAACAAGTAAATTCATTATTCTCTATATGATTTAGAGGAATCTGTGCAAACTAGTTCACAGAAAGACATGCTTTTTTTCTTTGACTGTAAACCAAACTTACACTAAGTATTCGGGTGTTTTAGATTGTCAAACCTCATTTGAAGAGTAGTAACTGATAGGATACTAGATTTGGGTCTTAGCCCAATAGAGGTGTTGAATTATAATTAGTGAGTGGTAAGACTCATTGATGTTTTGTTTAGGAAGTTCATAATTAGTGAGTGGTAAGAATCATTACTTTATCGTTTTATTTTTTAAATTCGTAAAATTGTTAAATCATTGAAGGGAAAATAATACCCTATTGTGAAATCCTGAATCCGCCACTGCTCCGACGGACATGCAGGAAGGGGTAAGGGAAGCCTCTAGAGATCGGACATAACAGATGAGAGGGAAGATGTTGTGCAATATTCTTTAGAGTGTGTTTGGATGAGGTAATTTTTTAGAGTAATGTAATTTAAGAGAGTAATTCAAATGCTTCAAATCAAATTAACTTATTTGGATAATAAATGTGGAGAATTTTCAAAATGAATGGAATTTGTGAGGTATTTTAATAAGACTAAATATAGAGAATTTGAAATACCACCTAAAAGGGAAGAATTTGAAATTCCTTTCTTGGCATAAATGTTCTTTGATTTTATTTTTTTTGCACAATTTTTCAAAGAAAATAATTTTCCATGTTAATTATGAGTACAACTGTACAAGCATTGTTGCCATATGTATGAACTCACCTCTTGGCCACTTCCCCTGTTCAAACAATTAATAATGATTAACAAACACTTATCTAGGGATTAATAATGCTTAACACTTAACAGCTTATAAAAAGAACTCTCTGATTATGTTTTATACCTAAGTTCTAGGTTTGTTCATTTATGCAACAATTTTAAAAATCAAACATGAAACAAAATTCTAGGTAGGCCGGGACCGGTCGGTGGGTCGAGCCTGACAACAGGTAGGTCGGTCCGTCGGTCGGTGAACTCGCATGTCATTCGGCCATTAAAAAATGAAGAATTTTATACGATATCCAAATAAGAAATTTTAAGAATGAAGAATTTTATTATCCGATCCAAACAAATAATTTTGAGAATGAAAGGATTTTAATTGATGAATTTGAATTGCCTAGAATTTAAAATTTTCTAGAATTTTCAAATGTCTCATCCAAACGCACTATTAATGAAATGAAAAAACAAGAATTGAGATGGTGGAGAAACGTGGTGAAGAGTTGGAGAAAGACTTGAGAGAAAGATTTGGAAGATGATCTGAACTTGTCTAGCAAAAATGAAAAATGACTAAAATAAAATGTGTTTGGAGGCAAGTGAAAGTGGTGGATGCAGGAAACAACAAAAGCCTGGATGGTTCTAGAATAGCCTAAAATGAAAGTAAAAAGAAGAGCTTTGAAGGCTCACGTTATTTTAATATGTAAATACAAAATGTTGATTATCTAATATAATGCAAATAAAATCAGAGTCACGTTAATTTTGTACATGCATGGAGAATCAACTCTTGTGACATTTTTGTGAGATATATATACAAATTGAGACACTTAGTGCTTGCAATTCTCTATAAATTGAGACAATTAGAGGACAAAAAAATATACGAATTTGGTTCTGTTTATAGGTCAAATATCTCCCATTTACATCACTCTAAATCATCTTATATTTCTCTAATGCATGAGTGAGATATAAGAAACTGCTCGATCCTGGAATTCGGATGTTACCAAGCGTACCTAGAAATGGATGCCTGCACCTCTATTTATAGACGTAGTGGCTCGTTATTAACCGTCGAATCTTGAAGCGCGATCCTGTCTGTTGGTCTTGATTTAGCCAAGCGGGGAGCGCTATGCTTCGTATTGTTGAGCTAGTCTCCTGCCTTAAATGTCACGTCTTGTCAACAGTCAGGTTTGCGGGAATCGATGCGTTGTGTAATCATTATGGCGCAATTTCCAAGGAGCATTGATTGGACGACTTGATTTAAAGTGTTGTTTCTGTTTCCGAGGCCTGGGTGGATATAAGAAGGGCGAGGAAGTTCATTTCATTTTCACAAAGTGTGAGAGTTGGTTCTGTCTCAGATCACTTCAGAGTTATTTCACGTGATCTCCGGCCACGGTCCGAAACCAAGTTTGTTTGAGGAATACTGTGATTCTTCTCAATCCGAGTTCATCATTCAAGTATTTTTCCAGAAATCATGTCTAACCCTTCAGCTGAGTTCATTCAGGAGGGGGTCCGAGATCATTCTCCACCTGTGGCTAAATCACCTCAAAGGTCTGTAGATGATCCTGCTGCTCAGGATGTGGCGGAGAACTGCCCTGAAGATGCCGGCACTACTGCCGACGCTGGGGCTCCGAAGGATTGTCAGGGATCTTATGACTTGGTATCTTCAAAGATAATGGAGACCAGGGCTAAGTTGGTAAGGAAGAAACACATGTCCTTCTTCTTCAAGTACATCGATGCTCCGGAGGAGCAAATATGGAGGCTTGAGGAGGCGGAAAATTTGCCGATTTGTGTCGCATTACCGAAAAAGATCTTGGCTTCTTCTTCCACGGACGGACTTTGGAGGTGATCGGAATTCGGATTCCCTTGACCGAGTTTCAACAGGCGGTATTGAGGCATCTTCGCCTTGCGCCGAGTCAACTGTCCCCCAATGGGTGGGGGTATGTACTGACCTTTGAGCTCCTGATGAGCTATTTGGATCGGGAGCTTTCAATTCAAGTTTTCTTTTCTTTGATCAGAACAATCCGGTTACTCGACAAAGACGGCGACAACGACGACCATGCTCATGTTGGTCTCCGCTTTGCCGCCAATGAATCTTATTTCATTACGGGAAATGATTCCAATAAGGGCTTCAAGTCAGAGTTCTTCTTTGTGAGGGATGTTAACAATGCCGCCAAGAAGAGTATCACCAACAGCTATATGTGAGCCAAGAAGACTATATCGAAAATTTCCCGTTCCGCTGGTCGCCTGGCCACTTTGGGCCAGAAGGATTTTCATACTGTTTTAATGCGGCGTCACTGATTGGCTAGGACGTTGTTTCATATAATCTTTTTCTAAGGTGGGCTCAGAAGATGGCTGGTGGAGGCCAGAGGTTCAGCTGTAAGTCCATTATAAACGCCGCATTAGAGTCCGGCGAGAAATTGAAGTCACAACTCGGTAAGTAACATTTATGTTCCTAACACTTCCCCTTTGAGGTATTTCTGATCTCTAACGTGGATCTTTCTCTGTGCAGACAAACTTGCTGAAGGGGTTGTGATTGATTTTGTCTAAGTCTATTTATTAAAAAAATACGATGTTACCTGTGCGATGCACATGTATACTTCTAGTTAATACGGAAAAAAAACATGCAATAAAGCCAAATCATAATTTTAAATTAATATATTTTCTATCTATTGTCTTATATTTTAAAATCCCCCCTTTCTAAGAAACGCACAATTTTGTCAAGTTAAAATACTCAAACAATATTTTTTTCTCATACCCTAGAAACAGCGGGGGATCTATTGAATATTTACCCATTTCAATTTAATTAGTAAAAATACTAATCTGGACCTTACTCTTGTCTCAGATTAGGTCGGAATGAGTAGTTGGTAGGTCGCCTGTTGATCTCGTCTACTTCTGTCCCAATTTCGCGGAGAGTTAGTACCTGCAGATACTCTAATACCAAAGTCAGCGACCAAAAATCAATAATAGGTCCAAATGAGGAATGCGTACCTGAACTGTTTGCTGAGTCCGTATTTATAGGCGCCATGGGATGCCTTGACTCGTTCTAGCCTGCAGATGAGATGGCGCTTGGTGCACCATTGGATTTTGGTGGAGCGATCTGGGCCTTTGATCGGCTTCGGCGCCTAGATAGCATGAGTCGCGCATGTGGGGGCGCTATTGGGCATTCAATGGACGTGGGCTCGACCCAGTTCAGAACTAATTCATTATTAAAGTCAAATTTTCATGCTACAAAATCTTAATATATTTTCGTTAAAATATCTTAATAAAATCTAATTTTGTTATATAATTTATTGTTTTCTTTTTTTTGTATATATTTATTTTTTTCTAACTATTAAAAAAATTAAACTTTAATAATATATATGTGTGCGAGAGAGATAAAAGCAAAATTATATATTTTTTGGTAAAAATAAAATTGGAGGATATGGTTATTTTTTTCTATAAACTATAAATAATATTAGAATCATTTCTGAAGTTTTTTTTTTACAAAGTCACTTTTGTAATTATTGTGTGCAATCTTTATTATTTAATAAGGGCTGTAATTCATAATTTTACTTAAAAAATTAAAATTCTTACGGTACAAATTTTAAATATAACATTATATATATATATATATATATATATATATATGAGAGAGAGAGATAGAGAGAGAGAGATATAGAGAGAGAGAGATAGAGATAGAGAGAGGTGGGCGAAGTACAGATTTTTTGGTAAAATTAAAAAATTTAGGATTTGGTTATTTTTTCATATCAAAACAATAAATAAGATTTTAATCATTTTTGGAGTTATTATGTGCAGTTGTGTATATTTAAATGTCATAATTTTAATAGGGTCATATTCATTATTTTACCTTATAAAAGCAAAAAAATTACGCAACTAAATCTTAATATTTTTTCGCAAAAAAAATCTTAATATAGTGTAATTTTGTTATATCATTTATTGTTCACTCTTTTTTTGTACACATTTCTTTCTTTCTAACTATTACAGAAATTTACTTATTATAGTGTATTTGTAATAAAAGGAAAAGTATATATTTTTTGGTAAAAATCAAAATTGAGGAATTTTTTTGTTTTTCCTAAAGGCCATAAGACAAAATAGATTAACCATTAATGACGAAATCAATTTTAACCATCTATACATGATATCAAATTTCTTATGTCTAAAGTTAATTATTTGATTTATTAAAAAAAATAATTGAAAATTTAACACCTCAACAATCCTTTGTTCGGTTATCACACTGAGTCAAGGTGGGGGAAAACCCGAAATGTAGTCCTATAAATACATCTTGAGATATGGCTAGAAAGGCATAGTCTCAATTTCGAAGATCTAGCGGCGGCGCGTCGATGGCGGGGTTTTGATTCATTGCCTTTTTTTAATCAAGCGAATCACAGTTGAGAGAGTTGGATTGAGATCCTCGATCTTCCTTTGTCTGTCTCAACTGTGTTCCCTTGATTAAAGAAAGGAGGTATAACAAAGAGGCCGATGAGGTCCACAATGTCTCGGATGAAGTCCGAATGATGTTCTTAAGGCACGGCCTTTGGAAAGGCACACTTTTCCATGTTAATGTCGGCCTCCGCCCGCCGGCGACGTTGAATGACTTCCTAAGGCGAACCCAACGCCACATAGATTACGAAGAATCAAACGAGGCCATGGAAGGAGCTGCTGTCTCGGCACCTCAGGTGAAGGGCAAGGAGCCCAAGGACAAATCAAAGAAGGAGGCCAAGGAATGGAGTTCTCGCTTCACTGACTACTCACCACTCAACACCTCGAAGTCAAAAATTCTTCAGGAATGCGCCAATGCGGAGTTCAATGAGGTCAAGTGGCCAGCTCCGATCCCAATAAGACACACAACAAATAAGAAAGCCTATTGTCGCTATCATCGGAGTCACGGACATGACACCGAGGACTGCCGAGTACTCAAGGATGACATTGAAGATTTGATTCAAAAGGGAAAGCTGAGGCAATATCTCAAGTCTGACGAGAAAAAGAGGGACCGGTCACCCCGAAAGCCCAAGCCGGCTGTGAACGAAGTCGCGAAACCAGACGACGACGACGATTCCGATGAAGACTCCCCGAGGGCACAACGCCAAAGACCAGTCGCTATGGTGGTCATGGGAGGCTATTCACTGAAGGTCGGGGAAACGCACCGATCAATGAAAAGGAGGTGGGCGACATTTTGGACATCGGAAATGTTCCCAATCCGATATCAGTCAAATCAAGTCGACCACCTCTTACCTTTGATGATTCCGAGCTGCCAGGCGGAAAACCAAACAAGTGGCTGCCTTTGATCGTATCGGCAGTCATCTCGGAAATAGACGTAAAGAGGATCCTGATCAACCAGGGAAGCTCTTCGGACCTCATGATCAGAGATTTACTGCCCAAGCTTCATATATCTGAGGCCGACTTCCTGACCTATAACGGAGGAGGCTTGACGGGTTTCAACGGATCTCGAACAGTTCCTCTCGGATACCTCGAGTTGTTGGTCACGTACGGGGAAGACAAGCTTTCACGAACAGTCAAGACTCGTTTCTTGGTTCTTGTAACACCCCAAATAATTTAATTAAGAAATTGATTAAATTGTTTAAGTGTTGCACTATTTTTAATTATATTAAATTATAATATGGTGTTTATAATTTAGTATTTTATTTTAATAGAAGGGAGTGGTATCAGAAATACCAGAGCTGATGTTTTGGGCCCAAGAGCCCAAGCCAAAGCCCAATGACTTAGGCTCCTAGGGTTGGTGCAATTCGCACCATTTGCCAAAAGAAAGAAAGAAACGAAAGTGAGAAGAGAAAGGAGAAGAGGAGGACGGCGCAATAGAGTGAGAAGAAGGAGAAATTGGATCGCACCAAGCAAGGAGAAGAGGAGAGCTCCATTGTCGCTGAGGTTTTGTACGTGACTTGGTGAAGATCACTTTCTACGGTTTAATTCAAGGTAAGGGGAGTCTCACTCTATAATAGAGGAGATAATTCGTTTTATGTAGATCATAGGTTTGGTTTTGTGTTAATTGATGATTGTTTTGGGTGAATTTGAGAAATTGCATGATAGAAATCGATTTATGGCTTTAAATTGGGTGTTTTGGGTTCTTGATGAGTTTTGATGCATGATTGAGTGCTATAACGTGCAATTGAATGTGTTGATATTGTTATACAATGTGTTTGAGTAGTATATGATGATTGGAATTGAAAGGGTTTGTGAATTGGGGGTTTTTGGGTCATGGGGCGCCAAGGTGCTAGGGATTTGGCGCCACGTATGCGTTCACACGTGCGAGGAAATACTTGAGTGCGAGTTGTTTTTACGTCGGGCGCCACATTCTTTGGGAAAATGGCGCCACAGGCACTATTCATGTCTTTGGAATGTGTTGGGTGCAGTGTTCTTGCTGGCGCCAAATTCTTTGGGAAATGGCGCCCGGGTGCGTTTGAATCTTTGGGGTGTGTGTTTCTTTGTCAGGCGCGAGAATGTGGGTATTTTGGGGCCGGGGAGTGAAACTTGTATTTCTGGGCACATTTTCTCGTGCCAAATTTTGTATTCACACGCCCAAATTCAATTTTAAGTGTTTTGGCTCGAGTGGTTTTCAGTTGCAGTGTCAATTTGAAAATGTCGGTGGGGGTGATTTTGTGTGTGTAAATGGGGTGGGTGAGGAAACTCACATTTCGAACATATTTTCTTGTGCCATATTTTGTATTTACTCGCCAAAAACATTTTTAAACATTTTGGCTCGGGTGGTTTCGGTTTGAAAGTGTTGGGTGTCTTTGGGTCGATGGGGCGCCAAATTGTCTTTGCCAGGCGCCTAGTGCAGTGCACAGTATGCAGGCGTGGTATGCGAAGGCGTGGTGCGAGTTTGTGTTCAGGAGTGCGTGTTGCCTGTGGGGTTTGTGTCTAGAAAAGTGGCGCCAGTGGGTGTGTTGCCTGTGGGGCGCCAAAATCTTGAGTTTTCGGCGCTAGTCTTTGTGTTGCACCGGGGGCACGAGAATGTGGGAAAATGGCGCCTAGTCTTTGCGAGGGCCTAAGAGTGTCTTTGTTTTGGTCCCTAGGTGTGTGATTTGGTCCCTAGATGATTGTTTTGGTCCTAAATGGTGGTTTAGGTCCTTGAGTGAGGTGAGTCCTCTAGATGAGATTAGTCCTTGGGACTTAATGGTGTTGAGAGTGTATAATGAGATGACCGAGAATGCCATGGGGGCATGAGTAGGAGGCCAAGCCATGAGGGCTATAAAATGAGATTAATACTGAGGTAAGAGTTAATGTGTGTATTGAGCTGTTTGAGATTGTGTTTGTGTTGTACATGGAGTCTCATGCATACATTCGGCTGCGGTCGTAGAGTTTATAAAATAATTGTGAAGCTTTGAGGCGGCGTAGGAGGGCAGTCATGAGGACTCCATTATTGATGAGAATCTTGGGAGGGCAAATATTGAGAACGCCGGAGGGCAAATGGTACCACATGCATACTTACATTGCATACATTCTCATGAGTGCATGAATGTTATTGAGTGATGATTGGTGTATTTGAGTATGCGGTGAACTATGATTGTATATATTGCTTATTATCACTTTTATTATATAGTTCGAGACTCACCCTTTCTGTTGTTGTTTACTACAGGTAGTCATGAGTGAGGACTTGATATCTTCACTATTCCCCCGAGTCGGTCTGCTCTGATACGTAGCACCTAGGGGTTGGGGTTTAGACTTTATTTTGCTTTGTTTGCTCACTGTTGAGCCTTCATATATGATTCTCTATGTGTTACTTGAGACTGCTGAATCCCTTGAGATGTAACTTTATTTTCCGCTGCATGTTATGAGATTGTTTACCACGTGATTTATGGTGTTACGTATTTGATTATGTTTATGAGATGAATTGACTGTTGAGTGTTTTAAGAGAGAAGTGTGACGCTCCATTTAATGAAAAAGTGATTTTTATACACTCTGATTTTTGATTTAAATTACCGGGTAGAAATGGGGTGTTACAGTTCTTCCCTGCACGTCTCCCTACAACTGCATCGTGGGCCGCCCAACTCTGGGGAGACTCAGAGCGGTAACTTCAACAGTCCACCTGAAAATGAAATTCTTCTTCGAGGAAGGTAAGGCAGTCACCATTTGGGCCGACCAAGACGCTACCAAACGCTGCCACTATCTCTACATGAAGGAAGAGAGGAAAGCCGAAAAGGAAGACGCTCGGCATGCCGAAATAGCAGCCGGGAAAAGAACCATTTGATTAGTGAACGAATGAAAAATGTAACAATACTTCCCGATTTCTCAGCGAAAAGAAAAGATTGCCGAATACCCCTGTCTCATGTTTAGCTTCCATTATTTCATATTTCATTTTTGTCGAGTAACATGCAGGACATCTCGGTGAACCGTTCCGCTGAATTGACTCAACGCCCCTCTCCCCCGATTTCGACTCCGAGCTGGCCACTCGGCGGTTGACGGGATGAGGCGAGGCCGTCAAAAGAAAGTCCTCCACGATTCCGAGCTCTTACGCTCCGTTGTGTGGCACTGAAGAGGCCCACAACGGCTCACGTCTTCGTGACCCTATCTTCCACCTTGAGCGATTGTGCCTTCCCTTCTCGGTGTCCGATGGGACTACCCTCCACCAGAAGGCGAAGGACCCTCCCTTTTTGGTGTCCGATGGGACTACCCTCCATCAAAAAGGTGAGGGGAAGGAGTCCTTGCGGCTTCCCTGTCTTTCGCCTCGAGCGATTGCGCCTTCCCTTCTCGGTGTTCGATGGGACTACCCTCCACCAGAAGGCGAAGGACCTTCCCTTTTTGGTGTTCGATGGGACTACCCTTCATCAAAAAGGTGAAGGGAAGGAGTCCTTGCGGATTCTGTCAAAGTAAAGGCCCGGATCCACAGCAATCCCGATTAGAAGAACTCTCCGACGTTAGAACTGTGTTCCGTCGAAGAGCCCCGACGGTGAATGGAGCACACCTCCGAGGTAACTATTGCAAACTACTTTATCCTATTTTGCTATGATTCGAAGTCCTCGCTCTCTCGTTAAAAAACCTCACACAGAAAAACGTCCCTCAGGCACGAAGTCGGTACGGTTAACAGAGACGCACTAAGGACACATCATATCAAAACAAGGTTGGCCAGATTCATTTGGTTTCCATTAATACTGTTACAACTCGGTATATATGTCAGACTAAAAAGAATAAAAGAAGTCATATGCCATCTTCCCTTGTACAGGGGAGAATAAATCACCTCAGCCTCGTCCAAAGAAGTCTCACCGGAAGTCTTTACAATTTTGCCTGCATAGACAACATGCTCCAAGCTCAACACATCTTTCGATAGTTCGGGATCAAAGACCTCAACTTGAGCTCGGCAGCGCTCAAACCCGGTTCGGATGAAACCTTCTGAGCGGCGTCTCCATTCAGCCTCCTCAGCCTCCTTCTCAGCTACTGAAGCCTCGACAACCTGAACCCGCCGTCGTCACTGCTCTACCCCAGCCTTGATCTCCTCTAGATCGGCAACCAGGGCATCATGCTCCTCGGCTTCCTATTGATAGCTCACAACTTGACTCTCAAGCTGGTGTAGATCGGGACCAACGACTTGGATATAATCCAAGGTGTCAAGAAGCACTCGGTTGTACTCTGACACTTCCGGAATCAGAACATCCCGAACAAATTGCAACTTGTCCTCCTGGTCCAGCAGATCCCCCTCATCCCAGAGGCTCCGATTGTCCAACTTTTTGAGCTTGGCCTTATACCATCCGATCTGCGCGTCCAATTGTTGCTTCTTAACGGCATTCCGTAAGGACAACTCCCTCTCGGCGTTTCTTCTTGCCTTTAGCTTTTACGTAACACGGGCGTAAGACAAAGGGTTTGGAAGGTCGGTTAAGATCAACCCCTTGGGCTAGCTCGTCTACAAAATAAAAAGAAAAAGAAAAAGATAAGTCAGCAAGCCAAACACAGGGAAGATGACCCCAAATGGTTGAAGCAAGCTTACCGAGGGTGTTCTTTAGTTTCTCTGTCGACTCCGAGGCCGCTTCGATAATTTCCCTGCAGGGGAACTTCTTTCCCAAAGATCTTAAGTTCTCCGCCCAGTGGGATAGGAGGTTGTATGAAATGGCGTCGTCCCCGGACAGCGAAGTAGGGTCAACGTCAAACGATCCCACCTCGGGACCAAAGTGGGCGGCAGACCAGTTGAAGGGAAAGTTCGGAACATACTCTGCCCGACTGGAGTACGATCTCGTAATGGCCTCCTTGGTGACCCGATTAGCAGCCAGCACATAGAAGTACTAAATTTTGTACCCCTTGTTGGATCGGTCACCGGCGTGAAGATAGCCTCGTTAGTTATCCCTCGAAAACCAACATGAGCATGGAAACATTTCTCGTTCTTCTCGGGCAACCGAGTGATGCGAGTAAAGGCGAATAAAACTCGGACGGAAGGTTCACGCTTCAGATGCACCATCAAAACCTCAAAAGTCTTAAGGAAACCCCAGCCGTTCGGCACCAGTTGGCTCGGAGCCAGATGAAGATAGTTCAACACTGCTTGTTGAAAACCGACAAAAAGGAATCCAAATTCCCATCAAGTCGAGGGTCTTCCCATGGAAGAAGAACCCGAGCGTATCCTTTGCAAAGGCAGTGCAGATTGGGAGGTACTTGGCGTCCTTCAGCTTCCAATTTTGGCCCTCGGGGGCGTCGATGAGAGCGTACCTTGATTGAGAGCCTTGCACCTCTATTTATAGACGTGGGTGCTTGGTCTTGACCGTTGGATTCGATCGTGCGATCTTGGCCATCGGCCTCGTGTGCCCGAGCGGGGTATGCCGTGCTTGGTGCTTTTGGCGTAATTGGGCCATGCTTGCGTGAAGATATTGGGCCTGGCCCAACGTCCAAATGGGGCCTCTTGGCCCAGACCGGAACAGTGGCCCCCCTAGTCGGGGTCGACCGAGCATGGTAGGGGCGGCCTCGGTTTGAGATGGCAGGCGTCGAGTGCGGACCTCGCGCGAGATCTGGAGTCCTGGGTGCCCAGCCTTGATTTCCGGGATCGCTGTGGATCCGTCCCACTGGGCGTGCCGTGGACTGGATTCTTGTCCTGAAAAAGCTTGACAGAGCATTTAAGCTTGAAATCAAGTAAATCCTGACAGAGCATTCAAGCTCAGAGCCAGTTGTCCTTCGTCAGAGCATTTAAGCTCGGAAATAAGGTCTCGACAGAGCATCTAAGCTCGGAATCGAGAGGGGTGAAGCCGCTGAGAGCTTCTTCCTTCGGTCGCGCAATCGGATGTAGAGTCCTCAGTACGTGAGAAGGTTGTGCCAGTGAAGGCATGGGTCGAAGTTGCCCTTGGGCTTCTTCCCCGACCCGTATACCGCGCGAGGCGCACCGCTGGGGCTGGTTCACACGCGATCACCCGCCTCGGATATTTCGACGAGTCAAGAGTGGCGGACAGCGCGAAGCGTTAGGGTCGGTGAGGACCTGAGCCGCTGTGGGCCTCGCCTGCGCTCCGCGATGGGACTCGTGGATCCGAGATCGCGAAGGGCGTTCTTTTCGGCCTCGCCTTATCCCGTCGTCTGCCGAGTGGCCAGCTTGGTGTCAGAGTCATGGGAGAGGGGCGTTGTTTTGACCTGCAAAGGAGAGAGGATTTCCAATTGAAATATTCGTTTATTATGACTGAGAGGGAAAATGTTTAGTACAATCATAGTTCTCATTAGATCAGCTATAGTAAATCCTTAGTTTCGCGGCGTTCCATGTCCGGGGAATCAGATCTCCAGAGAGCGTTTCCATCTGATAGGCCCCTTTGCCGGTCTTCGAGACAACTCAATACGGTCCTTCCCAGTTGGGCGCCAACTTCCCGTCTCAGACATTTTTGTTTCCCACATCGGCCCTCCTGAGTACTAGGTCGCTGATGTCGAATTCTCTCGTGATGACTTGCTGGTTTTGTAGCGTCGAGCTACTTGGGCTTTCACAACGGCTTCGGCAATCTGCGCTCGGTCTCTAACTTCCTGAATGATATCCACCTCTTTTTGGATGGGTTTATTATTCTCCTCCTCGAAAAGGGGGTTCAGGGTCCTTCAAGTTGATTCCCAGAGCTCAACCGGGATGAAAGATTCAGTTCCGTAAGTGATACGGAAAGGAGTTTCGCCAGTGGTCGAGTGCGGCGTAGTTCGGTAGGCCCAGAGGACGTATGGAAGCTCGCCGAGCCATGCGCCCTTGGCACTCTTTAACCTTTTTCTTAGGCCTCTCAACACCACTCGATTTGCCGCTTCGGCCTGGCCGTTGGTTTGTGGGTGTTCCACCGAGGTGAAGTGTTGTTTAATGCCGATATCGACTAGACACTGTCGGAAACCCCTGTCTGTGAACTGGGTCCCATTATCAGTTATTGTCACGCTCGGGATCCCGAACCTTGCTAGGATATTCTTCTTTAGGAATTTGATGCAATTTTTGGCAGTTATCTGGGCCAGTGGCTCGGCTTCGATCCACTTGGTGAAGTAGTCGACGGCTACGATGAATAATTTCACTCCTCCCCTAGCCAGAGGAAACGGCCCGAGGAGATCTATTCCCCATTTAGAGAACGGCCATGGGGCTGACAAGGAAGTTATTTCAGCGAGAGGAGCATTGTGCACATCAGCATATCTCTGACATGTGTCGCATTTTCTTACCATGTTGGCGGAGTCTTGGACCATAGTCGGCCAGAAGTAGCCTGCTCGGAGAGCCTTTTTTGACAACGCGAGAGCCCCCAGGTGTTGTCCGCAAACCCCTTCATGTATCTCCTTGAGCACGTACTTGGCTTCTTCGCCTTCGACGCACCTCAAGAGTGGTGAAGAGAATCCCCTTCGGAAGAGATTGCCATCGATGACCGTGAAGGAGGTGGCCCTTTTCCGAATTGCAGCTGCTTCCTTCAGATTAGGAGGCACTTCCCCGGATTCTATGTACGCCTTGATGGGTCGGATCTAGCCATCACGCTTGAGGATGTCGTTGACATCGGGCATGGTCAGGGGAGATAAGTCAACGCTGGGCTTTGTTAGACTCTTCTGAATGATGCTCCTGAGGCCGCATGTGGGTTTATTGCTTGCCAATTTGGCTAGGACGTCCGCCCGAGCGTTCTCGGACCTCGGGACATGTCTTACTTCTACTCTTTCGAACTGTTGGATTAACTCCCGTACTCGGCCAAGATAGCACTGTAGGACTGTATCTTTTGTTAAAAATTCTTCTTTCACCTGGGCGACTACCAGTAAGGAGTCGGTGTTTAATTCGAGAATCTTCGCGCCGAAGTCGGATGCCAATTTTAGTCCAGCTATGCAATACTCGGCTTGGTTACTAGAGGTGATGAATGTAAGACTCAAGGAGACTTCAATCATCAGACCTTCGGAGTTTTCTAGTATTAAGCCAGCCCCGCTTCCTTTAGAATTCGAGGAACCGTCCACGTGGAGAGTCCAGAAAATCCTCTCCGCCGCGAGTGGTGTGGGGGTCATTTCAGCCACAAAGTCGGCGAGCACCTGTGCCTTCAGGGAGGCACGTGCCTCGTATTTTATCCCGAACTCTGATAATTCCACCGCCCATTTGATGATTCTGCCTGCCAGGTCTGGGCGACGTAGGAGTTGACGAATCGGTTGGTCGGTCCGTACTACGATTTGATGCGCCACAAAGTACGGCCTCAATCTCCTGGCGGCGATGACTAAGGCGAGGGCTACTTTTTCTATTCTTTGGTACCTAGACTCCGCGCCTTGCAACACTTTGCCCACGAAATACACGGGTATTTGCCGTCTTGGGTTTCCCGATTAGGGCTGGCACGACGGTTTCTTGGCAGCTCTGGCGAGGTAGAGGTAAAGGGTTTCTCCTTCCTCGGGCCTCAAGAGGATTGGTGGCTCGGACATAATTTTCTTCAGATCTGATAGGGCGTTTTCGCATTCCGGAGTCCACTGAAACTCTACTCCCTTTTTGAGGACGTTAAAGAACGGCAAAGACCTATTGTTATACCCCAATTTTGTCCGTCTTCTTTTTCTCGCTTTAGTCGTTTATTTTTAGTAAGGGCGTGTTTCGGAGTCGCATGATTACAAGAATTATCAGTGTAGAGTCTCGGTTACCAATCCAAACCAATTCCAATCATTCCGTTCAGCTAAACTCGAAATACCATTGTTTAAATTAGGCATGCGCGCGAATGATCGATCTTCTCGTGCGTTCTTCAATTTAATTATCTGTATTGAGTTTAGTCGTATGTGAGCAGGTCCACCTAAAGTCATTTTTCTCAAAATTTGGTTTAAATTCAGACTAATGCGATTCCGAGTTAACTGTGGGGTTTGTAGTTAACACGCCCATTTTTGGTTTAGCTTTAGCGTATTTGTCGAGTCCGGCCCGTCCTCGTCTTTGTATTTGGCCTGACCCCTTTTTCTTATTATTTTATTCGTATTTTGTTTATTTAAGCATATATACAGCCCAAAAATGTCAAAAAAAATTCTATTTAGTTTAATTTACAATTTAAGATCACTTAATAGTCCAAAAAGTCCAAAAGTACAAAAAATGATAATATAAAAAATACAAAGAAAATAAAAAACGAAAATTAAATAAATGAGCAAAGATCGTGAATCTGCAAAGTGCATTGCGGCTCTCCAAGACTACTCACAGACTCCACATTATCGATCTCGCAAAAGCCTCAAAAAACACCATTAATGCTAAAATCTAATTTCTACCTATAAATAAGCGGCTAGCCTAGAGTCTAAAAGACACAAAAAAACCAAGGCAGAAAACTACTGCTACAATCACCTAAACAAGGATTAGGGTTCAAAGTCGGAATCCTAATCCACTAAACACACACTTTCGAGTTCCTGGTTTGAGAGCAAAGGAAAATTGAAAAACTCGCACAAGTATTTACACCCCCGGAGATCCTCCCTTGATGCCAGATGACTTGTCCCAGTCAATGTTGTTATCTGCATTTGACGAAGCAAGATTAGTTTATTTTGATGGAATGTCTACTGAAACTGCTCTATTTGTTGCACAAGAGGTAACCATCTCACTTTTGGTTGCACCACCTTTTCTGGACAACTATTTAAGGTATGCATCCTGGTAAATTATAAATTACTTTTAGTTGTTGGGTTCCACTTTCAAAAGTATTCAACGAGAAAGGGAATTAGACATAAAGCTTTTCTTTTTTGGGCTGTGATTGTGATGTTTTGTTTTTTTTTGTTTCCCAACTTGCTTGGTTTAGTATTTTTTTAAAATACCCAAAGTGCAACAGCTGAGTGATATAAAGACTTATTAGATTCCATAGTGCACAAAATATTGACCTCATGATTTTAGGTGTAGCACTCAACTCCACAAAATGCATCTAAAATCCTAATAGGAACCCATTGGCATAGGAGTCTCAACCCCATAGTTCCTAGGAGGATAAACAAAACCAGAAGACATGAACAAACCTATCGTTGCATGTTTTCAGTGAACCCAAAAGGCTAGCAAGGTGAACGAGTCCAACTTTGATGGGCTGAAACCTAGCTCAACTGAGTTCAGTCAAGATCCAATGAGGAAAACCCAGTCCCATTCTCTCTCTCTCTCAAGAAACGCAGCGGCGCTGCTGTGTGGGAAGGAAGGAGAGTAAATGATTTTTTAGGTTCAGGGTTTTCTGGTGTTGGGCTTATATGATATCTTTCTATTTTTTTTATTATTTTTTAAAATATTCAGAACGCTATTCGCACCCCTTATTCATGCGCACACCTCCCCCCACTTAAGCCCAGTTTCGCATACTGGGCTCTCCTATGCGAACTGGGCTTCCTTTTTACACCTCCTATTAAGTATAAAACCCCCTGCGACTAATAAAACCCCCGATTTACAGTTTTCACCCCCTGTTTCTCTTTTTAATTATTTTTCAACTCAAACATAAATAGTTTTTCTCTCGAAGTCAAATAAACGGCTAAGTCGGTTGTACAACCGGGTTAGTCATCATTTTAGGACCAATGAGCTGTACAGTTCAGTGATCCTACAAAAAAACTTAATAAAATATAAATAAATAATTTTTCCATAAATAAACGGCTAAGTCGGTTGTACAACCGGGTTAGTCATCATTTTAGGACCAATGAGCTGTACAGTTCAGTGATCCTACAAAAAAACTTAATAAAATATAAATAAATAATTTTTCCATAAATAAACGGCTAAGTCGGTTGTACAACCGGGTTAGTCATCATTTTAGGACCAATGAGCTGTACAGTTCAGTAATCCTACGAAAAACTCAATAAATACAAATAAATTATTTTTCCTAAAAATAGGGGACTAAGTCGGTTGTACAACCGGGTTAGTCAGCGTTCTAGAACTAATGAGCTGTACAGTTGAGGAATTCTAGAATACCTATTCTAAAACTGACCCACCTCACACCAAACCAATTTCTTTCAAAAAACTCAAAAATCATTTTCAAAAAGTAGGGGACTAAGTCGGTTGTACAATCGGGTTAGTCGTCCTAGGAATCGATGGTACATGCGAGTTCAAGGAATCCTAGGACCCCTACACTAAAAAACACCAACCAATAAACCTTTTTCAGGAAGAACTACGTAGCTTTGATTCCTCCATTGCATCCGGAGGTACGTAGGAGCAAGACTCAACTCTTGTCAAGCACTAAAAACCAAAAATATAAATAAGTCTTTTTCTATAAATAAAAGGGTAATTATTTAATAAATCCTAATTAATTAGACAATGGACGTCGTGGGGTGCTAATACCTTCCCCACACATAACGACTCCCGAACCCTAACAATGCCTTGTCCTAAAACCTAAAGGGATTTTCCGAATTTGCCCTTAAACTAAAATTTGGTGGCGGCTTCCTTTCGAACTTCGAAGAATCCTTTCCCGGATTTTTCGGTCGCTACACCTATTGGCTGCCTTTGAGACGAACCTAGAGAGGGCTGCGATCATACCGGTCAGCTTTTGTACTTCCTTTTTCGTAGTTGGTGGGCGCATGTTGGTCACTGCTCGGCGTTTGTCCGGGTTGGCTTCAATGCCTCTCTCGGTTAGGTAGAAACCGAGGAATTTTCCTGCTCTGACCCCGAAAGTGCACTTCTTGGGGTTGAACCTGAGGTTGTTCTTTCTTGCCTCTGCGAAGATCTCTTCGAGGTCAGCGACGTGGACCTCGTCGGCTTTGCTCTTAACAATCATGTCGTCTAGGTATACTTCTACCACTCGCCCGAGTTGATCTCGGAACACCTTGTTCATCATGCGCTGATAGGTGGCACCCGCATTTTTTAGACCGAAAGGCATTACCCGATAACAAAAATTGCCCCGATCAGTCATGAATGTCGTCTTCTCCTGATCGGGAGGGTTCATTGCTATTTGGTTGTAGCCGGAGTAGGCATCCAAGAAGGAAAGTAGTCTGTAACCAGAAGCGTTGTCTACTAACCTATCGATGCTCGGCACCGGGAAAGCGTCCTTCGGGCACGCTTTGTTTAGATCGGTGTAATCCACACACATCCTCCACTTTCCATTGGCCTTTTTTACCATGACCACGTTGGATAACCAGGTGGTGTATTTGACCTCTCTGATGAAACCCGCCGAGAGCAGATCGTCCACCACCTTCGAGGCAGCTTCGGCTTTCTCTTCGCTCTGAACCCGTCGTCGCTGGGCAACGTGCTTGGCGTTTGGATTTACGGCCAAATGGTGACAGACGACTTCAAGGGGAATCCCGGGCATTTCTGAGGCGGACCATGCAAAAAGGTCAGCGTTGCGCCGCAAACAGGCGATCAGGGCTTCCTCTATTTCGGGATCGAGGTCGGATCCTATTTTGACGGTCCTTCCGGGGTCGTCGCACAAAGTTATTTCCCAGAACGCCCCCTGAGGCTCGGGGCGCTTGTTCTTTTTCTTGAGTTCCCTAGCGAGTTCGTCGTCAGACTTCTCGGCTGGGCTATCTGGATCGTACCTCGCGTCCACATCAGCGATATTTACTCCCATGGCAGCCGCCGAAGAGAGTGGTAACCCGTGTGGTTGGTGACGCAGACCGTGGAAAGAGAGTGTGTGGCAACGCTTCGCTGCTTCCAAGTCAGCAGGTATAGTTATGATATCGCCGTCGAGAGAATGGAATTTATGGAGAGGTGAATTGTTGACGCGACGACCCCCAGCTTTGCCAAAGTCAGTCTTCCAATAATGCAATAATATGGTGAGAGCCCGGGGATTACCACGAAGGTAGTTTTTATGGCTCGGGCAAGCCTCCATTCGCCGTAGGTGAAGAAAGTCTTGAAATAGTCGAGAGGACTTACAATCTTTTCCCCGAGGACTGCGAGGCTGGGTCCTAGGTAAGGAGTGAGGCCCTCGGGCGAAAGGCCGAATGCCGGGAGGAGGTCTTGGAACATGATGTCAGCTGTTTTACTCTGATCGACGAGAATGCGCTCTATCTTCACCCCGACAATCGTAGCAGCAACAATCAGGGGAATGCCCTCGTTGGGTTCTCCGAGTAAGAAATCATCCTCGGAGAACGAGATCCGCACCTTCGGGAAGGGTCTCTATGGTGCAGAAACGACAGTTGCTCGGGCGATCTTGAGCCACTTACGCTTGACTGCGCGCCTGGACGTGCTCGGCGACAGGGAGAATCCTGCGGTGGATTCCATGAAGTTGTCCGAGGAAGTGGACCGAGTGACACGCAAAGAAACCTCCCATTGTGGTCGCCAATGTTCGATCTTGAACACGGGAGTATACCTTGTTCGAAGAGTAGAATGGATTCTGCTTCCCTGGAGCTTGTCTTTGGTTCTCGAAACTGGCGAGAGGTCCTCGGTCGTCCGAGTGCGCTTGCGGCCAACGTCGGGTTGCGGTGTACCTGCAGTCACTCTGATGCCTAAGTTAGTGAAAGAATAGGCGAGAGTTGCAAGAATGAGAGCGTACCTGGCCTGCAGACACTCTGATGCCTAAGTCAGTAAGAGAATAGGCGAGAGTTGAAAGGATGAGAGCGTACCTGGATTGAGAGCCCTGCACCTCTATTTATAGACGTGGGTGCTCGGTCTTGACCGTTGGATTCGATCGTGCGATCTTGGCCGTCGGCCTCGTGTGCCCGAGCGGGGTATGCCGTGCTAGGTGCTTTTGGCGTAATTGGGCCTTGCTTGCGCAAAGGTATTGGGCCTGGCCCAATGGGGCTTTTCGCCCAGACTGGAACAGTGGGCCCCCAAGTCGAGGCCGAGCGAGCGTTGAGGTCGGAGTCGGCTTGCCAGTCGGCGGGTATTGGACCAGATTCGTCGTGTTGACCGTCAGTCCCTGGGAAGCGAGGCGTCGAGTGCTCATTAAGGCACGCTTACCAAAGGCGGCGTTGATTGGACACACTGCATTAACGTGTCAGTTTGGTTCTCGAGGCTCGACCAATATATATCTTCAGGGGCTTAGCCGCTTCCTTACTAGTTGTCACTTGTGATTTCGCGAGCAGAGCGAAGCAATTCTCAATTCGCACGAGCGATCCTTCGGCCACCGTACGAGATCACTTTTATTTAACTCGCGTGGAGGCTCCTTCCTTTCCGATCTTCTGAGTACGTCAATAACCCATATTTTCCCAGAACCTACCGAAGATGTCTTCTTCGTCTCTTGAAGTTACTGAAGGAGGTAGTCAAGTGCGATCGACTGCCAAAGGCTTGAACGAAGAGGAAGTTAACTGGATTTCCCCGAGTATTCGTGCCACTATGGCTCGGCTTGTGAAGGACAAGCCTTTGGCTTATTACCAGAGATTCATCGACGCCCCCGAGGGCCAAAATTGGAAGTTGAAGGACGCCGAGAACCTCCCAATGTGCACTGCCTTTGCAAAGGATACGCTCGGGTTCTTCTTCCATGGGAAGACCTTCGACTTGATGGGAATTCGGATTCCTTTGTCCGGCTTTCAACAAGCAGTGTTGAACTATCTTCATCTGGCTCCGAGCCAACTGGTGCCGAACGGCTGGGGTTTCCTTAAGACTTTTGAGATTTTGATAGCGCATCTGAAGCGTGAACCATCCGTCCGAGTTTTCTTTGCCTTTACTCTCATCACTCGGTTTCCCGAGAAGAACGAGAAAGGTTTCCATGCTCATGTTGGTACTGTTCCGGTCTGGACGAAAAACCCCATTGGACATTGGGCCAAGCCAATACCTTCGCACAAGCAAGGCCCAATTATGCCAAAAGCACCTAGCACGACATACCCCGCTCGGGCACACGAGACCGACAGCCAAGATCGCACGATCGAATCCAACGGTCAAGACTGAACACCCACGTCTATAAATAGAGGTGTAGGGCTCTCAATCCAGGTACGCTCTCATCCTTGCAACTCTCGCCTATTCTCTCACTGACTTAGGCATCGGAGTGTATGAAGGTACACCCCCACCCGACGTGGGCCGCAAGCGCACTCGGACGACCGAGGTCCACTCCCCAGTTCCGAGAACCAAAGACAAGCTACGGGGAAGCGGAATCCCTTCCCCTCTTCGAACAAGGTATACTCCCGATTTCAAGATCGAACAGTGGCGACCATAGTGGGAGTGCTTCTACGTATTCTCGCTCGATCCCACTTTCTCCAATTAACAAAGTCCTCTCGGTAACAAGACAGGAGAATGCCACCGTGGCCGCGCCCTTCCACTCAGGCCCACTCTCGAGCCCTGGACTCAACTACTTCAGCCCCAATTCAACCCGAACAGACTCCAAAAGGGCATGTTCAAACTCTGCCCCTTGAAGGAACTTCTACGGCGCCAACTGCACCAAGACCGCCTCTTCCCCCACAAGTCCAATAGCTCGATCCGGCCCCGGCACTTCAGGCTGTCGGTCAGTTGTTGGACGTCCTCGAGACAAGAAGTTGGGACCTCGTTCAACAGGAAATGGGGTACAGATTGCTCTCATCCCGGGTTCCCCTCCAACCGTGGCATCTCGGCAACGACACGCAATCTCGCGATGTCCCGCTTACGATTCGCCAGTGGTTAGAGAGAGACGCCGGGGTAGGCCTCCAACGCCTCCATCTCCCTCTGATTCTGATTCCTATTCCGGATCCAGCAGTGGGAATTCTTCGTCAGATTCGTCCTCCTCTAGAAGCCCTTCCCCGAGAAGGAAGGTCCGCAAATCCAAACGTAAGGACAAGGGAAAGAACTCCACTGGGAGTGCCTTCGTCTCCAGAATCGAAAACTATAAAATCCCAAGGCTTGGGAAAAACCACATCCGTTGGGACCTACGACGGGAAGTCCGACCCCGACGACCATGTGGAGGAATTCATCAGGGTTCTAGACTACAGGGGTGCCCCCGAAGAGGTCTGTTGCAAACTCTTTCCCCTCACCTTGAAGAATAGTGCATCAAAATGGTTTAGAGACTTGCCGGCGGCATCCATCTCATCGTGGAAGCAACTCGTCAAGCTTTTCACTTCTCGGTCACCGCATCCAGGTTGAAACCAAAGTCTGTTGACATCCTCTGAACTATCTGCCAGGGGGAATCCGAGCCTTTGCGAGCTTATATCGACAGGTATAACAAAGAGGCCGATGAGGTCCACAATGTCTCAGATGAAGTCCGAATGATGTTCTTAAGGCACGGCCTTCGAAAAGGCACGCTCTTCCATGTTAATGTCGCCCTCCGCCTGCCGGCGACGTTGAATGACTTCCTAAGGTGAGCCCAACGCCACATAGATTACGAAGAATCAAACGAGGCCATGGAAGGAGCTGCTGTCTCGGCACCTCAGGTGAAGGGCAAGGAGCCCAAGGACAAATCAAAGAAGGAGGCTAAGGAATGGCGTTCCCGCTTCACTAACTACTCGCCACTCAACACCTCGAAATCAAAAATTCTTCAGGAATGCGCTAATGCGGAGTTCAATGAGATCAAGTGGCAAGCTCCGATCCCAATAAGACACACAACAAATAAGAAAGCCTATTGTCGCTTTCATCGGAGTCATGGACACGACACCGAGGACTGTCGAGTACTCAAGGACGACATTGAAGATTTGATTCAAAGGGGAAAGCTGAGGCAATATCTCAAGTCTAACGAGAAAAAGAGGGACCGGTCACCCCAAAAGCCCAAGCCGGCAATGAACGAAGTCGTGAAACTAGACTCCGACGACGACGATTCCGATGAAGACTCCCCGAGGGCACAGTGCCAAAGACCCGTCGCTATGGTGGTCATGGGAGGCTATTCACTAAAGGTCGGGGAAACGCGCCGATCAATGAAAAGGAGGTGGGGAGACATTTTGGACATCAGAAATGATCCCAATCCGATATCAGTAAAATCAAGCCGACCACCTCTTACCTTTAATGATTCCGAGCTACCAGTCGGAAAACCAAACAAGTGGCTGCCTTTGATCCTATCGGCAGTCATCTCGGGAATAGACGTAAAGAGGATCCTGATCGACCAGGGAAGCTCTTCGGACCTCATGTTCAAAGATTTACTGCCCAAGCTTCATATATCCGAGGCCGACCTCCTGACCTATGACGGAGGAGGCTTGACGGGTTTCAACGGATCCCGAACAGTTCCTCTCGGATACCTCGAGTTGTTGGTCACGTACGGCGAAGACAAGCTTTCATGAACAGTCAAGACTCGTTTCTTGGTTCTTCCCTGCACGTCTCCCTACAACTACATCATGGGCCGCCCAACTTTGGGGAGACTCGGAGCGATAACTTCAACAGACCACCTGAAAATGAAATTCTTCTCCGAGGAAGGTAAGGCAGTCACCATTTGGGCCAACCAAGACGCTACCAAACGCTGCCACTATCTCTGCATGAAGGAAGAGAGGAAAGCCGAAAAGGAAGACGCTCGGCGTGCCGAAATAGCAGTCGGGAAAAGAACCATTTGATTAGTGAACGAATGAAAAATGTAACAATACTTCCCGATTTCTAAGCGAAAAGAAAAGATTGCCGAATACCCCTGTCTCATGTTTATCTTCCATTATTTCATATTTCATTTAGGTCGACTAACATGCAGGACATCTCGGCGAACTGTTCCGCTGAATTGACTCAACGCCCCTCTCCCCCGATTCCGACTCCGGGCTGGCCACTTGGCGGATGACGGGATGAGGCGAGGCCCACAGCGGCTCAGGTCTTCGCGACCCTATCTTCTGCCTTGAGCGATTGTGCCTTCCCTTCTCGGTGTCCGATGGGACTACCCTCCACCAGAAGGCGAAGGATGATAACTCATATTTATATGAGTTATCTATACTTATTCAAAGTTAAATCATGCAAGTTCTCTAGCAATAGTAGGTTGTTCTTATTAAGTTCTGTTATTTTATTTCTTTTTACTTAGGAAGGGGCTAAATTACAAGTTCTATGCATTTCGGCACCACTTGGTGCCTTTTTGAGCGTTTTGATGCTTCTTGTGCTTGTGCAGTAAACTGAACGTCGCAACGTCCCTCACCACGTCTGAGAAAGGGCAGCAAAGCAAGAAAGAAATATCTCAGTTGTGGCGCGCTAGTAATGATGGTCAAAGATTTAGAAGTTCATAAGATCTTCTCTCTCCTCAGCGTTGACGCAGCTGACGCATTGTAGCACTGTGCAGTGTCAATTCAAAAATATTTTATGTGCAAACAGGCTTGGTAGGTGAGGAATGACATCAGCAACATGTGACCCATTTGGCTATTTAATTGAAGACTTGTCTCTCTCTCTAGAAGACGCATACACACACTTGCATCAGACCAATCTCTCCATTCATCTACCTTCCTCCATTTCAGAGAAAGTTTTCTTAAAGAAGTTCTGGATACAAACTTCTTCATCTTAACTCTTCTCAAACTCCATTTTCCATTCCCATTCGCAACCACTATTGTGAAGCTCAGACGTTGCAACGTCTTTACAGCGTGCATGCAGGAAGGCTACTTAGGCGTATCTTTTGCGTTTAGTTTCCTTTTCTCTATGTATGGTATTTGGATTTCACTTCCTTATCTTTCTGTAGAGATGTTCAGCATGAGCTAAACATTTGTAGTTGGGTTGTTGTTTTGCATGTAATGAACCCCTAGTTTAATGCTATGAAGTATTGATGATTATGCGTTTTAAATCTTTGCATGATAATATTTCCAAACTTGTTTTGAGACTGGCCACTTAGAATAAGTAGATTCATAGGTACAGACATGGTCTATGAAAAGAACTCAAAGATTTATATGAACGAAAAGGTGCACTAAAGACATTTAGGCATTTTTATCTAAGTCTAGACATAGAATGGATAATAGTTCATAGGACATTGCTGTGGGTATTTAAAATACAGGAGTAGGCCTACTTAGAACCTAGACATAGGATTTCTTGTACTTGAAGCTCTGACGTTTTGTGGCTGAAAAGCACAGTTCTTTTGCAACAGCGTTCAAACGTTATAACGTCTATACAGAATAGCATTTGTACGCGATAACGTGTAAACGTTATAACGTCTGACTAGAGGAGATTTACTTGCATGCAGCAATCCAACTCATTCTCATCCATATTCACAACCACTTCTTGTTTACTTGTTTTATTTACATTCTTAGTCTTAACATCAACCTTTAGTGCCGATTTATTACTTGTTTCACTTGTGTTTTGAAGACTTGAACTTTGAAAGTAAAACCAATCCTCGTGGGAACGATCTCTTACTTTTATCCACTTTATTACTTGTACGACGTGTATACTTGCACTATTATTGCGACTAGAACACACGCAACAAAGGACCCTCCCTTTTTGGTGTCCGATGGGACTACCCTCCATCAAAAAGGTGAGGGGAAGGTGTCCTTGCGGCTTCCATGTCTTTCGCCTCGAGCGATTGTGCCTTCCCTTCTCGGTGTCCGATGGGACTACCCTCCATCAAAAAGGTGAAGGGAAGGAGTCCTTGCGGCTTCTGCCAAAGTGAAGGTCCGGATCCACAGTGATCCCGATAAGAAGAACTCTCCGACGTCAGAACCGTTTTCCGTCGGAGTGCCCCGACGGCGAATGGAGCACACCTCCGAGGTAACTATTGCAAACTACTTTATCCTATTTTGCTATGATTCGTAGTCCTCGCTCTCTTGTTAAAAAACCTCACACCGAAAAACGACCCTCACGCTCGAGGTCGGTATGGTTAACAGAGACGCACTAAGGACACATCATAACAAAACAAAGTTGGCCAGATTCATTTAATTTCCATTAATACTGTTACAACCCGGTATATATGCCGGACTAAAAAGAATAAAAGAAGTCGTATGCCATCTTCCTTTGTTGATGAGGATTCCTCTGATGAATCCTCATCACTTCGGGGATCTTCACTTGTATCTTCCTCCACGACTAACCTCTGCAGGGGAGAATAAATCACCTCAGCCTCGTCCAAAGAAGTCTCACCAGAAGGCTTTACATATTTTCCTGCATAGACAACATGCTCCAAGCTCAACACATCTTTCGGCAGTTCGGGATCAAAGACCTCAACTTGAGCTCGGCAGCGCTCAAACCCGGTTCGGATGAAACCTTCCGAGCGGCGTCTCAATTCAGCCTCCTCGGCCTCCTTCTCAGCTACCGAAGCATCGGAAACCTGAACTTGCCGTCGACACTGCACTACCCCAGCCTTGATCTCCTTTAGCTCGGCAACCAAGGTGTCATGCTCCTCGGCTTCCTGCTGATAGCTCACAACTTGACTCTCAAGCTGGTACAGATCGGAACCGGCGGCTTGGATATAATCCAAGGTGTCAAGAAGAACTCGGTTGTACTCTGACACTTCCGGAATCAGAACATCCCGAACACATTGCAACTTGTCCTCCTGGTCAGCAGATCCTCCTCATCCCAGAGGCTCTGTTTGTCCAACTTCCTGAGCTTGGCCTTATACCAGCCGATCTGCGCGTCCAAGTGTTGCTTCTTAACGGCATTCCAAAGGGACTCTCCGACCTCAGCAGCCCGGCCACAAGCTTCCAGCTCGGCTCCCGAAGGTACCTCAATGTCTTCGGGCAAGATGAATGTCGGCCTCTTCCGGGCAGGCTCCGTAAGGACAACTCCTTCTCGGCGTTTCTTCTTGCCTTTAGCTTTTGCGTCACACGGGTGTAAGACAAAGGGTTTGGAAGGTCGGTTAAGATCAACCCCTTGGGCCAGCTCCTCTACAAAAGAAAAAGAAAAGGATAAGTCAGAAAGCCAAACACAAGGCAATATGACCCCAAACGGTTGAAGCAAGCTTACCGAGGGTGTTCTTTAGTTTCTCTGTCGACTCCGAGGCCGCTTGGATAATTTCCCTGCAGGGGAACTTCTTTCCCAAAGATCTTAAGTTCTCCGCCAAGTGGGATAGGAGATTGTATTAAATGGTGTCGTCCCCGGACAGCGAAGCAGGGTCAACGTCATACGATCCCCCTCGGGACCAAAGTGGGCGGCAGACCAGTTGAAGGGAAAGTTCGGAACATACTCCGCCCGACTGGAGTACGAGCTCGTAATGGCCTCCTTGGCGGCCCGATTAGCAGCCAACACATATAAGTACTGACTTTTGTACCCCTTGTTGGAATGGGTCACCGGCGTGAAGATAGCCTCGTTAGTTATCCCCTGGAAACCAACATGAGCATCCTTTCTCGTTCTTCTCGGGCAAGCGAGTGATGCGAGTTAAGGCGAAGAAAATTCAAACGGAAGGTTCACACTTCAGATGCGCCATCAAAATGTCAAAAGTCTTAAGGAAACCCCAGTTGTTCGACACCAGTTGGCTCAGAGCCAGATGAAGATAGTTCAACACTGCTTGTTGAAAGCCAGACAAAGGAATTCGAATTCCCATCAAGTCGAGGGTCTTCCCATGGAAGAAGAACCCGAGCGTATCCTTTGTAAAGGCAGTGCAGATTGGGAGGTGCTCGGCGTCCTTCACCTTCCAGTTTTGGCCCTCGGGGGCGTCGATGAATCTCTGGTAATAAGCCAAAAGCTTGTCCTTCACAAGCTGGGCCATAGTGGCACGAATACTCGGGGAAATCTAGTTAACTTCCTCTTCGTTCAAGCCTTCGGCAGTCGATCGCACTCGGCTACCTCCTTCAGCAACTTCAAGAGACGAAGAAGACAACTTCGGTAGGTTCTGGGAAAATCTGGGTTATCGACGAACTCGGAAGATCGGAAAGGAAGGAGCCTCCACGTGAGTTAAATAAAAGTGATCTCGTACGGTGGCCGAAGGATCGCTCGTGCGAACTGAGAATCGCTTTGCTCTGCTCTTGAAATCACAAGTGACAACTAGTAAGGAAGCGGCTAAGCCCCTGAAGATATATATTGGTCGAGCCTCGGGAACCGAAACGACACGTTAATGCAGTGTGTCCAATCAAGGCCGCCTTTGGGAAGCGTGCCTTAATGAGGACTTGACGCCTCGCTTCTCAGGGACTGATGGTCAACGCGACGAATCTGGTCAAATACCCGCGGATTGGAAAGCCGACTCCGACCTCAACGCTCGCTCGGCCTCGACTTGGGGGGCACTGTTCCGGTCTGGGCGAAAAGGCCCATTGGACTTTGAGCCAGGCACAATACCTTCGCGCAAGCAAGGCCTAATTACGCCAAAAGCACCTAGCACGGCATACCCCGCTCGGGCACACGAGGCCAACGGCCAAGATCGCACGATCGAATCCAACGGTCAAGACCGAGCACCCACGTCTATAAATAGAGGTGCAGGGCTCTCAATCCAAGTACGCTCTCATCCTTGCAACTCTCGCCTATTCTCTCACTGACTTAGGCATCGGAGTGTCTGCAGGTACACCCCCACCCGACGTGGTCCGCAAGCGCACTCGGACGACCGAGGTCCTATCCCCAGTTCCGAGAACCAAAGACAAGCTACGGGGAAGCGGAATCCCTTCTACTCTTCGAACAAGGTATACTCCTGAGTTCAAGATCGAACAGATATGAATCCAATTTGATTATTTTTTTGTGTACACCTTATCAATCTTGTTTTCAAGAATTTGTTTAGTTTTTAGATCTTTCAGATGTTCGCGATGAATATGTACTCAATCGCTTTATTGTTTCTTTCCCATTACCCCTAATTTTGATTGGAAGTTGATGTTTACTCTGATGTTTTGATAGAGAATTGATTTCAATGTCGTTTGAGTGTGCCGTCTCTCTCTGTGGGTGTCTTTCTCTCTCTGTCTTATTTAGGGAACCAATAAATCTTCATTGTTCTCTTCACATCATCCTTCTATCATGGTAACATTATATGAGCCCTCTATAAATATATGCACCTATCACTTTCACACCACTATCAATGATCAATTCCTCTTCTCCAAATCTGAGGGTTAGCCTCCCCACAACCACCGCTAACATGCATGGGTTTACATAAAGTTGCATATGGTTTTCTTTGCAGGTTTTTTATCTCTTTCAAATATTTCTTGCAAACATATGCTTGTGATTGAATTGATTATTATTATTATTATACTATGGAGAGGTTTCGTAACTTAATTATCCTCAAACATGTATTATAGATCTATTCTCAAGTTCATTTTTTTTGTTTTCAAACTGCTATGTTGTTTTATTTCCATAGGATCCTCCGCGAAGCCTGGTTCACATATCAGTATTACAAGTTTGGTCCAATGGAAGTCATTGATGGCTTCTTACAAAGGTTCACCTTCTTTATTATGCTAGTCTTTTACTCAATGGCCAACATAAACCTCCAAGCGATTGTGATTCTCTTGATTAAGTATGGGCACCAAGTAATATGGTTTCTCAAGGAACAGGTAATTATTTTAAGAACCAACATTTTCTAATTTATTAAAAGAATACTGTGTAAATTTAAAGCCAATTTTATTTATTGCTCGAAATGGAAGAAAATCGCAATTATATGCATGAGAATAAAATTTAAATAATTGACTAAACCAACAAGGGTGATTTGAAAGTAAATTGTCTATTTTTTTAAAATCTAGTATTAATTACATACAATTACAAATACTAATCCTTCCATGTGTATATATTCAGATGCATTCAAACATGTATTTTCCAACATTGATTTTTTTCCCTGTAGGTATATAGTGTGTGCAAAAGCTAGGCGAAGGAACCCATTTTTCGCCTGCAAAATTGAAGGGCATATATTTATACATTTATTATTGTGAACTAGTTTCTATATCTTTAAAGTTAGATTCATTGGTATGTGTTTTTATGATAATGAATATTTATTGTGGTTTTAAATTATTGTGATGAGCAGGACTTTGCATGGATCAAATATGGGATGATTTGTTGATTATGTAGAGAGGTGAGTGAGGAGTTATTAGTTGTATACTACTCTTTCTTTTACAGTAATTAGAACTATTGTTTTGATTTTTCTTTCTGGAAGAGTTTGGGTGGCTTACTAGCTAGGAATGATGTTATTCTGAATTAGGTTTCAGGGGCAGTCTGAATTGAGCTACTGTGATCCCTCTCAATTTCAAGCGGTAATGGAAGACATAAATACGACGGCTAGTAACAATGGTTGCAGTAATTCTATTTTCAATGGCTTTAAGAAGTTCAATCATTCAAACCAAAATTCAAATTGCGACATTGTGAAGCAGGTAAGTAAGTGACATCACATATTTTTTTTCATTTGAGGGTCTGTATAGATGTGTAGGTTGTATTCTAGTAAACTGTTGTGGTGTGATTAATAATGGGCCACTTGTATCTGTTAGGCCCAATTATAAGTCATAGCCCACTTGTTCTGAAGTGTATATCTCAGCAATGTGAATCAATGAAAATTACTTCTGTTTTGTCAGTTACAATTGGTATCAGAGCGAAAACGATCCTAACAAACTCTCTCCGGTGAGGTCACCGGTGAATCAAGAAGCGTTCATGGCGGAGCGTGAACATGGAAATGGAGCTTTCTCTCAACCTGCTATCCCCAAGTTCGAAGGTCATTACGAATTCTGGGCGATGCTGATGGAAAACTTGCTGCGTTCGAAGGATTACTGGGACGTCGTCGAAAATGGAATTCCTACATTGCCGGCGGCGAATGTTACTTCAGAACACCAGAAAGCAGTGGCCGATGGGAAATTGAAGGATCTCAAGGCGAAGAACTACCTGTTCCAAGCCTTGGATCGGAGTATTCTTGAAACAATCATCAAGATAGACACCTCGAAGAACATTTGGGATGCGCTAAAACTCAAGTATCAGGGTTCTACGAAGGTTAAACGAGCTCAATTGCAAGCTTTGAAGAAGGAATTTGAGGTTCTCGGTATGAAGGAAGGGGAAAGTGTGAACGATTACGTTTCAAGAACATTGGTGATAGCGAACAAGATGAAATCTCATGGAGCGAATCTAACGGAGTCAGATATAGGGGACAAGATTTTGAGATCTCTCACTCAAACCTGGAATTACGTTGCATGCTCAATCGAGCAGGGCAATGACGTTGAAAATATGTCCATCGACGCTCTTCAGAGCAGCCTGATTGTGGAGGAGCAACGAATGAAGGGTCCCAAAGAAGATGAGAAAGCCCTTAAAATCTCTGAATCCTCAAGAACTGGAGGTAGAGGACGTGGACGTGGTGCAGGCCGGGGAAGGGGTAGATATGCATCTAAGGACCACGTCGAGTGTTACAAATGTCGCAAGATGGGACATTATCAAAGTGAATGCCCAAATCTTGAAAGGAAAGATGAGAAAGAAGCAAACTACGCTGGGTTTGATGAAGATGATGAAATTCTTCTTATGGCGTATGAAGAGGTAAAACGTGAATTGAAATATGATAGATGGTTTTTGGACTCTGGGTGCAGCAACCATATGTGTGGAGTGAAGGAATGGTTTGTTGAGCTTGATGAGTCGTTTAGAGAAACAGTGAAATTGGGCAATAATATGAAGCTTACGGTTATGGGAAAGGGAAACATAAGAATCAAGATTCAGGGTAAAGTGCAAGTGATCACTGGAGTATACTATATACCTGAATTGAAGAATAATCTCATTAGCCTCGGCCAGCTCCAACAAAAGGGATTGAGGGTAGTTATTGAAGATGACTATTGTAAAGTGTATCACAAGCAGGAAGGTTTGATCATCAGCTCAAAAATGGCTGCAAACAAGGTGTTTACAGTAATGGCAACTCCAATTCCTCCAAAGTGCCTTCAGGTGGTTGAAGAAGATCCATCTGAATTGTGGCACAAACGGTTTGGTCACTTAAGCTATGGAAGATTGCAACTACTTCATCAAAAAGAAATGGTGAGGGGTCTACCTAGCATCAATGAACCATCCAAGAAGTGTGCTGAATGTCTGGTTGGTAGACAAGCTAGAGAGGCAATGTCCAAGAGGAGCAAGTGGAGAGCTAGCAGGAAGCTTGAACTGATACATTCAGATATTTGTGGACCGATCACTCCTTCATCTAACAGCAACAAGAGGTATTTCATCTCTTTTATAGATGATTTTTCTAGAAAGAGTTGGGTTTAGTTACTTTCTGAAAAATCTGCTGCCTTAGAGGTCTTTAGGAGGTTTAAAGTCATGGTCGAGAAAGAAGCTCAGTGTGAAATTAGTTGCCTTAGAACTGATAGGGGAGGAGAATTCAACTCTGATGCTTTTAATAAGTTTTGTGCTGATCAAGGTATTAGAAGGCAGCTCACTGCTGCTTATACTCCCCAACAGAATGGGGTAGCAGAGAGGAAAAATAGAACCACAATGAATATGGTTAGGAGTCTTATTAAGGAAGCTAGGTTACCTTAAAGAATTTTGGCCCGAGGCTGTAAAGTGGTCCTTCTACCTTCTTAATAGATGTCCAACCACCTCCCTAAAGGAAACTACCCCTGAGGAAGCTTGGAGTGGAACAAAGCCCTCTATAGGCCATCTTAGAGTGTTTGGTTGTGTTTCACATGTGCATGTTCCTGATACTCATAGGAAAAAGCTTGATGACAAGAGTGTGAAATGTATTTTCCTAGGAGTAAGTGATGAATCCAAGGCTTATAGATTCTATAACCCAACCACTAAAAAGATTGTGATAAGTAAAGATGCTATATTTGATGAGAAGGAGGTATGGGACTGGACTACTAACACAGGAACCAGTAAAAGGTGTCAACTTGATGAGGAAGAAAATCATAGTGAGAAATGTCAAGTTGAGGGAGAAACAACTAGGGAGGAGAGTATCACAGAACATACTGACCAGCATGATGCTATCACAGAACCTGACACTCAACCCGAAGCAGAATCTGCTGAGAATGAGGACTTAGTATCTAGAACAGGTAGACAGTTAAAGAAACCAGCCTACCTAGATGAATATATACTCACTGCAGAATTAGAGTGTGAAAGTGATCACTGTGAGGAAGAGAATGTTCATAGCTTTGCTGTATTTGAACATAGTGGTGACCCAATTAATTTCATAGAGGCTGTTAAGCATGATAAGTGGAAGAAGGCCATGGATAATGAGATTGAATCCATAGAAAGAAACAACACTTGGACCTTAACTGATCCTCCTAGTAATGGCAAGGTGATAGGAGTAAAATGGATTTATAAAACCAAATATAATGAGGCAGGGAAGGTAGAAAAATACAAGGCCCGCTTAGTTGCTAAGGGGTACACCCAACAATATGGGATTGATTATGAGGAAGTATTTGCTCCGGTTGCTAGATGGGACACTATTAGGTGCATTTTGGCTCTAGCAGCTCAAGAAGGATGGAATGTTCATCAATTAGATGTGAAAAGTGCCTTCCTTTATGGAGAGCTTGAAGAAAAGGTGTTTGTTGAGCAACCAGATGGATACAAGGTGAAAGGGAAGGAATCCATGGTTTACCAACTGAAGAAAGCCTTGTATGGCTTGAAACAAGCTCTTAGAGCTTGGTATAGTAAGATAGAAACACACTTCATTAAGGAGGGCTTCAAGAAGTGCCCTCATGAACATACTCTGTTCACAAATGCTGGAAATGATAGTAACTTGATCATTGTTAGTCTCTATGTGGATGATGTTCTATATACTGGTAATAACATCAAAATGATGCATGATTTCAGGGATTCAATGCAGAAACAGTTTGAGATGACTGATTTGGGGAGAATGAAGCATTTCCTTGGGGTTGAGATCACACAAGACACTAGAGGAATCTTCATTGTACAGCAAAGGTATGCTACTGACATTCTGGATAGATTCAAGATGCTTGAGAGCAAGGCAGTTAGCAACCCTCTAGCTACTGGCACTAAACTGTATATAAATCCTGATGATAAGAAAGTAGATGTTACTGGTTTCAAGCAACTGGTTGGTAGCCTAATGTATTTGAATGCTACTAGACCAGACTTGACATATGCAGTGAGTTTGTTGAGTCGATTCATGGATAATCCCACTGAAATTCATTTGGTGGCTGCAAAGAGAGTGTTAAGGTATCTAAGGGGAAGTACTGACCTAGGTATACTCTATAGAAGTGGGCAAAATTATGAACTCAAGGGGTATTGTGATAGTGACTATGCAGGAGATATAAGTGATCGTAAAAGTACAACTGGTTTTGTGTACATTTTAAGTGCTGGTGCAATCTCTTGGGCTTCAAAGAAACAGCCCATAGTAACTCTTTCCTCTACGGAAGAAGAATATGTAGCTCCAACCTATTGTCTATGTCAAGGTGTGTGGCTTATGAGAATCTTTGAAGAGTTGGATACATTGACTGTGCTTTGTGACAATGTATCGGCCATCAAAATCTCAAAAAACCCTGTACTATATGGTAGAACCAAGCATATAGATGTTAGGTACCATTTCTTAAGAAATTTGTGCAAAGAGGGTGTAATAGAACTTGAATACTGCAGTACTCAAGAACAGGTTGCTGATCTGCTGACAAAGGCCTTAAAGAATGAAAGTTTTGTTAAGCTTAGAAGCAAATTGGGTCTCTGCTACTAGAAAGATATGGAAAAGTGACTGATAGTGAATGCAATTTGTCTGATATCCTATCCTAAGGGTGTGCTTCAGTGGCTGCACTGTCTGTGAAATTTCTTCCTGCATATTTCTATGTTGTACTTTTATTTTCCTCTGTTCTTGTTTCCCTTTGCTGTAATAAACCAGCAATTGTTGTTGTAATTGCTAGTTTAAGGGAAGGTTTGTAGGTTGTATTCTAGTAAACTGTTGTGGTGTGATTAATAATGGGCCACTTGTATCTGTTAGGCCCAATTATAAGTCATAGCCCACTTGTTCTGAAGTGTATATCTCAGCAATGTGAATCAATGAAAATTACTTCTGTTTTGTCGGTTACAAGATGTTCGTTGGCTGTTAACATTGTCCTGGATCATATTTTGAGGATAATTAAAGCAAAATGGTAACTGAAATTTGATTATGGCACTACTTGATTTTTTTGTTTTGTTTTGGTAGTCTTTAGACGAATTGCACATTTAACATACTGGTTTGTTTTGCTTTCATAATAATGCAATTACTGACATTCTCCATCGATCCTACATCAAAATGTAACAGTGATGAAGCCTGCTGGCATAAGGTCAAAATTAAGTAACGCTAGATTTGAATTCCATTTGTAGGAGTTATTTGACAAGAAAAAGTGCGACTTTGTGATGTGTGTGGACGAGACATTCCTTGCAATATGCCAAAGAAAACAAATGATTTGACTCCTAGAAGTCAACTACTCAACGGCCAATAACAGTCTTCAAATGATTGTGATTTCACTGATTAAAGATGGGTACCCAAATAATATGGTTTTCTAAAGATGGGGTAATTATTTCCGAACAAGTATTTTCCTTATAGACATCTTCATTTTTTGACACATCATCACTTATTTATTATTTTTTAATTTCATTTTATCTTCATTTCCCACTCTCTCTCTCTTTCAATCTCACATTTCTCAATATTTCTCATACTCTTACTTTTCCTTCTTTCACTCTCTTTCATCTTTTTTTCATTTTACTTTACTTTTATTTTTCTCATAAACAATTATTCTCTTTCTCTTATCACTTTACTTTTTATTTTTTAACTAATCTAAAAAATAAGAAAATTTTATGACTATTTAAACTACTGATTAATATTTAAAACAAATATTTATTATTGATAATCTACTATCTCTCTTTTATTATCTACTATAATATACTAATCAACTAAAATAATCAATTGAAACTACGAGATAATTGCACTGATATATAAAAATACGGGATAATTCTCAGGAAGGTAGCTCAGTTGGTGAGCTAAGAGACATGAAGGAGTGCACCATATGAGTGCAAGAAGGAGGTCCAGGGTTCAAGCCCCAGAAACTAACATTTCCCCCACCCCCACTAACAATTGCCTATCTACAAAAAATAAAAACACTGGATAACTGTAGTGATATATAAAAATACACAGGATTAATATTTGTCATTGATAATTATAATTTTTGAAGAATACTATAAATAAACCTACTATCTAAATAATTACGAAGGCTTAATGACTAATCAAAACTACTAATTAATATAAAACAAATGTTTCTTATTGGAAATTTACTATCTAACTTTTGTTATTTACTATAATCTACTAATTAACTAAAATAATCAATTGAAATTACAAGCTAACTGCACTGATATATAAAAAACACGGGATAACTGTATTGAAAATTATAATTTTTGAAGACTAGTATAAACCTACTATGTAAAAAACAAGAAGGCTTAATGGCTATTTAAACTACTAATTAATATAAAACAAACATTTATTATTGATAATTTACTATCTAATTTTTATTATCTACTAATCAACTAAAATAATCAATTGAAACTACGAGATAACTGCACTGATATATAAGAAAACACGGAGTAACTGCAGTGATATATGAAAAAACACGAGATTAATATTTGTCAGTGATAATCATAATTTTTTTAAGGCTTAATGACTATTTAAACTGATTAATGTTTAAAATACACGTGATAAGTATTTGTCACTATACCTAAAAAGGACAAATAATTGTCACTGATATATAAAAAACACAAAATATATATTTCTCATGGATAATCTACTATCTATCTTTTATTAATCTACTAATCAACTCAAATAATCAATTGAAACTATGAGATGCATTGATACATAAAAAGAAACACGGGATAACTGCACTGATATATAAGAAAACACGGGATAACTGCATTGATATATAAAAATACACGAGATTAATATTTGTCATTGATAATATAATTTTTTAAGGCTTAATCACTATTTAAACTAATTAATATTTAAAACACACGTGACAAATATTTGTCACTAATACCTAAAAAAGATAAATATTTGTCACTGGTATATAAAAAAACACGAAATAAATATTTTTTACTGATAATCTACTATCTATCGTTTACTATCTACTATAATCTACTAATCAACTCAAATAACCAATTGAAACTATGAGATAACTCACTGATACATAAAAAACAAACACGGTATAACTGTACTGATATATAAAAAATACGATGATAACTGCAATGATATATACATAAAACATGGGATAGCTGCACTGATATATAAAAAAACACGGAATAACAACACTGGTATATAAAAAACACTATACTAACATATTAAAAACACGGGATAAATGCAAAATTGTTTTAAAAAGATACTTTTACATTTCTAGATTTGAAACTAATTTTTTATCTACTTCAAATTTGTCTTTATTTTCATGGGATAATATTCAGACTATTTAATACTTTCTAAGTTCATTCATAGAAAGAACATGATAGCACTCATGCGTATGCACGGGTATCCTACAAGTATATATATATATATATATATATATATATATATATATATATATATATATATATATATATATATATATAAACAATCAACCCACTACCAAAAAGACCAAATTATCCCTTACTTTTATCTCAATCCTAGGGATAAAAATGTCATTTCAAAATATTTCTTTTCACTTTTTTACTCTCACTCACTTTTATTATTAGTGGGTCTCACTCTCAGATCATCTTTTAATTTTTTTATTTCACTTTAAAAGCTACTTTTCTCTTTTCTCTTTCTCACTTTTTCTACTTCTCTCTACGATCAACATAATCAAGCAACTCACTACCAAAAATCTTTTCAGTAATTACAAAAAATTAAATAAATTAATATTAAATTATGTAAAATTTACTATTTACTATAATCTACTTACACTACTAAACTCAATTAATTTAACCACTACTATTTGTCAATAAAAAGTGATACCGCAGGCAAATATTTCAAAGCTATTTCTCCTAAAAAAATCAATAATTAAATCTCATCCACTTTTTTTCGTGAGCCACACACGGGAACAACAACGACAATGCCAACGAGAGCGCAACGGGAGCAGCGAGAGTGGAGCGTCAAAAAGCAGCAAAAGCTACCTACTGCCTGCCGCACTTACGCGCACAGACAATTTTTTTAAAAAAACACTTTATTTTTAAATTTTATTTCTTCTACAAAATCAGTAATTAAATAAACTTAATAAAATTAAAATTAAATCGTGTGGAATTTATTATTTACTTTAATTTACTGAAAACTACTAAATTCAATTAATTTAACCACTACTGATTTTTTTTGATAATCAATGTTAGTTGTTAATTGTTAGAGGGGTGGGGGAAATGTTAGTTTCCGAAGTTTGAACCCTGAACCTCTCTTCTTACTCCTTCGATATCTCTTAGCTCGCCAACTGAGCTACCTTCTCGGAAAATAATTTAACAACTACTGATAGTCAAAAAAAGCGATACTACTAGCAAAAATTAAAAATTATTTTTCCTAAAAAAATCAATAGTTAAATCCATCCACTTTTTACGGGAGCAGCAACAAGAGCGCCAATGGAAGAGCCAACAGAAGCGCCAACGGGAGCACCAACGAGAGCGCACGCGCCAACAGGAGCGCCATTATTAAAAGAATATACCGCCATTATTACATCTCATTTTCTTTTTTTCCTCATTTTTACTCTATTATTTATATTATAAGATGGTACCGACATTTTTTTAAAAACTTTTTGCAACACAACTATTTTAATAAATTTGAAATATCGCCTTTTATGGAGTTTTTCCTTTTTTATTACATTTTACAATTTTTAATGTATTAATAATTTAACAGAAATTATAACAAATACAGTATCACCCGTGCGTATGCACGGGTAAAATACTAGTATTAATTAAACCAACATTCATGTATAAACCAACATCCATGTAAGTAAACCAGAATCCATACAAATAAACCAAAAATAAAATAAATAAACCATCATCCTAAAATTAATAACAAGGTGATATCAAACTCTCAGCATAGACTATCGAAACACCCTTCTCGAGTCTTGAAAGTACCATCTCTAGAATTGTAAACAACCAACTTTGACTAAAACTTGAAAAATACCTCGTCACCGTTATCCTCGGAAACATAAAGTGCCCTAGCATTTCAAAACCGTTAGGTGCCACCAAAAGGAGCAAGATATATAGAGACACTGAACAATTGGTCCAAGATTCCCTAATACCATACTCCTTCATGACCCAAATATCAACAAATGTGTGACAATGAGCAAGGACGCACAAGCAATCTGGCTACACATGTATACTTCTAGTTAATTCCCTAATACCATGCTCCTTAATTACTTTACTTTCTCTGTTGTGATTGATTATGTCTAAGTCTATTTATTAAAAAAATACGATGTTACCTGTGCAATGCACATGTATACTTCTAGTTAATCGAAAAAAAAAACATGCAATAAAGCCAAATCATTAATTTTAAATTAATATATTTTCTATCAATTGTCTTATATTTTAAAATCCCCCTTTCTAAGAAACACACAGTTTTGTCAAGTTAAAATACTCAAACAATAGTTTTGTCAAGTTACCCATTTCAATTTAATTTGTAAAAATACTAATCTGGACCTTACTCTGGTCTCAGATTAGGTCGGAATGACTAGTTGATAGGTCGTCTGTTGATCTCGTCTACTCCTGTCCCAATTTCGAGGGGAGTTAGTACCTGTAGATACTCTGATGCCAAAGTCAGCGACCAAAAGTCAGTAAGAGGTCCAAATGAGGAATGTGTACCTGAATTGTTTGCTGAGTCCGTATTCATAGGTGCCATGGGATGCCTTGACTCGTTCTACTCTGCAGATGAGATGGCGCTAGGTGCACCATTGGATTTGGTGGAGCGATCTCGGCCTTTGATCGGCTTCTGCGCCTGGATAGCATGAGTCGCGCCTGTGGGGGCGCTATTGGGCATTCAATGGACATGGGCTCGACCCAGTTCAGAACTCTAATTCATTATTAAAGTCAAATTTTCACGCTACAAAATGTCTAAAATGCACTTCATAAAAGTTGCGCTTTATAACAATACAATTGCACGTAGTAGTGTTATCGTTTTGCACGAATAAGTATTTCTCTTTAATTATATTGTTAGAGTCTACTTTAAAAATTTTATGTAAAAAAAGTCTTATTTAAAATTTATAGATTTTGGTAAAGATATCTCATTAACTACACTATATAAAAACAACGAAATGTGTTAATTACAACTTTTCCCGTCATAATAACTTTACTATTTCTTTCTACACTTATTTATTTTACTTTTTCTATTTCTTTCTCCCCTTCAACTACACTTTAAAAACAATGGACGGTGTAAATTACAATTTTTTCATTCATAATAACTTTACTTTTCCAGTTCTCTCACTACATTATTTAATTTCCTTTTTTTTCTCTCTCCACCTTTAATTTTTCCATTTCTGTTTCCGACTTCAACTACACTATAGAAAAACAATGAGATGTGTGAATTACAATGTTTCCCTTCATAATAATTTTACTATGTTATTTCTCTATCTATATTTATTTAATTTGGTTTTTCTATTTCTCTCTCCCTCTTCAACTACACCATATAAAAACAATAGGCTGTATAAATTAGAATTTTGCTCTTGCCATGAGCAGATCCTCTGCCTCTTCCTGAACCTCTACCAGTACCATGATGAGAACCTTCTGCTCCTGGATCAAACATTGTTTGTCAAGCTCTACCTCTTTGTCTTTGAAGTCTACGCAACCTTCTGAATCTCCTCTTTATTTCAAGATCCAACTGAAATTATGGTGTGTTGGACCTGGGCATATGATGTAGCAACTATTGCAGGGGCAATGGTTGCAGGTGCAATGATTGATGGTGCAAAACTGTTGTACCACAAGGAACAAACAACCAGAGTAAAATTGATCACTAAACAACTACTAATTTAAATAATAAAAATTAATAGCAATCCTCGGCAACGGCGCCAAAAATTTGTTGTGAGAAAATGTGTTCAAGTATACACAACCTAAAAACAAGTAATATAATGATAAGAATAGATCATACCCACAGGAATTGAATTAATATTTGAGAGTTTAAAGTCGTAGCAATGTTAGTAATGATAAGGAAAACAAATTAAGGTATGAGTGATGTGTGTGTATAGACAGAATTTTAAGTAAGCAAAGTAAAAGATGTTGTGAATCAATTGAGAAAAATGGTTGGAATGCTCTCTTCTAAGTAAATTCACTTTGAAAGCACTATGTTATGTGTGATGCTCCTGCAATGGATGTTGTAGCAATGGTTTTGTGCTTTTCAGCAACTATCTTCAGGGTTTCATTACAAGTCTTGTGGCTAAGCCCTAAATAAGTTTACCATTGTATTTTTAAGCTCCCACAATATCACCCTATGGACTATGTTATCCTATGTCTAGGTTTTAGCGCATGGATTTAACAAAGTTTCCTTTTATTAAAACACTTATCCATATTAGTTCTAGAGTTCAAATCATAAACTATGTCTGTATTTATGACCCTACTTATTCTAAGTGATCAACCTCAAAATAAGTTTGAAAGAATTATAGCACAAGAACTAAATTGCAAACATCAACATAACAAAATAACTATTCAAAGATTCATTACAAAGTTAAGGCATCCCAACCAAGGGATTTTAGCTCATGCTTGACATAATTAAGCACATATAAACAAAAGAAATCATGTTTATAATCAAGAAAATACAAAAGAACAAAGGTGAGATAGAAATTACGCAATTGAAGAACCTTTGCATATTCTGCCTAGCAATGCTGGGGCAATAACCTCACAACAATGAATTCAGCAACAAGAAAATGAAGCAAAAGTAGAGAGAAGTTTTCACGTTCTCTCTTTCCTTAGAACTAAAACAAAGTATTTACTATCTAGAACTAAAACTTGAGATGTTTTCAAATGAGGAGAAGGGGAATTATTTATAGGCTCCAGAAAGTGAAGTTGTCTTGGGCACCAAGTTGATTTCGAGGGCTTCTCTTTCCACTTGTCTTCAAAATGTTTGATTTGAAGTGCCACCAACTATGAAGAGGGGCCAATGGTGTGAGGACAAGTGTACTTAAAAAGTTCCCACTTGTTGTCTTGGTACCGCATCCTTCCACTTGTGCAACTTGCACTTGCAACTTGACATGCTGACATCATCATCAGAGTGCTAGGGCATTCTATGTTGTGACCATTGCTGGGGCAATGATTACAGGTGCAATGCTTCTGTCTCTGCTGGAATTTCCATTGCTGGAGCAATGACTGCTGAGCGTATTGTAGGGGCAATGGTTGCTGGACCTATTGTTTGGGAAATGATTGTTGTAGCAAAGAACAAACACATAAAATACCACAAATCATATAAATTAATGATGATGTGTTCCATAATTAAAGATGTTGATTTTCTTCTGTGTTTCTTTATTTGACACCACAAAATTACTGAGTTTCTTATAATAACTTAGATTTGAAAGTATAAATAACTCTATATGAATTAGAGTTATCAGATACTGATCCTTCAGAATTAGGGTGATGGTCCACTTGTCACATGAAGAGAGGTAACGACAAGGGTTTGATAGGATGTACATCCGAGTCAAACACTAATTCATTTTTAATGGATAAATGAGTGCCCCTAATTGAATTAAAACAGAAAAGAAAAATAAATAAATTAAGTAATCAAATAAGAGTGAGCTGCGAAAGCATCACATGGATGGGAAAGGGGGGTGTTGATTTTTATGAAGGGAATAGAGTCAGATGGCACTTTGACTAAAAGACTCCTAATTTGTTAAAATAAAATAAAAAAATAAATAAATTGAAAATGGACAAATGACAAAAGGTGAAAGAGACTTGAGATGAGAGAGTGGACGTATGATGTGTCAGGGAGCACCTTTGGAATGCACTACAACAGAATTGCAAAAAAAGGACGCACCCTTTAGAGGCGCTTTATTATGAAGCGCCTCTTATTATCAAAACAAGGAGGGACTTTAGAGGCGCCTTTTAAAAAAGCGCTCCTGATTGTCAAAATAAGGAGGGTCTTTAGAGGCGCTTCATACACTGGCGCCCCAATTCTCGAAACATAGGAGCCACGGAAAGACAATCGAGGCGCTTTACACACGAGCGCCCCAATTCCTAAAACACGGAGCCACCAACGGGCGCTTTCCACTCAGCGCCCCCAATTCCTAATCACCAACAGGGCGCTTTACACACGAGCGCCCAATTCCAAATTCCTAATCACCAACAGTGGGCGCTTTGCACGCGGCGCCCCAATTCCTAAATTTTTAATTTCCTTTCCGTTCGTTACCTATCTCTCATCATGCGCTCGGACTCAACATTCTCACTTACAGTTCCTTTCCCGTTGCGCGCTTTACTCTCTTTCTTTTCCATCTCACCGTTCTCACTCTCCAAACCCAAACCCTAGCTAAAACCCCAAATCTCTCAACGTTCTCACTCTCTCTCCCTCTAAGTTTTAAGTTCCTCTCTCAACCATCTCCTCTCTCTGTCATGTGAGCAACGTTTTGAGTTTGTCATCTTCTTCCTCTGCACACTACGACCATTCTCAACGGTGAGTTTGTTTTTTCTTTGTTACATATATATTTCGGTCTTAAAGAAGGTTCTATGAAAGTTCAAGTAGTTGTTGTTGCTTGGGGTGTTTCTGAATTAGATTTAACCTAATATTGTTCGTTTGCTTGTAAGCCATCTTGCTTTTGAAACTGTTCAAGAACATAGTAAATATGCTTTTGCTAGCAATAAATCTTGCTTTTAGCTATGTTGTGTTCATTACAAGTTACTGATTTTGAGGATTGTTTGTTTGTTTGTTCAATTTAATTTCTGAGTTTTCTGTTTGTCAACTCAAAGTGCAAGAGGTATTTCCACAATCGATTGAAGCCAAACTTGTCTGTTGATGAAATAGAAGCTGAGCTTTCTCTTTGAGTCACCGTTCACGCTGTTCAGTTGTACGTATATCATTCTTCATTCTTTAAAAGGAGTGATCCTAAAAGAAATAGAATTTTCTATTTAGATTCGTGTCATGGTGATCCTAACAACCACCTCAAGATGAGCTATATTTGAAAGGTGTGTATTTAGATACATCGCATATTTCATCATTTAAATTATGTATTTCGATTAATTAATATAGTTATATGTATGATGTTTCAGCTGTTTGACAACTTATTGGGGATCGAATAAGGTCAGAGCCAGAGATGGGAATGTGAAAAATAAAACACAATGGATAGTCATAAAGGTAAGTTTATAATTATTCTTATCCATATGTAAATATTGCTCGCATTTTAATAATTAATTATTATTTTGATTTCTAGTGTCCCAAACAACCAAACAATGATGATTGTGGGTATTACGTTATGAAGTTTATGAGGGACATAATCACTCACCATCAAATAGAAATTCCAGTAAATGTAAGTTTATTTTATTTCAAACAACCAAGTGTTTGTGTCCCAAACAACCAAACAATGATGATTTCTAGCACTTAACCACTTAATTCTAAGTTTATTTTATTTCATTTTTACAGTATTTTCCTGGAATGTCGGTTGAAGCTCCATTTTCTGATGACCAACTTACTGAGCTCAGAGGAGAGTGGTGTCGTCATGTTGCCGGTTTGATCCTCCCCAATTATTTCTCCATGCATTAGGTAGAATTTTTTTTGCCCAAACACTTATTTGTTGAGGAGAAACATCATGTAATCTTTAATTTGTTGTCTATATATGTTGACATTCCGAATTTGGTTAATAAGTTATGTATTTTTTGTTGGTACGTACTTTGTTAATGATTTATAAGTTTCTTGCAATTGGTTTGTTGATTTGAAATTTGGTTCATATTGGATGTTGAATTGATTTTGGTTGATGAACGTAGGCACTACAACAGGAAAAACCAAAAGGTGCTGCAAAATATTGTATATATATATACCAGAAACAGAAAATATATTTTTTAAAAAAAAAAAGAGAATTAGGGGCGCTCAAAGTTAAAAGCGCCTCTGTTTGTGTAAGCACACTTGACAATCAGGGGCGCTCCCAAGAGAAAGCGCTTCTGTTGGTCAGACCAACAGGGGCGCTTCTACCTAGAAGCGCCTCGATTGTCAAGTGCGCTAACACCACCAACAGGACACTTTATAAACCGAGCGCCCAATTGTTAGAGACGCCAAGACCAATAGAGGCGCTTTATTTGCGAGCGCCCTGTTGCCTAATTATTAGAGGCGCGCTTCGAGCGCTCTGCAGAAGTGGTTGGCAACGGCAGCGCTAGATTCAGGGGCGCTCGTAAGCGCCCCCAATGGATAAAAAAAAGCGCCCCTGATGGCTTTTCCTGTTGTAGTGATGCTTTGATTCAAATCAATAATAATAAATAATAATAATAATAATAATAATAATAGGTTTAAATCATTAATGACCGTTGACCGAGTTTGGACAGTGTTAAGTGTATAATGAGTATTGTTGCGCCCGAAAAAGTCCCCGAGGGGTTTTCCTTCGTTTACAACTTTTTAGAACAATGAAGTCGCCACCAATATTTTTTATAAGGAAAATATTGAAGAAAAACCTTTTCGGGAAGGCAGATGGTCTTTTGGAAAACTTAAAGATTTGGGTTCGGGGGTCGGTTAGGCATGGGGAAGGTAATAGCGCCCCACACCTCCTTTCTACTGAAAGGGAACCTTTAATTAAACGCGTGATTTTAAGTGTTGATTTGAAAAATATTTAACTTTGCCCCTTTTGAAAAGACTTAATGAATTTTTATTTGCGGCGCTTGAGGAGAGTTAGCCGCTTTGGGTTTTTTGAAAGGAAAAATGTTTTTAGTTTGTTGTGCTTGACGGAGGATCCGCTCCCACGTATCTCCAGTGCGATGGAGAATTCAAAGCTACGTAGTTCTAGGTTTTTATTTTTAACTTGTTTAGTTGTGAAAACTGAGCTTTCATGATGATCAATTGAGCGAAGGCTCCAAGTGACCACCATTAGCACTCCATTGTTAATAATCGTGCAAGCAAAGGCTTCGCGGGACTAATAAAATTTTATTTAATGAAAAGTTCTTTAGGAAAATTAGGCATTCATGATGATCAATTGAGCAAAGGCTCCAAGTGATCACCACTAGTTCCTCAAATGATTTTTATTTAATGAAAAGTTCTTTAGGAAAATTAGGCATTCATGATGATCAATTGAGCAAAGGCTCCAAGTGATCACCACTAGTTCCTCATTGTTAATGATTATGCAAGCGGAGAGGCTTCGCAAAACCACTAACAAAGTTTGATTTAATGAGAAATTATTTGAGTTGAAAAAGAATTAAAACGAGAAAAAGGTGAAAATTGCGAAATGGGTGTTATTATTAGTCGCAGGGGGTTGTGTAGCTGAATAGGGGGTGTAAAAAGCAAGGCTCAATCCGTTTCTGAGATTCATATGTGAATTGGGCTTTTAAATGCGAGGGTTGTAATGATGAAGGGGAGGGGTGCAAATAGAGGCCTGAATATTAAAAAATAAAATTAAAACTAAAAAGGAAAGGGTTGAGGCATATAAGGGGAGCAGATCTCAAAGAACCTAAAATTTATTCTCATCCCCATTTTTCAGCCGCAAACCTCTCTTCTCTAATGAAGAGAGAGAAAACGAAATCAGCATTGTGAGAGAGAAGGAGATCGGCACTGAGAGAGAGTTCTATCGGAGAGGCGGTGAGAACGGAGGAGGAAAGGAAAAGAAAGAGAGGGAGCGACTGGGAGGAGTTGACGCCGGAGAAGAGGGTTGTCGGAGGTAAGCTGCGTGGTGGCGCAGTCACGCGGACACTAACCGACGCACGCTGGAGGCGGAGAGAGAAAACCGGAAGCCGCAGAGGGCTGGAGTGAGCTTCGGCTCGGTTTAGAGGGAGCTCGCCGGACTTTCGCCGGAGAAGATGACTGGAGCTCCGGCGAGCTCAAGGTCAGTTTCTGTTTTTTATTCTGTTTGTTTTAAAGCTTTCTCTAATCTGGCTTCTCTTCTACTATTTTTATCTTCTACTTATTTTCTTATTTCTAGCTTATACCTTGCAAAAAACAAATCTGGTCTTGTTTTTTTACTCTTCTAAAAATAAATCTGGTTCCTATTCTTTTTTAGAGAAAAAAACATGACTTCATTTTCTAAACAAACTAATCCTTGCATCTTTATTTTTAGTTACTCTATGATCTAACTTTTACATCGTTTAATCATTCCAAAAAAGACCACATGATGACAGTGTCTTTCTCTGATTTTAAACCTTGTTTTGAACATAAATCTGATCAATATGCATACATATTAATACAAACAGAAATGACCTTAATTCATGACAAGAACTTAACTTCTAATATAAATCAGATTTGAAATATTATATAAATTGTTCTCCGGTTTATTTTTGGAGTAAACAGGATATGGGTTGTTATGCACACAAGTCTGTGATTTTTAGATCTAACAACGAACACAACTAATAAGGTAGAATAGGTATAATGTGATTATATTTTTTACAGAGTGAACCAACTGTTACTCCAAATCGATGTGATGTCTCTCTCTTAGTGTGCTTGTAACTGAACTGCTACTCTGCTACTGTTGTTTCGCTTGAACTGCTGCTGTTCACCCTTCTTTTTTACTGCTTAGATCTCAAAAATAGTGTTTGTGTGATTAGGGTTTCAGTGTAAAACCCTAATCGTTTTTTGGTGCTGTTTACCTCAAAAAACGTGTACCTTTGACTGACCATTGAAACTGTTTTTATATTAAAATTCTAGGTCAGAGCATTTAATTTAGTTTGACCGGGCTTTGATTTTTTTTGATTTGGAGTGGAACGGACCGCCCACCACTTAGAGAGCATTTCTTTGGAACCCCAGATTCTTCTTCTTTGCCTTTTATTATTTTTTTTGTATTTTCAGATTTATTTATTTTTGTATATTTTTGTTATTATTTTTTATATTTTTTTTGGACATTTGAATTATAACACTTTTAAATTGTAAATAACACTAAATAGAATTTTTTGGCATTTTTGGACTATACATATATACTGAAAATAAATTAACTGCACAATATGAGATTAATAATAAGAAAAAGAGTCGGGCCAAACACAAAAGCGAGAACGGGCCCGACTGGACAAATACGCTAAAACGAGACCCAAAATAGAAGAAATGAGCTCAATAACTAAAAACACTAAAATCGACTCGAATTGTATTCTTAAGCACGAATCGAAAAAGACGAGCTAAATTTCTAGAAAAACGACTTTTGGTAGACCTACTTATGTATGCGACTAAATCCAAATACGAAGATTAAATTAAAGAACGCACGAAAAGATCGATCATTCGCGTGCCTGCCTAATTTAAACAATGGTATTTCGATTTAGTTGAGTTGGGTCACTGAAATTGGCTTAGGTTAAAAAGGACGGACAAAATTAGGGTATTACAGCTGCCCCTCTTTATTTCGCATTTCGCCAAAAAATATGAATTGGCCTTTTCATATTTGTTGGTGAAATGGAAATAAAGATATAGAAATAATACTAATTTTGTCCACTTCAGAAAAATTCAAATCTTTTTGTTATTTTCCTTTTGAGGGAGGGGGTTAACACTTGTCGCATTAACGAGAAAGCAATAAATTTGGAAAAGCAGTAAATTGGGAAAAGCAGTAAATTGGGAATTCGGAGGTTGCCTAAAACCTTCTAACGGACTCTTGTCGAGTCCGAGCTCTGGGGTGGCCTTTTCGAGCGGCCGATCAACATCAGGTCCGGAACTGATTTGATCAATGGATTTACGCTGTGCCTTAGGCCGACACAACTAATCCGAAGGACTTAACGAAGTCTGATGGATCCATCGCGTGCTCGTACATGATGTTGTGATCTGTGGAAGGAGTTCACTAACTCTGTGGGAGTTCACTAACTCTGGGTTGATGGAGTTTACGAACTCTGGATTGATGGAGTTTACGAACTCAGGGTTGATGGAGTTTACGAACTTTGGGTTGATGGAGTTTACGAACTATGTGTCATGGTGTTTACGAACTCTGTGTCATGCATGGTGATTTTCTAAAAAAAATAAAAATGAGATTTTTGGGACTCCCTGGTCCAAAGTAACTTTTTTCTCGAATGGTGCATGAAATGCATGCACACGAATGCAAGGATTGATTTTGATGGGATGCTCTTTCTGTTTGATTATTCTTTCGCTCTTCTGAGATGCGAATTTGAAAGTGTAATGTACCGTTTGATGCCATGGAGTGATGAATGGTATGGATGATATGAGAATGATGAATGATATGAAGATGTTGTGTTCTCTTGTGTTCGCTTATACGTAATTTTTTTCTCTCTTTTTTTTTTTTTTGTTTATTCTGTCTATTTTCTTTAAGCAGCTTTCTTTTTTCTGCTTATTTGTTTTTCTTTGGCACTTTTTTTTTGGTTAAATCCATCTGCCGGACGGAAGCTGTTCCAGGACGATAATCACGCGAGGATGGCGCACTGATTCGTTATGACTGTTTCGTCTCTTCTCTTTTTTTTGCAATTTTATTCACTTGGGAAATCATTTCTTTCTGTATTTTTCAAAGATTTTGTAATGATCCTGTAATGCTCTGAATGTGCACATGTTTTGCAAATCAATTTCATCAATCATAAAAATTATTATTTTGAAAGAAACTGAATAGATGAAAGCAGAGACACGAAAGAGCACATATATGAAAGAAAAGTTGGACTTTTATTGATATAGAAATTGGACGTGCAGAAAGTCACGCCAATTGAAAGTGCATTACAATCTTTCTTTTAAAGCGAGAAAATACAAGAGAAAAGAGCAGATCTCGTGACTTTATCTCTGAAAGTAACTTGGTGCCCGCCGTCCATACTCATAACTCGATCACCTCTTATCCAAACCTTTGGGAGTCTTGATTGCCTTTTCTTTTCTCAAGCCCAAGTTTTTCGACCCTAATTTTTGCTGGATCGCCGCTGCGGGTTTTCAATCCACCGGTCGCTTTGATTTTGCCTAGAGCCGCCCTTTGCGGGTTTTCGACCTAGCGAGCTAATTTTTCCTTGGCTTTTATTTCTCTTTTTCGTCTATTTTTCTAGTCATAATACTTCTTGACCACATCCGAGTTCACTTTGGATTTGGAATCTCATCTCCGATCCATGTTCGCTAGGATTAGAGCTCCTCACGAGAATGCCTTCTTCACCACATAAGGTCATTCATATTTGGGAGTCCATTTGCCCTCGGGTCCGTGCGGATCGGCAAGATCTGCTTGAGTACAAGGTCTCCCTCTTGGAATTCCCGAGGACAGACTCTTTTGTCAAAAGCCCTTATCATCCTCTGTTGGTACAACTGTCCATGACACATCGCGGCTACCCGTTTTTCGTCGATGAGGTTCAACTGGTCAAGGCGGGACTGAACCCATTCTGCTTCATCAAGTTTTGTCTCCATTAACACTCGCAGGGATGGTATTTCAACTTCAATGGGGAGGACTGCCTCCGACCCATAAACCAGTGAGTAGGGGGTTGCCCCGGTTGAGGTACGCACCGAGGTTCTGTAACCATGCAGAGCGAAAGGGAGCATTTCATGCCAATCCTGGTATGTTACCACCATCTTTTGCACAATCTTCTTGATGTTCTTGTTAGCTGCCTCAACTGCCCCATTCATCTTTGGGCGGTAAGGAGAAGAATTGTGATGCTGTATTTTGAAGTCTTCACACAAGTTCTTCATCATTTCTCATTGTTCAAATTATCGCCGTTATGCTGTGATAATCTTGTTTGGAAGGCCGTAGCGGCAAACCAAATCTTTCTTGATGAACTTAGCAATCACTGAGCTTGTTACCTTGGGATAAGAAGCAGCCTCCACCCACTTAGTGAAGTAGTCAATAGCAACCAAAATGAAACGGTGACCATTTGAAGCTTTGGGTTCGATGGGACCAATGATGTCCATGCCCCACATTGAGAATGGCCATGGTGCACTCAAGACATTCAGAGAAGTCGGAGGTACATGAGTGTGATCTGCATAGATTTGACATTTATGGCATCTTCTCACTAAAGCAGAATGTGATCGACTCCATACGCAACGATAATAACCGACCCTCGAGGATTTTTCTAGCCATTGCGTGCCATTGGAATGAACCCCAAATGAACCCTCATGAACATCTCGCATAATCTTTATCGACTCTTCTTTAGTTACACACCGAGGAGTACCAAGTCATAGTTTCTCTTGTAAAGGACGTCTCCACTCAAGAAGAAACTCGCGATAGTCTTGAAGTGTTCTCTTGTCATTCTTTGTAGCTCGGGAGGATACTCTTTGTTTGTGATGTACTGCTTGATGTCATGGTACCAAGGATTACTATCTGATTCTTCCTCGACTGCCATACAGTAGTGATAAGCAGGTAGACCTTTGTGCTGGATTCTGACGGTCGTCAAACTTTTGTCACAGCTGACGTTGAACATAGAAGACAAAGTTGCTAAGGCGTCTGCCAACTGATTCTCATTGCGGGGTATGTGCTGGAAAGTGATTTCCTCAAAGGGCTTGATCAATCCTTGAATATAGTCACGGTAAGGAATCAAATCAGGATTTCTTGTTTCCCAATCCCCTTTTACTTGGTGGACAACCAGAGCTGAATCCCCATACACGTCGAGTCTCTTGACTTTCCAATCGAGAGCTGCTTGGATACCCAGGATACACGCCTCATACTCTGCAATATTGTTTGTGACATAGAAGCTTAGTTTGGCAGTAAATGGTATGAAGCGGTTATCTGGAGAGATCAGCACTGCTCCGACCCCGTGCCCCCACATGTTAGAGGCACCGTCAAACAACATTCTCCACCTTTCATCATCTTGAGATTTCCCTTCGTCAAATAATGCCATAATGTCCTCATCTGGGAATTCACATTGCATTGATTGGTAATCCTCAACCGGTTGATGTGCCAGGTAATTTGCCAGTGTGCTACCTTTAATTGCTTTCTGAGTTACGTACACGAGGTCATACTCTGACAGAAGCATTTGCCAACGAGCAATTCTACCTGTGAGCGCAGGTTTCTCAAATATGTACTTGATTGGATCCATTTTGGATACCAACCAAGTGGTGTGACTCAGCATATACTGTCTCAGTCGATGCGCAGCCCAGGCTAGAGCACAACAAGTCTTCTCTAATGGTGAATACCTTGTCTCACAGTCTGTGAACTTCTTGCTCAGGTAGTAGATCGCGTGTTCTTTCTTTCCTGAATCATCATCGCTCAAAGACGCAACCCATAGAATTGTCTAGCACCGTGAGGTATAGGATAAGAGGCCTGCCAGACACAGGCGGCATTAGGACTGGTGGATTTTGGAGGTACACCTTGATTTTCCCAAATGCTTCTTGACATTTATCATTCCACTTCATCTCTTGGTTTTTGCACAACAGTTTGAAAATTGGTTCGCAAGTTGCAGTCAACTGAAAGATGAATCGAGAGATGTAATTCAGTCTTCCCAGGAAACCACGAACTTCCTTCTCTGTTTTAGGCGCTGGCATCTCTAGAATTGCTCGTACTTTGTCCGGGTCCACCTCAACTCCCTTCTGGCTAACGATGAAACCCAATAACTTCCCCGACCTAACCCCAAAGGTGCACTTAGCGGGGTTCAACCTGAGTTTGTATTTCTTGAGGCGTTCAAACATCGACCTGCTGAGAGTTAACCACATGCTTTTCATCAGTCTTTGACTTGGCGATCATGTCATCCACATAGACTTCAATCTCCTTATGCATCATGTCATGGAATAGGGTTACCATCGCTCTTTGGTAGGTTGTCCCGGCATTCTTCAACCCGAAAGGCATGACCTTGTAACAGAAAGTCCCCCAAAGGGTTATGAAGGTGGTTTTCTCCATATCCTCTGGAGCCATTTTGATCTGGTTATAGCTTTGAATATCCATCCATGAAGGAGAACATCGATTCTTTGAGCAATACTATCCACCAAGGCGTCAATGTGGGGTAGAGGAAATCATCTTTAGGGCTTGCTCTGTTCAAATCACTGCAGTAGTCGACACACATTCGAACCTTTCCATCTTTCTTAGGGGACCAGGAGCGATGTTTGCTACCCACTCGGGGTATTTTGCCACGACTAAGAATCTGCATCAAATGTTTCTTGACCTCATCCACGATTTTCAAAGACATTTTGAGCTTCATTCGCCTCAACTTCACCTTTTCTGGGGACATTCTCGATTTCACTTTGGCAATCGTGTTCAACAATATCTCGTACTCAATCTGGCATGTCGATAAGTCGGCGAATACGTCGGCATAGTCAAGCGCGGTGAATCAACTTTTTGCGCTCTTTATCCTCCATTGCGGTACCAACCTTGACCTCTTTTACGTCTTTCTCGGTACCCAAATTGATCATTTCTGTGGATTCCCCATGGGGCTCAATGACTTTTTCTTCTTGCTCTACCATTCTCATGATTTCCGGCGGAGTATCCCAATCGTCTTCAACATCTCCCTCGGCTTGATTAACCGGGTAGTCAAAGTCACAGTATGAGTTATGGGCATTATTATTTTCAGAGAATATTTTTGATCTGCATTAAAATGGAGCGACGAATAAAGACAAAGAGAAGACACACAAACGAGAGATGAAGACAGAAATTTTATTGAAAATTCAAAATAACATTTTATTGATTGATGAGTCTTGACAAAAACATGTGTGCCCGAATGAAAATGTTCCAAGGCCTTGGGCAAAGCCGAGGAATCTACATTACAATGAAAATTACTTTAAATTGAAAAATACGAGGAAATCCATGGTCTCCCAGTTTTGCAGCTTCTATCCAACAAAGACAAAGTGACGCACTAAGCCGAAACAACACGCCGCTCGAGCTTGATCCTTCTTCAAGCGCATTAACTCGGTCGGGTTGAAAGAACGGATTGGTGGTTACATTGGGTTGTTGAAATGATATAGTCTTTGCATCAAGTAATTCTTGCACCACATACTTGAATGCTTTACAATCCTCCACCACATGACCCTCGCCCCGAGAATGAAAGGCGCGGAGTAGCATTTGCGTTGTATCCACAGGATAGGGAGGTTGGTGCGGCTTCATCCGACGAGTGTTGATTATTTTGTTGGTGATGAGATAATTAAACAAGTCAGTGTAGGACATGGGAATAGGATCGAAGACAACGGGCTTCCTTTCATTATAGTTAAAGTGATCGATAGTTTGATTGAAATTCTTTGTGTAGGTGGTGCTTGAGAAGGGAATGTAATAGCTTGCGGAGGATTCTTTGTGTGATAGGCCCATGGCTCCGATAATCGCATTGGTTTCACCCTCTTTCTTCTTGTAGGGTCGAGAAAAGGTTTTTTCGACTTGGAAGGAGGTGTAGGGCCATGAGCTATTCTTCCATTGCGCGCATGCGTTCTCTACTCTTTCCCGGTGGCGACCATTTCGGAGAAATTCGAGGCTACTGCGCCAACCAACCTATCATAATACACCGCAGAAGGGTATCCATAAACATGTGGACCATTTCTTTGTCGATGAGGGGTTTCACTTGAGCAAATGAGGTTCCTCCACCTCGGCGTATTCTTTGAGCGACTCATTATCTCTCTTAGACATGCATTGTAGTTGAGTCCTATCCGAGCCAAATCATTGTTGTCTTGGTATTGACGGATAAAAGCATCCGCCATGTCCTTCCAAAGGCGGATATTGGTTGGCTCAGCTGCATGTACCCGATCGAGGAGCTCGGCTAAACTTTTCGAAAGCAGTGCATCATTAGGTTATCATCCCGGGCATGGGCAGTCATTTTCCGGCAGTACATTGTCACGTGACTGACTGGGCAAGTCGTCCCTCTGTATTTATCGAAAGTTGGTGCTTTGAATTTGGGAGGCAAGACTAGATTAGGGACCAAACACAGCTCATGGGCATTTCTGGCCCGTGAACCTGCTCCTTCTACAACTCTTAATCTCTCCTCTAGCATCGATCATCGACTTACGGTTTGGTAGGGTAAGTCGAAGGAAACCATTCACACCGTAATGAGGATTATTCATCGTCACTACTGGTACCGGGTTCACGATGTGGGTCACGTGAGTGAATTGTATTCCCAGGGATTGGTCCCTGAACTTGGGGATGGACTGTTATTGGCCAATTGAAACCTGTCGGAGTTCCTGGAGTAGTAGAAGGGATTGAGATTTGGATCTGAGCTTGAGGCATTCCCATTCCAACTTCATTTGCAACTACGTCAGGCTGAGCTTGCCCCGCGGTTCTTGGAGGATCTCCTCCAGGATTGCATCAGCAGCAGGAGGCGTATAGCCTAGTGGGAGACCAAAGGGAGGCCATTGCACTGTTTGAAGGGCTTGAGGATCCCAGAGCCCGGGGGGAGGAGGATTGTCCACCCGGCGATGAGTAGCTTCCGGTGTACCAACATTTCTTAAGGCACTCAAAGACTCTTATGACCTCTGCCATTTGAGCTTTCATGATTTCCATCTCAGCTTGAAGGACTTGATTCCCTTGATTCTGACCTTGCTGACCCTGACGATTAGGATTTGGATCTCCTGGAATTCCGGCATTACGATGTGGCGTGGATTGCCCGATCGATCGTCGCCTTGATTGTTGTCCATGTTCCTTGCTTTGCGCAGCGTCAAATAGCGATGTCTAACCAGCTTGCACGATTTTTACATTGACGAACACGCTTATGAACACAAGAATGAATAAATGAATGCAATGCAATGCTTTAATGCATGAAGAAGCATAAATGACGAAAGTTTTTTCTTTTCAAGATTTTGTTAGATGCAAATGCAATGGCGCGAGAATGATGTGAATGCGAAATGAGGTGGATGCGAAATGATGTGTTATTTACATGGAAAAATGGTAAGAAAATGAGGTTATTGGTGGTACTTTGAACATTTTGAAGATACACGCTGCATGCCACCTCATGTAGGTGTTTATGAGGGGAAAAAGAAAAATTACGATTTTCAAAATAAAATTTGAGAAAAAGGAATGCTTAAGCTAAATGCAACAAACAAAGGCGTGCCCCGTGTCCCTCTGAAGGTTGGGAATCCTAGAGTCTAAAGTCGATTTAAAAGGGTAATCCTCCCATGTAGGTTATAATCACTTCCTCACAATGGCAACCAAGAGCTAGAGTCTCTCTCATGATGACACCCACAATCATAGAAAGCTACAGAGTGTGAGGCATCATGACAAAGCGCACTCTTGGCGGAACTTTCATGAGAGCCATACGCAGACAAAGGTCTACGAATGGCGATCACTAATCGTTCCCACTCTCCTAGGTTTTCGTTCGGACCTTGGGTTTTAGGCCCCACTCAATGCTCACAAGTATAGGGTGTGAAGTGTGTGTTGAGGCACAACACCTAGAAATAACTACCCTTCCCCACTGCAAATGAAAACCCGAGCAGTCAGACCTGCATGAAGCAAACAATAACATGTTGTCTACCCAGGGTTTAATATCAAATAAGCCGACCTAGAGTTTCAATAACAACCAAGTGCATTACTTACCTCGAGAAAGGGAGCCAAGAAGAGGAACATGATAGAATTGGGAATATGCATGAAGAACTAAGCATACAAGCAAATAAGATAAGCGGGAAGCAATCATAGAAGAGGAAGAAGCGAATGCATATGGATGCAACAATGCTTGTACGAGAAAGAAATAGAGACAAAACAAGATATTCAAATAAAACACACAAACCACATATTTAATTAATTAGGCTCGACCCTCTTTATTGAAAAAAATTTCTTTTAGTCCCCAGTGGAGTCGCCAGGTGTTGCGCCCGAAAAAGTCCCCGAGGGGTTTTCCTTCGTTTACAACTTTTTAGAACAATGAAGTCGCCACCAATATTTTTTATAAGGAAAATATTGAAGAAAAACCTTTTCGGGAAGGCAGATGGTCTTTTGGAAAACTTAAAGATTTGGGTTCGGGGTTCGGTTAGGCATGGGGAAGGTATTAGCGCCCCACACCTCCTTTCTACTGAAAGGGAACCTTTAATTAAACGCGTGATTTTAAGTGTTGATTTGAAAAATATTTAACTTTGCCCCTTTTGAAAAGACTTAATGAATTTTTATTTGCGGCGCTTGACGAGAGTTAGCCGCTTTGGGTTTTTTGAAAGGAAAAATGTTTTTAGTTTGTTGTGCTTGACGGAGGATCCGCTCCTACGTATCTCCAGTGCGATCGAGAATTCAAAGCTACGTAGTTCTAGGTTTTTATTTTTAACTTGTTTAGTTGTGAAAATCGAGCTTTCATGATGATCAATTGGCGAAGGCTCCAAGTGACCACCATTAGCACTCCATTGTTAATAATCGTGCAAGCAAAGGCTTCGCGGGACTAATAACAAAGTTTTTTATTTAATGAAAAGTTCTTTAGGAAAATTAGGCATTCATGATGATCAATTGAGCAAAGGCTCCAAGTGATCACCACTAGTTCCTCATTGTTAATGATTATGCAAGCATAGGCCCATGCAAAACCACTAACAAAGTTTTTTGATTTATTGAAAGATCTTTAGAAAAATTAGGCATTCATGATGATCAATTGAGCAAAGGCTCCAAGTGATCACCACTAGTTCCTCATTGTTAATGATTATGCAAGCAGAGGCTTCGCAAAACCACTAACAAAGTTTGATTTAATGAGAAATTATTTGAGTTGAAAAAGAATTAAAAGCGAGAAAAAGGTGAAAATTGGGAAATGGGGTGCTATTAGTCGCAGGGGGTTGTGTAGCTGAATAGGGGGTGTAAAAAGCAAGGCTCAATCCGTTTCTGAGATTCATAAGTGAATTGGGCTTTTAAATGCGAGGGTTGTAATGATGAAGGGGAGGGGTGCAAATAGAGGCTGAATATTAAAAATAAAATTAAAACTAAAAGAGGAAAGGGTTGAGGCATATAAGGGGAGCAGATCTCAGCAACCCTAAAATTTATTCTCATCCCCATTTTTCAGCCGCAAACCTCTCTTCTCTAATGAAGAGAGAGAAAACGAAATCAGCATTGTGAGAGAGAAGAGAGATCGGCCTTTGAGAGAGTTCTATCGAGAGGCGGTGAGAGCGGAGGAGGAAAGGAAAAGAAAGAGAGGAGCGCCCGGGAGGAGTTGACGCCAGGAGAAGAGGGTTGTCGGAGGTAAGGCTGCGTGGTGGCGCTTGTGGCGGTGACAACTTCCGACGTCTGTGAGGCGGAGGAGAAGAACCGGTTCAGAGAGGGAGGTGGAGTGAGCTTGGCTCGGTTTAGAGGAGCTCACGGACTTTCGCGGAGAAGATGACCGGAGCTCCGTGAGCTCAAGGTCGATTCTGTTTTTATTCATTTGTTTTAAAGCTTTCTCTGATCTGGCTTCTCTTCTACTATTTTTATCTTCTACTTATTTTCTTATTTCTAGCTTATACCTTGCAAAAAACGAATCTGGTCTTGTTTTTTTACTCTTCTAAAAATAAATCTGGTTCCTATTCTTTTTTAGAGAAAAAAACATGACTTCATTTTCTAAACAAACTAATCCTTGCATCTTTATTTTTAGTTACTCTATGATCTAACTTTTACATCGTTTAATCATTCCAAAAAAGACCACATGATGACAGTGTCTTTCTCTGATTTTAAACCTTGTTTTGAACATAAATCTGATCAATATGCATACATATTAATACAAACAGAAATGACCTTAATTCATGACAAGAACTTAACTTCTAATATAAATCAGATTTGAAATATTATATAAATTGTTCTCCGGTTTATTTTTGGAGTAAACAGGATATGGGTTGTTATGCACACAAGTCTGTGATTTTTAGATCTAACAACGAACACAACTAATAAGGTAGAATAGGTATAATGTGATTATATTTTTTACAGAGTGAACCAACCTGTTACTCCAAATCTGATGACAGTGTCTCTCTCTTAGTGTGCTTGTAAGCTGGCGCTACTCTGCTCTTTGTTGTTTCGCTTGAGCTGCTGCTTTGTTCACCCTTCTTTTTCTTGCTCGGATCTCAAAAACTTTGTTTGTGTGATTAGGGTTTGATGTAAAACCCTAATCGTTTTTAGTCTTTATTTACCTCGAAAAACGTGTACCTTTGGTGACCATTGAAACTGTTTTTATATTAAAATTCTAGGTCGAGCATTTAATTTAGTTTGACAGGGCTTTGATTTTTTTGATTTGGAGTGGAGCGGACCGTGACCACTTAGAGAAGCATTCTTTGGAACCCCAGATTTCTTTCTTTTTTGCTTTTTTATTATTTTTTTTGTATTTTTTGGATTTATTTATTTTTGTATATTTTTGTTATTATTTTTATTTATATAAATTTTTTGGACATTTGAATTATAACACTTTTAAATTGTAAATAACACTAAATAGAATTTTTGGCATTTTGGACTATACATATATACTCAAAATAAATTAAGCGCACAATATGAGATTAATAATAAGAAAAAAGTCGGGCCAAACACAAAAGGCGAGAGCGGCCCGACAGGACAAATACGCTAAAACGAGACCCAAAATAGAAGAAATGAGCTCATTAACTAAAAACACTAAAACCGACTCGAGAATTGTATTCTTAAGCTTTGAATCGAAAAGGCGAGCTAAATTTCTAGAAAAAACGACTTTTGGTAGACCTACTTATGTACGACTAAATCCAAATACGAAGATTAAATTAAAGAACGCACGAAAAGATCGATCATTCGCGTGCCTGCCTAATTTAAACAACGGTATTTCGATTTAGTTGAGTTAGAATCACTTGAAATTGACTTAGGTTAAAAGGACGGACAAAATTAGGGTATTACAGCTGCCCCTCTTTATTTCGCATTTCGCCAAAAAATATGAATTGGCCTTTTCATATTTGTTGGTGAAATGGAAATAAAGATATAGAAATAATACTAATTTTGTCCGCTTCAGAAAAATTCAAATCTTTTGTTATTTTCCTTTTGAGGAGGGTTAACACTTGTCGATGCGAGAAAGCAATAAATTTGGAAAAGCGATAAATTGGGAAAAGCGATAGAATTGGGAATTCGGAGGTTGCCTAAAACCTTCTAACGGACTCTTGTCGAGTCCGAGCTGCAGGAGTGGCCTTTTCGAGCGGCCGATCAACATCGGTCCGAATCGATTTGATCAATTGATTTTCTGTTGTGCCTTAGGCCGACACAACTAATCCGAAGGACTTAACGAAGTCCGATGGATCCATCGCGTGCTCGCGTACATGATGTTGTGATGCGTGGAAGGAGTTCACTAACTCGTGGGAGTTCACTAACTCGGGTTGATGGAGTTTACGAACTGCAGGTTGATGGAGTTTACGAACTCGGGGTTGATGGAGTTTACGAACTGCGGGTTGATGGAGTTTACGAACTACGTGTCATGGTGTTACTGAACTACGTGTCATGGTGATTTTCTAAAAAAATAAAAATGAGATTTTGGGACTCCACTGGTCCAAAGTAACTTTTTCTCGAATGGTGCATGAAATGCATGCACACGAATGAAAGGATTGATTTTTATGGGATGCTCTTTCTGTTTGATTATTCTTTCGCTCTTCTGAGATGCGAATTTGAAAGTGTAATGTACCGTTTGATGCCATGGAGTGATGAATGGTATGGATGATATGAGAATGATGAATGATATGAAGATGTTGTGTTCTCTTGTGTTCCATATACGTAATTTTCCTCTCTTTTGTTTTTTTTTTATTCTGTCTATTTTCTTTAAGCAACTTTCTTTTTTCTGCTTATTTGTTTTTCTTTGGCACTTTTTTTTTGGTTAAATCCATCCACGGATTTAAGTTGTTCGGGGCGATAATCACGCGAGGATTGCGCGATTCGTTATGGTGCTTTCGTCTCTTCTCTTTTTTTGCAATTTTATTCACTTGGGAAATCATTTCTTTTCTGTATTTTTCAAAGATTTCGTAATGATCTGTAATGCTCGAATGTGCACATGTTTTGCAAATCAATTTCATCAATCATAAAAATTATTATTTTGAAAGAAAGCGTATAGATGAAAGCGAGAGACACGAAAGAGCACATATATGAAAGAAAAGTTGGACTTTTATTGATATAGAAATTGGGCGTGCGAGAAAGTCACGCCAATTGAAAGTGCATTACAATCTTTCTTTTAAAGCGAGAAAATACAAGAGAAAGAGCAGATCTCGTGACTTTATCTATGAAATAGCGGTGCCGCCGTCCATACTCATAACTCGATCACCCTCTTATCCAAACCTTTGGGAGTCTTGATTGCCTTTTCTTTTCTCAAGCCCAAGTTTTTCGACCCTAATTTTTGCTGGATCGCCCGCTGCGGGTTTTCAATCCACAGGGTCGCTTTGATTTTGCCTAGGCCGCCCCTTTGCGGGTTTTCGACCTAGCGAGCTAATTTTTCCTTGGCTTTTCTTTCTCTTTTTCGTCTATTTTTCTAGGCATAATACTTCTTGACCACATCCGAGTTCACTTTGGATTTGGAATCTCATCTCAGATCCATGTTCGCTAGGATTAGAGCTCCCCACGAGAATGCCTTCTTCACCACATAAGGTCCTTCATATTTGGGAGTCCATTTTCCCCAGGGTCCGTGCGGATCGGCAAGATCTGCTTGAGTACAAGGTCTCCTCTTGGAATTCACGAGGACATGGACTCTTTTGTCAAAAGCCCTTATCATCCTCTGTTGGTACAATTTGTCCATGACACATCGCGGCTACCCGTTTTTCGTCGATGAGGTTCAAGCTGGTCAAGCGCGGGTGAACCCATTCGCTTCATCAAGTTTTGTCTCCATTAACACTCGCGGGGATGGTATTTCAACTTCAATGGGGAGGGCGCCTCCGACCCATAAACCGATGAGTAGGGGTTGCCCGGTTGAGGTACTGCACCGAGGTTACGTAACCATGCAGAGCGAAAAGGAGCATTTCATGCCAATCTGGTATGTTACCACCATCTTTTGCACAATCTTCTTGATGTTCTTGTTAATTTGCCTCAATTGCCCCATTCATCTTTGGGCGTGTAAGGAGAAGAATTGTGATCTTTGTATTTTGAAGTCTTCACACAAGTTCTTCATCATTCTCAACATTCAAATTATCTGTAGTTATGCGTGATAATCTTGTTTGGAAGGCCGTAGCGGCAAACCAAATCTTTCTTGATGAACTTAGCAATCAGAGCTTGTTACCTTGGGATAAGAAGCGCACCTCACACCCTTAGTGAAGTAGTCAATAGCAACCAAAATGAAAGCGGTGACCATTTGAAGCTTTGGGTTCGATGGGACCAATGATGTCCATGCCCCACATTGAGAATGGCCATGGTGCACTCAAGACATTCAGAGAAGTCGGAGGTACATGAGTGTGATCTGCATAGATTTGACATTTATGGCATCTTCTCACTGGCTCAGAATGATCGACTCCATACGCAAACGATAATAACGACCCTCGAGATTTTTCTAGCCATTGCGTGCCATTTGGAATGAACCCCAAATGAACCCTCATGAACATCTCGCATAATCTTTCTCGACTCTTCTTTAGTTACACACACGAGGAGTACCAAGTCATAGTTTCTCTTGTAAAGGGCGTCTCCACTCAAGAAGAAACTGGCGCGATAGTCTTGAAGTGTTCTCTTGTCATTCTCTGTAGCTCCGGGAGGATACTCTCTGTTTGTGATGTACTGCTTGATGTCATGGTACCAAGGCTTACTATCTGATTCTTCCTCGACTGCCATACAGTAGTGATAAGCAGGTAGACCTTTGTGCTGGATTCTGACGGTCGTCAAACTTTTGTCACAGCTGACGTTGAACATAGAAGACAAAGTTGCTAAGGCGTCTGCCAACTGATTCTCATTGCGGGGTATGTGCTGGAAAGTGATTTCCTCAAAGGGCTTGATCAATCCTTGAATATAGTCACGGTGAAGGAATCAAATCGGGATTTCTTGTTTCCCAATCCCTTTTACTTGGTGGACAACCAGAGCTGAATCCCCATACACGTCGAGTCTCTTGACTTTCCAATCGAGAGCTGCTTGGATACCCAGGATACACGCCTCATACTCTGCAATATTGTTTGTGACATAGAAGCTTAGTCTGGCAGTAAATGGTATGAAGCGGTTATCTGGAGAGATCAAGATCTTTGCTCCCAGGCCAGTGCCCCCACATGTTAGAGGCACCGTCAAACAACATTCTCCACCTTTCATCATCTTGAGATTTCCCTTCGTCAAATAATGCCATAATGTCCTCATCTGGGAATTCACATTGCATTGATTGGTAATCCTCAACCGGTTGATGTGCCAGGTAATCTGCCAGTGTGCTACCTTTAATTGCTTTCTGAGTTACGTACACGAGGTCATACTCTGACAGAAGCATTTGCCAACGAGTAATTCTACCTGTGAGCGCAGGTTTCTCAAATATGTACTTGATTGGATCCATTTTGGATACCAACCAAGTGGTGTGACTCAGCATATATTGTCTCAGTCGATGCGCAGCCAGGCTAGAGCACAACAAGTCTTCTCTAATGGTGAATACCTTGTCTCACAGTCTGTGAACTTCTTGCTCAGGTAGTAGATCGCGTGTTCTTTCTTTCCTGAATCATCATGCTGCCCCAGCACGCAACCCATAGAATTGTCTAGCACCGTGAGGTATAGGATAAGAGGCACGCGGACAAAGCGGCATTAGGGTAGTGGATTTTGGAGGTACACCTTGATTTTCCCAAATGCTTCTTGACATTTATCATTCCACTTCATCTCTTGGTTTTTGCACTTGATTTGAAAATTGGTTCGCAAGTTGCGATCCAATCGAAAGATGAATCGAGAGATGTAATTCAGTCTTTCCAGGAAACCACGAACTTCCTTCTCTGTTTTAGCGCGGCATCTCTAGAATTGCTCGTACTTTGTCAAGGGTCCACCTCAACTCCTTCCGGCTAACGATGAAACCCAATAACTTCCCGACCTAACCCCAAAGGTGCACTTAGCGGGGTTCAACCTGAGTTTGTATTTCTTGAGACGTTCAAACAGCTTCTGCAGGTTAACCACATGCTTTTCATCAGTCTTTGACTTGGCGATCATGTCATCCACATAGACTTCAATCTCCTTATGCATCATGTCATGGAATAGGGTTACCATCGCTCTTTGGTAGGTTGTCCCGGCATTCTTCAACCCGAAAGGCATGACCTTGTAATGAAAGTCCCCAAAGGGTTATGAAGGTGGTTTCTCCATATCCTCTGGAGCCATTTTGATCTGGTTATAGCCTGAATATCCATCCATGAAGGAGAACATCGAATGCTGAGCAGTACTATCCACCAAGACGTCAATGTGGGGTAGAGGGAAATCATCTTTAGGGCTTGCTCTGTTCAAATCACGGTAATCGACACACATTCGAACCTTTCCATCTTTCTTAGGGACCGGAACGATGTTTGCTACCCACTCAGGGTATTTTGCCACAGCTAAGAATCCTGCATCAAACTGTTTCTTGACCTCATCCCCGATTTTCAAAGACATTTCAGCTTCATTCGCTCAACTTCGTTTTCTGGGGACATTCGATTTCAGCGGCAATGCGTGTTCAACAATATCTCGTACTAATCCGGCATGTCCCGATAAGTCCAGCGAATACGTCAAGATAGTCAAGCGTGGTTGAATCAACTTTTGCGCTCTTTATCCTCCATTTGCGAGTACCAACCTTGACCTCTTTCTCGTCTTTCGGTACTCCAAATTGATCATTTCGTGGATTCCCCATGGGGCTCAATGACTTTTTCTTCTTGCCTACCATTCTCATGATTCTACGTGAGTATCCCAATCGTCTTCAACATCTCCCTCGGCTTGATTAACCGGGTAGTCAAAGTCACAGTATGAGTTATGGGCATTATTATTTTCAGAGAATATTTTTGATCTGCATTAAAATGGAGCGACGAATAAAGACAAAGAGAAGACACACAAACGAGAGATGAAGACAGAAATTTTATTGAAAATTCAAAATAACATTTTATTGATTGATGAGTCTTGACAAAAACATGTGTGCCCGAATGAAAATGTTCCAAGGCCTTGGGCAAAGCCGAGGAATCTACATTACAAAGAAAATTACTTTAAATTGAAAAATACGGGGAAATCCATGGTCTCCCAGTTTTGCAGCTTCTCCAATAAAGACAAAGAAATAAGACTAAGCCGACAACACCGTCGCTCGAGCTTGATCCTTCTTCAACTGCATTAAACTGGTCAGGGTTCAGCAACGGATTGGTGGTTACATTGGGTTGTTGAAATGATATAGTCTTTGCATCAAGTAATTCTTGCACCACATACTTGAATGCTTTACAATCCTCCACCACATGACCTACTGCCCCAGAATGAAAGGCGCAGGTAGCATTTGCGTTGTATCCCCTGGGATAGGGAGGTTGGTACGGCTTCATCTGACGAGTGTTGATTATTTTGTTGGTGATGAGATAATTAAACAAGTCCGTGTAGGACATGGGAATAGGATCGAAGACAACAGGCTTCCTTTCATTATAGTTCCGGTACTGATAGTTTGATTGAAATTGCTGTGTAGGTGGTGCTTGAGAAGGGAATGTAATAGCTTGCGGAGGATTGCTGTGTGATAGGCCACTGGCTCCGATAACTGCATTGGTTTCACCCTCTTTCTTCTTGTAGGGTCCAGAAAAAGGTTTTTTCTGACTGGAAGGAGGTGTAGGGCCATGAGCTATTCTTCCGCTGCGCATGCCGTTCTCTACTCTTTCCCCGGTGACGACCATTTCAGAGAAATTCGAGGCTACACTGCCAACCAACCTATCATAATACACTGCAGGAAGGGTATCCATAAACATGTGGACCATTTCTTTGTCCAGTAGAGGGGGTTTCACTTGAGCAGCGAGGTTCCTCCACCTCTGAGCGTATTCTTTGAACGACTCATTATCTCTCTTAGACATGCATTGTAGTTGAGTCCTATCCGGAGCCAAATCATTGTTGTACTGGTATTGACGGATAAAAGCATCCGCCATGTCCTTCCCCAGCAGCGGATATTGGTTGGCTCCAACTGCATGTACCGATCGAGGAGCTCGGCTAAACTTTCCTGAAAGCAGTGCATCATTAGGTTATCATCCGGGCATGGGCGGTCATTTTCCGCAAAATACATTGTCACGTGGATCGATCGGGCAAGTCGCCCCCCTCTGTATTTATCGAAAGTTGGTGCTTTGAATTTGGGAGGCAAGACTAGATTAGGGACCAAACACAGCTCATGGGCATTTCTGGCCCGTGAACCTGCTCCTTCTACAGCTCTTAATCTCTCCTCTAGCATCGTCATCGACTTACGGTTTTGATGTAGGGTAATCTGGGAAACCATTCACACCGTAATGAGGATTATTCATCGTCACTACGGCTGGGTTCACGTGTGGGTCACGTGAGTGAATTGTATTCCCAGGGATTGGTCCCTGAACTTGGGGATGGACTGTTATTGGCCAATTGAAACCTGCCGGAGTTCCTGGAGTAGTAGCAGGGATTGAGATTTGGATCTGAGCTTGAGGCATTCCCGTTCCAACTTCATTTGCAACTACGTCAGGCTGAGCTTGCCCCGCGGTTCTTGGAGGATCTCTCCGAGATTGCATCGCCAGCAGGAGGCGATAGCCTAGTGGGAGACCAAAAGGAGGCCATTGCCACCATTTGAAGGGCTTGAGGGATCCCCGACCCAGGAGGGGGAGGAGGATTGTCCACCCCAGCAGTAGTAGCTTCAGCTGTACCAACATTTCTTAAGGCACTCAGCACTCTTATGACCTCTGCCATTTGAGCTTTCATGATTTCCATCTCAGCTTGAAGGACTTGATTCCCTTGATTCTGACCTTGCTGACCCTGACGATTAGGATTTGGATCTCCTGGAATTCCGGCATTCTGATGTGGCAGTGGATTGCCCTGATCAGCGTCGCCTTGATTGTTGTCCATGTTCCTTGCTTGCAGACGCGTCAAATAGCGATGTCTAACCAGCTTGCCTGATTTTCTGTTGACGGAACACGCTTATGAACACAAGAATGAATAAATGAATGCAATGCAATGCTTTAATGCATGAAGAACGCAAATGACGAAAGTTTTTTTTCTTTTCAAGATTTTGTTAGATGCAAATGCAATGGCGCAGAATGATGTGAATGCGAAATGAGGTGGATGCGAAATGATGTGTTATTTACATGGAAAAATGGTAAGAAAATGAGGTTATTGGTGGTACTTTGAACATTTTCGAAGATACACGCTGCATGCCACCTCATGTAGGTGTTTATGAGGGGAAAAAGAAAAATTACAGTTTTCAAAATAAAATTTGAGAAAAAGGAATGCTTAAGCTAAATGCAACAAACAAGGGCGTGCCCCCGTGTCCTACGAAGGTTGGGAATCCTAGAGTCTAAAGTCGACGAAAAGGGTAATCCTCCCATGTAGGTTATAATCACTTCCTCACAATGGCAACCAAGAGCTAGAGTCTCTCTCATGATGACACCCACAATCATAGAAAGCTACCGAGTGTGAGGCATCATGACAAAGCGCACTCTTGGGCGGAACTTTCATGAGAGCCATACAGACAAAGGTCTACGAATGGCAGTCACTAATCGTTCCCACTCTCCTAGGTTTTCGTTCAGACCTTGGGTTTTAGGCCCCACTCAATGCTCACAAGTATAGGGTGTGAAGTGTGTGTTGAGGGCACAACACCTAGAAATAACTACCCTTCCCCACCTGCAAATGAAAACCCAGAACAGTCCAGACAGAAGCAAACAATAACATGTTGTCTACCCTAGGGTTTAATATCAAATAAGCCAGCCTAGAGTTTCAATAACAACCAAGTGCATTACTTACCTCGAGAAAGGGAGCCAAGAAGAGGGAACATGATAGAATTGGGGAATATGCATGAAGAACTAAGCATACAAGCAAATAAGATAAACGGGGAAGCAATCATAGAAGAGGAAGAAGCGAATGCATATGGATGCAACAATGCTTGTACGAGAAAGAAATAGAGACAAAACAAGATATTCAAATAAAACACACAAACCACATATTTAATTAATTAGGCTCGACCCTCTTTATTGAAAAAAATTTCTTTTAGTCCCCAGTGGAGTCGCCAGCTGTTGCGCCCGAAAAAGTCCCCGAGGGGTTTTCCTTCGTTTACAACTTTTTAGAACAATGAAGTCGCCACCAATATTTTTTATAAGGAAAATATTGAAGAAAAACCCACCGGGAAGGCAGATGGTCTTTTGGAAAACTTAAAGATTTGGGTTCGGGGGTCGGTTAGGCATGGGGAAGGTATTAGCGCCCCACACCTCCTTTCTACTGAAAGGGAACCTTTAATTAAACGCGTGATTTTAAGTGTTGATTTGAAAAATATTTAACTTTGCCCCTTTTGAAAAGACTTAATGAATTTTTATTTGCGGCGCTTGACGAGAGTTAGCCGCTTTGGGTTTTTTGAAAGGAAAAATGTTTTTAGTTTGTTGTGCTTGACGGAGGGGATCCGCTCCTACGTATCTCCAGGTGCGATCGAGAATTCAAAGCTACGTAGTTCTAGGTTTTTATTTTTAACTTGTTTAGTTGTGAAAACTGAGCTTTCATGATGATCAATTGAGCGAAGGCTCCAAGTGACCACCATTAGCACTCCATTGTTAATAATCGTGCAAGCAAAGGCTTCGCAGGACTAATAACAAAGTTTTTTTATTTAATGAAAAGTTCTTTAGGAAAATTAGGCATTCATGATGATCAATTGAGCAAAGGCTCCAAGTGATCACCACTAGTTCCTCATTGTTAATGATTATGCAAGCATGAAGCCGCGTGAAACCACTAACAAAGTTTTTTGATTTATTGAAAGATCTTTAGAAAAATTAGGCATTCATGATGATCAATTGAGCAAAGGCTCCAAGTGATCACCACTAGTTCCTCATTGTTAATGATTATGCAAGCAGAGGCTTCGCAAAACCACTAACAAAGTTTGATTTAATGAGAAATTATTTGAGTTGAAAAAGAATTAAAACGAGAAAAAGGTGAAAATTGGGAAATGGGGTGCTATTAGTCGCAGGGGGTTGTGTAGCTGAATAGGGGGTGTAAAAAGCAAGGCTCAATCCGTTTCTGAGATTCATAAGTGAATTGGGCTTTTAAATGCGAGGGTTGTAATGATGAAGGGGAGGGGTGCAAATAGAGGCCTGAATATTAAAAAATAAAATTAAAACTAAAAGAGGAAAGGGTTGAGGCATATAAGGGGAGCAGATCTCAGCAACCCTAAAATTTATTCTCATCCCCATTTTTCAGCCGCAAACCTCTCTTCTCTAATGAAGAGAGAGAAAACGAAATCAGCATTGTGAGAGAGAAGGAGATCGGATCGAGAGAGAGTTCTATCGAGAGAAGCGGAGAAACGGAGGAGGAAAGGAAAAGAAAGAGAGGAGCGATCGGGAGGAGTTGTGACGGAGAAGAGGGTTGTCTGAGGTAAGGCTGCGTGGTGGCGCAGCCACGGTGACAACTTCGGACGTCTGTGGGCGGAGGGAGAAGAACCGGCCGGAGAGGTGGAGTGAGCTTCGGCTCGGTTTAGAGGAGCTCACGGACTTTCACGGAGAAGATGACTGGAGCTCCGGCGAGCTCAAGGTCAGTTTCTGTTTTTTATTCTGTTTGTTTTAAAGCTTTCTCTGATCTGGCTTCTCTTCTACTATTTTTATCTTCTACTTATTTTCTTATTTCTAGCTTATACCTTGCAAAAAACGAATCTGGTCTTGTTTTTTTACTCTTCTAAAAATAAATCTGGTTCCTATTCTTTTTTTAGAAAAAACATGACTTCATTTTCTAAACAAACTAATCCTTGCATCTTTATTTTTAGTTACTCTATGATCTAACTTTTACATCGTTTAATCATTCCAAAAAAGACCACATGATGACAGTGTCTTTCTCTGATTTTAAACCTTGTTTTGAACATAAATCTGATCAATATGCATACATATTAATACAAACAGAAATGACCTTAATTCATGACAAGAACTTAACTTCTAATATAAATCGATTTGAAATATTATATAAATTGTTCTCCGGTTTATTTTTGGAGTAAACAGGATATGGGTTGTTATGCACACAAGTCTGTGATTTTTAGATCTAACAACGAACACAACTAATAAGGTAGAATAGGTATAATGTGATTATATTTTTACAGAGTGAACCAACCTGTTACTCCAAATCGATGTGTTGTCTCTCTCTTAGTGTGCTTGTAATCGAACCGCTACTCTGCTCATCGTTGTTTCGCAGGCTGCTCTTTGTTCACCCTTCTTTTTTCGCTCCGGATCTCAAAAACATTGTTTGTGTGATTAGGGTTTCAGTGTAAAAACCTAATCGTTTTTGGTCTTCATTTACCTAAAAACGTGTACCTTTGATTGACCATTGAAAGCTGTTTTTATATTAAAATTCTAGGTCGAGCATTTAATTTAGTTTGACCAGGGCTTTGATTTTTTGATTTGGAGTGGAACGGACTGCCCATTGACCACTTAGAGAGCATTGCATTGGAACCCTGCATTTTCTTTCTTTTGCCTTTATTATTTTTTTGTATTTTGGATTTATTTATTTTTGTATATTTTTGTTATTATTTTTATATTTTTTTGGACATTTGAATTATAACACTTTTAAATTGTAAATAACACTAAATAGAATTTTTGGCATTTTTGGACTATACATATATACTCAAAATAAATTAAGCGCACAATATGAGATTAATAATAAGAAAAAGAGTCGGGCCAAACACAAAGACGAGAACGGGCCCGACCAGACAAATACGCTAAAACGAGACCCAAAATAGAAGAAATGAGCTCATTAACTAAAAACACTAAAACTGACTCAGAATTGTATTCTTAAGCCTGAACTGAAAAGACGAGCTAAATTTCTAGAAAAAACGACTTTTGGTAGACCTACTTATGTACGACTAAATCCAAATACGAAGATTAAATTAAAGAACGCACGAAAAGATCGATCATTCGCGTGCCTGCCTAATTTAAACAACGGTATTTCGATTTAGTTGAGTTGGGTCACTGAAATTGACTTAGGTTAAAAAGGACGGACAAAATTAGGGTATTACAGCTGCCCCTCTTTATTTCGCATTTCGCCAAAAAATATGAATTGGCCTTTTCATATTTGTTGGTGAAATGGAAATAAAGATATAGAAATAATACTAATTTTGTCCGCTTCAGAAAAATTCAAATCTTTTTGTTATTTTCCTTTTGAGGGAGGGGGTTAACACTTGTCGCATTAACGAGAAAGCAATAAATTTGGAAAAGCAGTAAATTGGGAAAAGCAGTAAATTGGGAATTCGGAGGTTGCCTAAAACCTTTCTAACGGACTCTTGTCGAGTCCGAGCTCGGAGTGGCCTTTTCGAAGCGCCGATCAACATCGGTCCGAATCGATTTGATCAATTGATTTACTGTGTGCCTTAGGCCGACACAACTAATCCGAAGGACTTAACGAAGTCTGATGGATCCATCGCGTGCTCGTACATGATGTTGTGATCTGTGGAAGGAGTTCACTAACTCTGTGGGAGTTCACTAACTCTGGGTTGATGGAGTTTACGAACTCTGGGTTGATGGAGTTTACGAACTCAGGGTTGATGGAGTTTACGAACTCTGGGTTGATGGAGTTTACGAACTCTGTGTCATGGTGTTTACGAAACTCGTGTCATGGTGATTTTCTAAAAAAAATAAAAATGAGATTTTTGGGACTCCCTGGTCCAAAGTAACTTTTTTCTCGAATGGTGCATGAAATGCATGCACACGAATGAAAGGATTGATTTTTATGGGATGCTCTTTCTGTTTGATTATTCTTTCGCTCTTCTGAGATGCGAATTTGAAAGTGTAATGTACCGTTTGATGCCATGGAGTGATGAATGGTATGGATGATATGAGAATGATGAATGATATGAAGATGTTGTGTTCTCTTGTGTTCCGCCTTCTGTAATTTTTCCTCTCTTTTGTTTTTTTTTTATTCTGTCTATTTTCTTTAAGCAACTTTCTTTTTTCTGCTTATTTGTTTTTCTTTGGCACTTTTTTTTTGGTTAAATCCATCCACGGACGGAAGTTGTTCGGGGCGATAATCACGCGAGGATTGCGACCGATTCAATTATGACTGCTTTCGCTCTCTCTCTCTTTTTTTTGCAATTTTATTCACTTGGGAAATCATTTCTTTCTGTATTTTTCAAAGATTTCGTAATGATCCTGTAATGCTCTGAATGTGCACATGTTTTGCAAATCAATTTCATCAATCATAAAAATTATTATTTTGAAAGAAACTGTATAGATGAAAGCAGAGACACGAAAGAGCACATATATGAAAGAAAAGTTGGACTTTTATTGATATAGAAATGGACGCGCAGAAAGTCACGCCAATTGAAAGTGCATTACAATCTTTCTTTTAAAGCGAGAAAATACAAGAGAAAGGCAGATCTCGTGACTTTATCTATGAAGTAATTCGTGTGCCGCCCGCCGCCCATACTCATAACTCGATCACCCTCTTATCCAAACCTTTGGGAGTCTTGATTGCCTTTTCTTTTCTCAAGCCCAAGTTTTTCGACCTAATTTTTGCTCGATCGCCTTTGCGGGTTTTCAATCCACCGGGTCGCTTTGATTTTGCCTAGGCAGCCGCCTTTGCGGGTTTTCGACCTAGCGAGCTAATTTTTCCTTGGCTTTTCTTTCTCTTTTTCGTCTATTTTTCTAGGCATAATACTTCTTGACCACATCTGAGTTCACTTGGATTTGGAATCTCATCTCCGTCCATGTTCGCTAGGATTAGAGCTCCTCCTGAGAATGCCTTCTTCACCACATAAGGTCCTTCATATTTGGGAGTCCATTTGCCCCTGGGGTCCGTCTGGATCGGCAAGATCTGCTTGAGTACAAGGTCTCCCTCTTGGAATTCCCGAGGACAGACTCTTTTGTCAAAAGCCCTTATCATCCTCTGTTGGTACAACTGTCCATGACACATCGCGGCTACCCGTTTTTCGTCGATGAGGTTCAATCTGGTCAAGGCGGGGATCGAACCCATTCTGCTTCATCAAGTTTTGTCTCCATTAACACTCGCAGGGATGGTATTTCAACTTCAATGGGAAGGACTGCCTCCGACCCATAAACCAGTGAGTAAGGGGTTGCCCCGGTTGAGGTACGCACCGAGGTTCTCAGAACCATGCAGAGCGTAAAGGAGCATTTCATGCCAATCTCGGTATGTTACCACCATCTTTTGCACAATCTTCTTGATGTTCTTGTTAGTTGCCTCAATCGCCCATTCATCTCTTTGGGCGGTAAGGAGAAGAATTGTGATCTTTGTATTTTGAAGTCTTCACACAAGTTCTTCATCATTCTGCATTGTTCAAATTATCGCTAGTTATGCTGTGATAATCTTGTTTGGAAGGCGTAGCGGCAAACCAAATCTTTCTTGATGAACTTAGCAATCACTGAGCTTGTTACCTTGGGATAAGAAGCAGCCTCCACCCACTTAGTGAAGTAGTCAATAGCAACCAAAATGAAACGGTGACCATTTGAAGCTTTGGGTTCGATGGGACCAATGATGTCCATGCCCCACATTGAGAATGGCCATGGTGCACTCAAGACATTCAGAGAAGTCGGAGGTACATGAGTGTGATCTGCATAGATTTGACATTTATGGCATCTTCTCACTAAATCAGAATAGTCGACTCCATCCGCAACAAGTAATAAACCGACCTCGTGATTTTTCTAGCCATTGCGTGTCTATTGGAATGAACCCCAAATGAACCCTCATGAACATCTCGCATAATCTTTACTGACTCTTCTTTAGTTACACACCTGAGGAGTACCAAGTCATAGTTTCTCTTGTAAAGGACGTCTCCACTCAAGAAGAAACTCGCGATAGTCTTGAAGTGTTCTCTTGTCATTCTCTGTAGCTCGGGAGGATACTCTGTTTGTGATGTCTCGCTTGATGTCATGGTACCAAGGCTTACTATCTCGATTCTTCCTCGACTGCCATACAGTAGTGATAAGCAGGTAGACCTTTGTGCTGGATTCTGACGGTCGTCAAACTTTTGTCACAGCTGACGTTGAACATAGAAGACAAAGTTGCTAAGGCGTCTGCCAACTGATTCTCATTGCGGGGTATGTGCTGGAAAGTGATTTCCTCAAAGGGCTTGATCAATCCTTGAATATAGTCACGGTAAGGAATCAAATCAGGATTTCTTGTTTCCCAATCCCCTTTTACTTGGTGGACAACCAGAGCTGAATCCCCATACACGTCGAGTCTCTTGACTTTCCAATCGAGAGCTGCCGCTTGGATACCCAGGATACACGCCTCATACTCTGCAATATTGTTTGTGACATAGAAGCTTAGTCTCGCAGTAAATGGTATGAAGCGGTTATCTGGAGAGATCAAGATCGCCCGACCCCGTGCCCCCACATGTTAGAGGGCCGTCAAACAACATTCTCCACCTTTCATCATCTTGAGATTTCCCTTCGTCAAATAATGCCATAATGTCCTCATCTGGGAATTCACATTGCATTGATTGGTAATCCTCAACCGGTTGATGTGCCAGGTAATCTGCCAGTGTGCTACCTTTAATTGCTTTCTGAGTTACGTACACGAGGTCATACTCACGCGAAGCATTTGCCAACGAGTAATTCTACCGTGGCGCGCAGTTTCTCAAATATGTACTTGATTGGATCCATTTTGGATACCAACCAAGTGGTGTGACTCAAAGATATATCTTGTCTCGGTCGATGCGCAATTTCCAGCCAGAGCACAACAAGTCTTTTCTAATGGTGAATACCTTGTCTCACATCAGTGAACTTCTTGCTCAGGTAGTAGATCGCGTGTTCTTTCTTTCCTGAATCATCATGCTGCCCCAGCACGCAACCCATAGAATTGTCTAGCACCGTGAGGTATAGGATAAGAGGCCTGCCAGACACAGGCGACATTAGGACTGGTGGATTTTGGAGGTACACCTTGATTTTCCCAAATGCTTCTTGACATTTATCATTCCACTTCATCTCTTGGTTTTGCACAATGATTTGAAAATTGGTTCGCAAGTTGCGATCAATCGAAAGATGAATCGAGAGATGTAATTCAGTCTTCCCAGGAAACCACGAACTTCCTTCTCTGTTTTAGGCGCTGGCATCTCTAGAATTGCTCGTACTTTGTCCGGGTCCACCTCAACTCCCTTCTGGCTAACGATGAAACCCAATAACTTCCCCGACCTAACCCCAAAGGTGCACTTAGCGGGGTTCAACCTGAGTTTGTATTTCTTGAGACGTTCAAACAGCTTCTGCAGGTTAACCACATGCTTTTCATCAGTCTTTGACTTGGCGATCATGTCATCCACATAGACTTCAATCTCCTTATGCATCATGTCATGGAATAGGGTTACCATCGCTCTTTGGTAGGTTGTCCCGGCATTCTTCAACCCGAAAGGCATGACCTTGTAACAGAAAGTCCCCCAAAGGGTTATGAAGGTGGTTTTCTCCATATCCTCTGGAGCCATTTTGATCTGGTTATAGCCTGAATATCCATCCATGAAGGAGAACATCGAATGCTGAGCAATACTATCCACCAAGACGTCAATGTGGGGTAGAGGGAAATCATCTTTAGGGCTTGCTCTGTTCAAATCACGGTAGTCGACACACATTCGAACCTTTCCATCTTTCTTAGGGACCGGAACGATGTTTGCTACCCACTCAGGTATTTTGCCACAACTAAGAATCTGCAGATCAAACTGTTTCTTGACCTCATCCCCGATTTTCAAAGACATTTCAGCTTCATTCGCCTCAACTTGCTTTTAATGGGGACATTCGATTTCACCGGCAACTGCGGTTCAACAATATCCGTACTTCAATCTCGGCATGTCCCGATAAGTCCAGGCGAATACGTCAAGATAGTCAGCGGAAGTTGAATCAACTTTTTGCGCTCTTTATCCTCCATTGCAGCACTCAACCTTGACCTCTTTTTCGTCTTTCTCGGTACCCAAATTGATCATTTCGTGGATTCCCATGGGGGCTCAATGACTTTTTCTTCTTGCCCTACCATTCTCATGATTTCCTATGAGTATCCCAATCGTCTTCAACATCTCCTCGGCTTGATTAACAGGGTAGTCAAAGTCACAAGATGAGTTATGGGCATTATTATTTTCAGAGAATATTTTTGATCCGCATTAAAATGGAGCGATTTAATAAAGACAAAGAGAAGACACACAAACGAGAGATGAAGACAGAAATTTTATTGAAAATTCAAAATAACATTTTATTGATTGATGAGTCTTGACAAAAACATGTGTGCCCGAATGAAAATGTTCCAAGGCCTTGGGCAAAGCCGAGGAATCTACATTACAAAGAAAATTACTTTAAATTGAAAAATACGGGGAAATCCATGGTCTCCCAGTTTTGCAGCTTCTCTCCAACAGCACAGCAGCGCACTAAGCCGACAACACCGCCGCTCGAGCTTGATCCTTCTTCAACTGCATTAAACTGGTCAGGGTTCAGCAACGGATTGGTGGTTACATTGGGTTGTTGAAATGATATAGTCTTTGCATCAAGTAATTCTTGCACCACATACTTGAATGCTTTACAATCCTCCACCATATGACCCATCGCCCTGAATGAAAGCGCGCAGTAGCATTTGCGTTGTATCCCCTGGGATAGGGAGGTTGGTACGGCTTCATCTGACGAGTGTTGATTATTTTGTTGGTGATGAGATAATTAAACAAGTCCGTGTAGGACATGGGAATAGGATCGAAGACAACAGGCTTCCTTTCATTATAGTTCCGGTACTGATAGTTTGATTGAAATTGCTGTGTAGGTGGTGCTTGAGAAGGGAATGTAATAGCTTATGGAGGATTTTGTGTGATAGGCCACCGCTCCGATAATCGCATTGGTTTCACCTCTTTCTTCTTGTAGGGTCCGAGAAAAAGGTTTTTTCATTTGGAAGGAGAGGTGTAGGGCCATGAGCTATTCTTCCACGCGCGCATGCCGTTCTCTACTCTTTCCCCGGTGACGACCATTTCAGAGAAATTCGAGGCTACACTGCCAACCAACCTATCATAATACACTGCAGGAAGGGTATCCATAAACATGTGGACCATTTCTTTGTCCAGTAGAGGGGGTTTCACTTGAGCAGCGAGGTTCCTCCACCTCTGAGCGTATTCTTTGAACGACTCATTATCTCTCTTAGACATGCATTGTAGTTGAGTCCTATCCGGAGCCAAATCATTGTTGTACTGGTATTGACGGATAAAAGCATCCGCCATGTCCTTCCAGCAGCGGATATTGGTTGGCTCCAACTGCATGTACCAGTCAAGGGGAGCTCCAGCTAAACTTTCCTGAAAGCAGTGCATCATTAGGTTATCATCCCGGGCATGGGCAGTCATTTTCCGGCAGTACATTGTCACGTGACTGACTGGGCAAGTCGTCCCTCTGTATTTATCGAAAGTTGGTGCTTTGAATTTGGGAGGCAAGACTAGATTAGGGACCAAACACGGCTCATGGGCATTTCTCGCCCGTGAACACGCTCTCCTTCTACACTCTTAATCTCTCCTCTAGCATCCGATCATCGACTTGCGGTTTCGTTAGAGGTAATTCCGAGGAAACCATTCACACCGTAATGAGGATTATTCATCGTCACTACGGCTGGGTTCACGTGTGGGTCACGTGAGTGAATTGTATTCCCAGGGATTGGTCCCTGAACTTGGGGATGGACTGTTATTGGCCAATTGAAACCTGCCGGAGTTCCTGGAGTAGTAGCAGGGATTGAGATTTGGATCTGAGCTTGAGGCATTCCCGTTCCAACTTCATTTGCAACTACGTCAGGCTGAGCTTGCCCCGCGGTTCTTGGAGGATCTCCTTCAGGATTGGCGTCAGCAGCAGGAGGCGTATAGCCTAGTGGGAGACCAAAGGGAGGCCATTGCACTGTTTGAAGGGCTTGAGGGATCCCCGACCCAGGAGGGGGAGGAGGATTGTCCACCCCAGCAGTAGTAGCTTCACTGTAACCAACATTTCTTAAGGCACTCAGCACTCTTATGACCTCTGCCATTTGAGCTTTCATGATTTCCATCTCACTTGAAGGACTTGATTCCCTTGATTCTGACCTTGATGACCCTGACGATTAGGATTTGGATCTCCGGAATCCGGCGATTCGATGTGGCGATGGATTGCCCCGATCAGCGTCGCCTTGATTGTTGTCCATGTTCCTTGCTTGCAGACGCGTCAAATAGCGATGTCTAACCAGCTTGCCTGATTTTCTGTTGACGGAACACGCTTATGAACACAAGAATGAATAAATGAATGCAATGCAATGCTTTAATGCATGAAGAACGCAAATGACGAAAGTTTTTTTTCTTTTCAAGATTTTGTTAGATGCAAATGCAATGGCGCAGAATGATGTGAATGCGAAATGAGGTGGATGCGAAATGATGTGTTATTTACATGGAAAAATGGTAAGAAAATGAGGTTATTGGTGGTACTTTGAACATTTTCGAAGATACACGCTGCATGCCACCTCATGTAGGTGTTTATGAGGGGAAAAAGAAAAATTACAGTTTTCAAAATAAAATTTGAGAAAAAGGAATGCTTAAGCTAAATGCAACAAACAAGGGCGTGCCCCCGTGTCCTACGAAGGGTGGGAATCCTAGGGTCTAAAGTCGATTTAAAAGGGTAATCCTCCCATGTAGGTTCTAATCACTTCCTCACAATGGCAACCAAGAGCTAGAGTCTCTCTCATGATGACACCCACAATCATAGAAAGCTACCGAGTGTGAGGCATCATGACAAAGCGCACTCTTGGGCGGAACTTTCATGAGAGCCATACAGACAAAGGTCTACGAATGGCAGTCACTAATCGTTCCCACTCTCCTAGGTTTTCGTTCAGACCTTGGGTTTTAGGCCCCACTCAATGCTCACAAGTATAGGGTGTGAAGTGTGTGTTGAGGCACAACACCTAGAAATAACTACCCTTCCCACCGCAAATGAAAACCTGCAGTCAGTCTGCATGAAGCAAACAATAACATGTTGTCTACCCTAGGGTTTAATATCAAATAAGCCAGCCTAGAGTTTCAATAACAACCAAGTGCATTACTTACCTCGAGAAAGGGAGCCAAGAAGAGGGAACATGATAGAATTGGGGAATATGCATGAAGAACTAAGCATACAAGCAAATAAGATAAACGGGGAAGCAATCATAGAAGAGGAAGAAGCGAATGCATATGGATGCAACAATGCTTGTACGAGAAAGAAATAGAGACAAAACAAGATATTCAAATAAAACACACAAACCACATATTTAATTAATTAGGCTCAAACCCTCTTTATTGAAAAAATTTCTTTTAGTCCCCAAGTGGAGTCGCCAATGTGTTATAAAAAAAGTCCCCGAGGGGTTTTCCTTCGTTTACAACTTTTTAGAACAATGAAGTCGCCACCAATATTTTTATAAGGAAAATATTGAAGAAAAACCTTTTCGGGAAGGCAGATGGTCTTTTGGAAAACTTAAAGATTTGGGTTCGGGGGTCGGTTAGGCATGGGGAAGGTATTAGCGCCCCACACCTCCTTTCTACTGAAAGGGAACCTTTAATTAAACGCGTGATTTTAAGTGTTGATTTGAAAAATATTTAACTTTGCCCCTTTTGAAAAGACTTAATGAATTTTTATTTGCGGCGCTTGACGAGAGTTAGCCGCTTTGGGTTTTTTGAAAGGAAGAATGTTTTTAGTTTGTTGTGCTTGACGGAGGGGATCCGCTCCAACGTATCTCCAGGTGCGATCGAGAATTCAAAGCTACGTAGTTCTAGGTTTTTATTTTTAACTTGTTTAGTTGTGAAAACTGAGCTTTCATGATGATCAATTGAGCGAAGGCTCCAAGTGACCATCATTAGCACTCCATTGTTAATAATCGTGCAAGCAAAGGCTTCGCAGGACTAATAACAAAGTTTTTTTATTTAATGAAAAGTTCTTTAGGAAAATTAGGCATTCATGATGATCAATTGAGCAAAGGCTCCAAGTGATCACCACTAGTTCCTCATTGTTAATGATTATGCAAGCATAGGCTTCGCAAAACCACTAACAAAGTTTTTTGATTTATTGAAAGATCTTTAGAAAAATTAGGCATTCATGATGATCAATTGAGCAAAGGCTCCAAGTGATCACCACTAGTTCCTCATTGTTAATGATTATGCAAGCAGAGGCTTCGCAAAACCACTAACAAAGTTTGATTTAATGAGAAATTATTTGAGTTGAAAAAGAATTAAAACGAGAAAAAGGTGAAAATTGGGAAATGGGGTGCTATTAGTCGCAGGGGGTTGTGTAGCTGAATAGGGGGTGTAAAAAGCAAGGCTCAATCCGTTTCTGAGATTCATATGTGAATTGGGCTTTTAAATGCGAGGGTTGTAATGATGAAGGGGAGGGGTGCAAATAGAGGCCTGAATATTAAAAAATAAAATTAAAACTAAAAGAGGAAAGGGTTGAGGCATATAAGGGGAGCAGATCTCAGCAACCCTAAAATTTATTCTCATCCCCATTTTTTCAGCCGCAAACCTCTCTTCTCTAATGAAGAGAGAAAAGCGAAATCAGCATTGTGAGAGAGAAGGAGATCGGCGACCGAGAGAGAGTTCTATCGAGAGGCGGTGAAACGGAGGAGGAAAGGAAAAGAAAGAGAGGGAGCGATCGGGAGGAGTTGACGCCGAGAAGAGGGTTGTCGGAGGTAAGTCGCATGGTGGCGCAGTCACGGTGACAACTTCGACGTGACGCTGGGCGGAGGAGAAGAACCGGCCGGCAGAGGGTGGAGTGAGCTTCGCTCGGTTTAGAGGAGCTCACGGACTTTCGCGGAGAAGATGACCGAGCTCCGCGAGCTCAAGGTCGATTCATTTTTTTATTCCGTTTGTTTTAAAGCTTTCTCGATCCGGCTTCTCTTCTACTATTTTTATCTTCTACTTATTTTCATATTTCTAGCTTATACCTTGCAAAAACGAACTGGTCTTGTTTTTACTCTTCTAAAAATAAATCGTTCCTATTCTTTTTAGAGAAAAAACATGACTTCATTTTCTAAACAAACTAATCCTTGCATCTTTATTTTTAGTTACTCTATGATCTAACTTTTACATCGTTTAATCATTCCAAAAAAGACCACATGATGACAGTGTCTTTCTCTGATTTTAAACCTTGTTTTGAACATAAATCTGATCAATATGCATACATATTAATACAAACAGAAATGACCTTAATTCATGACAAGAACTTAATTAACTTCTAATATAAATCAGATTTGAAATATTATATAAATTGTTCTCCGGTTTATTTTTGGAGTAAACAGGATATGGGTTGTTATGCACACAAGTCTGTGATTTTTAGACAACGAACACAACTAATAAGGTAGAATAGGTATAATGTGATTGTATTTTTTACAGAGTGAACCAACCTGTTACTCCAAATCTGATGACAGTGTCTCTCTCTTAGTGTGCTTGTAACTGAACTGCTACTCTACTACTGTTGTTTCGCTTGAACTGCTGCTGTTCACCCTTCTTTTTTACTGCTCAGATCTCAAAAACACTGTTTGTGTGATTAGGGTTTCAGTGTAAAACCCTAATCGTTTTTTGGTGCTGTTTACCTCGAAAAACGTGTACCTTTGACTGACCATTGAAACTGTTTTTATATTAAAATTCTAGGTCAGAGCATTTAATTTAGTTTGACCGGGCTTTGATTTTTTCAGATTTGGAGTGGAACGGACCGGCCCAGCCACTTAGAGAGCAAGCATTCTTTGGAACCCCTGATTTCTTCTTTCTTTTTTTTATTATTTTTTTTGTATTTTCGGATTTATTTATTTTTGTATATTTTTGTTATTATTTTTTATATTTTTTTTGGACATTTGAATTATAACACTTTTAAATTGTAAATAACACTAAATAGAATTTTTTGGCATTTTTGGACTATACATATATACTCAAAATAAATTAACTGCACAATATGAGATTAATAATAAGAAAAAGAGTCGGGCCAAACACAAAGACGAGAACGGGCCCGACCAGACAAATACGCTAAAACGAGACCCAAAATAGAAGAAATGAGCTCATTAACTAAAAACACTAAAACTGACTCAGAATTGTATTCTTAAGCCTGAACTGAAAAGACGAGCTAAATTTCTAGAAAAAACGACTTTTGGTAGACCTACTTATGTACGACTAAATCCAAATACGAAGATTAAATTAAAGAACGCACGAAAAGATCGATCATTCGCGTGCCTGCCTAATTTAAACAACGGTATTTCGATTTAGTTGAGTTGGGTCACTGAAATTGACTTAGGTTAAAAAGGACGGACAAAATTAGGGTATTACAATTTTGCCCTCTTTATTGCAGATTTCGCAAAAAATATGAATTGGCCTTTTCATATTTGTTGGTGAAATGGAAATAAAGATATAGAAATAATACTAATTTTGTCCGCTTCAGAAAAATTCAAATCTTTTTGTTATTTTCCTTTTGAGGGAGGGGGTTAACACTTGTCGCATTAACGAGAAAGCAATAAATTTGGAAAAGCAGTAAATTGGGAAAAGCAGTAAATTGGGAATTCGGAGGTTGCCTAAAACCTTCTAACGGACTCTTGTCGAGTCCGAGCTGCAGGAGTGGCCTTTTCGAGCGCCGATCAACATCGTCCGAATCGATTTGATCAATGGATTTACGCTGTGCCTTAGGCCGACACAACTAATCCGAAGGACTTAACGAAGTCTGATGGATCCATCGCGTGCTCGTACATGATGTTGTGATCTGTGGAAGGAGTTCACTAACTCTGTGGGAGTTCACTAACTCTGGGTTGATGGAGTTTACGAACTCTGGGTTGATGGAGTTTAGGAACTCAGGGTTGATGGAGTTTACGAACTCTGGGTTGATGGAGTTTACGAACTCTGTGTCATGGTGTTTACGAACTCTGTGTCATGGTGATTTTCTAAAAAAAATAAAAATGAGATTTTTGGGACTCCCTGGTCCAAAGTAACTTTTTTCTCGAATGGTGCATGAAATGCATGCACACGAATGCAAGGATTGATTTTGATGGGATGCTCTTTCTGTTTGATTATTCTTTCGCTCTTCTGAGATGCGAATTTGAAAGTGTAATGTACCGTTTGATGCCATGGAGTGATGAATGGTATGGATGATATGAGAATGATGAATGATATGAAGATGTTGTGTTCTCTTGTGTTCCGCCTTCTGTAATTTTTCCTCTCTTTTTTTTTTTTTTTATTCTGTCTATTTTCTTTAAGCAACTTTCTTTTTTCTGCTTATTTGTTTTTCTTTGGCACTTTTTTTTTGGTTAAATCCATCTGCCGGACGGAAGCTGTTCCAGGACGATAATCACGCGAGGATTGCGCACTGATTCGTTATGACTGTTTCGTCGCTTCTCTTTTTTTTGTAATTTTATTCACTTGGGAAATCATTTCTTTCTGTATTTTTCAAAGATTTCGTAATGATCCTGTAATGCTCTGAATGTGCACATGTTTTGCAAATTAATTTCATCAATCATAAAAATTATTATTTTGAAAGAAACTGAATAGATGAAAGCAGAGACACGAAAGAGCACATATATGAAAGAAAAGTTGGACTTTTATTGATATAGAAATTGGACGTGCAGAAAGTCACGCCAATTGAAAGTGCATTACAATCTTTCTTTTAAACTGAGAAAATACAAGAGAAAGGAACAGATCTCGTGACTTTATCTATGAAGTAACGGTGCCCGCCGTCCATACTCATAACTCTGATCACCCTCTTATCCAAACCTTTGGGAGTGCTGATTGCCTTTTCTTTTCTCAAGCCCAAGTTTTCTGACCCTAATTTTTGCCTGGATCGCCCTTTGCGGGTTTTCAATCCACCGGGTCGCTTTGATTTTGCCTAGGCCGCCCTTTGCGGGTTTTCGACCTAGCGAGCTAATTTTTCCTTGGCTTTTCTTTCTCTTTTTTCGTCTATTTTTCTAGGCATAATACTTCTTGACCACATCTGAGTTCACTGGATTTGGAATCTCATCTCCGTCCATGTTCGCTAGGATTAGAGCTCCTCCTGAGAATGCCTTCTTCACCACATAAGGTCCTTCATATTTGGGAGTCCATTTTCCCCTGGGGTCCGTCTGGATCGGCAAGATCTGCTTGAGTACAAGGTCTCCCTCTTGGAATTCCCGAGGACAGACTCTTTTGTCAAAAGCCCTTATCATCCTCTGTTGGTACAACTGTCCATGACACATCGCGGCTACCCGTTTTTCGTCGATGAGGTTCAACTGGTCAAGGCGGGACTGAACCCATTATGCTTCATCAAGTTTTGTCTCCATTAACACTCGCAGGGATGGTATTTCAACTTCAATGGGGAGGACCGCCCCACCCATAAAACCGATGAGTAGGGGTTGCCCGGTTGAGGTACGCACCGAGGGTTACGTAACCATGCAGAGCGAAAGGAGCATTTCATGCCAATCCTGGTATGTTACCACCATCTTTTGCACAATCTTCTTGATGTTCTTGTTAGCTGCCTCAACTGCCCCATTCATCTTTGGGCGGTTGATAACTCATATTTATATGAGTTATTTATGCCTCTAATCATTAAATTAAGTAAGTTCTCAAGTAATATTAGTATAGTATATATTGTAGTTCTGTTTATATTAGGTTAGGAAGGGCTAAACACTGCTTTGCTATGAAATTGGCACATTTGGTGCCCTTGTGATTATTTTGATGTATTTTGTGAAGTAGTGCAGTGTTTAGCGCTATAGCGTCTAACGCTATAGCGTCAAGAAGAAAGCGCATTTGAGCATCTAAAGGAAAAGTGAAATTTTGGCGCCAAGCTCATTAATCCATGTTCCATATCTTGTGTCCACGATTACCTTTGGCGACATGTGCGGATTTTATTGGATTTGTGTGGACACTTGTCATTGCATGAGTAAAGGAATAGTGGAGTTGGTGAAAAAGCAAACATCACCTTTCTTGACTTTTGGAGGAGAGTTGTACCTCATGCTAGATATACTAGAGATCTTTGATTTCCCTTCATATACCTTAGGACTTCCAACGGATAGAGAGAGTATTGGTAGAGAGAAAGTGTGACACTTCTTCTTCTCCATTGATACACCTTTGAAGCTTTTGCTATTTTACTTTCTTCTTTTGTAATTTTCGTATTTTTCTCATGGTGTAAGGTCGATGATGAGCCATCTTTGCGTGGATGATTAGGAGACTTCAAGCTTGTATCTTTGCACTTGTATTTCCTTCTTACCTCACGGTAATGCAAGTAGTTATATTTGTGTTATTTTGATGATGCTCAATAGGAGCTAAACTCTTTGAGTTGGGTTGCTATAGCTTGTAATGAACCTTTAATACTACGTATATAATTTCTCACGTTTTGTGTTTTAATCCTTGTGTGATAACTCTTCCAAACTTGTTTTATAGTTGGCCACGTAAAACTAGTACCTCTGTGGATTAGGACATGAACCATAGAAAGAACTCAAGGATTAATATAAATGATAAGGTTGGTTGAAGACATTTAATCAATTTTTGCTTCCTCTAGACATAGAAGTTGCAATAGTTTATAAAGCATAATGTTGTGGGACCTTGATTATCTGAGGGTGAACCTATTTAGAACCTAGACATAGGCATCTTGTAGTGAAACCACGGGCGCTAGTGACCTGAAAGGCACGAAATATTTGCAATAGCGCTTAACGCTATAGCGTGTGACGTTATAGCGTCTTGTTTCGGGAATTTACATAGTGAAAGCAATCCAACTTATTTCTCTTATATTTTAACTCTTCGTTAACTTGTTACTTTTACAACCTTTGTTCAATGAAACTTTGTTACTCAACCTATTTGCTACTTGTTCCTCTAAAGTGTAATTCCTTTTTAAACTCTAAAATTAATACCAATCCTCTGTGGAGACGAATTCTACTTATCAAGTATATTACTTGTTGCGATTGTGTACACTTGCACAACTACTTTTCGCATAACAAGTTTTTGGCGCGATCTTCGGGGATTGCATTTAATTTTTATTGTTTAAAAAATTATTACATCCTTAGGGAGGTTTTACCTTGGCAATTTTTACGTGTTGTGTTACGGGAAGTGCTATAGCGTCGATGCTATAGCGTATGCCCGTCATCGAACCACCCACTTTTGAGTTTGATCCGAACCAGAGAAGATTCGGAAGGTTAAGAGCGCCAACAAAGGTTACAACAAATCAAAGCTAACTATGTGTGATCACTCTCATCATCTTGGTAGAGGCACAAACTGGGGAAGAACTCCTCACAATTAGGAGGAAGAATGCCAAGAGGTGGAAGGCAAGGTCCTTTTACCCATCTTGAAGTTGATAATGAATCTTACAGTGAGATGATTCATTAATCAAGGACTCGATCAAATGGTGAATGACAGAGACAGGCCAATGAGAGATTATGCTGTGTTTGATCCACATTCCATGGAAACAAGCATCACTAGGCCTGTGGTGACTGCTACTCATTTTGTTCAAGCCTATGATGTTCCAAATGCTCCAAACAAGCTGGACAATTTGGAGGTTCTTCTCAAGAAGATCCTTTTGCTCATCCGAGAAACTTCCTTGAAGTATGCGAGTAATTTCATTATCCCAGGGGTGAGTGAGGATGCATTCAGGCTGAAACTGTTTCCTTATTCTTTAAAAGACAGAGCAAAAGCTTGGTTGAATTCCTTGGAGTCTAATTCTATCACTACTTGGGAAGACATGACAAAGAAATTTCTGGAGAAGTATTTCCCACCAAACAAAAATGCAAGGATGAGGAATGACATCACATCCTTCAAGCAAAAAGAGGGTGAATCATTACATGAGGCTTGGGAAAGGTGGAAGGAGTTGCTTAGGAAGTGTCCACATCATGGAATTCCTATTGTAATTCAAATGGAGACTTTTTATAATGGGCTAGAGGCACCTACTAGGTCCATGTTGGATGCCTCATCCGGAGGTGTAATCTCAACTCATCATATAATGATGCTTGTGAGCTTATAGAGCGCATTGCCATTAATGACTCTTCATGGCCTTTGAAAGGTTGAATTCTACAAGGAAAGTAGTGGGGTTCATGAAGTGAGTGAGGTTTCTCGCTCTCTCGGCCCAAGTGGCTACTCTGACTAATATGATAAAGGAGCTGAACACTGCCAACGCTATAGCATCTGATGCTATAGCGCTGAAAGGTCTTACTGCAGCAGGCTATTGAACAAGCTCCACTGGAGAAGCCAGTTGTGTATATTGTGGAGGGGCTCATCTGTATGAAGAATGTACAACAAACCCCGTACATTAATTATGTGGGTTACAACAGAGGGCAACAACCCTTATTCTAATACATACAACCACGGTTGGAGGAATCATCCTAACTTCGGTGGGGAGGAAATAATGCTAACACAAGCACAAATGCTCCGCTATTCCCCTGGATTCCCAAGACAACAACAACGGCAACCTCCTGCAGAATGCTCTGCTCCTCCTATGGACAATTCAATGGAGTCTCTGCTAAGGTCATTCATCGGTGATTGTAAAACAACAATGCGGACTCATGAAGCATCAATCAAGACTACGGAGAATCAAGTGGGATTGATTGCATCGCTCTCACACAAAGCGCGAATGGTGGACTTCCTTCTACTCACTGAACCTTCTCCATCTCATGCACGGGCAAGGAGCATGTGAAAGCAATAACCACGTAAGTGGTAAAGAGGTAACTCATCTGCACCCAAGAATTTAGAGTCAAGTGTTCTTTGAAAATGAAAAGAATTTTCCAGACGTTATAGCGCTGACGCTACTGTCAAATGCAAGCAGAACACACGAACCTAAATTGGTGCACGAATATCTGCTCCCCCTTACCTCAAAGGTTAAAAAAGGCACATGAGGACAAACAATTTAATAAATTCCTTGAGGTGTTAAAACAATTGCACATTAATGTTCCTCTAGTTGAGGCATTACAACAAATGCCCAACTATGCCAAATTTATGAAAGATGTTTTGACAAAGAAAAGAAGGTAAGGGAGAATTTGAAATCGTGGCAATGACGGGAATGCGGCATGTTGATGCAAAATAAACTCCCAGAAAGTTAAAGGACCACGGTAGTTTCACAATACTGTTCCATTGGAAATTTTTATTACAGTCGTGCTTTATGTGACTTAGGGGCAAGTATTAACTTAATGCCTAAGTCCATTTACACACAATTGGGTATAGGAGGCTGCGGACCTACTTACGTAAGCCTCGGTTAGGCGATAGGTCACTTGCCTATCTGAAGGAATCTTGGAGGATGTTTTAATTAAAGTAGATAAATTTGTTTTTCTGTTGACTTTGTTATTCTAGATTTTGAAGCGGATCACGAGAGGTACCTATCATTTTAGGTAGACCCCTTTTTGGCTCTGAGGGAAGACACTCATTGATGTACAAAAAGGAGAATTGACAATGAGGGTAAATGATCAAGAAGTGAAGATAAATGTCTTTGAATGCATTAAAACTTCCGGATGTCAATCTTGAAGAGTGTTCCTTTGTGGTTTCTCTTGACCAAGTGGTTCAAAAACATTTTCAAAAAACTAACAACCACTTGGGAAACGTGCTTGACAATCTTGAGGAACATGAATTGTTGGAAGAAGAAGAATTTCAAGAAGGCAAGCAAGTTTGTGAATGAGGTTTGGGCTAGGAGATATGAGTCACTAGAGCAAGAAAACTCAAACCTCAAGAAGAGTGTGCCTTCTATCATTCAACCACGACCTAGAGTTGAAAGAATTACCCAAGCACTGAAGTATGCATATTTGGGGGAAAATGAGACTCTACTGTCATCATTCTGCTAGTTTGGATCAAAACCAAGAGGTGGAGCTCATTACAACTCTGAAGAGGCACAAAAGGCAATAGGTTGGCAAATGTCCGATATACATGGGATAAGTCCTACAATCTGCATGCATAGGATTGTGTTAGAGGAAAATGCTAAACATAGCATTGAAGGGACGAGAAGGCTTAATCCCATAATGAAGGAAGTGGTGAAGAAGGAAATCCTCAAGTGGTTAGATGCAGGATTGTATATCCTATTTACGATAGTGCATGGGTGAGCCACGTGCGGTGTGTTCCCAAGAAAGGTGGTGTCCTTTGTGATCACAAATGACAAAAATGAGTTAATTCCCCAAGAAACAGTGGATTGGTTGGAGAATCTGCATGGACTATAGGAAATTAAACAAGGCCACAAAGAAGGACCACTTTCCTCTCCCTTTTATTGACCAAATGTTGGGACGGACTTCTTTGGTAAGGACTAATCTTGCTTCCTTGATGGCTATTCTCGCTATAACCAAATAGCAATAGTTCTGAAGACCCGAGAAAAGACCACATTTACATGTCCTTATGGCACATTTGCTTTTAGGAGAATGCCCTTTGGGTGTGTAATGCCCCCGCAACTTTCCAGAGATGTATGATGTCCATATTCTCGACTTCATTGAAAAATCTATGGAGGTTTTTATGGATGACTTCTCTGTGTTTGGGGATAGCTTTGAAGTGTTTGGACAACTTGGAAGAGATCTCGATAAGGTGTGAAGAGACAAATCTTGTGCTCAATTGGGAGAAATGTCACTTCATGGTGCAAGAAGGAATTGTGCTAGGGCATAGGATCTCCAAGAAAGGTTTAGAGGTGGATAGGGCCAAGATTGAAGTTATTGAGAAATTGCCACCCCCCTCAAGTGTCAAAGGTATAAGAAGTTTCCTTGGGCATCTTTGGGTTCTATAGGAGATTCATTAAAGACTTCTCAAAGATCTCAAAACCTCTATGTCAACTCCTTCAGCATGACACCACTTTCAACTTTGATGATGCATGCCTTGAAGCCTTCCAGAAGTTAAAGAAAGCTCTGATTACTGCACCTATCATTGTTGCTCCTGATTGGAGTAAACCCTTCGAGCTCATGTGTGATGCAAGTGACTATGCTGTGGGAGCTGTGCTTGGTCAAAGGTATGATAAAATCTTTCATTCCATTTACTATGCAAGCAAAACACTTATTGAAGCACAGTTAAATTACGATTCTTGAAAAAGAGCTATTAGTGTGTTTTTGCCTTTGATAAATTTAGATCATACTTGGTTGGCACAAAAGTAATTGTTTTTACAGACCATTCAGCCATCAAGTATTTGATCTCTAAGAAAGATGCAAAACCAAGGCTAATAAGATGGGTTCTCCTCCTCCAAGAATTTGACTTGGAAATTCATGAAAAAAGGGGGTGGAGAACCAAGTTGCTGACCATTTGTCTAGACTTGAAAGAGAAAATGCAGGTTCAGAGCAGGTGAGATTAAAGAAATCTTCCCAGATGAGAAGTTGTTGGCAGTAGCAGTGAAAAAGTGTAACGCTATAGCGGTTGCCGCTATAACGCCAGACGCTATAGCGCCTGAAGACACTGCTCCGTGGTTTGCTGATATCGTGAATAACTTGGTAAGTAATTGTGTACTGCAGTCTGAATTATCAACAAAGAAAAAGGTTTTTCCATATAGTGAAAGATTATTATTGGGATGAACCTTTTCTCTACAAGAAGTGCCAAGACCAAGTGATAAGAAGGTGCCTTGCAGAAGAAGAACAACCTCAAGTGTTAGAGCATTGTCATGCTTCACCATGTGGTGGACACTTTGGAGGAACTAGAAGCAGTGCAAAAAATCTTTCGCAATGTGGGTATTCTTGGCCTACATTATTCAAGGATGCTCGGGAATTGGTAAAAGAGTTTGTGCAAGGTGTCAAAAGGGTCGGGAACATTTCAAACAAGCATGAAATGCCCTTAACCAACATCTTAGAGATTGAACTCTTTGATGTATGGGGCATGGATTTTATGGGTCCCTTTCCTCCTTCTCATGGGAATTTGTATATCTTGGTGGTTGTGGATTATGTTTCCAAATGGGTTGAAGGCGTGGCTCTTCCCAACAATGATGCCAAGTCGATCAACAAGTTTCTATGAAGAACATATTCACGGATATGGTACACCAAGAGCAATTATCGGTGATGAGGTTCTCACTTTTGTAACAAGTTGATTGAGTCTCTATTGGGAAAATATGGAGTGAGGCACAAAATTGCCCTTGCATACCACCCACAAACAAATGGGCAAATTTTGAATTGTCAATAGAGAAATCAAAAGGATGCTTGAAAAAATGGTGGGACCTCAAGAAAGGACTGGTCAATCCATCCGGATGATGCATTATGGGCTTACAGAGGCTGACCTTCAAGACACCTCAGGAATGTCTCCATACGGACTTGTGTTTGGGAAAGCATGTCACCTCCTATTGAGTTGCAACACAAAGCTCATTAGGCCATAATAAAAGCTCAACTTTGATTGTGATAGAGGCGAGGTAAGGCTAGGCTCTGCAATTAAATGAACTTGATGAGATTAGGCATGCCTATGAGAGTCTGACCATTTACAAGGAAAAAACAAAGATGTGGCATGACAGGAAGATCTGAGAGAGCTGATTGAAGGAGGCCAAGTGCTCCTTTTCAATTCTAGATTAAAATTGTTTCTGGCAAGCTCAAATCAAGGTGGTGCAGCCCTTTTAAATTAGTCAAGGTCTACCCTTATGGTGCAAAGTGGATTTATATGATCAAGCAACCAACACCACTTTCAAGGTGAATGGACAGAGAGTAAAACAATACCATGGTGACACTTTGTGATGAGGACAAGACCTCAATTGATCTTCAAGATCCCTAACATCAAATGAAGAAGTCGGTGATGACTCTTAAAACAAGCGCTCTTGGGAGGCACCCCAAGATTTTAATTAACATTTCTGTTGTTTTTATTTTATTTTGCGGGAGGGAAAATTTTTGTGTTGAGGAATTTGGGAACTTGAAGGCTGAAGTGTGATGTTGACGCTTATAGCGTCAAGAGGAAAGGTATGGCAAGAAGAATCATTTTTATTTCAAAGTATGGGGCGATTATAATGGCGTGGCACGCGCGCCTGCTGCACTTCAATCGCTGCGCCCTATGCGCCACGTGGATCGCCCTGATCCACTTGATCACTCCGCCCATCAACAACGGTCACATCATTCAATTCCCATAACCTCTCACACTCAACCACTCCCCTCTCTTTCTCTCTTTCTAACCGGTGATTCTCTTTCTTCTTCCATAACCCCCATCGTCTCATAACTTCCATTCCTGATTTCTCTGCAAATCAATCTTGCAATCTGTTCCAAAATTCACAAAACACCCCCAAATCTTCAAAAATCTCAAAATGGTGAAGAAACATTCCATTGAAAAACCCCAGAGAAAGACCAAAACCTCAGAACCCAGTTCCTCAAGAGCTATAGACCCAAAGGACGATCTGGCGTTCTTGGAAGATGAACTTCATTGCGAGAAAGGGGTTTCAAAGCAGAAAAAGCTCTGACGTGGTCACATCCACCATTATAGCGTTAGGGTGGCAGAAATTTATCAAGCACAGAGGGGAATTTGTGGTGCCTCTGGTGAGAGAGTTTTACAAAGGAATTCCTCCTCCAAAAGGGGGAAAGCCCCAAACCTATTCTATGGTTAGGGGTGAAATGGTTGATTTCAGCCCAAGTGCCATTAATGAACACTTCAAGCTAGGGTATTCTGGGAAAGCATTGGAGAAAAAGCTTGATACATGGGGTGTGTGTGAAATGGAGGAGGTCAAGAAGGAGGATCGTGTAGAGGAAGCAACATGGGAGCGGTTTGGATCACGAATTTAAAGTGAAGAAAGCATTTACGGTGGATGAAGCTGCAAATGTGGTTTACTTTTATCGGGCATTCACTCATGCCTACTTCCCACACAACCAATGTGGAGAAGGACGGGTTGATAGTGCTAGATGCTATTCGGAAGGTGAGAGCATAGATGTGGGCAAAATCATTGCAAGGGAGATTGAGAAAAGCAGACTGAAGACGATGGTAATCTTTACTTTCCATGTTTAATTACTGAGTTGTGCAAGCAGGCTGAAGTTGAAATTGAGATTCGTGATGAGAGGAGAACTCCTCAAGGAGACAAAGAAGTGCTAGCGCTATAGCGTCTGATGCTATAGCGCTCAATCAGTTGAAAAAGAATCAGCAGGCCTTGTGCAAATTTGTGAAGGCTAAGTTTGAATGGGAGAAGGCTGTATTGGAGAAGTTATCTAGGGGCAAAGAGTTAATGGAACCCCCTGTGTTCCCAGAGTGGTTAATTGAAGATGAAGGTGTGAAGGAGCCACCTCAACCAAAAGAAAGGGTGAGTAAAGAGGCTGCTGCAGATCCAAGCAAGAAGAGAGCAAGAAGCCCTGCCTTGAAGAAGGTAAAGAGCCCTGCTAAGAAGAAAACAAAGGTGAGCAGTGAAGAATCCCTCAACACTGAGGATTTAGAAGAACTCAGTGAAGAAGATGAAGAGGAGACTAGGAATCTGATGAAGGAAGTAAATGATGAAGAAGAGGATGAAGATTCTGAAAGTGAGGAAAAATCAGTGAGAGAGCCGAGAAAAGGAGGAAGGATCAGAGAGTGAAGAATATGAGGAAGTGACTGCTGATCCCACACCTAGCCCCACTAGACATCCTTCACCACAAATACCTTCACCACCTGCCCAAGATCAATGTATTCCTGAAACACCACAATCTGCAGCAACAATACCTCCACCCATCCCAGAAAAAGAACCATCACCCCCACCTACACAGCAAACACCAAATCTAAATGAACCAGCACAACCAGAACCATCTGTCCAATCCCCAAATCTCACCAAAGAACCAAGTCCAGAACATGCATCACCACAACAACCCATTTCCCAAAATCCTGCTAAGGACCCTGCTAGCGCTATAGCGTCTGATGCTATAGCGCCTGCAGCACAGAAAAGTCCACCATCATCATCTGTGTCAAGTACAACAAAATCTCCTAGGCTAAAGCAAAGAGCCCAAAGGAGCCCTCAATCAAAAGTTAATATTCTTGCAGAATCTGAAAAAGAAGCGTCTGAACAAGAAAAGGAGGCTGCTAGCAAGTTAGCAGAAATGAAGGCAGCAAAAGAGAAGGAAGCCCCTGGTAGCAGCGCTATAGCATCTGAGGCTATAGCGCCTGAAGAAGGTCAGAAGGAAGAGAAGAAGAAGAAAAAGGTTGTAAAGCCTCCTCAGCCAACTCGTGTCAGTTCAAGGACCAGGTCTGGTCTAACAAAAAAATGATTTCAATGTTTAGTATAGTAGTTTTTAATAATAGTGTATGTTCAATAAGTTGTGAAGCGCTATAGCGTCTGTCTTGCGCTTCACAAATGTTAAAGACTTGTTTTATTTTGTTTCTGTTTTGTCTCAGGCCTTTCCCTAGTTCTTTAAGAGCGGTGGGGACCTTTGCTCACTTTTGTTAATGGGGAGGGCCTATAGTTATTAATGCTCTGTTTCAAGTGTTTCGTTTTTAAGTATAATCATTGAATGCATTCTCTTTTGGGCTAGCTTTAGTGATGATTGTGTGAGTGAGTAAAGAGCCGTGCTTTTAGATAAAATCTTTGCTTATTATTGCTCCCACACATAAATCTACGTGCTTAAGTAGAAACTTAGCTAGCCAAGGACTATCCGAGGATTAGGCTAGTGCGAGTTAACCAAGGTGAGATCAAGGCTTGACTAAAAACTTGAAGAGTTTTGAAACAAAGTTGGGGGTGTTTTGGGCTATATAAAGGTTAGGTACAAAGGTCTTAGGGTGGTCGGTGACTTAGAAGTTCAATGTAAATATGTTGTAAAGTCAGTAGCCATCCGAAGCAAAAGCTAAGTCATCCCCGAAGGCAAAGAGGCAAAGCCTCGTGTTAAAAAAAAAAAAAAAAAAAAAAAGAATATAATAATAATTCTTTGAGGAGCCAAGTAATGAGGGGCTGCGGCTAGTAAATAAATCAGTATCATAGTCTAAAGCGCTATAGCGCCAAACGCTATAAGCGTGAGTTGTTCGATTTCAATAAGTTAGGAAGCGGCCATAGACCTGAAATGCCTAATTAAACCCTTTGTTACGTTTGAAACTTCCCCATTTCTGTGTGAAAATGTTAATCTAGTCATTGTTTTGAAAAAGTTCTTGATGTCACCAAAAGAAGACCATTCCTTCCAAGGCTAAAGAGACATCCAAATCTAGCTAGGAATTGAGATGAGTCAAGAGATCACACATGCACTGTTGAGCAGTAATAAGCTTGGAAGTTGAATAAATGCATTGGTGTGTTGGTGTGAGTGTGAATCTGAATTGTTAGCCCATTGAGAAAATATTTGAGTGAGTATGCTTAGAAGTGAATTTCTGATCAGGTCTTGTGTTTGTGAATATGTGTCAGTTTGTTTGTCTTTGCAAGTGTCATTACTTGGGGACAAGCAATGGTTTAAGTTTGGGGGTGTGATAACTCATATTTATATGAGTTATTTATGCCTCTAATCATTAAATTAAGTAAGTTCTCAAGTAATATTAGTATAGTATATATTGTAGTTACATTTATATTAGGTTAGGAAGGGCTAAACACTGCTTTGCTATGAAATTGGCACATTTGGTGCCCTTGTGATTATTTTGATGTATTTTGTGAAGTAGTGCAGTGTTTAGCGCTATAGCGTCTAACGCTATAGCGTCAAGAGAGCAGCGCATTTGAGCATCTAAAGGAAAAGTGAAATTTTGGCGCCAAGCTCATTAATCCATGTTCCATATCTTGTGTCCACAGTACCTTGCTGACATGTGCGGATTTTATTGGATTTGTGTGGACACTTGTCATTGCATGAGTAAAGGAATAGTGGAGTTGGTGAAAAAGCAAACATCACCTTTCTTGACTTTTGGAGGAGAGTTGTACCTCATGCTAGATATACTAGAGATGCTGATTTCCCTTCATATACCTTAGGACTTCCAACGGATATAGAGAGTATTGGTAGAGAGAGAAAGTGTGACACTTCTTCTTCTCCATTGATACACCTTTGAAGCTTTTGCTATTTTACTTTCTTCTTTTGTAATTTCTGTATTTTTCTCATGGTGTAAAAGTGATGATGAGCCATCTTTGCGTGGATGATTAGGAGACTTCAAGCTTGTATCTTTTGCACTTGTATTTCCTTAACACCTACGGTAATGCAAGTAGTTATATTTGTGTTATTTTGATGATGCTCAATAGGAGCTAAACTCTTTGAGTTGGGTTGCTATAGCTTGTAATGAACCTTTAATACTACGTATATAATTTCTCACGTTTTGTGTTTTAATCCTTGTGTGATAACTCTTCCAAACTTGTTTTATAGTTGGCCACGTAAAACTAGTACCTCGTGGATTGAGACATGAACCATAGAAAGAACTCAAGGATTAATATAAATGATAAGGTTGGTTGAAGACATTTAATCAATTTTTGCTTCCTCTAGACATAGAAGTTGCAATAGTTTATAAAGCATAAATTTGTGGGACCTTGATTATCTGAGGGTGAACCTATTTAGAACCTAGACATAGGCATCTTGTAGTGAAACCACGGCGCTAGTATTGAAAGGCACAAAATATTTGCAACAGCGCTTAACGCTATAGCGTGTGACGTTATAGCGTCTTGTTTAAGGAATTTACATAGTGAAAGCAATCCAACTTATTTCTCTTATATTTTAACTCACTTTGTTAACTTGTTACTTTTACAACCTTTGTTCAAGCTGAAACTTTGTTACTCAACCTATTTGCTACTTGTTCCTCTAAAGTGTAATTCCTTTTTAAACTCTAAAATTAATACCAATCCTGTGGAGGCGAATTCTACTTATCGATTATATTACTTGTTGCGATTGTGTACACTTGCACAACTACTTTTCGCATACAACGGTGGGGAGAAGAATTGTGATCTTTGTATTTTGAAGTCTTCACACAAGTTCTTCATCATTCTCATTGTTCAAATTACTGCCGTTATGCGTGATAATCTTGTTTGGAAGGCGTAGCGGCAAACCAAATCTTTCTTGATGAACTTAGCAATCAGAGCTTGTTACCTTGGGAGAAGCGGCCTCCACCCACTTAGTGAAGTAGTCAATAGCAACCAAAATGAAAGCGGTGACCATTTGAAGCTTTGGGTTCGATGGGACCAATGATGTCCATGCCCCACATTGAGAATGGCCATGGTGCACTCAAGACATTCGAGAGAAGTCGGAGGTACATGAGTGTGATCTGCATAGATTTGACATTTATGGCATCTTCTCACGAAAGCTATGTGATCGACTCCATACGCAACCAATAATAACCCACCCTCGATTTTACTAGCCATTGCGTGCCATTGGAATGAACCCCAAATGAACCCTCATGAACATCTCGCATAATCTTTCTATGACTCTTCTTTAGTTACACACGAGGAGTACCAAGTCATAGTTTCTCTTGTAAAGGGCGTCTCCACTCAAGAAGAAACTGGCGATAGTCTTGAAGTGTTCTCTTGTCATTCTCTGTAGCTCGGGAGAATACTCTCTGTTTGTGATGTCTTGCTTGATGTCATGGTACCAAGGCTTACTATCGATTCTTCCTCAAGCGCCATCTGATAGTGATAAGCGGTAGACCTTTGTCTTTGGATTCGGCGGTCGTCAAACTTTTATCACGGTGGCGTTGAACATAGAAGACAAAGTTGCTAAGGCGTCGCCAACTAATTCTCATTGCGGGGTATGTCTTTGGAAAGTGATTTCCTCAAAGGGCTTGATCGATCCTTGAATATAGTCACGGTATGAGGAATCAAATCGAGATTTCTTGTTTCCCGATCCCTTTTACTTGGTGGACAACCGAGTGAATCCCCATACACGTCGAGTCTCTTGACTTTCCAATCGAGAGCTGCTTGGATACCCAGGATACAAGCCTCATACTCTGCAATATTGTTTGTGACATAGAAGCTTAGTCTAGCAGTAAATGGTATGAAGCGGTTATCTGGAGAGATCGACCTTTGCTCGACCCCGTGCCCCCACATGTTAGAGCACCGTCAAACAACATTCTCCACCTTTCATCATCTTGAGATTTCCCCTTCATCAAATAATGCCATAATGTCCTCATCGGGAATTCACATTGCATTGATTGGTAATCCTCAAGCCGGTTGATGTGCAAGTAATCTGCCGATGTGCTACCTTTAATTGCTTTACGAGTTACGTACACGAGGTCATACTACGCGAAGCATTTGCCAACGAGCAATTCTACACGTGAGCGAGTTTCTCAAATATGTACTTGATTGGATCCATTTTGGATACCAACCAAGTGGTGTGACTCGGCATATCTTGTCTCGATCGATCACGCGGCCAGGCTAGAAGCACAACAAGTCTTCTCTAATGGTGAATACCTTGTCTCACGGTCTGTGAACTTCTTGCTCGGGTAGTAGATCGCGTGTTCTTTCTTTCTGAATCATCATGTTTGCCCAAAGACCGCAACCCATAGAATTGTCTAGCACCAGTGAGGTATAGGATAAGAGGCACTGCATTCACGAGCGGCATTAGGGTAGTGGATTTTGGAGGTACACCTTGATTTTCCCAAATGCTTCTTGACATTTATCATTCCACTTCATCTCTTGGTTTTTACAATGAGTTTGAAAATTGGTTCGCAAGTTGCAGTCAACTGAAAGATGAATCGAGAGATGTAATTCAGTCTTCCCAGGAAACCACGAACTTCCTTCTCTGTTTTAGGCGCTGGCATCTCTAGAATTGCTCGTACTTTGTCCGGGTCCACCTCAACTCCCTTCTGGCTAACGATGAAACCCAATAACTTCCCCGACCTAACCCCAAAGGTGCACTTAGCGGGTTCAACACGAGTTTGTATTTCTGAGGCGTTCAAAGCGGACCTGCGGAGTTAACCACATGCTCTTCATCAGTCTTTGACTTGGCGATCATGTCATCCACATAGACTTCAATCTCCTTATGCATCATGTCATGGAATAGGGTTACCATCGCTCTTTGGTAGGTTGTCTCGGCATTCTTCAACCCGAAAGGCATGACCTTGTAACAAAAAGTCCCCCAAAGGGTTATGAAGGTGGTTTTCTCCATATCCTCTAGAGCCATTTTGATGCAGGTTATAGCACGAATATCCATCCATGAAGGAGAACATCGAATCTTTGGCGATACTATCCACCAAGGCGTCAATGTGGGGTAGAGGAAATCATCTTTAGGGCTTGCTCTGTTCAAATCACGGTGAGTCGACACACATTCGAACCTTTCCATCTTTCTTAGGGCCAGGAGCGATGTTTGCTACCCACTCGGGGTATTTTGCCACGACTAAGAATCCTGCATCAAAGCTGTTTCTTGACCTCATCCACGATTTTCAAAGACATTTGGGCTTCATTCGCCTCGACCACATTTCTGGGGACATTCGATTTCCGCGGCAATCTGTGTTCAACAATATCGTACTCGATCTGGCATGTCACGATAAGTCGGCGAATCGTCGGCATAGTCAGCGGTGAATCAACTTTTTGCGCTCTTTATCCTCCATTGTAGTACCAACCTTGACCTCTTTTTTCTGTCTTTTCGGTACCCAAATTGATCATTTTTACGTGGATTCCCCATGGGGCTCAATGACTTTTTCTTCTTGCTCTACCATTCTCATGATTTCCGTGAGTATCGATCGTCTTCAACATCTCCTCGGCGATTAACAGGGTAGTCAAAGTCACGGTATGAGTTATGGGCATTATTATTTTGAGAGAATATTGTTGATACGCATTAAAATGGAGCGACGAATAAAGACAAAGAGAAGACACACAAGCGAGAGATGAAGATGAGAAATTTTATTGAAAATTCAAAATAACATTTTATTGATTGATGAGTCTTGACAAAAACATGTGTGCCGAATGAAAATGTTCCAAGGCCTTGGCAGAGCCGAGGAATCTACATTACAATGAAAATTACTTTAAATTGAAAAATACGGGAAATCCATGGTCTCCCGGTTTTGCGGCTTCTCCAAGCAGCCTGAAACAAGACTAAGCCGAAACAACACCGCGCGCTCGAGCTTGATCCTTCTTCATTTGCATTAACACAGTCGGGGTTCGAGCAGCGGATTGAGTGGTTACATTGGGTTGTTGAAATGATATAGTCTTTGCATCAAGTAATTCTTGCACCACATACTTGAATGCTTTACAATCCTCCACCACATGACCTCACGCCCCGGAATGAAAGCGCGGTAGCATTTGCGTTGTATCCACAGGATAGGGAGGTTGGTGCGGCTTCATCTAACGAGTGTTGATTATTTTGTTGGTGATGAGATAATTAAACAAGTCAAAGTGTAGGACATGGGAATAGGATCGAAGACAACGGGCTTCCTTTCATTATAGTTAAGTCTTGATAGTTTGATTGAAATTCTTTGTGTAGGTGGTGCTTGAGAAGGGAATGTAATAGCTTGCGGAGGATTCTTTGTGTGATAGGCCAGCGGCTCAGATAAGCTGCATTGGTTTCACCTCTTTCTTCTTGTAGGGTCGAGAAAAAGGTTTTTTATTTGGAAGGAGGTGTAGGGCCATGAGCTATTCTTCATTGCGCGCATGCCGTTCTCTACTCTTTCCCGGTGTGACCATATCGAGAGAAATTCGAGGCTACTGCGCCAACCAACCTATCATAATACACGCGCGGGAAGGGTATCCATAAACATGTGGACCATTTCTTTGTCCCGATGGGGTTTCACTTGAGCGTGAGGTTCCTCAACCTCGGCGTATTCTTTGAACGACTCATTATCTCTCTTAGACATGCATTGTAGTTGAGTCCTATCCGAGCCAAATCATTGTTATCTTGGTATTGTGGATAAAAGCATCCGCCATGTCCTTCCAATATGCGGATATTGGTTGGCTCAAGCGCATGTACCGATCGAGGAGCTCGGCTAAACTTTCCGAAAGCGGTGCATCATTAGGTTATCATCCGGGCATGGCGGTCATTTCCGTGATACATTGTCACGTGGTAGTGACCGGGCAAGTCGTCCTCTGTATTTATCGAAAGTTGGTGCTTTGAATTTGGGAGGCAAGACTAGATTAGGGACCAAACCACGGCTCATGGGCATTTACGGCGTGAACACCGCTCGCCTACGACTCTTAATCTCTCCTCTAGCATCGTCATCGACTTACGGTTTTGGTAGGGTAATTACGAGGAAACCATTCACACCGTAATGAGGATTATTCATCGTCACTACGGTGGGTTCGCGATGTGGGTCACGTGAGTGAATTGTATTCGAGTTGGTCCACGAACTTGGGGATGGTATTATTGGCCAATTGAAACCTGCCGGAGCTCCTGGAGTAGTAGCAGGGATTGAGATTTGGATCTGAGCTTGAGGCATTCCCGTTCCAACTTCATTTGCAACTACGTCAGGCTGAGCTTGCCCCGCGGTTCTTGGAGGATCTCCTCCAGGATTGGCGTCGGCGGCGGGGCGTATAGCCTAGTGGGAGACCAAGGGAGGCCATTGCACCGTTTGAAGGGCTTGAGGGATCCCCGACCCAGGAGGGGGAGGAGGATTGTCCACCCCAGCAGTAGTAGCTTCAGCTGTACCAACATTTCTTAAGGCACTCAACACTCTTATGACCTCTGCCATTTGAGCTTTCATGATTTCCATCTCAGCTTGAAGGACTTGATTCCCTTGATTCGACCTTGCGACCACGGCGATTAGGATTTGGATCTCACGGAATTACGGCATTACGATGTGGCGATGGATTGCCACGATCAGTGTCGCCTTGATTGTTGTCCATGTTCTTGCTTGCGAGCGCAGCGTCAAATAGCGATGTCTAACGGCTTGCACGATTTTACATTGTGGAACACGCTTATGAACACAAGAATGAATAAATGAATGCAATGCAATGCTTTAATGCATGAAGAACGCAAATGGCGAAAGTTTTTTCTTTTCGAGATTTTGTTAGATGCAAATGCAATGGCGCGAGAATGATGTGAATGCGAAATGAGGTGGATGCGAAATGATGTGTTATTTACATGGAAAAATGGTAAGAAAATGAGGTTATTGGTGGTACTTTGAACATTTTCGAAGATACACAGCTGCATGCCACCTCATGTAGGTGTTTATGATGAGAAAAAGAAAAATTACAGATTTTCAAAATAAAATTTGAGAAAAGGAATGCTTAAGCTAAATGCAACAAACAAGGGTGTGCCCCGTGTCCTCGAAGGGTGGGAATCCTAGGGTCTAAAGTCGGCGAAAAGGGTAATCCTCCCATGTAGGTTCTAATCACTTCCTCACAATGGCAACCAAGAGCTAGAGTCTCTCTCATGATGACACCCACAATCATAGAAAGCTACCGGAGTGGGGGGCATCATGACAAAGCGCACTCTGGCGGAACTTTCATGAGAGCCATACAGACAAAGGTCTACGAATGGCAGTCACTAATCGTTCCCAATCTCCTAGGTTTTCGTTCAGACCTTGGGTTTTATGCCCCACTCAATGCTCACAAGTATAGGGTGTGAAGTGTGTGTTGAGGGCACAACACTTAGAAATAACTACCCTTCCCCACCTGCAAATGAAAACCCAGAACAGTCCAGACAGAAGCAAACAATAACATGATAGAATTACTTACCTCGAGAAAGGGAGCCAAGAAGAGGGAACATGATAGAATTGGGGAATATGCATGAAGAACTAAGCATACAAGCAAATAAGATAAACGGGGAAGCAATCATAGAAGAGGAAGAAGCGAATTCATATGGATGCAACAATGCTTGTATGAGAAAGAAATAGAGACAGAACAAGATATTCAAATAAAACACACAAACCACATATTTAATTAATTAGGCTCGACCCTCTTTATTGAAAAAAATTTCTTTTAGTCCCCCGGTGGAGTCGCGGTATTGTTGCTTGAAAAAAGTCCCGAGGGTTTTCCTTCGTTTACAACTTTTTAGAACAATGAAATCGCCACCAATATTTTTATAAGGAAAATATTGAAGAAAAACCTTTCGGGAAGGCAGATGGTCTTTTGGAAAACTTAAAGATTTGGGTTAGAATTCGGTTAGGCATGGGGAAGGTATTAGCGCCCACACCTCCTTTCTCTTTGAAAGGAACCTTTAATTAAGCGCGTGATTTTAAGTGTTGATTTGAAAAATATTTAACTTTGCCCACTTTTGAAAAGACTTAATGAATTTTTATTTGCGGCCCTTGGCGAGAGTTAGCGCGCTTTGGGTTTTGAAAGGAAAAATGTTTTTAGTTTGTTGTGCTTGGCGGAGGATCCGCTCCTACGTATCTCAGTGCGATGGAGAATTTAAAGCTACGTAGTTCTAGGTTTTATTTTTAACTTGTTTAGTTGTGGCGAGCTTTCATGATGATCAATTGAGCGAAGGCTCAAGTGACCACCATTAGCACTCCATTGTTAATAATCGTGCAAGCAAAGGCTTGCGGGACTAATAACAAAGTTTTTTATTTAATGAAAAGTTCTTTAGGAAAATTAGGCATTCATGATGATCAATTGAGCAAAGGCTCCAAGTGATCACCACTAGTTCCTCATTGTTAATGATTATGCAAGCAGAGTCTTCGCAAAACCACTAACAAAGTTTGATTTAATGAGAAATTATTTGAGTTGAAAAAGAATTAAAACGAGAAAAAGGTGAAAATTGCGAAATGGGGTGCTATTAGTCGCAGGGGGTTGTGTAGCTGAATAGGGGGTGTAAAAAGCAAGGCTCAATCCGTTTCTGAGATTCATATGTGAATTGGGCTTTTAAATGCGAGGGTTGTAATGATGAAGGGGAGGGGTGCAAATAGAGGCATGAATATTAAAAAATAAAATTAAAACTAAAAGAGGAAAGGGTTGAGGCATATAAGGGGAGCAGATCTCAGCAACCCTAAAATTTATTCTCATCCCCATTTTTCAGCCGCAAACCTCTCTTCTCTAATGAAGAGAGAAAGCAAAATCGACATTGTGAGAGAAGGAGATCGGCCTTGAGAGAGTTCTATCGGAGGCGGTGAAGCGGAGGAGGAAAGGAAAAGAAAGAGAGGGCGGCGTGGGAGGAGTTGTGCCAGTGGAGAAGAGGTTATCGGAGGGTAAGGCTGCGTGGTGGCGCGGCGGCGGCAACTTCGCACCGGCACTGGCGGCGGAGGAGAAGAAGCCGAAGCGCCGGAGAGGGCTGGAGTGAGCCGGCTCGGTTTAGAGGAGCTCGCCGGACTTTTCGCGGAGAAGATGGTAGAGCTCGGCGAGCTCAAAGTCGATTTATTTTTTATTCTGTTTGTTTTAAAGCTTTATTTTTAGTTACTCTATGATCTAACTTTTACATCGTTTAATCATTCCAAAAAAGACCACATGATGACAGTGTCTTTCTCTGATTTTAAACCTTGTTTTGAACATAAATCGATCAATATGCATACATATTAATACAAAGCGAAATGACCTTAATTCATGACAAGAACTTAACTTCTAATATAAATCAGATTTGAAATATTATATAAATTGTTCTCAGGTTTATTTTTGGAGTAAGCAGGATATGGGTTGTTATGCACACAAGTGCGTGATTTTTAGATCTAACAACGAACACAACTAATAAGGTAGAATAGGTATAATGTGATTATATTTTTCTGAGTGAACCAACTGTTACTCCAAAATCGATGTGGTGTCTCTCTCTTAGTGTGCTTGTAAGCTGAGCTGCTGCTCTGCGCTCTTGTTGTTTAGCTTGAGCTGCTTTGTTCACCCTTCTTTTTCTTGCTCGGATCTCAAAAGCAGTGTTTGTGTGATTAGGGTTTTGATGTAAAACCCTGTCGTTTTTAGTCTTCATTACCTCGAAAAGCGTGTACCTTTGGTGACCATTGGCTGTTTTTATATTAAAATTCTAGGTCGAGCATTTAATTTAGTTTGGCCAGGGCTTTGATTTTTGATTTGGAGTGGAGCAGATGAAGCCCGACCACTTAGAGAAGCATTCTTTGGAACCCCAGAATCTGCTTCTTCTTTGCCTTTTATTATTTTTTTGTATTTTGGATTTATTTATTTTTGTATATTTTGTTATTATTTTTATATTTTTTTGGACATTTGAACACTTCTAATTTGTAATAAAAATTAAATGGATTTTGACATTTTTGGATTATAACACTTTTAAATTGTAAATAACACTAAATAGAATTTTTGGCATTTTGGACTATACATATATACTCAAAATAAATTAAGCGCACAATATGAGATTAATAATAAGAAAAAAAGTGGGCCAAACACAAAGGCGAGCGAGCGGGCCCGACCGGACAAATACGCTAAAGCGAGACCCAAAATAGAAGAAATGAGCTCATTAACTAAAAACACTAAAAGCGACTCGAGAATTGTATTCTTAAGCACAGGAATGAAAAGAGCGAGCTAAATTTCTAGAAAAAGCGACTTTTGGTAGACCTACTTATGTTTACTAAATCCAAATCGAAGATTAAATTAAAAGAGCATACGAAAAGATCGATCATTGGCGTGCACGCCTAATTTAAACAAGCGGTATTTCGATTTAGTTGAGTTAGATCCTTTGAAATTGGCTTAAGTTAAAAGGACGGACACAATTAGGTTATTACGGGTATAGCAGTTTCACGGTTAACCTACGCAAAATATAAATCATTTACGGTTACCCACAGTAGGAAGTAGCAAATAACGATTATATTTGCAAGGGGCATTTTAAAACTTTTTATTTTACAGGGGGGTAAATGGATTATGCTGATATTTTCAGGGGGGGTAAATGATATTTAACCCTAATAATAATAATAATAGTGAGATCTCACGTTTCAGCAAGTCATGATCCCCTTATTTGCGCTGTCCATTTTGAAAGAGAGAGAGACGGAGGCGATGGAGACATGAGAAGGGGAAGGTTTGATTTGGGTATCGGGTGAGATCGGAGCTGGGTTTGCGGCGGTGAGAGAGAGGGACAATTTTGTAGAGGAGGGGATCCGCAATGGATGAGTGAGGATGGACGGTGGTTGGGTGGTGGTTGGTGGTGGCTTCGTCCTCTGCATTTTTTTTGGACAAATCAGAATGTTATTTTGTAATCCGATTGCTGTATGAGAATTTTCTGTCTGGGTCATTTTCGCCGTCTCCCCTCCCCCTTGAGATCTGAATTTTTAGCCATTTTATAAGGAAAACTAGGTTTAAATCATTAATGACCGTTGACCGGGTTTTGACAGTGTTAAGTGTATAATGGGTATAAGCAGTTTCACAGTTACCCCTGCAAAATATAAATCATTCTGATTTACCCCCACAGCAGAAGTAGCAAATAACGATTATATTTGCAAGGGGTATTTAAAACTTTTTATTTTACAGGGGGGTAAATGGATTATGCTGATATTTGCAGGGGGTAAATGATATTTAAGCCTAATAATAATAATAATAGTGAGATCTCACGTTTCAGCAAGTCATGATCCCCTTATTTGCGCTGTCCATTTTGAAAGAGAGAGAGACGGAGGCGATGGAGACATGAGAAGGGGAAGGTTTGATTTGGGTATCGGGTGAGATCAGAGCTGGGTTTGCGGCGGTGAGAGAGAGGGACAATTTTGTAGAGGAGGGGATCCGCAATGGATGAGTGAGGATGGGCCCGGTGGTTGGGTGGTGGTTGGTGGTGGCCGTCCTCTGCATTTTTGGACAAATCAGAATGTTATTTTGTAATCAGATTCTTTGTATGAGAATTTTTACATGCAGGTCATTTCGCCGTCTCCCCTTCCCCTTGAGATCTGAATTTTTAGCCATTTTATAAGGAAAACTAGGTTTAAATCATTAATGACCGTTGATCGGGTTTTGATAGTGTTAAGTGTATAATGGGTATAACCGTTTACGGTTACCCCCCTGCAAAATATAAATCATTTACGGTTACCCCACAGCAGGAAAGTAGCAAATAAGCGATTATATTTGCAAGGGCCATTTAAAACTTTTTATTTCTGAGGGGGTAAATGGATTATCTTTGATATTTGCGGGGGTAAATGATATTTAAGCCTAATAATAATAATAATAATAGTGAGATCTCACGTTTGACAAGTCATGATCCCTTATTTGCGCTATTTGTCCATTTTGAAAGAGAGAGAGCGGAGGCGATGGAGACATGAGAAGGGAAGGTTTGATTTGGGGTATCGGGTGAGATCGGGTGGGTTTCTTGGCGGTGAGAGAGAGGACAATTTTGTAGAGGAGGATCCGCAATGGATGAGTGAGGATGGGCGGTGGTTGGGTGGTGGTTGGTGGTGGCCGTCCTCTGCATTTTTGGACAAATCGAGAATGTTATTTTGTAATCAGATTCTTTGTATGAGAATTTTACATGCAGGTCATTTTTCGCCGTCTCCCTCCCCCTTGAGATCTGAATTTTTAGCCATTTTATAAAGAAAACTAGGTTTAAATCATTAATGACCGTTGGCCAGGGTTTTGACTTTTGTTGGGTTTTACTTGCAAAGGAGATCAGACCCAAATAAGCTATTGCTATTTCTTGACTCTTGAATCTCTGAATTGTCATTTTATTTATTAATTTTGTATTCATCATTAGGATTGATGTAAGACAATTATTAAATCTACTACTTTTGTAATTTTTGAATTATATATTTTTTTAAAAAGAGTAAAAATAATGCGAAAGTGACAAAAGCGAGTAAAATAGCGTGATTCGGCGACTAAAACACGCAAAAAGTGCATATTTTCGTAATTTTTGAAAGCGTCAAAAAATACCGTTAAAAATTGAGTGTTCACGATTGTCCCTACGTGCTTACTCTCTTTACGATATAATACACAAAACCATGTTCTCCATGTTTTGTTGTATTATCAAAGTAAGAGATAAATCTGAGATATGAACCTCAATTTTAGCAGGTGAAATATCACGATTATCGCGGCAAATCGAAAGCAGCGAAGTTTTAAAAAGTGCGATGTCGGGGCTATATTATACTGGAGACGATGCCAAGGCGAAACCGATAGCAGAAAATTAAAGACAATGCCGGGGCGAGACCGGTAGCATGAAAGTGTCAGTGTCAGGGCTAGACCGTTGTACGAAATTTAAAAAGACAAATGCGGTGGGCCGTTAGCATGAAAATGCATGATGCGAGGCTGAGCGTTGTACGAAATTTAAAAGACAAATGCCACGGTTGAGCCGTTAGAATGAAAGTAAAAATAGCGGATGCCAAAGAGGTGAGCCGTTAGCATGGAAAATTAAAAAGCGATGCGGTGAACCATTAGCACAAAATTTAAAAGACAAACACCAGGGCTGAACCGTTAGCATGAAAATTAAGGACAATGTCCAGGGCGAAACCGATAGCAAGAAAATTAAAGACAATGCGGAAAGCGAGCCGATAGTGAAAATTAAAGACAATGCGGGGTAGGCCGATAGTAGGAAAATTAAAGACAATGCTAGGGCGGGGCAGATAGCAAGAAAATTTAAAGACAATACCGGGCGGGCCGATAGCAAGAAAATTAAAGACAATGTCGGTAGCGGGCCGATAGCGGGAAAATTAAAGACAATGCCGGGCGGAACCGATAGCATGAAACTTAAGGACAATGCCGGTAGCGATAGCAAGAAAATTAAAGACAATGTCGGCGGGCCGATAGCAAGAAAATTAAAGACAATGCCGGCGGGGCAGATAGCGGGAAAATTAAAGACAATGCTAGGGGCGGAACCAGATAGCATGAAACTTAAAGACAATGCTAGGGTGGCCCGATAGCAAGAAAATTTAAAGACAATGCCGGGCGGAACCGATAGCATGAAACTTAAAGATAATGCACAGGGTGAGCCAGATAGCAAGAAAAGAATGTGCAGAGGGTGAACCGATGTACGGGGATGAGAAGGGAAATGCCAGGGTTGAACCGGTAGCATGAAAGAATGTGTCAAGGCTGAACCGATAGCACAGGGATGAGAAGGGAAATGCTAGGGCTGAACCGGTAGCATGAAAGAATGTGCCAGGGCTGAACCGATAGCACGGGGATGAGAAGGGAAATGCCAGGGCTGAACCGGTAGCATGAAAGAATGTGTCAGAGCTGAACCGGTAGCACAAAGTTAGAGCATGCAATGCACGCCGTGCTTTGGATGACTCTTTTTATTACTTTATTTACAAAGTACTAAACACAAATGTATGATTTTAGTCATGAAGTGGAATGCGTGGATGGACATTAAATGTATGCAAACTATGACATGAAATGCATGAATTATGCATGTGTCTTGAGTTCGTGTGTAATGAAAGTTAAATTTACTAAAAGCATTTTTCTTTTTGTCTTCTTTGTGCATGCTTCAGTTGAAACCAATCAAACTTGTCCTCAAATGGGAATTTATCATTGCCCTTTCAAGCTTTCTATTTTCTTTTATGATTATTTCCCACCTTTCACAGCAAAACACCCTCAAAATGGACCTTCTCCCTTCTTTTTTTTCTGATTGTCATTAGCTCTCTAAATCACGTCATTGATTCCAAGTTGACTATTATTGAAGCATTACTTAATGAACATGCCTGGACTCACGGGTATTCGAGAGTTGGGATATTGTGTTTCTGGATTTTTGGTTTGAAAGTGGAGGGTATTTTGGAGGGAAATCATAGGGAGGAAAAAGGCGACACAAGATGGTAAAGGAAGAGGTATTATGGCAGCCTCAAGCTATTGGGAATTCCATTTACTTGTGGTACCTGACTTGCTGGAAATTGGTGAGGAATTGGGTTTTATCAAGCAAAATCTGACTCATCAAGGGTCATGCAAACATTTATGCCTTGGTGTTGGTAAAAGGTATCTCCCCAAGAGAAGGCTACACGGGTGTACCAAACAAAGTTTGACTCGTGAAAGAACCAACATGATTTTTTTGTACGTGTAGTGTGAGGCGTTCTTCACGAGAAAAAGCGGCTCGGTGTGGAAAAGAAAGTTTTGACTCGGGGCGGGTCTTGCACGAGTTTTGCCCGGTATTGGTAAAAGTTGTTCTTGACAAGAGTGTGCCAGTGTGGCAAACAAAGTTTTGTGGATGTAGAACACGGTAAGAATTTTCCTCACTCTGGTGAAAGACATTGCCCTGAGAGAGTGCTACCTGGTGTAACAAGAAACATTTAACTCTTAAAGGGTCTTACGAAACTTTGCCCCAGTGTGGGGTTTCTCGAGACTCTCAAGTTTACCCTCCACAAAAATTGCTGATGTACCTTTGTTGTTTGGCATAAGTTGGAGAAGTTTATCCGATGAAGTTGCCTGACTTCCGTTGTAAGTCTCATTCCACTTTTGTACCCTAATTTTTCCCCTAAAGGTTTGCTTTGCGAGTTTTGATCTAAGTGACTTTATATTTATTTATTTTTTCCTCTTTTTTCTCTTATCCTTAATTTTTGCCTAGACCGCCCTTTCGGGTTTTCAATCTAGTGGGATTCTCTCTTTTTTTTTTCTTTTCACTTCATTTTTTATTAGAGCAAATAATAATTTAAAAGAAGCAAATGATTTATCTCAAAATTAACATTAAGAAAATAAAAATAGTCATTCATCAATCAGAGTGGGTTTTTGGAGGCTTGTAACGTGGTATGAGTTACAGGTTATGGAAGAAAAATGAACAAAAGGCTCAAAGAAATGATTTCAGGTATGGACTATGGGCTATAAGGGAAAATGATTTGAAGGGTTAAAGAAATATTTGACGAGTATGGGTTACGGTTATGGTAGACAAATGAATAGATGGCTCAAAGAAGGGTTTCAGGATATGGGTTACGGGAATGGATCAAAGATCTTTAGTGCATTCAGCTTTCTATTGTATTCCCCAGACCTCATATCATTCACATTTTTTTTGAATTTTTTTTTCATTTCTCTTTCTTTTGTGCCCTAATTTTTGCCAAGACTGAACATATAGGCTTTCAGTCTTGCGGGCTTCATCTTTTTTTGTTTTTTTTTTGTTTTTTCTTTGGAACTTCCTCCATTACCTCCTTGTCCGGGGTTTGGTGAAAGGGTATTACAGGCTTAAAGGGGATGGTAAGGGATATATTTTGTTTGGGATGGAGAAAGACGACCACTCTTCATTTGAAATCATGATTCGTCATTTGCAAAATTTTAATTTTGAAATAACATCTACTCTTTTACACATTCTTTGCTCTTTATTTCTTTTGATTGCTCTTTTTTTTTGTCTATCTTTTTTTTTCTTTTATTTTTTTAGGGAAATGGACCTTTGAGATCTGATATTCTCTCACTGATTCATCATTGAATGACGCAATCAAGAGGGCTTTAAGAATTATCGCTTGAGGCAACAACTCGAAAAGGGGTCAGGGTTTTAAGGGAGCATGGGTGAGAGATGATAGAAGTGGGTTTTTAAAATCCATGCAAACCCATTAGTGTAAAGCTTAAACTAAGTTAACTTGGTTTCAGGCTTACATGACTAAACAATCGCTAATGACAATCCTCTCTCTTTTCTTTTTGCTTGAGCTTTTATACGAGAATTGATTGCCAACCTTATCTCTCCATTTTTACTCTCATCTTTTCCAATATGCCCGATATTGTACCCCATGGTATTTTTCCTCTCACCTTACTTCTCTAATCCTCCAATGACTAATCTTACCAACAACTTTCAAGAGAATGATCCAATTCCACGAGTCTAAGCTTGATTGGTATCCATTTTCATGCAAACACAAAAATTTAACATGAATGAAAACTTGATGACTTCTTCAAAACTCATTCTTTTATTGATTTTCTTTAAAGAGAGAAAAATTATGCTACATGAGAATGGGTCAAAGAAACCAAGATGTTATGAAATGCATTGTATGTATGGAAGCACTCATCCTAAGATGCAATATGCATTTTTTTGTAATGTTTTTTCATTATTTTATGCAAAAAAAGAATGTAATGCAATTTTTTTTCCCCTTGAAGGGAATATGCTATGTGCTTTGTATATTTACTCATGAAGATATGCAAATTTTTTTGGCATACATTCAAAGAAAAAAAAATAAAATATGGAGAAATTTTATGATGAATGATTTTTGACAAATGAGTATGATGAATGACAATGAAATAAAAATGTACACTACATGCAATTTTTTTGGACTTATGCCATACAAATGAATGACACGCATGATAAATAATATATATTTTTAGATGAAATGACATTCTTTTTACAAATGCAACATGATTTTTATGCCTTTCATGCAAGAAAATGCAATATTATATTTTTATGTCTTTCTTTTTATGCATGAAATGCAATATATTTTGATGCCTTTTTATGCATGAAATGCAATTTGATTTTATGCATGCAATGCAATATGATTTTCTTTTGTGATTTTTTTATGCATGAAATGCAATATGATATTTTTTTTGAGAAGAATAAACCTTATGACTGTTAACGAGAGAAAAAAATTGTACAACAAAAAACAATGATAAGAGGCAATATAACTCCCTTTGTGGCCTAATTTGGTTGATCCATGCTATTGGACTTTGAACCCTACGGATCTATTGTCTTACTATTGTGAACACTCACTGGGTTAGCAGCTATAACCTACAGAGATTTCAGGTCTCTAGAGTCAAGTATTCTCCTAGAAAAGTTAAACACACCAGGATGTACATCCAAAATGTGAATACATGAGAGAGAATCGTACTCTAGATGAGGAATTCATGGTAGACACCAGGATGTACATCCAAAATGACTACCACTACACAACCTCGTTCTAATCTAAGTGTTTTTTCTTTAGGCTCCGGTATAAGCCCAACTCATCGTGTGTGCTCACAGTGTATGTGTAGTGTGTGCAGGGAATACACAAATAAAATCACAAACAATTTCAGTAAATACAACCAAACAACAAACAATACATGTCATCTAGCGTAGGGTTCATATAAAAAATGAATATGTACAAAGAAAAAAAATATGAGGAAACTAAAAAGGGGTAAACAAAGCGTACCTTATAATGATTTTGCACAACCAAACATATCGGGCTTGACTCTCACTATCCCCAGTGGAGTCGCCATCTGTCGTGATGGGGATCTCGACGTTGACGGCTCAAATATAAATTATTCGAGGAGTCGCCACCCAATTTATTAATAACAGGAAAATTGAGAAAAACCTAATTTCAAGTTATTTGGTCTGCGTTAACTAGGTCGGATTCGAAAGTCGGTTATGCGTAGAGAAGAGGCGAAAACCTAGTTTCACTTTGCACCTAACACACATACGTCCTAAGGCGAGTTACCTAAATTTGATTGCGCAATAATAATTACTTATTTATTTGTTTACCCCAAAATAATATTCAAAACATTAATCATTTACAAGAAACCAAGATAGAGACTAAATTAAGAAAATTTAGTTTTGACTTTGACAGGGATACCTGCGCCTACGTACTCTCTGGTGCGATGAGAGACTCAAAAGTCACGTAGTTCTTCCTGAAAATTTTGCTTGTTGGTTGATTTTAATTTTGAAGGGGTCTAAGATCCAAGTTGTACAACTAAAGATCCTTAAACCGGATTAATAGGATGTACATCCAAATCAAACCCATTTATATTTTGGATTTTTATAAAATAGGTGCTAAATATCAATATTTAATTTATAGTTTTGTGATTTTTATTTTAAAGGGATTTAAAGTCCAATTTGTACAACTAAAGACCCTTAAATCAAAGCTGTAATGTACATCCGAGTCAAACCTTAATTCATTTTTAATGGATAAAAAAGTGCCCTTAATTGAATTAAAACAGAAAAGAAAAATAAATAAATTAAGTAATCAAATAAGAGTGAGCTGCGAAAGCATCACATGGATGGGAAAGGGAGGTGTTGATTTTTATGAAGGGAATAGAGTCAGATGGCACTTTGACTAAATGACTCCTAATTTGTTAAAATAGAATAAAAAAATAAATAAATTGAAAATGGACAAATGAGAAAAGGTGAAAGAGACTTGAGATGAGAGAGTGGACGTAATGATGTGTCAGGGAGCACTTTGGATTGCTTTGATTCAAATAAATAATAATAATAATAATAATAATGATCGTGCCTTGACCAATGAAGAGTTGAAGTGTTGATTGATTCGTCAGATGGGCCGGTCGTTGAATGAGTGAAAGGACCGGTCCTGGCTTCACGCGTAGAACACCTCGGGTGGTACCTGCAAAGACACTCCGACGATCTAGTGAGAAGTCGCTCGGGCAGATAGCACAAGGTTAGAGAACGTACCTAAAGCCATATGCGAATGGCGTATATATACTGCGGTCCGACCGTTTTGCGAAGATTTCGGCGGCGAGTGCGCTCAAGCGGCGTGTTTGGGCGTCGAGGCGGTGGGCGCGAGTCAATTCTTTGTTGGCGATCCTCGTAATTCTTGATACACCCGAGCGAGTTGCCCCCAAGCCTGGGTCGCTTAAGAAGCGGGGGTGAGGCGAATCGTTACCTTCGGTAATGTTGTAGCGGTCGGGTTGCATTGCGTGATCGGTCTCCTCCGCGAAGTGTGTGGTCATTTGCCACACCCGGTCGCGATCGTCTTGTAGCCTGAAACCTTTGGGTCGCTCGGGGCCGGATCTTGCCACGAGGCGCTGCGCCTTGGGGTCATGCGCGGCGGTCGAGGCTCGATATGTTGCCCCCTGTCTACAGCCTCGCGGTGACCTACGAGGAAGCGACGTCGTAAATTGTTGGAGGCCATTCGTTGATTTTGCCTTTGTTGTAGGTCGTTCGGCGTCCTACTCTCGCGTAGACCGCTCGAGTGCGTAGCGATTCGTGGGTCAATCTTTGACTCTTGGACCATTCGATGGTACTTGGTTGGGGCGTGGGCGGCGCCCGCTGCAGAGGTGTGGATCTTTGCCATTCATCTTTGAGAAGCGATCAATTGGTCGGGACTCGGCCGACCTCCTTAACTACGAAGTCTACTTGGATCTTGCTCGTTTTAGGAGGTGCGATCATTCTCGGGTCGCTCAAATTCGTTCAAGTCGCATCCTCATTGCCTATTTCTTTGGAAAGCGGCTCGATTGTGACCTCGGCGGGCGTATCGTGGCGGACTCGTTCGCAGCGCGTTTGCGATTTTTGGCAATGGGCTTACTAGGTTAGGCGGCCTCATCGTGGCCGGTCTCTTACGGCGTGTTCGGCGATCAATGCTCGTTATTGGGTCATTGCTTGACCTCGGTCATTCGATGACAGCGATGGTTATACCCCACTTCGGTGGCGCTTGGCGTAAGTCAGCGGTGACATTCGATTGGGCCAACTCGGTGGCGCCGATTGGGCCAACTTCGGTGGCACTTTCGATGTAGGCCGCTCGGGGCCTCTATTTGTTTGTAGGTCGCCGACCGCCAGGCCATTTCGATGGCACTCGATTGTAGACCGCTTCGGGGCTACTATGTTTGTGGGTCGCCGACCCTTGGGCCATTCGATGGTACTCGATTGTAGACCGCTCGGGCCTACTGCTGTTTGTGGGTCGCCGACCCTTGGCCATTCGATGGCACTCGATTATGAACCGCTCGGGGGCTACTCTGTTTGTGGGTCGCCGACCGCTTGGGCTATTCGATGGCACTCGATTGTAGGCCGCTCGGGCCTACTCATTTGCTACGCCGCGGCGAGCTACCAATCATACATTCTTGCATGCGAAATAAATTACAAAGTACTACTTTCAAAAAGGCGGGCCTCGGTAAAAAACCACGGTGGGGAAAAGAGCGCCGCGACATTTATTCATCAATCGTTAGTACGTCTGTCATCACGAGGGTGTCTTGTTCTTCAAGCGACCTATCACGATCGTACTGGGCGCGCCTGGCGACCTTCCTAATAAATAGTGCTTCTTCATGGGCCATATGATCGTTGGCCCTTTGTAGAAATGGCGAGATCTTGGTAATGGTTAAGAGTGAATTCTTCTGAGCGGGTGGTCGGCGAATACCACGCTTCAAATACTTTAACTTGTCCTTGTCGACAAGTCACGAGCGGACTTCGGCCTCGGTGTTAAGCCGGTCGATATCTTCGCCTCGGCGTCTCATTATCTCCTTGAACAACGAGTCCAAGTATTCTTCATACCGATATTGGCGGCGGTTTGCGGTGTAGTGAGACAAGAATATTACGATCAGTCGTCCCATGAGGAGATGGAATTGGGTCGCGAGAGACTCCCACCATTCAATGCGGCCGTCCAACGGCCCGGGAAAAAGCTGCATTTCATGGTCGGTCCCAATTCCCTAGCTTGGCGGTAATTATTGAAGTAAGCGGAGATGTTTATGCGGATCCCCTCGGTAGTCAAACTTGTTGAGATTAGGCGGCTTGCGGATCTCTCGGAATTTTTAACGCTGATCTCCACGGAGAAGCGGGTCGTGTTCGTACGAATGCCGTTCGACCAAAAAGGTTGCATCGCGAGCACGCCTCGTTGCCGTCATTCCATAGAATCCTCGGATGGGCGGTTGGTGGAAGGCGAGGAGGCCTTACGGGTCGCTTCGCTTTGGCCTCTCCTTGGCCGATCGCGGCGTCCCTAATTCTTCCATTTACGTAATCTTCCGGCTCTTCACGAGAATCCCAAGATACGCTTCTCGGCCAAGCGTGACCGGACGACTCATTGGAGGAGTACACGGTAGGCGGCGGCGGTGTCGGGGCGGTAGCTAGAATCTTCATAGTCATAGGACATCGAGCGGCGTCTACGCTCGTTCTGCAGAAGCGTCTGTGTGCTCTGCTTCTTCTTGCCGGAGAAGCGATGAGTAGTGCTCTCTCGGCGAAATGCTCCGCCGAGGAGGGGCGGTGTCTTGGCGGCCGGTCGGCGGCAGCGAAGGTTCTCCGTCTTCGCCGAAGTGGCGGCCGGAGGCGAACCTCTCGTCTTGAGAGATGGCGCATCTCGATCTGCGATCACTTGATTTTTGTTTTGCGGGAGGCGCAAAGCGGGAAGTGACATGATGCGGTAGAGGTTCTGAATGCGCTTCAGCCCGGCTCGGGCGGCAAGTCTCGAGCGGCCGGTTGAACTGTTGGAGGATAGGTCGCGGCCGTTGTGCCTTGGCGGCTCTTGTCGTGGAAGTCCTTGAGACTCGTAATTTGTGGCAGCCACGCCCTCTCGAGTCTGCTTCTTGATTCTGCCGGAGGGTTGGTCGAGAAGTGGCCCGCGTCGGGGCGATCGCGTGGAGCCATGAAAGAGGTAGGATAGCGCCGCGGGCCTCCCACTTTGTGGTCGCCGATTGATCGTGCCTTGACCAATGAAGAGTTGAAGTGTTGATTGATTCGTCGGATGGGCGGTCGTTGAATGAGTGAAAGGGCCGGGTCACGGCTTCAGCGTAGAACACCTCGGGTGGTACTGCAAAGACACTACGGCGATCTAGTGAGAAGGTCGCTCGGGCGAGATAGCACAAGGTTAGAGAAGCGTGCACGAAGCCATATGCGAATGGCGTATATATCTTGAGAGAAGTCGGCCGTTTTGCGAAGATTTAGGCGGCGAGAATTGCACTCAAGCGGCGTGTTTGGGCGTCGAGGCGAAAGTGGGCGCGAGTCCAATTCTTTATTGGCGATCCTCGTAATTCTTGATACACCGGAACAAATAATAATAATAATAATAGTAGTGAGATCTCACATTTAAATGAAGTCATCTTCTAAAACTAATGCGGCTTGTCACTCTCTCCATGACTTTTGCTATTTTTTTGCTTTCCCCTTTTTTTGTTTTTCTTTCTTCTTTCATTTTTACTTCCTCTTTTCTTTTTACGTTCTTTTTCCTTTTTTTTCTTTCTTTTTTATATTTTTGGGTTATTTCTTTTTAATTATCTTTTTAATATTTTAAGGAGTACTTTACGGTCTCAAATTTTTAGATATGTGTTTAAATATGTGAAGTTGGTTTTTCAATAACCTATTGGGTGATATATAGATTAAATTTTATGACTAAATACGCAAAGTGAGATGCTAAACAATATGGTTTGGTGTATTTTATGGTTCAGAAAAAAAAAATTAAATGTTCAAATACACAAAGTTGTTCCTCGATAATCGATTTGGTCTAAAAATTAAGTGTTCTTTGCATTATTTGTACTCCCAGGTAGAATTTGATCCACCTTTATAATAGAACCATCATCATCTTCTTTCAACGAGACCTTCAGTCACATTTACAATAAAACCTCTATAATCTTTTTCAACTTTGTATAATTGCTCCTATTTTATCATGGGTTTTCCTTCAACCATGCATGATATCGGAAATTGTGAGAGAGTTTTTTTGTGAGAAAAATCAAGGGAGAGTTTTTGACAAAAGAATCAAGGGATAGTTAATAGTCTATATTTGGTTAAAGTAACAAAAAAGTATATTTTTTTGACAAGAAAAAACTATATTTGGCATCTATCTTTGTTTAGCTTTTATTTAAAGGGTCATTAGTAATCCAAGTGTTCTTTGGGTTTGGTGGTTTGATAAAGTGATTGCGGTATCAAGTGGTTTTTATGGTGCTCTTTGTGTGGTGATGTGATTTATGGTGCTCTTAGTGTACTTGATTGTGAAAAAAATTATTTTGTAACAAAATATCTAAAGTGAAATGTTAAGTAGGTAAAATATTTTGGGGTAAAATATAATAATAAGTTTGTGAAAAAATACGTAAAGTGGGATGCTGACAGTGTATTTTGGTGTACTTTAGGACCCCAAAAATTTCTATATGTTCAAATACACGAAGTTCGTTCCTTAATAACCCTTTCTTTTTTATTTTATAATCTTCTTAGTTAATTTTATAGTTTTAATTTAATTTTATCTACGGGAACTTCAGCCACATTTACAATAGATCATCAATCGTACTCTTTCAACTTTTTATATGTGCTTCTATTTTATTGGTAATTTCCATCAAACCCAGCATGATACCACGTGTTTCACTTTCTATTTTGTTGTCTTCTTTATTTGGTTATTTTGCACCAACGGGTATTATTTAATTAGTTTTTATATTTTTATCTTTCTTTAATATTCGAGTACATGCAGTGTTCTTTGCATTATTTATACTCCAGTGGGAATTTGATCCACCTTTACAATAGAACCTTCATCATCTTCTTTCAACAAGACCTTGATCACATTTACAATAAAACCTCCATAATCTTTTTCAACTTTGTATAACTACTCCTATTTTATCATGGGTTTCCTTCAATCATGCATGATATCGAAGTGCGGAGAGTTTTTTTGTGAGAAAAATCAAGGGAGAGTTTTTGACAAAAGAATCAAGGGAGAGTTAATAGTCTATATTTGGTTCCGTAACAAAAAAAGTATATTTTTTGAAAAAAAAAACTATATTTGGTTTCTATACTATTTAGCTTTTATTTAAAGTCTCATTAGTAATCCAAGTGTTCTTTGGGTTTGGTGGTTTGATCCGTGATTGCGGTGGAATTTTCATTCGTGGTTTTTATGGTGCTCTTTGTGTGGTGATGTGATTTATGGTGCTCTTGGTGTACTTGATTGTGAAAAAAATTATTTTTAACAAAATATCTAAAGTGAAATGTTAAGTAGTGCGTTTTGAGGTATACAGGATTTGAAAAAATTTAACTCTTCAAATACAAGAAGTTTTGTAAAATATAATAATAAGTTTGTGAAAAATACGTAAAGTGGGATGCTTGCGGTGTATTTTGGGGTACTTTAGGGCCTTAAAAATTTGTAGATGTTCAAATACACAATGTTAGTTCCTTAATAACCTTTTTTTATTTTATAATCTTCTTATTTAATTTATAGTCTTAATTTAATTTTATCGTGTCTTTTTAATTTAATTTATAGTTCCTTAATACTACTTCATATTTCACTTTATGTTATGAAATAATATATATGGATGTCCACTTCTCTTCCTCTTCCACTACTCTTGTATTTACTCCCTTTGTAATGGGTTGCTAGTGGCTTTACATAGGTTGATCTTTCACTTCACTCCTACCCTATAAATAGGGCTATCTCCTATGTGTAAATGGACTTGTCAAGAGAAATACAAAGACTATTATATTCTCTCCTTCTCTTATGATTCTTTTGTTCTTCATATTGCTATAGTTTCATAACACGTTATCGACCTGAAGCTCCAACATCCTAAGGTAAAATTCTAGCTCTTGCTTTAGTTTGACATATATTAAATCTATGCAAACTGTAATTTGGACTTTGATTGTTCTTGAATAAGAAAAGTTGTTTTTCTATGTTGGACACCATGCCTTCTTATATAAACCCAAGTATGTATTGATGTGATCGAGTCTATACTAATATGCTGAAATATTATATCATATATCTTTAAATATACATGTTATTATTAGTTGCTCCTTTATGTCAATACTCCTGTTTTCATAATCCTATGATCTCCCACATTTAATCTCTCAAGTCTCACCCAATTGCTTGAGATCATTGTTGTTTTGTAGTGATCAAAGATTCTAAATTATTCTTTTAGTGATCATTGCTTTATTTTATTTTGCGATTTGGTTTGGGAATTTTTCTGTACCCTTCTACTGTTTTGTTGGTTCAGTTAATTTTTGTTATTCTAGTAGTCTATTCATTTTCCCTTTTTATTAGTTCTCTAGGTCCAGTCACTCTATTCATATACGTGTTTCAAGTAGTGAGTACTGACTTAGGATTGAAATGAATTGTTGATATTCCTTTGCTACACTAGTATGGAAATTGATTCTTTACTATCATATTGATTATATAAATTTCTTTTCTAACATTATGCAATGTATCATGAAATCAAAGACACCTATTGTCTCTTGGTTTTGCAAAAGTGTGGCATGTCTCTTTAGTTTATGATTGTCCTTCTTCCTATAATTTAAAATAAAAACTTTCCGTTAATTCATAGTGCTTTTACATCAAAGGTATAATTTAGGAGCTATGTTACAATTTGAATTCAATTGGTAAATGAGAATTGCACAAATAATTTTTCTATATATCATTGTTTATGATATAGTTCCTGAAGAAATAATTTAGGAGCTATGTTACAATTTGAATTCAATTGGTTTGAGGTTTAGGTTGCTAGATTGTTTTTTAGGTTGAATAAATACATGCCTTGCTTGGGACTTATTTTGCAATTTCACATGTTAGCTTAGATTCCTATTTCATGATACTCTTGTGTATTAATTGTTATTTGCTTGTGAATTTGCAATTGTTGCGCTTTGGTTTAGAATAAAAAGGATTTGCAAATGTTCTACTTTCTTTTCAAAGCCCCAAGTCAAATGTTTTCAAATAAAAAACTAAGGCTCTTTTCATAAATAAAATCATTAACCATCACTCGAAGCTTCGCTTGTTTGATCGTTAATGATGGAGTTACTAGTGGTAGTCACTCGAAGCCATTGCTTGTTTGACTATCATGAAAGCTCCCACACCTTAATCAAAAGCAAATTAATAAAAAAAAACTCAAAAACAATATGAGTCATTAGTGTTAATCATCACTAATACTCATCCTTTTCAAAATAATTTCAAAAAGATAATAAAGCGTTGCGACTAGTAATCACTTGAGTATTTGCTCGATTGATTATCGGTTCCAACACTTTTCTTTCAAGTTAGTAGTGAGCGCCACTCGGCGAAGCTTGTTTGGTATTCATGAGCGGCTTGAGTCATATTTCAAAAAACCAAAAGATAAGATAAAAGATAAAACACAGATTTTCAAAACAAAGAATTAAGAACTACGTAGCTTTGATCCTCGGTCATTGAAGTGCGTGGGAGGCCACGGGTCATATCCGTCAAGCTCGCTTTCAAAAAATCACAAAATAAAGAATTAAGAACTACGTAGCTTTGATCTCTCGGCCAATGAAGTGCGTAGGACCGGGTCATATCCGTCAAGCTCACTTTCAAAAAAACCTTAGTTCAAGCTCGCTTTTCAAAAATCTCAAAAAGACTCCTTTCTCCCTTGTCTTCTATAAAACTCTTTCAAATAAAAAGGAAAAGAAAAGAAGTAGAACGATTATTTTCAAATCAAACGATCCAAACCACACATCGAATTAATGGTTCCCTTTCGGTAGAAAGGAGGTGTGAAGTGCTAATACCTTCCCCACACTAACAGGCCCCAGAACCTACATTTACATTTTGAAAGACCACCGCCTTTTTGTAAAAAGACCTTTTTCTAATGTTTTGGTCTAAAAATTAAAATATTAGTGGCGGCTTCACAATTTTCACGTTGTACATATTATGATGGTTTTGGTTATGGGGCGCCATATTGGCTGCCCCTTGGTGGCTAGGTACCTAAAATATGTCTAAGTGATGGTTTAGTCCCTAAGAATTAATTTAATCCTTGGTGTGACAAATTAGTCCCTGAGAATTAAATTAATCCTTGGCGTGACAAAATAATCCCTTAGCGTCTAATTAGTCCCAAGGTGTCAAATACATTCCTAAGTTCCTAAATTAATTCTTGATGTGTCAAAATGGTCCCCAAAGTGAAGAAAGCCCTTGTGAGGTGTTTTGGTCCTTAGGAGAAATTTAATCTAATAATTGTGAAGTGGTGATTAATAATTGAGGTGGTGATGGTTAATAATTGAGGTGGTGATGGTCAATAATTGACAATGGTGGTGAGTTAATAAATGGCCAGCGATTTAATACATATTATGATGGATTGTGATGATGCATTTGTCATAGTGTCACATAAATCATATGCATTACGTGATGGTGAGGATGGTGATGTGGCCGGCCAAAAAGGTGGTGGTTGCGAAGCGGGGTTTTGTGATGATGATGGATCCACATGCATATTGCACACATGCTTATATTCATACATTCATAGAAATCTTGTTGATGCTTAAATATTTGAATCTTCTTTGTTTGTGGATATTATAATTGAATGGCAATTATCATGATTACGATTATCTTATTATTGCTAGATGTTTTCCTAATATGAGGCTTATCTTACTTGTTATTATTTATGTAAAGAGACTCACCTAGCATTTTTGTGTTACTGCTCGTGGCGACCAACAGGTGGTCCCTGAGTGAAGGTGCCATGCCTTCATGGGATATTGTGTCGGACTACGATCTAGTAACAGGGGATGGGATTTTAGAGCTACTAATTCATGTTATGTATTTGACTATGTATTTGAGTATGTTAAACTCAGTTTTATTTCATTGCATTGCAAAGTTGTTTTACGGATTATTGTAAACATTAAGCGGTGTTTGAGGTCTTAACCCGCATGACTATGATATGTGTTTTGCGCACTTGATGCGTTTGGATTTTTAACGGTGTTTTGAGATTATTTTGTTAAATGTACCACCCTCTTTGAGGTGCGTGGAAAGTTTTGAAAACTACGATTTTTATTAACTTAATTAGCTTATTATAGAGAGGGTGTTACCGCGGACTCGAGGGCCGTGTCGGCAACTCTGCTTATCCCGGGTTCAATACTCAATGCTTGCCACTAGCGATATGTTGTAAGCAATTCTCCTCGGGGTTATTCCCTTTGAACACCCGGCGAGCCAAGGAACAATTCCAAATGTTAGAAGAAAGGCTAAGGATGGTTGAAGGTTTTGGCTTGAGCTAGAAGCAAGAGATTTGTGCCTTATCCCCGATGTGGTGCTACCCCAAAGTTCAAGGTCCACGACTTTGACAAATATAGAGGTGCTACTTGCCCGAAAAGAGTCATCGGCGATGTCTGCGAGAAAATGTCTACTTACTCCCGGGATGACAAATTTGTTAATCCATTGCTTCGGGACGGCCTAGGTGGGGCATCTCTCAAGCCTGGTACATGAAGTTAGAGCCATCCCAAATCCGTTCTTTGGAAAGATTTAGCGAGGCGCTTTTCTCAAGCAGATATCAATATAATGTAGATATGGCGCGGTCGGACCCAGTGCGAGAACATGAGTAAGAAAGACAATGAGTCATTCAAGGAGTATGCCCGAGAGATGGAGGGCTTTTGGCTGCGCCAAGTTACACCCCCTACGCTAGACAAGGAGTTGGTTTCTATGTTCATGGAAACTTTGCCGTCGTTGTATTATGTGCTTTGATCGGTAGTGTCTCGTCGACTTTTGGATCACGGTAATTGTAGGAGAGAGGTTGGAAAGTGGATTAAGAAGTGGAAAGATCTCACAAGGATTTACCGCCAATGCAAACCCCGAGAAAAAGCCATTCTCGGCTTTCCCAAAAAGAAGGAAGGAGAAACCAATGCCATCACCATCGACCCACCATATCGGCCACCTAATATTCCGGTCCGCTCCCGTACAAAGCGGCCCATCCATTCCAAAACAACGATCAAGCGACTACCAAAAAGCCTACCAAAGCAGAACCTTTGACCCAATTCCCATGTCCTACGGACCTTTTCAACTACCTCATCACTAACAAACTCATCAACACAAGGCCTATGAAACTGTCCGGCCACCTTACTTGAAGGGTACAATCCTAATACTTTGTGCTTTCCATGAAGGAAGCGATGGGGCATGTTGTGGAGGATTGCAAAGCCTTCAAAATAGTGGTACAAGATTTGATAGATGCAAAAGGCATAACTTTCAAACAAGAGGATCCAAGTATTATCACTAACATTGCTGTAGGGTCATGAGCCAACTACCAGCGCCATAGAAAGTTACGGTGGGCGATTGATAAAGAAGGCACACGAGATCAAGACTCCTCTAAGTGTCATTTATGATGAGCTATCTTGGGCTGAAGTTGTTAAGGAAGGATGTTGCCATGAAGAGGGTGTGTTGATTCTTTGTGCATGGGAGATTGCGAGACCTTTGTGATAATCTGCGAGGACTTGATGGATCGACACATGGTCGAGATAGGAATTCATGGTATGGGGATGAAGTGTTGACTCTCTATTGACGGTGATAGAAAGTGAGAAAGCGATTGAAGTCTGCGATTACGATCCAAGAATGGTTCAAGTCGATACTCACCCATGATCGCTTTGAAGGCCAGTTCCTTTCTCGTTCAAAGAAGAAATCATTGAGGCCGTAGCATCATTACACGCAAAGGAGGATGTTGGGACACTGCAGGAGAGCCTAGTGGAAAATTTGACTATTTGGTGGGTATGATGCTCGTGGCGCTCGAAGTCGAATAGAAGATATCCATTACGAGGATGGGGTGAGGAGGGTGAGCAATACAATCGGATAGGTATCGTCAAAGAAGAGTTAGTGAAGAAGGCGAGAAGTCGGGATATGGTTTGTCGCGGCGTTGCGGGAGAAGAAGTTGGCAAGCTGGAAGATCGTCGATTTCCTGTTGTTTTCATTTCAAAGTAATGATTTTTGTAATGCAAATCCTTTGGCTCTGCTTGAGGCCTTAGGACATTTTCATAAGGGCATGCATGTTTTCTTTTAAGATATCATCTATCGATAAAGCGTAGTTTTGAATTCTCAAATGAATAAAAATTGCTTTTTGTGTCTTCATTTTGTGTCTCTATTTTTGCTTGTTCATTGCTTTTCTATTCCATGAAATGCGAGATCTAAAATGAATGTCTTTGGAAATAATAATGCCAGCGGTTCATATGTTAACTTTGATTACCCAGTTAATCAAAGGTGAGGAAGATGTTGAGGATAGTAGGAGACTCCTCGAGAATTGATGAGAATGGTCGAGCAAGAAGAAAAGGTTATCCTACCATATGAGGAAACTATTGAGGTTGTCAATTTAGGCACGAGAAAGTGAAAAGAAAGAAGTTAAGATTGGCACTTCCAATGAAAAAGGGGAATATGAGAGGTTGGTCCAACTCTGCGTGATTATGTTGGCGTCTTTGCATGGTCGTATGAGGATATGCGGGTTAGATACGGATATAGTGGTGCCTGATTGCAGTCAAACACAGATGCTCTCGATTAAGCGAGAAGTTAAGAAGGATGAAGCTGAGATGTCTTTAAAGATCGAGAGATGAAGTGAAGAAAGCGGTTGTGGTGGCTTTCTATTTGTAGCTAAATACCCCTGATGGGTTGCTAACATTGTGCGAGTACCCAAAGGATGGGAAAGTTAGAATGTGCGTTGATTCTGAGAGATGCGAATCGGGCGGTCCCAAAGATGACTTTCCTTTGCCTCGCATTGATGTCTTAGTAAACGGCCTGGCCACAATAACTCACTGTTCTCCTTCATGGGCGGGTATTCGGGATATAATCGAGATCAAAATGGCTCACGAGGATATGGAGAAGGCGACTTTCCACGACCGCTTTGGGAGCGTTACATTACAAAGTCATGCCGTTCGATCTGCGAAGAATGCGGTGCTACATATCAAAGGGCTATGGTCACATTGTTTCATGATATGATGCACAAAGAAATAGAGGTCTATGTAGATGATATGATTGCAAAGTCCAAAGCGATGAGAGCATATTGTTAACTTGCGAAGCTCTTGGCGGTTAAGAAAGTTCAAGCTCGAGTTAAACGGCCAAGTGCACTTTCGGGGTAAGGTCGGGGAAAAAATTTATTAGGGTTTATCGTCGATCAAAAAGGATAGAAGTGGATCAAGACAAAGTGCGTGCAATTCTTGAAATACTGCTCTAGAAACGAGAGAGAAGTTCGGGGTTTCCTCGGAGATTGAATTATATTTCGGAGTTTATCTTCGATTAAGCGCCACATGTGAGTCGATTTTCAAATTGTTGTGCAAGAATCAAGAGACTAAGTGGAATGATATTTTGCGAAAGCTTTGAGAAGATTAAGAAATACTTGCAGAATCCACCTATCTTAATGCCTCCGATTGCAGCGGACCTTTGATCCTATATCATTGTGTTAGAAAATTCAATGGGTTGTGTGCTAGGGCAACATGTGGCCCAGCAAGAAGGAGCATGCAATTTATTATCGAGCAAAAAGTTCGGTTGTGAGGCGAGTACTCATTGCTAGAAAAGACTTGTTGTGCCTTGGCAGAAAGGTGCTCACAGTTTAAAGCGGTACATGTTAAGTCATACCACTTGGTTAGTGTCAAAGATGGATCTATCAAGTATATCTTGAGAAGCTGCGCTCACGGGAAGAATCGCGGATAAGCGAATCACGATTGTCGAGTATGATCTTCTTTATGTCACTCAAAAGACCATAAAAGGTAGTGCGTTAGCGAATACACAGCACATCGGCCTATTGAGGATTATCAATCAATGCGATGTGATTTCCCGGATGAGGACATTATGGCTCTGTTTGAAGAGGAAAGTCCCGAGAGAATGAGAGATGGAGAGTAGTGTTCGGCGGTGCTTCCTTGATTATGGGCGCGGGTGAGGCGGTGTTGATTTCCCACGACAATCGTTTCATACCAGTCACCACTAGACTAAGTTTCTATGTCACAAACAATATTGCAGTATGAAGCATGTATTACAGGGATTGAGGCGACTACAGAGTGGAAAGTCAAAAGACTAGATGTGTGCGGAGACTCGGCTCTAGTCATTCATCAAATGAATGGGGATTGGGAGGCGAGAGATCAGAGTTGGTACTCTATAGGGATTACATGAGAAAATTGGTTGAACCCTTGAAGAAATCACATTTCAACATACGCCTCGCATGAAAGAATCGATTGGCGATGCACTAGCTACTTTGTCTTCAATGTTTAATGTCATTGTGATAAGAACTTGACCCGGTCGAGGATCGGCATCGAAGTTTGCGGCACATTATCACCACTCTTGTGCGGCGGTTGAAGATGAAGAGGATGATAAGCCTTGGTATCATGACATCAAGCGGTACATCGAGCAGTATCCTCAGGGCATCGAGAAAATGATAAAAGAACACTCGAGAAGGTTGTCGGCGAATTTCTTCTTGGCGGTGAAGTGCTCTACAAAAGGAACCATGATAAAGTACTCCTTAGGTGTGTGACAAAGGAGAGCGAGAAAAGATTATGAGAGAGGTGCATGAAGGCACGTTGGAACTCACTCGGCGGGCATACCATGGCAAGAAAGATATTAAGAAGTGGCTACTCTCTTGGTTGCGAGATGGAAGGATTTGCTTCTGATTTTGTGAGAAAGTTCCACAAATGTCAAATTTATCTTTGATCATATTCATGTTCCCAAGCCGTTAAATGTCTGACCGCGTCTTGGCGTTCTCAATGTGGGGCATGGATGTCATTGGTCCCATAGAGCCCAAAGCGTCAAATGGGCGCCGCTTCATTCTAGTTGCGATTGATTACTTCACCAAATGGGTTGAAGGCGCCTCGTATTCGGCATAACTAGCTTAGTGGTTGCCAAGTTCGTAAAGAAAGACACGGTGTGTCGCTATGGTCTCCCGAGATAAAATCATCACACAGACAATGGTAGCAATCTGAATAGTAAAATGATGAAAGAGTTGTGCCACGAGTTTAAGATTAAGCACCACAATTCCTCTCCCTACTAGTCCAAAGATGAGCAGGCGGTTAGGCGACCAACAAGAATATCAAGAGAATTGTGCGAGAAGATGGTAGTGACCTACAAGGGCGGCGCGAAATGCTTCCTTCGCTTTGCATGGGTATCGTACTTGATGCGCGCGCCGCCCCAGGGCAACCCCTTTCTCTCTAAGTATGCGGGTCGAGCGGTTCTTCCCGTCGAGGTTGAGATACCATCTCTCGAGTGCTCATGGAAGCCAAGTTAGAGGAGGCTGAATGGGTTCAAACCGCCTAGATCAGTTGAATCTCATTGAAGAGAAAAGAATTGCGGCTACTGTGTCATGGTCGGTTGTACCAACAAAGGATGAAAGCGGCGTTTGACAAGAAAGTTAAATCACGAGAGAATTCGGTGAGGAGACCTTGTGCTCAAAAAGATTACGCCTATTCAAAGTGATCCCGTGTGGAAATGGACTCCTACCTATGGCGGACCATATGTGGTAAAGAAAGCCTTTTACGGAGGGCGTTAATACTCACTAGCATGGGCGGTGAAGAACTTCGAGAAACCAGTCAATTCGGACTCGATCAGAAGTATTACGCCTAAAAAAATAAAAAAAAAAAAAAAAAAGAAAGATGAGCCAAACAAGAAATAGCTCGCTAGGTTGAAAACCAGAGAGAAGCGGCCTAGGCAAAAATTGGCGACCGGTGGATTGAAAACCCCAAAAGAGGCGATCGAGGCAAAAATTAAGTTCGGAAAAGTTGGACTTAAAAAGAGATAAAAGAGGCAAGCGGCGTCTCAAAAGCTTGGATAAAAGGGTGATCAAAGCTATAGATATGAGCGATTGGCATCAAGTGTTCGAGAGACAAAGAACATTCATAAGATCTGCTGCGTCCATTTCTCTTGTTTTTAGTTTGAGAAAAATTCCAATGTACTCCTTTCGATCAGCGTGACATTACGCACGTCGGCTTCCATATGAATAAAAGTCCAAATTTTTCACTTTATCGGTTCTTTGCTTTCTTTTCATTTACGCTTTAAAACTACGCTTTATGGTAGATGATAAATAAATCATGGAAATGTGCATAAATCATAGCATTAAGATCATTGCGAAATTTTTGAAAATAACAACAAAAGAGAGCGATCTTTCGGCCCAAGTAAACTCACAAAAATCAAATAAGAAGCGATCGCGTTGGAGCAGGAGGAATGAGCTCGGCTCTCGAATCGTTATCATAGATGGTTGTGATGTCACATGATACAAGTTCAGAGTTGGTCGGGCAGCGAAAAAAAAAAAAAAAAAAAAAAAAAAAAAAAAAAAAAAAAAAAAAAAAAGATAATAAACAAAGTCATGCATTACTTGCATCAAGCATAAGATCATGCACTCATCGACCATGCATCATAAAGTAGGGAAAAGAAAATTGAGCGTTTGCATTACATGCACCATAAGAAAAAAGAAAGAAAAGAAAATAGCAATCATGGCATTTGCATTGCATACGTGTGTTCATCTTACTTGCGGTACAAAGATGGATAGGTACTTGGTATTAATGTTCAACTTCAAGTACCGGGAGGAACCCTCTCGGAGGAGAGATCGAGAAAAAGCGGAGAGCGTCCAAGCACGCATAAAGAGGAAAAATCGAAGAAAGGAAGAAAGAGAAAGAAGCGTCGGCACGCGAGAAGAAGAAGAAGCGTCCAAGTGCGCGAGAAGAAGAAGAGGCGTCAGCGCGAGAGGAGAAAAAGAGCACCCAAGTGTGCGAAAGAGAGTCTCACATCGTATCTGAGCAGCGCGATGGGACGCGACCCCATCACGAGGCATAGTGGAATAGTTGTATCAAGCCTAAGATCTGATGGGCCATGATTGATCGTATATCGATTCGGGCGATGCGATCCCCGATCGCTTTCGAAAGACCGAGAGATTTCGGGAAAAACGTGCTCCTCTCAAGCGCGTACAAACTCGGATTCGCGAGGGTTCGTTTAAGGATTACGAGTTTTAGGCGACTGTGCATTTCTGACTTTCAGTACGCTAAGTGCCCATCTGACTTTCGGCCACGCGAGTGCCCATTCTGATTTTATTACGCTAAGTGCCCATCTCTGACTTTCGGCCACGCCAAGTGCCCATTCTGATTTTAATACGCCGGGTACCCTTTTACCTTTTACGAATATAGGAGGTTAAGTAACCATCACAATAGGATTCTTGAATTGATCACTCGAGAATCAGGAAAAAACAATAATAAAAGAAAAGAAAGGAAATTCGGATTTTGACCTAAGTAGACAAAATCGGCACAATTTCTGAATTCTTTATCTCTATTTTGCCTCGGAATATGTTTGACCGACTCATATTCCTTGTCAAAAATCCGGATAAGAGAGGCGGTTTGTCATACCCCAATTTTGTCGGCAAGGTCAAAACCTAATTTTCCCCAAAAATAAATAAATAAAAGAAATAGCATCATGCATTGCATTTAGGGTCCTAAAAAGTCATTCCAAAGTTTCTAAAATCATTTTTAAAGTTGAAATGCAATTTTTGGACAAGTTAGGATTTTTAGGGTAAGGGGCATTTTGGTCATTTTACATAGCAGGATAATTTTCTCGTCAAAAGTATGCACACACCAAAAGTATATTTTCTCTTATCCAAGAGAATTTTTGTACAATTTTTAGAGAGAATATCCTAGCCTAAAATAATTAAAATGCACTTTTCCTATTTTATTGCATAAAAAATATTAAAGACCATTTAATATTTCCCAAATTATTAAATGACAATTTTGGTTGTCTAAAAATAATTAGGGAGACTATTTTATGGTGCCCAAAACATGTTACATATTTCCAATAGGTGCACTTCTATTTTACATGCCCAAAAATTTAAATTTTCAAAAACCAAAAATGGGAAGTGTCCTCGATAAGACAAAACACCAAAAAACCATTTTTTTATTTTCCCCTCACATTTCAGCATATTATCGCCACATACCCCCTCTCCCTCCTTCTAGAAGTTTCTACACACTTCATTTCTTATTCACTAAGATTTGATTTATTCTATCCTTAACTTTGCCTCTTTGGTAAATTACCTCACTCACTTACACTAATGCTTCCACCCAAAAATGCAAACTTACTTCTTTGGTAACATCCCATCACAAAAATACCCTAACCCTATTTCATGAGACACTCCTTTCCCAAAATAAATAAAAGTTTATTTCCTTTTTCTTTTTCCTATGGCTTGCCTGCACTCTCTCACACACTCACCTTCACTTGTGTTTCTAAATACCCCTAATCCATGTGATGATTCATCCCAACCCTCCATTTAATTTTAAGACTCAATCCTAGAGGCTCATCAAAAACAAAAAGACAATGATACCCCAAAACCTCAAAAATCTATAAATACCTCTTCCTTTTCACCCATGAAGGACTTTTGCCTTTCATTCCCTTCAAAAAACACAAAAACAATTCTCCTCTCTCTCTCTCTCTCTTCAAAGGCGAAGCCATTCTCCTCCTCCCTCTCATCCATTTCTTTCAATCTCTTCTTTTCTCTCTTAGAAATAAGGTAAAAACCCTTGATCCCTTTGCATCATCTTCAAGCATTATACATTAGAACCTATTTTCTTCTCCTCATCTTGCATTTTCTTCATCATTTAGCACATCTATCATATTCATTTTCATAATGTAGCTTGTTGTTGTTGGTGGGTGAGATTTGGTATCTCACCCTTAATAAATGGTTTTATGATGCTTTATGTTAATTTTGTTGTCATTTTACTAAACAAAAAATAGGCTCAAGTTAATTTTATGTTTCTTCATTGTGAGTATTTTATTTTAGTAGTAATGTTGTTCTTGTTTAGTTGTTGATGATCTAGTCATATGATCTATCACTAGTGCTTAAGGCACTTTGATTTGAGTGATGGAGATGACTAGAAAGGATTCAAGTTCATTTCATAGCTTAACCTTATGTTCATTTCGCATACTCCAAAATAAATTAGGTTTTGCTTGATTTTCAATTTGTTTTGTTGATGATCTTGCAAAAGGATTCACCACTAAGTACTTGGTACTTTTGATTTAAAGTGGTGAAGATTGCAAGAAAGGATTCAAGCTTATTTTCATAGCTTAACATCTTGCTCATTTCGCATATGTAAATAAATTAAGTTTCATTTGATTTTTAATATGTTTCTTGGTTTAATTGTTGATGATCTTGCAAAGGGATTCACCACTAAGTACTTGGTACTTTTGATTTAAAGTGGTGAAGATTGCAAGACAGGATTCAAGTTTATTTTCATAGTTTAATATCATGCACATTTCACATATTGTAAATAAATTAGGTTTTGCTTGATTTTTAATTTGTTTTGTTGATGATCTTGCAAAAGGATTCACCACTAAGTACTTGGTACTTTTGATTTAAAGTGGTGAAGATTGCAAGAAAGGACTCAAGTTCATTTTAGAGTTTAACACCATGTTCATTTCACATATGCTTTAATAAATTAGGTTTCATTTGGTTTTGATATGTTTCTTGGTTTAGCTATTGATGATCTTGCAAAAGGATTCACCACTAAGTACTTAGTACTTTTAATTTAAAGTGGTGAAGATTGCAGAAAGGATTCAAATTTATTTCATAATTTGATGTCATGTTCCTTTTCGCATTGTGTGCAATAAATTAGGTTTAGTTTGATTTTTGATGATCTTGCAAGAGGATTCCCACTAAGTACCTAGTACTTTTGATTTAAAGTGGTGAAGATTGCAAGAAAGGATTCAAGTCTATCTCATAGTTTAAATGTTTAATGTTCTTGTAATTTAATTATGTTGTTGTTGGTTGATGATCTTGCCAAATGATTCCCACAAAGTGTTTAGAGTATTCAATCCAAAGTGATGAAGATGGCTAGAAAGGATTCATTAGATTTAATTTTGTACAAGTTGTCTTTTCACCCTTTACTTTATCTCTTAATAATTCTTGTAAGATAGTCATAGATTTTTGCTTAATACTCAAAGTTTTCCTTGCATGTTTAGTCTTGGCCATGGGCCTATTTTCATTGAATAATACCTTCCATTGTTTGATCTATAATTAGGGTTTGGATTAGGGTTGGTGCCTTATGTGTGCCTTTAGGTTAAAGTTTAGGTTTGAGGTTTAGGTTGCTAGATTGTTTTTAGGTTGAATAAATACATGCCTTGCTTGGGACTTATTTTGCAATTTCACATGTTAGCTTAGATTCCTATTTCATGATACTCTTGTGTATTAATTGTTATTTGCTTGTGAATTTGCAATTGTTGCGCTTTGGTTTAGAATAAAAAGGATTTGCAAATGTTCTACTTTCTTTTCAAAGCCCCAAGTCAAATGTTTTCAAATAAAAAACTAAGGCTCTTTTCATAAATAAAATCATTAACCATCACTCGAAGCTTAGCTTGTTTGATCGTTAATGATGGAGTTACTAGTGGTAGTCACTCGAAGCCATTGCTTGTTTGACTATCATGAAAGCTCCACACCTTAATCAAAAGCAAATTAATAAAAAAACTCAAAAACAATATGAGTCATTAGTGTTAATCATCACTAATACTCATCCTTTTCCAAAATAATTTCAAAAAGATAATAAAGCGTTGCGACTAGTAATCACTTGAGTATTTGCTCGATTGATTATCGGTTCCAACACTTTTCTTTCAAGTTAGTAGTGAGCGCCACTCGAAGCGAAGCTTGTTTGGTATTCATGAGCGCTTGAGTCATATTTCAAAAAACCAAAAGATAAGATAAAGATAAAACACGATTTTCAAAACAAAGAATTAAGAACTACGTAGCTTTGATCCCTCGGTCATTGAAGTGCGTAGGGGCAAGGTCATATCCGTCAAGCTCGCTTTCAAAAATCACAAAATAAAGAATTAAGAACTACGTAGCTTTGATCTCTCTCGCCAATGAAGTGCGTAGGGCCAGGGTCATATCCGTCAAGCTCACTTTCAAAAAAACCTTAGTTCAAGCTCGCTTTTCAAAAATCTCAAAAAGACTCCTTTCTCCCTTGTCTTCTATAAAACTCTTTCAAATAAAAGGAAAAGAAAAGAAGTAGAACGATTATTTTCAAATCAAGCGATCCAAACCACACATCGAATTAATGGTTCCCTTTCGGTAGAAAGGAGGTGTGTGAGTGCTAATACCTTTCCCACACCTACCGAGCCCCGAACCTACATTTACATTTTGAAAGACCACCCGCCTTTTTGTAAAAGACCTTTTCTAATGTTTTGGTCTAAAAATTAAAATATTAGTGGCGGCTTCACAATTTTCACGTTGTACACTGAGAAATCCCAAACCGGATTTTTCGGGGCGCAACAAGAATAAGCAGCTGAAAAAAAGGAGATCAGTTGGAATGAATAATTATTATCTCATATTGATCCTCAAACTAAACAATGTGAACTAGAAGTTCAAAAGATAATTCATTTGCAAAGCTTAGCAAATTGTCTACCAAAAATGCATTTACTGATCCAAAAGGTGTGACCAAATCATATATATCATTTGCTAATGCTCAATACAATGGATGTCCCTGTTGGACAATCTAATATTGCAAATAAGTCTCAACCACGTCTGAAGAGTGGTAGACCAATCGGTTCCAAAGATAAAAATCCTCGAACAACAAAAGGAGCTAAAAAAAATGGTGCAAGCGAGGATATAGAAACTCTAAAAGAGTATTCAGACATAATTGACATTACAGTTCCAGAAGAACTAATCAGGTACCTGAAAAGTTATGAAATTAATGAGATCTCAATGAATTATGTCAAGAATGAAATTCAATGGGGCAAAGCGAAGTCAACATTGACAATATTTTCACATATATTATAGCGCTAAGTTGATAATTGATGGCGAGGATCATGAAGCAAAGTCTACTAAAAAATGTAGGCAAAGTGAGAATTGGCCAAAATTGAAAGATGAAATTGAAGCAGAATTAAGCTCAATTTACAAAAGTTTTTGGACCTGTAGTCCAAACACACGAAGGTGTGAAACAGGGCGTGTACATATGGATTTTTGTGTGTGCAAAAGCAGAATGAGAATGGTGAAATTGTGAGATACAAAACTCGACATGTTGCTCAAAGCTAGACAAGTACTTTTCAGTACTTAATTAGCCTTGTAGTGCATGAAGAACTCAATTTTCACAAGATAAATATTGCTACAATTTATTTGTATGACTCATTTGATAGTCATAACTATCAAAGATCCCCGAATGATTTAATATTACAATGCACACTTTTTGGAATCTCGAGATTATTACTCAAATTGAATCAATCCCTCCATGAGATAATGTAATTTGAACACATATGGTATTATCGTCTAAATTTATATTCTACGAGGATATAAAAAATGACACCACTTGTCCATAGAGTTATATGAAAAGATCAATACACGAATGTGCTATAGTTTTCTATTATTGGAACTCCTGAAGAGCTTTCCAAAATTATAGATTACTCAAAGAAATAGTTCTATATGAATGACCTCAAACTATATAAAATGGGTTTTTAAGGTTGAACATCGATCTCTACATCAGAGAAATCCCAAAAGGATTCAAGATATAAAGAAATATCTTCAAATAAATTCTTTTGAAAAACAAAGTCTCATATTGATCTGTAGAGATTATTTATATTCAATACATGAGTTGTGTGGTAAGAATATATGAAATATTTGAGTTCCAAAGACTATGAAAGCATGCATGCATATTGCAAATGTTGTATCCCTTGATATCAAGGTATTATGTGATATTTCATCACAAACCAAAATTCATCGAGAAAAAAGGGGTAAGATGCGTATTTCTGTTTGACTATTATAATGAATAAATCATTTTATGTGTGTTACACAAATTAACCATGCAGATATAAATTAATTTTCTGATCTATATCAAGTCAGATTGTAAGCCAACTATTATCTACATGGGGCGACATTTAAATATCTTTATGATCGATAAAACAATCTATGGTTCTTGCTTATTCATTTAAAGCTCAAATGCCAACAATTCAAGGAAGATGTCACGAAGATAATATTGGCACAAAGCTCACAAGTGATCATGAAAGAACAAAATAGATTGTTTCATATGCACTTCGGGAGAAAACTCGGATGTTGGAAGTCATATTCTTAGTGACATTTCAAGCGGGGAGAAAAAGCGCACTCTTTTTTCCTTTACCATGGTTTTGTTCCCACGGGTTTTTTCTGAAAGGTTTTTAACGAGCGGTTCCTAAATGATATTGTACTCTTTTTCCTTCACTAGATTTTTATCCCTTTGGGTTTTTCTAGTAAGGTTTTAATGAGAGCATATCCTCGGTGGACATCAAGGGGAGTGTTATGAAATAATATATATGGATGTCCACTTCTCTTCCTCTTCCACTACTCTTGTATTTACTCCCTTTGTAATGGGTTGCTAGTGGCTTTACATAGGTTGATCTTTCACTTCACTCCTACCCTATAAATAGGGCTATCTCCTATGTGTAAATGGACTTGTCAAGTGAAATACAAAGACTATTATATTCTCTCCTTCTCTTATGATTCTTTTGTTCTTCATATTGCTATAGTTTCATAACACTTTACACATTTTGTTTCAAACTAATTTTTTTACCATCAAGTATACCAAAACACAATTGTCTAGCATATCACTTTACATATTTTGTAATTAAATTAAAAAAATTTCATTGAATCAATTATTTAACAACAAAATTTGCATATTTAAACATCTAAGTTTTTTTTAAACTTTAAAGTATCTCTTAAAAAATAAACATAAAGAAAATACAAAATCTTAAAATATAAAAGAAGTAAGAAAACAAAAATAGATAAAACCAAAAAAAGAAGGCTTCATTTCTTTCCAGTGGTGGTCGCCAGAGCAAGGTGGTTGATCAGGATATTTTTGAGGGGTTTTAATGCGTACAATGAGGGATTCCAAATATCATGTTAGTTTTAAGTTTAGAAGTCTATGGTGGCGAAACGTGAAGAAGGAGTAGATGCAAAAGTTTTCCGATCTACTTTGTTTCTGAAAAAGGTTGAGACTTTGCATACTTTTGGTTTTTTCATTCGCCACGTGCTTACAAAGCTAAAAATTTCCTTCCGTCTTAGTTAATTTTCTCATTAAATCCCGTCAATGATGGTACCATGTAATTGGTCTCCTTCGTTACTTTTCATCTCATTTCATTTTCTCTTTGTTAATTTCTTATTTCATTTATTCTTTAACACTACATGATTTGTCAAAAAGCGCCTTATAAGCGGCGCTTTAAGTAAAAGCATACGGATAGCCAAAAGCGGCTAACCCATACCCAGCGCTTTTTAAAAAATGCTGCCCATTGCCTTTAAGCGCACTAGCCATACCAGTAGCTTTTAAAAAGCGCTGTCCATTGCTTCACGCTTTCTCCCAATACCCAGTAGCTTTTAAAAAGCGCGCCCATTGCTTCACGTGTTCTCCCGATACCAGTAGCTTTTAAAAAGCGTTGGGTATTGGGAGAACACATTCTCCCAATACCCAGCGTTTTTAAAAGTCTTTGGGTATAACTACACCAAAATAAATCAGATCTCACTTCACAAGTCCACTTCTCCTTCTTCCTTCACCTGCTCTTATTCTTCTTCTCCTTCTCCTTTTACTTCATCAATGGCCACTTCCGCATTCAACGACGTCGTTGAAGTCAATCTGAAACATTTTCGAGAAAAAAAACTCCCACACTCGTTTTTCTCGCCCCTCCAAAACCAAACCCCTAATTTTCCCAAAACCACACTCGTTACTCCCGTGTCCATTACCCTTTCATCTTACTCCCCTTTCATCTTACCTCTCACCCTAACATCTCTGAATTTCCTCTCCCCACGCTTTCCACTTTCACTCTAAAACCCTAAATGTCCAAATCTGAAACGAAACTCTCAAAACCATAGAGAATCTAGATTCAAATCTGAAACGAAACTCTCACTCTCGATCTCACTTCAGTACTCTTCTTTGTTCACCTCAGTCTATGTTCTTCTTTCACAACTCTCACTCTCGATCTCGCTTCTCTTCTACTCTCTTTTCTTACCAAAACCTAAACCCCGAATCTTTAAATCGAGAAAGCCGTATTCGAAACAACAAAAAGATCGATCAATGACAACGAAATCGCTACAAACCAGTGTATTTCTTTGTGTAACTCTTACTCTCAGAAATTTCTTCAATATATTTGCGCTAAAACTAATGTTCATATGATTTTGTTTTGGTGTTCATATGTTTCTTTGTGTGTTGAAACACAAGTGTTTTGCAGAAATTTAAACAAACTCTAAACTCCTCATTTAAGTATATGTTTTTCTTTACTAGAAGTTGTATTGTTTTAGTTTTATTTTTGTTTTTGGTTTGATGTTCATAATATATAGGTACAGTTATTTTTAATGTTTTTTCTATTAAGCTTTTTTCCTTTTGTTTTTTCGTATCCTAGATGTGAATTTCTAGAGTTAACATGCATTACATTTAATTTTATTTCTGAGGCTATTGCTTATATCCATTTAAGTACAGGCTATTGTTTAATTTTACTTATCATTTAATTTCATTTAGGGATTTCTATTAATTTTACTTGTCCATTCTGTTTAATTTTACTTGTCCATTTCAATTTTATTTGCAGGCTATTGTTTATATCCACTTTTTGTAATTTTAAGGATTTAAAAATTATACTATTGATCAAAGCATTTTTACAAGGGCCTTATTACTCTAGGGAAGGTTGGTAATAGAATTGTTGTCTTGAATCTTATTTATCCTACATGTATTATACAATTTATCAATTTAGTCAATGTTTGGTTTTCTTTTTTTGTGAGATTCTTATATTAGTAATTGTTAACATGGTTAAATTGTCTTGGTGAAAATTTGTCCTTGTTGAGACTACTAGTGGAAACACTTGGAATAGGGATGGCATTCATTGCGACACTTAAAGGTTACAAGGTAACCTTAGCAATGCCGACTTCAATGAGCCTTGAGAGAAGAATTTCGCTCCTTGCTTTTTTGGGGTGACTTGCATCTCACGAGATCTGCTAAGGGCTTCAAAGGTAGTTTTCAATAGGAGATTCACGATGCTTTTATGCCTTGTCAATTTGACAATCCCTGCAAACCCAAAGGTAATTCATCTTGATACATTGTAGTATGGTAAATTGATAATCTAATGACAAAAATGTTGTTTTAATTTGTATATACTTCACTACTAGAAAACTAGTTCGGTGCTTGATTGGAATAGCTAGTTTGTTTTTGTCTTGTTTTTCCTTACTTGCTCTGTTGTATCTTAGGGTTGGCCTTTTAGTTTTAGGCCTCTTATGGTCTCATTTTGTAAGGAGTTTTTGGTGGGGTGCTCTGTGGTTTTATTGATCCCACAAGACTTAAATTTGGTGTACCTAATTATAGCCATTTGTTTTGGTTGTGGATTTGAGACACAAACTTGATCATTTTCTTATTGTGTTGCGAGTAAACATAGAGTATGATCTTGATCTAAAAATTGGGAAAATTTGTGATGCAAGAAGCACAAATTGCCGAGGGAAAAGTAAATGATCATTTCCTCTCATTGTATAGCAATCTAGCATTGACATTCAATGTAAGCATTGCATTATGTACTAGGGAATATTCTCTTTGTCTTTCTATTTGTTGGGTTTTTACGTAAAAATATGATATGACATTACTATTGTGGATTCATTTTGTCTTTGCATTTTCGAGTCTGCCAACATTGAAGTTTTATATGCTTAAAGCGTTGTCGTTGCACATAAGCCTTGATACTCATAAATCAAAGGTAAACCATTAACATGTACCATAATAAAAATTGTTAACTAGTTACATGTTGTCTCTTTGTTGTGGAAGCACTCTCTTTGCCTAGATTCATTGCCTCAAGAAATTTTTTCTTATATGTGAAATATTTGAAGTCCAAACAAAGTATCTTCTCCATCTTTGTCTTCAACAATGTGAAAAATGATAACTCATGTTTGATTTGTTCATTTTCCAAAAGCCATGGAAGATATGGATTTGGCATGATGATATGGAAGAAAAATAGAATTAATATCTTTTATAGTTTGTAACACACGTTTAATTTGATATTTAGAAGACATGTTTGAGTACAATGGATTGCAGCTAGATGCTTGTGGTTTGGCACTAGCAATGAAAGATTTTGTCTATGTTAAATTATCGATTAACTTTCCTAAAGTAGTTTTAGGTCAAGTATCTCCTAAATTGGTCTTAACTTTCCTAACTCAATATACGTATATTTAACAAAGCTGAAATAAAATGGCGTTCAAGTTCTTTCTTACGTATATTCGAGGTCCTTACTACTATAGTGTAAGGCGAGATAAGTCATTTGGGCGTGATATTTACGATGCTCATTACAAGGCTAGGTTTAAATTTGGCAAATTCATATTTTGATATTTTGGATGTATGATTTAATTTTGGATGTATGATTTAATTTTTGGATGTATGATTTAATTTTGGATGTATGATTTAATTTTTGGATGTATGATTTAATTTTTTTATGATGTATGATTTAATTGAGTTTAAATACAACAAACTCATAGATATCACTATTAAAAAATATTTTAGATGTATGATTTAATTTTTTTGTTGCAAATATAAAATGGAAAATACACAAAAGCGAAAAAATTAAAAAAATTAAACAATGGGCAGCGCTTTTAAGGAAGTGCTACCTATAGGGGACAAGTTTGGGCAATGGGCAGCGCTTTTTAGGAAGCGCTGCCTATTTGAGGCGTGTTTGGGCAATGGGCGTATTTGCCTATTTGAGGGCGTGTTTGGGCAATGGCAGCGCTTTTTAGGAAAGCGCCTATTTGAGGACGTGTTTGGGCAATGGGTGGCGCTTTTTAGGAAGCGCGCCCATTGTTGGAGTGGGAATACCAGCGCCCGTTCGTTCAGGCGCTCAAAAGCGCTGCCCATGGATGAAAAAAGCGTTGCCTATATACTAATTCTGTTGTAGTGTAAGTAGCTTTCCTTGCGCTTTCATAAATCAATGCATACACTCTCTTGCTTCTTCCTCTCCTCCCTCGATGTCGCTATTTGAGTGATTTTGAAAAGCTTGGATTTTGCCGACATTGGTTTTGGTTTTGGTTTACTACTGCATGCGTATAAACTAATTCATATTTTTTCTTATATTTTAATGTTGTAAAAAATAATAATAGTTTGGGTACAAAATACGTAAGATGTGATGCTAAGCTGTATGTTTGTGGGTACTTTAACGTTCGGAAAAAAATTAAGTGTTCAAATACTACTTTAGCGTTCAAAAAAATTTTAATTATTAAAATATGTGAAGTTTGTTCCTCAATAACCGGTTGGACGGAAAAAAAATAATTTGATTACAAATAACATATTGGTTTTGGTTTTTTTTTTTTTTTTTCTCTTTTTTTCCATTTTTGTTTCTTTTGGCTTTTCTTCAATTTTTTCTTCTCTTATATTTTAAGGAGTGATTTACTGTCTCGAAAATTTTTAGATGCCTAAAAAGTGTGGTTTGGTGTACTTGATCGTGAATTTTTTTTTTATTTTGTAACAAAATGTCTAAAGTGAAATGTTAAGTAGTGTGTTTTGAGGTACTTACAGGATTTGAAAAAAATTTAACTCTTCAAATACTAGAAGTTTGGTAAAATATAATAATAAGTTTGTGAAAAATTAAAATACGTAAAGTGTGTTCCTCAATAACCATCTCTTTTTGATTTTATAATCTTCTTATTTAATTTATAGTTTTAATTTAATTTTATCTCACGGGAACTTCACCACATTTACAATAAATCATCAATCGTAGTACTCTTTCAACTTTCTATATGTGCTTCTATTTTATTTGTAATTTCCATCAAATCCATCACGATACCATGTGTTTCACTTTCTATTTTATTGTCTTCTTTATTTTGGTCATTTTGCACTAATGGGTATTAAATCTTTTCTTTAATTGGTTTTTATATTTTTATCTTTCTTTAATATTCGAGTACATGCAATGTTGTTGCAATGACTCCCGTGGAAATTTCAGCCACATTTTAAATCTTTAATATTTTTATCTGTCTTTAATAGAACCTTCATCATCTTCTTTCAATGAGACCTTGATCACATTTACAATAAAACCTCCATATTCTTTTCAACTTTGTATAAGCTGCTCATATTTTATCATGGGTTTTCCTTCAACCATGCATGATACCCCGAGTGCTTCACTTTTTCATTGTATTGTCCTTTTTTCGATAAGCAATTTCATTGAAAGGAGCACAAGGGTGCCCATCCTCATACAATGAGAAAAAAAAATATACGGAGGATGTTCAATTTTCTTTCTTATTATGGGTTCATTTTTGTATTTGTATTTAATGAATGTTGATAATTATTAAAGTTCTTTAGACTTTTTCTTCTTATTTTATCTACGGAGGATGTTCAATTTAAATGTCTTTATTAAAGTTCATTTTAAATTTATAATATTTATTATTTAATTAATATTTATAATTTAATTTTTATTCACAGTTATTAGATTTTATATTTTGCAAAGTAACATCATTTGCTTAATGGCATAAGCTACTTATTAGATTTTATATCACAGTTGACAAGCTCGATGTTGACCAGTACAGAATTTTCTTTCAAGTAAGATGCGATATTATTCTTTCGAAAAAAATTAATTACTCGATTATAAGATTAAATTTAGCCAACCCCGTGCATCGCACAGGTTATGGGGCTAGTGATCCCCTTATTTGCGCTGTCCATTTTGAAAGAGAGAGAGACGGAGGCGATGGAGACAACATGAGAAGGGGAAGGTTCGATTTGGGTATCGGGTGAGATTGGAGGTGGGTTTGCTTGGCGGTGAGATAGAGGGACAATTTTGGAGAGGAGGATCCGCGATGGATGAGTGAGGAAGGACGGTGGTTGGGTGGTGGTTGGAGATGGGTTTGGGTGGAGGCCGAAAGTGGTTGTTGGTGGTGGCTTCGTCCCCTACATTTTTTTGGACAAGTCAGAATGTTATTTTGTAATCCGATTGCTGTATGAGAATTTTCTGTCTGGGTCATTTTCGCCGTCTCCCCTCCCCCTTGAGATCTGAATTTTTAGCCATTTTATAAGAAAAACTAGGTTTAAATCATTAATGACCGTTGACCGGTTTTGACTTTTGTTTGGGCTTTGACTTGCTAAGGAGATCCGACCCAAATAAGCTATTGTTGTTTGCTGACTCTTGAATCTGCTGAAACTGCCGTTTTATTTATTAATTTCGTATTCATCATCCCGGATTGATGTAAGACAGTTATTAAATCTACTACTTTTTGTAATTTTTTGAATTATATATTTTTTAAAAAAGAGTAAAAATAATGCGAAAGTGACAAAAACGAGTAAAATAGCGTATTTGGCGACTAAAACACGCAAAAATAGCAAAAAAGTGCATATTTTTGTAATTTTTAGAAAACGTCAAAAATACCGTTAAAAATTGAGTGTTCACAGATTGCCCTCCGTTCTTACTCTCTTACGATATAATACACAAACCATGTTCTTTAATTATCATTAATCAAAATTTCTCTCATTTTCGGTTATTAGCTACTCACAATGATTACATAATAATGGTCGCTATTATTTCTTACAAATAATATGTTACAAATAATCTCATAAAAAATATGTTACAAATAATCAATTTTCAGTTACCATACAATTACATTTACACACTCCACATATTTTGTGGCTAAATTTAAGTTCCTGCAAGGAAAAAATTAAGTCACTGATAATTGCAATTTACGTTTCAATGCATTTTCAATTATATAGGCATTCCATTCCGATTCTCAACATAAGTACAATCACTCCAATTGTTCAATATATGTCAAAGCCATAAAATTCATTTGATCCAATATATTTGTTTTACCTTATCCTTCCACTTACCATAAAATGGCTAATTAACTTTGCGAATGTTTTGAAGTACAGGAAAAGTAGAAGTGCTCATGTTCTCGCGTGTCTTACTCTTACGTACATGTATTCTATGATAACTACTTTTAGATGATCACGTCTCTTTAAGAGCATAAAAGACTAAAATCGAAGTCGTGATATCGCTTTCTATTCGATCGAGTACGTTCTTCTACTTCCATTTCTTTTATAAATTATTTCCAAGTTATCTTTATAACATGATAAATTGGAAGCTTTTGTTCTTTTGTAGATTTTCCTCATAATCTGTTTCCCATGAATTTCAGTTTTTATTTTAGAACATTTGTTATTATTTGTGTTCAATAAACTTCTATATAATGTCTTCATAGTTTGGTTTTGCTATATTGTCTCTATCTTACTAAGGGAATTTCTACGGATGGACTCAAACCTAAGGTTTACAATCGAGTAAGAGGAGACACGCAGAGAGAGAAGTTATTGTGGGGTATATGAGTCATGATGAGCTTATGATTGTGAAAGAGATTTGGATCGCTACTTTCCACAAATTGGAATCTGTGGTAAGTGGGGTTTGGTGGCCACTTACCACAGATTCCAATTTGTGGTAAGTAAGCATCTAAATCTCTTTCACAATCATTCTATACTTCGGAACTATATAAACCGAATATTAAAGTGAAAATAAAGAGAGATAAAGGCATAGTAAAATACCTAAATGCTTCATATCTTTGTGGTTAGGCATTGGATGCTACTTACCACAAATTGGAATTTGTGGTAAGTGGGGCTTAGTGGCCACTTACCACATATTCAAATTTGTGGAAAGTGGAAACCAAATAGTTTAACATATATATATTTATAAAACATTATTACTAAATTACCCCAAAAACCCTTTTTAGTAATAGTTACTAAATTTTTATTTAGTACCCTAAGTCACACTCTTAAACCCTTTAAAGATATCTCTGTTATCTCTTTATCTATCTCTTTCACTATATTGAATTTATTTAGTAGCAACAAATATTCTATGACAATTTAATTGGATGGTGTTGATTATTTTTTGATAGAACTCTGCAAACCCCAAGTTTCAAAAGTGTGAGTTCCGTTCGTCTTCTACTAAATAAAATGAAGACGGGATAAATGCATTCTATATCTCTGTTCCTTCTAAATGTACTTACTTAGATTTTGTTATGTTTAAATTTTAGTAATATTTATGAAATTTTTCGTATAAGGGATCACCATGCCATTTCGGTTATTGTTTGCAGTTGTGTAAATCCATAAAGGCAAAAATTAGAGAAAACCTAATTGCTACTGTTGTGTATGAATTGTTACGGAACCAATTGATTTCCATTTATGGTTGAAAACGGCAAGTGAGCTGGTGAGTTTTTTTTTGGATAAGTTGTGAGTGTAAATTCGTATCCTCTGCACCTATACTATTTTTCTTGCAATCTTTAGTTTTTGAGTTTTTTTGTTTATGTTTGCATTTTGCCTGATTGTCTAAATTTCACATATATATGATAACACAAACCAAACCTTATCTATGTTTGCATTATATAATTTAACATGTTTTTTTTACTCAGCAACCTTATAATTTAACATAATTTGTTGTTGTGTCAAAATAATAATAATTTGTTGTTATCACATTTTAGTAAATTTAGATTTAGATACACTTTTATTCACTTCTTTAATTTAAATTAATTATGTTAAATTTCTTCAGAAAATTATTTAAATTTAATATAATAAAAATTGTTTCCCGTGCATCGCACGGGTTGCATACTAGTGATGTTATAAGATGAAGTTGCGTTAATGACCATATACCTGAGCACCACTATCTTGGCTGATTCTGCCTCTCCGAAGGTTGTCCTCAAGTCAAGGTAGCCTCGGAATTCAACTTATTCGCCTATGAAACTGACGAGTGTTCCTGGATAGTCTTTCAGCAATTCCACCGGTAGCTTGAGATCTTGGAAGCACCTCCAGTACATGACGTTGGCTGAGCTCCCGCCATCTACTAGTACTCGGGCAACCCTGTAACCACCGGTTGTGATGTGAATTACGTTGGGATCTTTGAATGAAATTTGGACCTGTTGAAGTCGATGATGTCAAAAGAGATTGGTGGATATTCTTGGCTCGGTGTTTCCGTGTCGTTCTTTGTTACTGATTACATTATGGCTCGGGGCATATCTCTTTACGGACGACGAGGTTGGACCCACTTTGAGAATCCTCCAGAGATATTATTCACATGGCCGTGATCTCGCCACTTCATGTCCCTCTTTTCTGCGGTGGGTCTTTCCTCGATCCTCCTCTTGGATAAGGGTGTTCGCAGTGCGGTTTGGTTTGGTTTTGAGACAAAAAGGGAACTGAACCACAAGGTAAAATTACATCTTTATTTGGTTTGGTTCGGTTGGCTTCCTAAAATAAAACCGAACCAAACCAAACCAAACCAAACCAATGCGGCTTGGATTGGCTCGGTGATATTAACAAACCGAGGAGGTACATGATCGTAAATCCCGGCTTTATTTGCCCCAACCCAATGATGTAACACACTGTTGCCAAAAGAAATTGTTTGATGGGTTCTGCGCACCCGAACCCGCCTCAATATGGATAGCACGCGGGTTGCACTTGACCCGATGTATATAAAGATTCTTTTCACTCTCTCTCCGTCAGAAAACCAAGAACTCTTTCCTCTCTTCTTGAAACTTCGTTTCACCTTCTCTCTCTTCTTCTCTTCGTGAAACCCTAGTTCGGATGAAGCTCTCACCACAACTATGGTGATTAAAGCTTCACTAACTTCAGTTTCACGGTCAATGATGAGTTGTGATGATGATGAATCAAAACCCCAAGGTTTTGATCTGAATCCAAACACCCTGAGACTAGAATCTTCACTTCTCACTTCGCGATAAAGACCGTCCAACTTCGCAAACCCTAGTTTGCTTCAAGATGGTTGATTCACACAATCAAACACCAGAATCACGTCAAGCTAAGGTATAATCTCTCTTTCTTCACAGTTTCTTTAATTTCCTTCTTAATTTTGTTCACTGTAGCAGAAACCCTAATTTCTGCACTTGATGTTTTGCAGGTGAAGAACAAGTAATCAAGGTCCTCAGTGATCAAGAACAGTAAATCTCACACCCTTGTGACTTTTGATTTATCCTTTCTCTGAACTGAACAGAAAACCTTCTTTTCGGTTGTTCTTCTTGCATGCACACTATGAGCTTCACGTTGAAGCTCAAACCAAAAGCCTTCTACCAAACACACCTTCAAGAATCCTCACACAGGTAACTAACACTCTCTTCTCGTATGGCTCGGTCATTGTCGGCCGATCTTTGGGGATTCGAGTTTCTCGCTTAAGCTTCGCCCATTTCTATGGGTATGACAAAGATCGATTCCATACACAAGTTCAAGCGGCGACTCGGCCAATGAATGGGGTCGTCCTATATGCCCAGAGAACGGACTGCAGCTCCTCGACCCAATTCCCTTTTGCTTCGTCAAGTCTTCTTTTTAAACCTCGTAGGATGACTCTGTTGGCCGCTTCAGCTTGGCCGTTTGTTTGTGGATGCTCGACCGAGGTGAAACGCTGCTTCACCCCTAAGTCGGCCAACATTTCTCTAAACCTCTTATCTACGAACTGGGTACCATTGTCTGTTATCAACTGCTGTGGAATTCCAAAATGGGCTAGCACACACCGGCCGAAGAACTTGCTTACTTTTGCCGATGTGATAGTTGCAAGAGGCTCGGCCTCGATCCACTTTGTGAAATAATCGACTACCACGATCAAGAACTTGAACTGGCCTGGAGCAGGTGGAAACGGGCCTAGTAGATCCATGCCCCACCAGGCGAACGGCCAAGGTGAGACGAGACTTCGCAATTCTGAAGATGGTGCAACATGGACGTCGGCAGGTACTTGACATTTCTTGCATTTCTGAACTAATTTCTTAGCATCTTCGTCCATGGTCGGCAAGTAATAACCGGCCCTAAGAGCTTTCTTTGCTATGGAACGTGCACCTTGATGGCTTCCACAAACACCCTCGTGGATATCTCTCAACACATGGTCCGGCTTCGACCGACGAAAGGCATCTCAGCAGTGGAGATGAGAATCCTCTTCGATACAATTTTCCTTCTATCATTGAATATTTGGTCGCCTTTAACCTGACCAATTTCGCTTGCTTTTGGTCGCTTGGCTCTTCTCCTCCAACAATATATCGTAGAATGGGGGTGATCCAATCATTACCTTGATCAACACAAAAAACGGCCAAAGGCTGGCTTGGCTTGGTCGATACGCTCGGCCGATTTAAAGTCTCCTGGATCAAGCTTCTGTGATTTCCAGGGCTTTTGGTACTTGCTAGCTTTGAGAGGATGTCCTTCGAACATTCTCGGGCCCTAGGCACATGCCTTACCCGCTTTCGGTCGAATCGCTTGAGAAGCTCCTTACTCGCCAAATAGCTTTTTGAGCACGCCGTCCTTAGCATCGTACAATTCTTTGATTTGTGAGACGATTAGCAAGGAATCTGAATGTAGTTCCACACGATCGACATTGAAATCTCTGGCGAGCTGCAGACCGGCTATGCACACCTCATACTTGGCTTGGTTGTTTGACGTGTGGAAGGCAAAAGTCAAGGATACTTCCACGCCAAGGCCTTCGGATTTTTCTAATATCGCCCGCCCGCTACCTTTACTATTGGGACGATCCATCTACGTAAAGTCCGTGTCATTGCCGGTTGCTCATCCGAACTGGGTCATCTCTCGGCTATGAAGTCGCCAACACTTGTGCTTTGGCGCCGATCCGATTCAAACTTAATCCCAAATTGGCCGAGTTCTCATCGCCCACTTTATCATTCTTCCCGCTGTGTCCGGCCGATGGAGGACTTGCCTTATTGGTTGACCAGTTCTCACCACGACCTGGTGGGCTACGAAATAGGGTCTTAATCGTCGAGCAGCCACCAAAAGTGCAAGAGCCAATTTTTCTATTTTTCGATATCTCTCGCCGCCCGCAAGACCTTTGCCGATGAAGTAGACCGCTCGCTTCAGTCGTTTCTCCCCGACTAAAACAAAGACTCAATACCTCTTCCGTTATTGCTAAGTATAGAAACAGAGTTTCCCCCGGCAATGGCTTAGTCATGATCGGTGGGTTGGTCAGGGCTTCCTTCAGTTCATCCAATGCTCATTGGCATTGGTCGGTCCACTCAAATTCGAATTCTTCTTTAGGAGTTCGAATAAAGGAAGCGACTTACGTGCCGCTTTGGGTATGAATCGACATCCTGCATCGCAAACAACCATGCCATTCAACACGCAGTTGTATTTCTTTTTCTTGGTGGTGGGCGGCCTCATATCAGAACGTCACCCATCCCACACTTGTCGACGCTTAATTAGCTTCATGCCTCTCAAAAGAAGATGCATCTGTTAGGTGAAAGCCCAAAAACTTGCCTTCCTTCTCACACCAAAGGTGCACTTTTCTCGGATTTAGCCTAAGTGAATTCTTTACATGCCTTCTTCAAAGACTCCTCTTAGGTCGCAACCACATGGTCCTGGGCTTGGTGGTGGGCGGCCTCATACTCTTAATGATCATATCATCTAAATAAACGAGGATATCAAACCGCAAGTTCAGATCTCAAGATCTTATTCATCATACATGGTCCTGGGTAATGATCATATCATCTAAATAAACTTCGTGATATCCGCTCAAGATCTTATTCATCATTTCATGCCGAAAGGCATTACCTTATACTGAAAGTTATACCACGATCTGTCATAAAGGCAGTCTTGTGTCGATCAGGGGGGTACATTGTAATCTGATTGTAGCCCGAGTAGGCATCCAGAAAAGATAATAATTTGTAGCCCGAGGCACCATCGACCAGCTTGTCAATGTTGGGCACAAGAAAGGCATCCTTCGGGCATGCTTTGTTTAGGTCGGTGTAGTCTACACACATACGCCACTTGCCATTCTTTTTCTTCACCAGCACGACATTAGATAACCAGGTCGTGTACTTGATCTCTTCGATGAAGTTAGCCTTCACAAGGTCCTCGACGGCCTTTGCTGCAGCTTGAGATTTCTCTTCACTTTGTGTTCGCCTTCTCTGGGCGACCGACAATCTCTATGGGAATACCGGGCATTTCTGATGCTTGCCATGCAAATAGGTCAGCGTAGTCCCTTAGGCATTCCACAAGGTCTTGTTTGACTTTCTCAGGTAGGTCGCTACCTAGCTTTTATCGTTTTTGCCTGGTCGCCGCTTCAACTCATATCATCTGTCGATTCCCACGAGGCTCGGGTCTTTTAACCTCGTTCTTTAGCTCTCGGGCTAAGTCGTCATCATTGTCCTCTGGTCGCTATCTAGATCATAACGAAGCGCCCGGATCGGTGAGATTAACTTAGTGACCTTCATCTGCTTTGAGCGCTTGGACCACACGGGCCTACCTCATCACAAATTTCTTGATACAGTAGTGGCTTTGCTTGGTCTGCTTTCAGGTCGGCCTCCGTGGTAACCACCGGTCGCCCCATCAGAAACTTCATTTTTAAATGCACCGTTGACGCAACGGCCTCTAGCTTGCCCAAGGTCGGCCTACCAATAATACACTGGTAGCAAGATTTGATGGGGAGTACAAGGAACGTCGTCCGGACCGTCCTGTACAAGGTGCTTTCTGCAGTATCGTTAGCAAATGTGACCAAGAGTTCAATTGTCCCCAACGGATAGGTGCTCGCTCCATTGAAGCCCGTTAGTGGAGTAGGATCGGCCTGCGGAATTATTTCACTTCGATCCACCTTCAGTTTCAACTCCTCAAACATTATATCGGCCGAGCTTCCTGGGTCGACCAGAATCCTACGAACCTCTGTGTTGGCCATGATTGCTGACACCACCCACGGAACGTAACTGTTTGGCCTGCCATTGAGCAGGTCTTCATCCCCAAAAGAAATGGGCGGTCTATTCGAGACCGGTCGTTCTGCTGAAGTCGTTCCAACCATTAGAATTTCATCCCACTTTCTCTTTGTGGCTTTGTTGGAGTCCCTGCGATCCAGTGGGTTCCCACCATGAATTACCATAGCAACATTGCGGCCTTTCGACTGCCGAGTGTCTCGATCTTTATCTTGGGCGGCCGTTATAGCGACGACGCGCTTTCCTCTGTCCTGAGCAGGTCCTCCTGTCTTTTCTTGAGGTCGCTCGTTTTCCTCAAACCTCACATACTTACCCAACTTACCTTTTTGAATAAGGTCTTCAATGTCGTCTTTAAGGGCCATGCAGTCGTTGGTGTCATGTCCTTTGCTCTTATGATAGCGGCAATATCTCTTGGTCGGCCGTGCCCCCTTCTTGAGCACGAGAGGTTCAGGCCGCTTCACACCCACAAACTCGTTGTTCTGGCACTCACTGTATATTTGTGCAATAGACGTGTTCAGACGAGTACGATGTTCAAATTTCTTGTCTCTATAGTCCGGCCGGTTGTCTCGGCGGCCTTCTTGCCCCTTGGCCGGTCTATTCTGCTATTCTTTAGGACGCACTCGGGCGCCCTTTCTTGCAGCCAGGGTTTCTTCATATGCCATATGATCATTGGCCCTCCTTAAGAAGAAGCTGAGGTCCTGATAGTGATTCAACGTGAATTCTTCTGCGAACCTGTGGTCCGGTCGAATACCACGTTTGAGGTACTTCAGCTTGTCCTTATCAGATAAGTCACGAATAGTCTCAGCCTCAGTGTTGAACCGGTTGATGTACTGCCTTAGTGTCTCATTATCTCCTTGAACGACCATGTCCAAGTGCTCCTCGTACCGATACTAGCAACGGTTGGCTGTGTAGTGGGCTAAGAAAATTCTGATTAGGCCCTCCCATGAGGAGATGGTGTTGGGACGAAGTGATTCCCACCATTCTAATGCTCGGCCGTCCAACGACTGAGGGAAAAGCCGGCATTTCATTGTTGACCCCAACTCTATATAGCTGCAATAATTGTTGAAATATCGGATATTCTTATCCGGATCTCCACGGCCATCAAACTTGTTTAGATTGGGCGGCTTTCTCAGGTCTCTTGGAATTCTGTAGCGCCTGATTTCTCTGGTAAACGGTCCGTTGCCGTTTTGAATGTCGTTCGACCCAAAGTGGCTGCATGGTGAGGCACGCCGTTGTTTGGCCATTCCATAGAATCCTCCCGGTTGGCCAGAAGGTGGAAGATGAGGAGGGTGTCTTCTGGGTCGCCCGCTGTGATCCCTTCATGATCGCTGCGAGACGTCCCTAATTCTTCCATCCCGATAATCTTCAAACTCTTCGTGAGAATCCCAGGATCTGCTTCTCGATCGACGTGAACCGGACGACTCGTAGGAGGAATATCTAGTGGGCGAGCGATCGAGTTCAGGACGATAGCGGAATCCTCGTAATCATCATAAGAGAGGGAACGGCGTCTGCGCACAACGGCTCAAGGGCAGCCTGTGTGCCCTAATTCGTCGTGCCGGGGATCGATGGGTAGTACTTTCCCGGCGAGTGAGGCTCCTTCGAGGAGGCGATCAGTGTCTACGTGCTGGCCGGCGTAGAGCAGAAGGTTCTCCGTCTTCCGCACGCTGGCGGGCCGGAATTGACCCTCTTTCATAACGAGAGATCAGCTCGTCTCTATCTGTGATGAGCTGGTTCTTGCTTTGTAACATTTGCAGGACGGCCTAAGTGATGTGCTCCGGCAATGGTTCTTCAATCCCTGCCTCGATCAGCTCGGCCGGCAATTGTTGAGGAGCGGGCAGTTGTACCTGCTCTAGGATCGGTCCGCGACCGCCACGCACTGAAGGCTCTTGTCGCGGATTTCCTTGAGATTCATGAACGGTGATCGCCACGCCCCGGTCCGCTGGCCGAGGATGATGCCGCCCGGAGGGGTTGAGTCGAGATGAGGCCCGCGTTTGGGCCGGCCGCGCGGAGCCATGAATGAAGTAGACAACGCCGGGCTCCCACCGTGGTCGCCAATTGATCGTACTCTGCAGACCAATGAAGTGTTGAAAATCCCCGCCAGATTGGCGGCCGTTGAGTTAGTGAAAGTACGGTCTTGGTCGCACGAGCACCTCGGTGGTACCGCAAAGACACTCCGACGCCAGTGAGTGGTCGCCGCAGGTAACACAAGGTAAAGATCATGTACCGATGCCATATGCGAATGGTGATATATATCGTAGAGCGCCCCGACCGATTTTTGCGAAAACTCGCCGCCGTTAGCGGAAGTAGTGCTCCAAGCAACCGAAGCTTGGGCGGCCAGCCGATATGGGTCGACGCCCAAATGCTATTTGAACCTCTTGGTTTTATCGATACACCCCTAACAAGATCGCGTTTCGAGTCTCAGAATGTTGCGCAGCAGCTTGTTGCAAAGCAATGTCAAGTAGAATAAGTGCACCGCCTAAAAGTTTTGGATTGCTACATCAAAGCCCTTGATCAGGCTCAACCCCCCTTTCTGAGCTTGAATTGTTAGTCTGCTCCTACACTTAAGCTTGAAATTAGGAATGAATTTAGTGAATTAGAGATGATCTGAAACTAGGCTAGTGCTAGTAGACCTAGGGAATTGCTAAATTTATATTAAAAACTTAGGGCAGCATAAGAAACTAAGTTTGGGGGTACTCTGAGATATATCAAGGCAAAGCTTGAAGGAATGCAAGTGTTGCAAAGAACCCCTCATTGCAAAGAATGTCGGGTTATGTGCACATAGTCTTAGGATGTTTAAATTTAAGTCTGAATGTAGGTGCCAAGCACCAAAGTCTGTAAATATGCAAAGTGCTGCAATTGCCCAATTAATATTGTGCAAAAAAAATCGAAAAAGCAAAAATGCTAACAAAAAGAAGTTCAAATAGAGGCATTGCAATACAAAAGTAAAGTCAAAGGTATGTACAAAGTACTGTTCTGAGTCTGTAATGCTGCAACAGCATTTGCTGCAGCAATGTCAAGTAGAATAAGTGCACTGACCTAAAAGTTTTGGATTGCTACATCAAAGCCCTTGATCAGACTCAACCCCACTTTTTGAGCTTGAATTGTTAGTCTGCCCTTCTTTTTGAAAATCTTTAGCATTCCCTAAAGAAAACCTCTCTAAGTCTTAGCTAAGTGAAATCTTGAACCTTGCTATGATCTGAACTAAGTTAAGTGTCACACACACACACTCTCGAAAGCGTAATCAAGTAAGGAACTCATTATTCGGAAGGTAAACTATTGAGTGATAATCTGAAAGTTGATGCTCAACTTGATTCTTCTTTGCTTATAATTGAATTGATTCACTGATTTAGCTTTGCTTGATAACAGTAGCGCTTGCCTGTGTCAAGTGTCATTGCTTGAGGACAAGCAACGGTTCAAGTTTGGGGTGTGATAACCATCATTTATGATGGTTATTACTTGCTTTCTAAGCTTGTTTTTAAGTGAATTTATTAGCATGTTGTGTGAATTAGCTTGTAAATGAGTGTTTAATTAGGATAGAGTTAATGGTCCAGGAATGAATTGGTTTGAATTGGGCATATTCATGCCCTTTGTGCTTTTAATTGTGTTTTGTTTAAGTGTTGCAGCAATACGTGCGTGCGTGTCGTGACCGGGATCTCGACGTTGACGGCTCAACAATATGTTTTTAAGGAGTCGCCACCCAATTTATTTTTAAAAGGAAAATTGAGAAAAACCTAAACCTTAGATTATCGGTCTGCGTAACTAGGTTGGATTCGGGAGTCGGTTATGTGAAGGGAATGGGTGAAAACTAGTTTCACTGCACCCCTAACACATCTTTCCTAAGACAGTTACCCTAAATTTGATTTGTGCAATAATTACTAAGCCGTTTAATTATTTGGAAAATCTAATAGATTTGACAAAATTCGTTATTTGAAAAGAGTAAAATAGCGATTAATTTGGAAAATCTTAATTTTGTGCGATGAGAGAGACTCAAAAGTCACGTAGTTCTTCCTGAAAATTTGTTGGTTGATTGATTTTAATTTTGAAGAGGTTTAAGATCTAAGTTGTACAACTCGAGTCTCTTAAACAGATGTTGCGGGATTGATAAGATGTACATCTCGATCAAACCCATATTTTTGGTATTTTTTGAAAATAGGTGCTACATAATAATGAACTGATTGGGGATTTTTCGGAAAATGCGTCGTTCGGTTTTGAAAATAGGTGCTACATAATAATGAATTGAGTGGTTTAGGACCAAGTTGTACAACTCGAGTCTCTTAAACTAGTGTCATGGATTTAATAAGATGTACATCTCGATCAAATCCAAGATATGCTATCAAATATATTGATAAGCATTCAATGATATATATCGAAACGTAATGGTGCATTCAAATCATGAATTAGACAATAATTATCACATGGTTTTAATTCAAAAATCCTTTTATAGACAAATAGCCAAACATGATGATATGCATTCAAAGCTATCAAATGTAAAAACTCAAATCACACCTTCGTTCATAAAATTTTTCAGAAATAATTTTATTAATTAAAACCATAAATAATTTGATCACAGGATAATTTATATTTGAAAAAATAAATAAATAAATAAACTTCTAGATTCAAAACTATTTGAATCATGAAGCACTAATTCAAGCCAATTCTTATAGAAATCATAAACAAGCCACCGTAAAGTTTCCAAACCTTCTGAATCACAAATTCATAATCCAATAAAGATCAAATCAATAAAAATTGTGAATACCATGGACTGCTTGAGATAATCCTGTAACTAATCAAATCATCACCTACACATATAATGAAATTGGTACCCCTTTTGAAATTTTCATCCATGGCTGATTAAACATAGTCATGTGCATCCCTTGATTCACATCAAATATCACACGACACATTGAAACTCAATGGATGTTCTCATTTGAACTAGATTCAATTATACACATATTCAAACAATCATATATTGATAAACCTGACGCTTAGGCGGAAACAATAAAACATGTATATCAATTAAATCATGTTCAAAGGCACTAAATCATGTTATCAAACAAGGTAGACGAATAACATAGGACTCAAGGTAACTAAGACCATAGATCTTATATCACTGTCATTTTAAAACTCAATCTCAATAGCGAAAATTCCCTTGGCAAGATTTTTTTAGAACTACAAGTGTCACAATGAGTTCATGTGTTTACCTTTTGAAGCATCGAGGAGACAAATCACCAACACCACATGAACGGTTGCCTCGACAATGGCGACTACGTGACCTTTTTGCTACTGCGTGTTCTTGTTTAGAAATTCAAACTCGGCGTCTTGGTGATTAGGGTTTCGACGTGAAGCCCTAATCTTTTTTTTTAGTGATTGCTGATTCTTTTTTTCTCCCCCCCCCCCCTTTGACTGCTTATTTAGTCTTGTTTTATACTACAAATTAGGTTTAGGCATTAATGTATTTGACTGGGCCTTTGACTGCTTTTGACTTTTTCATATCTGAAGTAGGCCGAAATGCAGCTTCGAGCAGTTTGGAGCGTCCTAATTTCTATTTTTTGTTATTTTCACATTTTGTAATTTATTTATTTTTGGATTTTTGTAAAAACACATTGTAACACAATTAATTAAATCTACTTATATTTTGTAATTTTCTGAATGATATATTTTTTTTTATTTTTGTTTAGCTGAAAATAGTAAAAACAACGAAAAAGTGACAAACGCGAGCAAAACGACAGATTTAACACTAAAAATTCGAAAATACACCAAAACAATTATTTTTGTGATTTTTCGTAAAAGTGAAAACACCGAAAAAATTTAGTGTTCATAGCTGCCTCTCTCAGGCTCATTTTCTTACAATATAATACAAAAACGTACGCTTCGCTGTGTTATCAAAGTAAGAAGTGAGTACGTATATGAACCTCAATTTTAGCCGGGATTTTGAAGGTGCGTGTTAGGGTTATATTACCATGGAGACGATGCCAGTGCGATACCAATAGCAAAAGATAAACAATGCCAGGGCAAGACCTGTAGCATGAAAGTTAAAGACAATGCTGTGGCTAAACCGATAGCAACACAAATAAAAGACAATGTCGAGCTAAACCGATAGCAAGAAAATTAAAGACAATGCTGTATGAACCGATAGCAAGAAAGTTAAAGACAATGCTGTATGAACCGATAGCATGAAAATTAAAGACAATGCTGTGGTATGGAACGGATAGCATAAAATTGAAGACAATGCTGTGGGGAACCGATAGCATGAAAATTAAAAGCAACGCCAGGCGTAACCAATAAAGGAAAAATATAAAGACAATGCCGTATGAACCGATAGTAAAAGATAAACAATGCTAGGGCAAGACCGATAGCACGAAATAAAAGCAACGCCAGGGCAAGACCGATAGCGGGGAAAATAAAAATAATGCCAGGGCGGAACCAATAGCATGAAAATTAAAGACAATGCCTGTATGAACCGATAGCGTAAAATTAAAGACAATGCTAGGCTAAAACGATAGCATGAAAATTAAAGACAATGCTAGGGTATAAACCGATAGCAAGAAAATTAAAGACAATGTTGTAAGGTAACCGATAGCAAAAATTAAAGACAATGCCGTATGAACCGATAGCATGAAAATTAAAGATAATGTTGTATGGAACCGATAGCATGAAACTTAAAGATAATGCCAGTATGTAAACCGATAGCATGAAAATTAAAGACAATGCCGTATGAACTAGTAGCATGAAAATTAAAACAATGCCAGTATGAACCGATAGCAAGAAAATTAAAGACAATGTTGTATGAACCGATAGCATGAAAATTAAAGACAATGCCGTATGAACCGATAGCATAAAAATAAAGACAATGCCAGGGAGCAACCGATAGCATGAAATTGAAGATAATGTTGCATGAACCGATAGCATTGAAAATTAAAGCGACAAGGTTGGGAGCTGAATCGTTAGCACGAAATTTAAAGACAATGTTGTAGTCGAACCGCTAGCATGGAAAATTAAAGATAGTTAGAGGTTGGTCATAGCACGAAATTTAAAGGACAAATGTCAGAGTTGAACCGCTAGCATGAAAATTAAAGACAGGTTGGGTAGAATCATAGCACGTAAATTTAAAAGACAAATGCATGGCATTGTGTTTTAAATTTCCTGCTAACGGTTAAGCCCTGGCACCGCTTTACATTTCATGCTAACGGTTTAGCCCTAGCATTGTCTTTTAAATTTCGTACAACGGTTCACCTCATCATCGCTTACTTTCATGCTAACTGCTCACCGCATTTTTCTTTTAAATTTTGTGCTAACGGTTCAGCCTTGGCATTTATCTTTTAAATTTCGTGCTAACGGTTCAGCCCTGGCATTGTCATTTTTACTTTCATGCTACCGGTTCAGCCCTAGCATTGTCTTCTAAATTTCGTAGCACCCGCTTAGCCCCGATAATCGCTTTTTACTTTTCTTGCTAACGGCTCACCGCATTGTGTTTTAAATTTCGCTAACGGCTAAGCCCCGACATCGCTTTACATTTCATGCTAACGGCTCAATTTCTAGCATTGTCTTTTAAATTTCGCTAACGGCTCATTTCTAATCGCATTTTTACTTTCATGCTAATCGCTCAACCCTCGGCATTTGTCTTTAAATTTTGTGCTAACGGCTCACCGCATTTGTCTTTTAAATTTCGTATTAATCTGCTCACCGCATCGCTAATTTTACTTTCATGCTACCGGTTCACTTCGACATTGTCTTCTAAATTTCGTGCTAACCGCTTAGCCTCGCATCGCTTTTTAATTTCATGCTAACTGCTCACCGCATTTGTCTTTTAAATTTTGTGCTAACGGCTCACCGCATTCGCTTTTTACTTTCTTGCTAACGGTTCAGCCTCGCATCGTTTTTTAATTTTTCATGCTAACGGTTCAGCCCTGGCATTTGTCTTTTTAAATTCCATGCTAACGGCTCAGCCCTGGCATTTGTCTTTTTAAATTTCGTGCTAACATTTCAGCCCTGGCACTGTCTACTTTCATGCTACTGGTCTCGCCCTAGCATTGTCTTTAATTTCTTCTATCGGTCTCGCCCTAGCATCGTCTCCATCGTAATATAGCCCAACAATCGTACTTTTTAAATTTCGTGTTTTTCGATTCGCCTCGACAATCACATATTTCACCTGCTAGTTAAAATTGAGGTTCATATCCGTACTTATCTCTTACTTTAATAATACGACAAAACATGGAGAACATGGTTTTGTGTATTATATCGTAAGAGAGTAAGCACGGAGGGGCAACTGTGAACACTCAGTTTTTAACCGTAATTTTGACGTTTTCACGAAAACTTACGAAAATATGCACTTTTGCATGTTTTAATGGTGAAATACGTCATTTTACTAGTTTTCGCTACTTTTCCGTTATTTTTACTTTTTGTTTGTTAAACAAAAAAATAAATAATTAAATACATAATTGAAAAATTACAAAAAAATAGTAGTTTTATTTAACTATTTAGTTACAATGTTTTTTTACGATAATTCAAAAATGATAATAAAATAAATACTAATTTAAAAAATAAAATAGCAAACCTTCATCAGATTGAGGGTCACAGTTAGTAGGAGTTGATTTGTGGTCCGATCCAACCTGCACTGCAAAAAAAATCAGGCCCGATCAAACGATAATTAATGACTAAAACCTAGTTTTTAATATAAAACCAAGGTCGATAAAGAGTCAAAGAAAAAGCCCTCATCGGAAAGAGAATGAGGCGCAAAAAGCAGTGAGACGCGCAGAGAGGGAAGGCTCTCAAATTTCTGAAGGTCTTAGAAACATATTTATCGGTAATGCTGTCTATCACCTACTCATTCACCATGTTTATTTTTACTAATAAATCTACTCTTTTCTGGAAACATAAGTGGCTAAATGTCTCCTATGGATCGTGATGTTATGGTTTTGTTGAATACCGAAATATCTCTTCGATTGTTTATGTACATAGGTGCGTGAGTCATGTTCCTTGTTTGTATAATGTTTTGGTTATAATTGTTGCCACTCATAAAATAGTTTTAACTTTAATAAAGGGATCAATGATATATCACGTTTAACTTTTCTTTTTCACTGAGAGGCGCTAATCATCCAACTTATACTAATCCATATGAATTTTAGAAAGAGAAAAAAAGACCATTACATGTTCAACTTGCTATGATGCCAACGATTTCCCTCACCCATCATCATCATCATCATCATCATCATGTCTACATGTTCAACTTGCTATGATGCCAACGATTTCCCTCACCCATCATCATCATCATCATCATCATGTCTTTGATTTTTTGTTTTTTTTTCTTTCATTCTTTATATCTGGTTTAGTTGTTCAAGATTTTGTGCCTTTTATAGTTTAAAATGAGTATTTCATAACTCTATAGGATCCGTTCAAAATATTTGAATTCGTTTCCTTGATATAGTTCTTTTTATGTAGAAAATTTGAGTCAAAATAATATACTTATTCAAAAGTAATCCAAATAAATTAATGATAGGGTTTGATCGAGATGTACATCTTATCAAACTCGTGACACCGGTTTAAGGGACTTGAGTTGTACAACTTGGTCCTAAACCCCTTCAAAATTAAAACCAAATAACAAATTCCATTTTCTAAAAATCCCCAATCAATTTATTTTTATGTAGCACCTATTTTCTTAAAAATACCAAAAAATGTACTCTTCAAAAATAAAATCAACCAACCAACAAACTTTCAGGAAGAACTACGTGACTTTTGAGTCTCTCATAGCACAAGAGAGTACGTATGCGCGGGGGTCTCCCTGTAAAATCAAAATTAAATTTTTCCAAATTAGTCATTATTCTAATTATCTGTAAATAACTAATTATTTTCTTATCGAATTTTAGCCAATCTTATTTTTGGGTAAACAAATAATTAAATGACTTAGTAATTATTGCACAAACCAAATTTAGGGTAATTGTCTTAGGACAGATGTGTCAGGGGTGCAGTGAAATTAGGTTTTCGCCCCTTCCCTGCGCATAACCGACTTCCGAATCCAACCTAGTTACGCAGACCATTAATTCTTTCAATTAGGTTTTTCTCAATTTTCCTATTTTTAATAAATTGGGTGGCGACTCCAATAATTATATTTTCGAGCCATCTACATCGAGACCACGGTCACGACAGATGGCGACTCCATTGGGGATAGTGAGAGTCAAGCCCGATAAGTTTGGTTGTGCAAAATGATTATAAGGTACGCTTTGTTTACCCCTCTTAGTTTCTTATTTATTTATTGTTTTTCTTTGTATATATCTTATTTTTATATTTATATTATTCCTTATAAACCCTAGGCTAGATGACATGTATTATTTGTTGTTTGGTTGTATTTATTGAAATATTTTATGATTTTATTTTATTTTTAAGTTTTGAGGTTTGTAAGCTCCCTTCACACACTACACCTACACTGTGAGCACACACTGAGAGTTGAGCTCATACCTGAGCCACAAAAAACACCTAAGTTAGAACGAGGATAAGTGGGACTCATTCTGGATGTACATCCTATGTGACTTCCATGAACTCCTCGTTATCACTCATGAGTCTACCCACAAAAATCATGCATCAAAAAAATATATTGCATTGCATGCATAAAAAAAATCATGCATCAAAAAAATATATTTCATTGCATGCATAAAAAAAAGCATGCATCAAAAATCATGCATAAAAAAAAACATCAAAAAAGAGTATGTTGCATTTCATGCATAAAAAAATCATTTTGCATTTCATGCATAAAAAGCATAAAAAATCATGTTGCATTTAGAAGTTCATTTCATCTAAAAAAATTAGGATTTACCGAGTATCATTCATTCGTATTGCATAAGTCCTTAAAAATTGCATGTAGTGTACATTTTCATTTCATTGTCATTCATCATAAAATTTCTCCATTGTTTTTCTTTGAATGTATGCAAAAAAAAATTGCATATCTTCGTTAGTAAATAAGCAAAGCACATAGCATATTCCCTTCAAGGGGCCAAAAAATTTGCATTAATTTTTTTTTTCATAAAACAATGAAAAAATATTACAAAACAAATGCATGTTGCATCTTAGGGTGAGTGTGCTTGCATTCATATCACACATTTCATAACATATTGGTTTCTTTGATCCATTCTCATGTAGCATTTTTTTTCTGTTTAAAGAAAATCAATAAAAAAAAGAGTTTTGAAGTCATTAAATCTTCATTCATGTTAAAAATTTTGTGCTTGCGTGAAAATGGATACCAATCAAGCTTAGACTCATGGAATTGGATCATTCTCTTGAAAGTTGTTGGTAAGATTAGTCATTGGAGGATTAGAGAAGTAGGGTGAGAGGACAAATATCATGGGGAACTATACCGGGGCATATTGGAAAAGATGAGTGAAAAATAGGGAGACATAAGGTTGTGGCAATCAGTTCTTGAATAAAGAGTTCAAAGCCCAAAAAAGAGAGGATTGTCATTAGCGCTTGTTAGTCGTGTAAGCTTGAAACTAAGTTAACTTTGTTGAAGCTTTACAGTAATGGATTTGCATGAATCTCATTTTTCCTTGTGTCCCCTTAAAACACCAACCCCTTTTAAGTTCTTGTCTCGTGATAATTCTTAAAGCCCTTTTTGTTGCATCATTCAAGGATGAACCAGTGAGCAAATATAAGATCTCAAAGGTCCATTCCCAGAAAAAAAAAACAAAAAAATAGACAAAAAAAATATAAAGAGCAAAGGATGTGTAAAAGAGTGAATGTTATTTCGAAATTAAATTTTTGAAAATGCGGAATCATGATTTCAAATGAAGAGTGGCCATTTTTCTTCTCTATCCCATAAAAAGAAGCCTCATTGTCGCCTTTGAGCCTGCAACTTCCATTCACTAAACCCTGAACAAGGATCAACACTACAATAGAATTTAGTGCATTCAGTTTTCCAAAGTTATGAAAACAAAGAGATAGTGGAAAAAGTTCAAAAAAGAAAAAGAGAAAAATGAATAAATCCCGCAAGACTGAAAGCAAGTATTGTCAGTCTTGGCAAAAGTTAGGGCACAAAAGAAAAAGTAATGAAAAAGCAGAGAAGTGAAAAAAAAAATTAAAAAAAATGTGAATGATTTGAGGATTGGTAAACACAAGAGGAAGCTGAATGCACTAAAGATTCATGATCCATTTCCATAACCCTTTACCCATACCCATAGGACGTTTATCTGGACCTTCTACTCCTTTCTCTTCCATAACCCATATCCAAAAAATATTTCTTTAAGCCTTCTAGCCATTTTTTTCTTCCATAACTCATAGCCCATATCCATAAAACATTTCTTTAGCCCTCCATTCATTTTCCTTCTATAAACCATAACAACCCATGAAGCATTTTTTGAGCCCTCTAATCACCTTTCTTCCATAGACCATAACCCCTACCCATAAAACATTTCTGGGAGCCTTCTAATCATCTTTCTTTCATAACCCATAGCCACATTGCAAACCTCTAAAAGTCCACTTTGATTGATGAATGATTGTTTCATGTTCACAATGTTAATTTTGAAATAATCATTTGCTTCTTTTAAGCTATTTTTTGCTCTAAAAAGAAATGTATATAAAAAAAACAGAGAGAATCCCGCTAGATTGAAAACCCGAAAGGCGGTCTAGGCAGAAATTAGGGATAATAATAAAAAATTAAAAATAATAATAAAGCCTGCTAGATTGAAAACCTGCAAAGGCAGTCTAGGCAAAAATTAGGGCACAAAAGGGGAATGAGACGTACAATGAGAAGTTTATGTAGTTCACTGGGGAAAATTTCTGCTACTTGGGTCAAACAAAAGTGTACATTGGGGCAATTTGTGGAGGATAAGTTTGAGAGTCTCGAGAGACCCCACACTGGGGCAAAGTTTCGTAAGACCCTTTAGGAGTCAAAGGTTGCTTGCTAGACCATGTAGTATTCCCTCAAGGCAATGTCTTTCACTAGAATTTGGTAGAAATCTTACAATACCTTACAAACTTTGTTTGCCACACCAGTGCATCCTCGTGAGCAAAAACTTTTATCAATACTGGGGCAAAACATGTGCAAGACTCGTCATGAGTCCAAAATTTCCTTTCCACACCTGAGCTGTTTGAAGCAAAATCTTTGCAGGTCCTCTCCCGAGTCAAACTTTGTTTGGCACACTGGTGTAACGGTCTCTTTGGGCAATACCTTCTACCGACGCCGGGGAAAAAGTGTGCATAACCGTGAGTTAGATTTTGCTTGCTACCTCCGGTAGTCTCTCCTGTGGTAAAACTTGTTTCCAATACCCAGCCAATTCCTAACATGTCAGGCACCTCAAGTAAATGGAATTCCCAATAACTCGAGGATGCCATAATAACCTTTTTCCTACCATCTTGTGTCGCCTTTGTCCTTCCTATGTTTTCCCTCCAAAATACCCGCTACTTTCGAACCAAAAATCCAGAAACACAACATCCCAGCTCTCAAATACCTGTGAATCCATGCATGCTCATTAAGTAACACTTCAAAGAGAGTCAACTTGGAATCGGTGGTGTGATTTAGAGAGCTAATGACAATCAGGAAAAAAGAAGAAGGAGAAGGTCAATTTTGAGGGTGTTTTGCATTGGAAGGTGAGAAGTGACCTTAAAAGAAAATAAAAAGCTTGAAAGGGTGATGATAACCTTCCATATGAGGACAAGCTTGATTGGTTTAAAATAAAGCTTGCACAAAAAGAAATTCTCAGTGAATCCATCTTTCAAGATAAATGCATCTCAATTTCAACTCAAGACTCGTGCATAATTCATGTATTTCATGACATAGTTTGCATACATTTTCATTCATGCATTCCACTTCATAACTAGAAGCATACATCTATATTCGGTACTTTGTAAATAAAGTAATAAAAACCATCCAAAGTAGGGTGTGCATTTCATGCTCTAAACTTTGTGCTATCAGTTCAGCCCTGGCACATTCTTTCATGCTACAGGTTCAGCTCTGGCATTTCCCTTCTCATCCCCGTGGTAACGGTTCAGCCCTGGCACTGTCATTTTTACTTTCATTCTACCAGTTCAGCCCTGACATTGTCTTCTAAATTTCGTGCTAACGGTTCAGCCCTGACACTGCTTTTTTACTTTTCTTGCTAACGGTTCAGCCCTGACATTGTGTTTTAAATTTCCTGCTAATGGTTAAGTCGTGGCACTGCTTTACATTTCATGCTAACGGTTCAGCCCTAGCATTGTCTTTTAAATTTCGTGCTAACGGTTCAGCCCTGGCACTGCTTTTTACTTTCATGCTAACGGTTCAGCCCTGACATTTGTCTTTTAAATTTTGTGCTAACGGTTCAGCCCTGGCATTTGTCTTTTAAATTTCTTGCTAACGGTTCAGCCCTGGCACTGTCATTTTTACTCTCATGCTACCGGTTCAGCCCTGACATTGTCTTCTAAATTTCGTGCTAACAGTTTAGCCCTAGCACTACTTTTTTACTTTCATGCTAACGATTCAGCCCTGGCATTTGTCTTTTAAATTTTGTGCTACCAGTTCAGCCCTGGCATTCGTCTTTTACTTTCTTGCTAACGGTTCAGCCTCGCATCGTTTTTTAATTTTTCATGCCGATTTGCTCAATTTCGACATTTGTCTTTTTAAAGTTTATGCTAACGGCTCAGCCCTGGCATTTGTCTTTTTAAATTTCGTGCTAACATTTCAGCCCTGGCACTGTCTACTTTCATTCTACTGGTCTCGCCCTAGTATCGTCTCCATCGTAATATAGCCCTGCTATCGTACTTTTTAAATTTCGTGTTTTTCGATTCGCCTCGACAATCACATATTTCACCGGTTAAAATTGAGGTTCATATCCGTACTTATCTCTTACTTTACGACAAAACATGGAGAACATGGTTTTGTGTATTATATCGTAAGAGAGTAAGCACGGAGGGGCAACTGTGAACACTCAATTTTTAACCGTAATTTTGACGTTTTCACGAAAACTTACGAAAATATGCACTTTTGCGTGTTTTAATCGTGAAATACATCATTTTACTAGTTTTCGTCACTTTTCCGTTATTTTTACTTTTTGTTAGTAAAACAAAAAAATAAATAATTAAATACATAATTGAAAAATTACAAAAAAAAATAGTAGTTTTATTTAACTATTTAGTTACAATGTTTTTTTACGATAATCCAAAAATGATAATAAAATAAATACTAATTTAATAAATAAAATAGCAGCTTCATCAGATTCAGGGGTCAGCAAGCAGTAGGAGTTGATTTGGGGTCTGATCCAACCCAGACCTGCAAAAAAAAGTCAGGCCCGATCAAACGATAATTAATGACTAAAACCTAGTTTTTTAATATAAAACCAAGGTCAGACAGCCGTCAAAGGGAAAGCCCTCATCGAAAAGAGAATGAAGCGCAAAAAGCAGTGAGACGCTCAAATTTCTGAAGGTCTTAGAAACGTATTTATCGGTAATACTGTCTATTACCTGCTCATTCACCATGTTTATTTTTACTAATAAATCTACTCTTTTCTGGAAAAATGAATAAAGCCCGCAAGACTGAAAGCAAGTATTGTCAGTCTTGGCAAAAGTTAGGGCACAAAAGAAAAAGTAATGAAAAAGCAGAGAAGTGAAAAAAAAATTAAAAAAAATGTGAATGATTTGAGGATTGGTAAACACAAGAGGAAGCTGAATGCACTAAAGATTCATGATCTATTTCCATAACCCTTTACCCATACCCATAGGACGTTTATCTGAACCTTCTACTCCTTTCTCTTCCTTAACCCATATCCAAAAGATATTTCTTTAAGCCTTCTAGCCATTTTTTTCTTCCATAACTCATAGAACCGTTTGACTGAGATGTAAATCTTGTCAATCCCAGTGGTCCATCTTTCAAGATAAATGCATCTCAATTTCAACTCAAGACTCATGCATAATTCATGTATTTCATGACATAGTTTGCGTACATTTTCATTCATGCATTCCACTTCATAACTAGAAGCATACATCTATATTCGGTACTTTGTAAATAAAGTAATAAAAACCATCCAAAGCAGGGTGTGCATTTCATGCTCTAAACTTTGTGCTATCGGTTCAGCCCTGACACATTCTTTCATGCTACAGGTTCAGCCCTGGAATTTCCCTTCTCATCCCCGTGGTAACGGTTCAGCCCTGGCACTGTCATTTTTACTTTCATGCTACCGGTTCAGCCCTGGCATTGTCTTCTAAATTTCGTGCTAACGGTTCAGCCCTGACACTGCTTTTTTACTTTTCTTGCTAACGGTTCAGCCCTGGCATTGTGTTTTAAATTTCCTGCTAACGGTTAAGCCATGGCACTGCTTTACATTTCATGCTAACGGTTCATCCCTAGCATTGTCTTTTAAATTTCGTGCTAACTGTTCAGCCCTGGCACTGTCATTTTTACTTTCATGCTACCGGTTCATCCCTGGCATTGTCTTCTAAATTTCGTGCTAACGGTTTAGCCCTGACACTGCTTTTTTACTTTCATGCTAACGGTTCAGCCCTGGCATTTGTCTTTTTAAATTCCATGCTAACGGCTCAGCCCTGGCATTTGTCTTTTTAAATTTCGTGCTAACATTTCAGCCCTGGCACAGTCTACTTTCATGCTACTGGTCTCGACCCATCATTGTCTTTAATTTCTGCTATCGGTCTCGCCCTAGCATCGTCTCCATCGTAATATAGCCCAACAATCGTACTTTTTAAATTTCGTGTTTTTCGATTCGCCTCGACAATCACATATTTCACCGGTTAAAATTGAGGTTCATATCCGTACTTATCTCTTACTTTAATAATACGACAAAACATGGAGAACATGGTTTTGTGTATTATATCGTAAGAGAGTAAGCACGGAGGGGCAACTGTGAACACTCACTTTTTAACGGTGATTTTGACGTTTTCACGAAAACTTACGAAAATATGCACTTTTGCATGTTTTAATGGTGAAATACGTCATTTTACTAGTTTTCGTCACTTTTCCGTTATTTTTACTTTTTGTTTGTTAAACAAAAAAATAAATAATTAAATACATAATTGAAAAATTACAAAAAAATAGTAGTTTTATTTAACTATTTAGTTACAATGTTTTTTTACGATAATTCAAAAATGATAATAAAATAAATACTAATTTAAAAAATAAAATAGCAGCTTCATCAGATTGAGGGGTCAGCAAGCAGTAGGAGTTGATTTGTGGTCTGATCCAACCCAGACCTGCAAAAAAAAATCAGGCCCGGTCAAACGATAATTAATGACTAAAACCTAGTTTTTAATATAAAACCAAGGTCGACAAAGAATCAAAGAAAAAGCCCTCATCGGAAAGAGAATGAGGCGCAAAAAGCAGTGAGACGCGCAGAGAGAGGGAAGGCTCTCAAATTTCTGAAGGTCTTAGAAACATATTTATCGGTAATGCTGTCTATCACCTACTCATTCACCATGTTTATTTTTACTAATAAATCTACTCTTTTCTGGAAACATAAGTGGCTAAATGTCTCCTATGGATCGTGATGTTATGGTTTTGTTGAATACCGAAATATCTCTTCGATTGTTTATGTACATAGGTGCGTGAGTCATGTTCCTTGTTTGTATAATGTTTTGGTTATAATTGTTGCCACTCATAAAATAGTTTTAACTTTAATAAAGGGATCAATGATATATCACGTTTAACTTTTCTTTTTCACTGAGAGGCGCTAATCATCCAACTTATACTAATCCATATGAATTTTAGAAAGAGAAAAAAAGACCATTACATGTTCAACTTGCTATGATGCCAACGATTTCCCTCACCCATCATCATCATCATCATGTCTACATGTTCAACTTGCTATGATGCCAACGATTTCCCTCACCCATCATCATCGTCATCATCATCATCATCATGTCTTTGATTTTTTGTTTTTTTTTCTTTCATTCTTTATATCTGGTTTAGTTGTTCAAGATTTTGTGCCTTTTATAGTTTAAAATGAGTATTTCATAACTCTAGGATCCGTTCAAAATATTTGAATTCGTTTCCTTGATATAGTTCTTTTTATGTAGAAAATTTGAGTCAAAATAATATACTTATTCAAAAGTAATCCAAATAAATTAATGATAGGGTTTGATCGAGATGTACATCTTATCAAACCCGTGACACCGGTTTAAGGGACCCGTGTTGTACAACTTGTTCCTAAACCCCTTCAAAATTAAAACCAAATAACAAATTCCATTTTCTAAAAATCCCCAATCAGTTTATTTTTATGTAGCACCTATTTTCTTAAAAATACCAAAAAATGTGGGTTTGACCGAGATGTACATCTTGTCAATCCCAGTTTAAGAGACTCGAGTTGTACAACTTAGATCTTAAACCTCTTCAAAAATAAAATCAACCAACCAACAAACTTTCAGGAAGAACTACGTGACTTTTGAGTCTCTCAAAGCACAAGAGAGTACGTAGGCGCGCAGGTCTCCTCACAAAGTCAAAATTAAATTTTTCCAAATTAGTCATTATTCTAATTATTTGTAAATAACTAATTATTTTCTTATCGAATTTTAGCCAATCTTATTTTTGGGTAAACAAATAATTAAATGACTTAGTAATTATTGTACAAACGAAATTTAGGGTAACTGTCTTAGGACAGATGTGTCAGGGGTGCAGTGAAATTAGGTTTTCGCCCCTTCCCTGCGCATAACCGACTCCCGAATCCAACCTAGTTACGCAGACCATTAATTCTTTCAATTAGGTTTTTCTCAATTTTCCTATTTTTAATAAATTGGGTGGCAACTCCAATAATTATATTTTCGAGCCGTCTACATCGAGATCACGGTCACGACAGTGCGCAATAGCAAAAATGCGCTAGATGAGAGAGAAAGCTCAAAGGAATGCGGAAAACACGGAAATTGAGGCAGGGCGGTATGCCGAAATTTGGATGGCACGGAAAGATATGATCTCATGTGGATTTCCCACAATTGCCCTTTAACCTAGGACGCATTTCCCAAAGAAGATATTTTCTAGGGTTGCGTGCAAGGAGACACTATATAAGCCAGCCTCTATTCCTCATTTAAGGAGACTGCCGATGCTCTGCCGTCAAGAGGAAGTTTAGAGATAGCTCCTCATAGCGTGCTTAGCTCACCTTTACCTTACCAAATTGATACATTGCTGAGACTATTGCGGTAGTAACACTGGAATTGCATTTCTCTTGTTGGATTTCTACTTAGAAGAGCTGGATCAGATATCCATTGTCACCATTGGAGCTCCTTCACTGTTATCTCTTTATAGTATCATTTCTTACCTTGAAATTTGTAATATGACTTCAACTCTTTTGTTTAAGTTATTTTCCATGTTTTGTAAGCTCAATATGAGCTAAATACTCATAGTTGAGATGCTGGATCTGATGTAGCTAGATTTATTATGTGATTAATGAAGTATGTTTAATGTTGTGCATTTTACCTTGTGTGTGACAATATTTCCATTTTAGAGTAGGATTGGCCGTCTATTCTAAATAGCATTTATAAATTCAGAGATGGTTTGTAAATTAATCTCACAAGGTAATATGGGTAGTGGACATTAACGAGAGATCTTGATGTTCCTTGCTTAACCCTAGAGATTGGAGAGCATAACCCATAAAGTGAATACTGTCGGTGCTCAAGCAGCCTAGGAGGTACTTCTTTAGGGTTAAGAGATAAACTCTTGCAAGGAAACCTAGTGTGAAGTATTCGAGAGAATAACGTCTTATTGCTGCAGCACCTAATGCTGCAGCTTTGAACATACACTTAATTGCATATTAATGAAGCTACTGAAGTGAATGCATCTCAGCTTGTTCTCATCACTGATTTCACGTTACCCTTTACTTTTTAATACTGTTTATGTTACCCAAAACTTGTGTGTCATTTACTTTCCTCACTAAATTATTAATCAAATTAAACTCTCAAAGTTAAGCTTAATTCCTCGTGGGAACGATCTCAATTATCCTTTATTACTTGTTTAGCAGTGTATACTTGCACTATTGTTTACTCACAACAGGTTTTCATTACAAATCTCAATACAGACAATGTTTAAAAGAATTTGAATTAAATATTTTGTTGTAATTTTAAATATAGCTTAACAATATGGATTGTTTGTAAGTGAGTCGGAGAATTAATTGGATTTGGGCTAGTAAGTGAGTGAGAGTTGGGTTGTAGTTGCATTTGGGTTAGTAAGTTAGTAAGGAAGGTTGTAATTCAATAAGCCTTAGTGTTACTTGCGGTTTGGTTTGGTTTGGTTCGGTTTCGTAAATCAAACCGCGAACCGAACCGAACCGCATGCGGTAGCATTAAAAAAAGAACCGAACAAAAGCGGTTCGGTTTGGTTTGGTTCGATTTTGCGGTTTCCTATTGGTTTGGTTCGGTTTTGAACACCCCTACTCTTGGGGGTTGTTTCTCTTGGGGACTCTCTCGCCGCCTCTTCTTTTGTTCTTTCGAGAGCATGTACTTCTTAAGGTGCCCTCTCGGATAAGTCGCTCGATATGTTGCTTCAGTTGTCCAAAGAATCATCGTGGTGTGGCCTTGGTCCTATGGAACTCGCAATAAGCTTCAGGATACTTACCAAAGGTACCGACGAAGGAGGCCGGTCGTGTTATGGTTCCGTCATTAAGTCCATCGTTCATTATGGTAGAAGGCCTGACCCTAAGTGGGGTGTAGGCGAGTTTCGATTAGGCGGGACTTCTGCTCTCGGGTCTCGTCGCCTCTGTCACGCCCTCGGCCGAGGCTTCGCCGCGCTCGGTCTCGTACCTCGCTCTAGGGGGAGTAAGCTCTCCTTCCATACTCCTCTTTGCACGTCTCTTGCTTTCCTTGGTGGTTGTTGTGTCTTCGGCCTCGATGTGTTTGTCTACTCGTGCTCTTACTTCGTCCATGTTTCTAGGAGTTGGGATGGACAGTGCCTCACTGAAGGTTCCGTTTCTGAGGCCCTTCATGAATGCTTTTACAAAGAACTTTTCGTCAGGGTCTTCCACTAGGACAATAGTCTTGTTGAAGGTCGACCAGGTCCTCCGAGTGTATGAGCTTCTTCTTATTTGCCGAGAACTGGTGGACAAACCGGTTGGCCAAGTCTTCAAAACCGGTGATGGATCTTGCACTTAGCCCCTTGAACCATTTAATGGCAACGTCCGCCACCGTTCCGGTGAACATCTTGCAGCTGACAGCGTCGTTGCCTCCGCTGATCATCATCTGGGTTTGGAACGCGTTAACGTGGCTTTGGGGATCTCCGATGTTGTCATAGGTCTAGTTTAAAACAATATTTTTGAACCCATGCTTCGTACAACCCCCTAGTTATTCACCAGAAACCCCAAACCACTTAATATTCTTAAAATACCCTCCGTGAAAAATCCTCTCACGCTGTATTTTAACCGGTTCGGAGCACGGTTGTCCAAACCGGTTCGGAGGTGTGAGGACCGAACCCCACAAAACCCCCTCACGTTAAAAAACGTCTCTTATTTTTTTTGACTCACGAAGTATTATTAATTCCAAACACGTCTCTTATATTTTTTTTTTGACTTCCTTTTGATTGAGAAGAACCCACAGAACTAATAAACAAAAAGGAGCACAGTTCTAGTTGGATTATTCTCACTGTAGGGGATTATAAAGTTTTAACAATTCAAAAACAACATAATTCTTATTTTGCACCAAATTACCTTTACAGCTTTGAGCAAAGCTGCGTGGTGTTTCCTCAGGAGAACATTGTCTTTCCGTACATGTCGCATACCAACTCTTCAGTTTTTTAAGCAACTTGATTATCCAGCTTAAAACTTTACGTATTATCCTTATGCCCAGCCTAATAAAAAACAATTTTAGGGGGTTTGTCTTTGAAAATAACACACTCGGTGTAGTGAAATTCGAATTGATTCGGCCAACCGTGCGCCGAACCGTGTGCCGAACCGTTAAAAAAAATAATAACCAATTTTCAGTAAGGTTTTTGGTCTTTTCAACACAAAAAGGGGTGTCTAGTGAGTAGATGGGGGTTGTACGAAGCATGGGCCTATTATTATAGGAGTACTATTAGGATCAAGTTGAATATTCTTAGAACGTGGTTTGAGTCTAACTCAACCCCACAAAATCGGTTTGTAAGGTGAGGGTCACTACAAGAATAAGCTTGTATTGCCACCAAATTTTGCCACATAGTACTATCCATCGCTAATTTGTCACGGATTTGCGACGAAAAGGGATTTATGGGGTAGGCGCTTAAAATCCCGCTCAAATTTGCCACGGGAAATGGTACTGGTCGCTAATTTGCCACGGGAAATGATATTGGTCCCTAATTTGCCACGGACGTGTGGTCGCAAGCCCGTGGCAAATACTAAACTCCAAATAAAACCCACGATCTCTCTTAGTGAATCCTCCCGTTTTTCACTTTGTTTCCCTCACTCTCCTCCCACGACCTCCACATGCCTCCTCCTCCGTCCTTCTCGGTTCTCCTCGGCCTCTCGCGTCGCCCACCTCCGTCGATAAGCCTTCTCTACAGCCACAGCCATCATCTCTCCTCGCGCCCTCTCTTTCTCCCTCTCCCAACGGCTTCCTCTATCCTTCCTCCCAACGGTTCTCCTCCGTTCGCCACCGTCCTCCAATTTGCCACCGTTCTCCTCCGTTCGCGACGTCTTCTCTACTGCAGGTAAGACTTGACAATATCATTAATTTGTCCCCAATTTCAGTTATTATAAAACCCTAAATCCCAAAAATTTTGAATCTGAGAGAATCCCAATTTTTTTGAATCCCAATTTCAGTTATTGGGTTTAACTATTTGGACATAGTGTTATTCATAATTAAATAAAATTATGTTATGCTTTAATGTCTTATAACTTCAACAACTTCATGCAGTACTGGTTATTTCTATAACACAGAAGCACATAATATGTGGTTGTTATAACATATCTCACTTTGCAATGTTTTATGATTCTTTTGTTCCACTTGTATTATGTGAAATTGTATTGCCTAACGCCCAATCTGACAAGTGCATATGCATTGTGTTTAATCAGGATAGTAATGTTTATTTTATTTGTTAACGTCATTAACTGGTCCCCATTTTCTTTGAAACTAAATTTCTTAGCTTAGCATTTCATTTTGGTAATACTAGTGATCCAAATAGTTATTCTGTTGAGTAAGTTTTAGAAATATGAAAAAGTAAAGCTTCTTTTCGGTCATCAAGCTTGGATTTTCTGACTTGGTATTTGCTACCTGTCTTCCTATGTAGGAATGGGCATCTGAACATTCCTCTGCTCCTTTCCGAGTCCCTGACCTGGTATATAGACTGCTGAAATTAACTGCTGAATTGACGACATTTTTCATTTTGTATGCTTAATGTATTAGTATGGTTGGCAGTTTTTTGGAAACTGATTGTGCCGTGGATTCTCGAGAGTTCTTTCGTACAACAAACTATTGGAGTTGTTTTAGAAGCACCTAGAGTGGCAGAGACAAAAGTAAGGTTTGTTTCTGATGTTCAATATTGCTTTCAAGTCATAAACTTCTAATATTGCGCGTCCCCCTCTTTCTACTTGTGCACCCCTCTTTGTAAGAAAAAAACAAACCTATTATGTCTAATATTTTTTTGATATCTTTACTTAGGAGTTACCTTATGATGTTAACATATTAGAAGCTATTTTGATATAGCCAATTAGATACTGGCAAAATAGTTTGGTCTGCAAAAAGGGGTTCTATCCATAACTGTGATTAATTTAAGACTCAATTTCTAATGAGTTGTAGTATTGTATTCCTGTACAATGGTACTTGGAAGTGATTCAAAAAGAAGTGAAATTTAACTTTCTATACTTGCCAATGTCAGATCAAATATTTGTAAGTGTGGTTTGAAGTGTGATTTAGCTTCCCTTATCTATTAATTACTCTTTTGGGAAGCCATATTCATTTGATTGTAGGCCTTCCTGTCACTGCAGGCATGTTTTTAATGTTGCTTTTTCATGCATATTCACATACATACATGTACCTGGTGAAAAGACAATACTCATTAGCTTTAGGTTTCCTCCTTTATTTCCATTCTCCATTATTATTGACTAGTGTAATGAATTTAGAGGCTGTGTAATCCTTTTGACTAGCTAGTTTGATTAGTTTTTACTTATGCTTATAGACTTTGTTATGGACTTATCTGGATGACTGCCTGTTCATGTGTGTTGGTAACAAACAGTGGCGGATCTTTTAAGGAGCCGGGGGGAGCCACGGTACCCCCCGGCTCCCATTAAGTTAGTATATACACAAATATATTTTATACTCAAAGTTAGAATATATAGAACCGAATGAACACTAAGCAACAGAGGTATCAATAGCCAACGGTTAAAAAGATTATTGGTGTATTTAGGGTCCCAGTTCAATTCTTGTCATGGCCACGCCTCTTTTTTGCAGTTATTTGTATATTTTTCTCAAAAATTAATATAAAAAACTGCATTAAGCAATATTGGAACTCTAGACATTAAAATTGACATAGGGAATTTTGACCACTAAACCAAACAAACTATTATTAACACACAATTAATTTTGTTTTATATATTTGTTACTATTTTGGCCCCCTCCAATTTTTTTGGCAAGATCCGCCACTGGTAACAAACATTTACATTTTTGGGAATCGAATTGGAATTTTTTAGCTGTCCAAGTACAACATCTGTCCAGAGACCATAGACAAGATTTTTTTTCTTTATCTTCAAAATAAAAGCAATTGACGATGGTTATTGTTTTCTTGATCTCATTCTTTCCATTTACTTAGCAATGTTGTTATACCCCAATTTTGTCCGTCTTCTTTTTCTTGTTTTAGTCGTTTATTTTTGGTAGGGGCGTGTTTCGGAGTCGCATGATTACGAGAATTATTAGTGGAGTCTCGGTTACCAACCCAAGCCAATTCCAGTCACTACGTTCAACTAACTCGAAATGCCGTTGTTTAAGTTAGGCACGCGCGCGAATGATCGATCTTTTCGTGCGTTCTTCAATTTAATATCCGTATTTGAGTTTAGTCGTACATAAGCAGGTCTACCTAAAGTCATTTTTCTCAAAATTTGGTTTAAACTCAGACTCAAGAATGCGATTCCGAGTTAATTTTAGTGTTTTTAGTTAACGCGCCCATTTCTTCTATTCCGGTCTAGTTTTAGTGTATTTGTCAAGTCCGGCCCGTTCTCGTCTTTGTATTTGGCCTGGCTCCTTTTTATTTATCTATTTAGTTTAATTTACAATTTAAAAGTGTTTAAGAGTTAAATAAGTCCAAAAATGTCAAAAAATTGTATTTAGTTTAATTTACAATTTAACTCTTAAGAGTCCAAAAAGTCCAAAAATACAAAAAAAACATATATCCAAAAAGCCCAAAAAAGACCAGATCCGAAAATACACAATAAACAAAGAAATTAGGGTTTCAGCAAAGATTCCAAGCTGCTGCAAATTCTTTGTTGGGCTTGGATCAACACGAAAAATTATTCAAAACCCAGTCAAAACTCAATTAATGCCTTAACCTAGTTTTATACTATAAATAAACAGTCTAATAACAGTCAAAGGGACAGAAATCAGCACAGAAAAAGCTGCGAAAATCACACACAAAATAAGGATTAGAGTTTCACATCGAAACCCAAGTCCACGTAATACGGTTCTGAAATTCTGAGTTGGAAGATAGCAACAGCAGCAGCAGTTCAAGAGGAGCAATAGTAGCAGACACAGTCGCAGAGTAATATTTCAGCCACAAACCCACTAGAAGGTCTAACAGAAGCAGGAATAATAGGTTGGTACCCAAAACCCTAAACATTTAGATGCTCATGTAGTGTGTTGAATCTATATCTTTGTTCATTTTACATCACCAGAACACATAAACGGATTTAATGAGTCCTGATTTCTTAAAAAAAAAAAGGGGCTTGTCTTGTTTGTTATGGATCTAAATTAGAATAGTCCCCTGTTATTAGTAAAAAATGAATATGGAGACCAAAAAAAAAATACAAACAACAAGTAGAATCACAACTAATAGGAGATCCCAATCAGAATCACAAAAAAATAGCATGTACTCGGGAATTGAAATCACGTAAACGAACGGAGTAGGATAGAACTAGAAGAACCGAAACTCAAAAAAAAATATATAAAAAGCACTGACCTTTAAGACGCCACCGGAGACTTCGTCTTCTCCGGCGTAGCTCCGGCGAGACCCCATAATCAGGCCCAAAACCGTCGGAACCAGCACGAAATCACCACCAAACCGCCAAAACCGAAGCTCCCTTCAACGAGCCACCACCAAAACGCCGGCTTGCCCTCGGCGACTCTCTCCCCCCACGCGCGACCGCTCGAAACCACCAATGGAAGCTTGGCTTCTCTCTCACTCCCGAGAAACCGGCGAGTTTCTCGCCCCTAACCGTTCCCTCACCGTGAAACCGGCGGAAATCTCGCCGGCAGCCTCACTCCCTCTCTGCGGCGCCGAAAATGAGGAAGGGGTGAAATGGGTTAGGGTTTCCAAATTTAGGCTTATATACTGTATCTTTTATTTTTATTTTTTTAATTATTCAGAATACTAGTCACACCCTTCCAATTCACGCGCACCTCCCCACTTAAGCCTGGGCCAGATACTTGGGCTCTCCTATGCGAACTGAGCTTTCCTTTTTGCACCCCCAATTAATTATACAACCCCCTGCGATTAATAAAACCCCAATTTACAATCTGCACCCCCTGTTTCTCTTTTTAATTCTTTTCCAACTCAAATATAAATAATTTTGATCTTGAAATCAAATAAACGGCTAAGTCGGTTGTACAACCGGGTTAGTCATTATTTGAGGGCCAATGAGCTGTACAGTTCAGTAACCCTGCAAACTTAATAAATACGAATAAACTATTTTTCTAAAAATAAGCGGCTAAGTCGGTTGTACAACCAGGGTTAGTTATCATTTTAGGTCAATGAAGTATGCATCTGATTCAAGTAATCCTACAAAAACTTAATAAAATATAAATAAATTATTTTTCCATAAATAGGGGACTAAGTCGGTTGTACAATCGAGTTAGTCAGCGTTCTAGAACTAATGAGCTGTACAGTTCAGGAGTTCTAGAATACCTATTCTAAAATCAACCCATCTCACAACTCCCTTTCAAAAATTCAAAAATCATTTTCAAAAAGTAGGGGACTAAGTTGGTTGTACAATCGGGTTAGTCAGGGTCCTAGGAATCAGTGAGTTGTACAGTTCAAGGAATCCTAGGACCCCTACACTAAAAAACACCAACCCATAAACATTTTTCAGGAAGAACTACGTAGCTTTGATTCCTCCATTGCATCCGGAGGTACGTAGGAGCAAGAGTCCACTCTTGTCAAGCGCTAAAAAACTAAAAATTTAAATAAGTCTTATAAAAGGGTAATCATTAAATAAATCTTAATTAAATAGACAATGGATGTCGTGGGGTGCTAGTACCTTCCCCACACATAACGACTCCCGAAACCTAACAATGTCTTATCCTAAACATAAAGGGATTTTCCGAATTTGCCCTTAAACTAAAATTTGGTGGCGGCTTCCTTTCGAACTTCGAAGAATCCTTTCCCGGATTTTCGGTCGCTACAAATGTCTTAGAATGTAGAATGTCAAAATGTCATTCAAATTGCAAGTATATGACACCTAATTATGGTATGCCTTTAATTATCTAAAAGATAAAACTTTTTATCACTACAAGAAAAGCTTGTATTAGCCACCAGCAATTGCCACGCAGCTTATTCCATCAGTAATTTGCCACGGATTTGCGACGGCATGTGTAAAAAGTAATAGCGCGAAATTTCCTGCTGGTGTTTGCCACGAGTTTGCCACAGACTTGTGAAAGGACAAAAGTTTGCGACGGAGATGCCGTGGCAAGTCCGTGGCAACCGATTCATCAAAATAAAACTCCCACGATCCCTAAAAATAAGAACGTTTCACTCACTTCTCACAAACAGTCACTTCTCTCTTCTCCCTCACACACCGTACCCACTCTCGTCTCCCTCAACCTCCGTCCGCCTTCTTCCACCCTCCTCTTCCCTTCTCCACCCTCCATCTCGCTCTCGTTCACCTCCATCTCGCTTTCGCATCATCAATCGCTCCATCTTGCTCTCGTTCACCTCCATCTCGCTTTCGCATCATCAATCGCTCCCATCTTGCTCTCGTTCACCTCCATCTCGCCAGATCATCAATCGCTCCGCTTCGTCACTTGTTACGCCATGAGATCTCGACATTCTCACCGCTACTCCGCTTTCCTTCATTACTCTCGCCTATTTTGGAGAGTCTGAGCTTCTTCAGCAGATTCTCATGAGAATCTCGATTGTCTATTGTCTATCTCGTGAGAATCTCGATTGTCTCTCGCTTCTTCTTCAAAGCAGTGCACTGTAAAGTGAGCAGCTCTCTCTTCTCCCCTCTCGGCTTGCAAAGAAAGTTTTTGTTAGGTGTGAACCACTGTCTGCAGTGAACATCGCATAGTGTGAATCTCAATTTATCCATGTTGATTTTAGTTTTTGAATAATTTCCCCCTTTCTTGATTTTGATTTATTTAGGTTTAGTTTAATGGTGGTTTTCAGATTAGATGGGAGCGATTAGCAGATGGTGGGTGAAGAGGAAAAGCAATTGTTGCCATGGATTGAGAAGGGGAAGGGAAGGCTACAAATAGAGGTTGTTTTTCAATTCTTTTAATTTCTCTTCCTTTGATTCATGTTGATTGGTTGATTTTAGTATGAACGAAAGTTTTGTTTCAAAAGTATGAAGAATAATACATAGATTTTTGGTTGATTAGAGACTTAGTATGGTGGATAATTTTAATGTTTAGGGGAGGGTTTTACACAATACATAGATTTTTGCCAAGAAATCTGTAGATTTGTGATGGGATAAGGCACTAACATTTTATTTTTGTCTCATCAATGGATTGGAAATGGTAAGCTGCAGATTTGCATTTTGGTCGTAATCTGTGAAGGGGAGATCTGGATAATTTTATTATGGTAATTGTAAATAATGCTTGGACCTTTATTTAGTTGTGAGTTTTTGCTTCTAGTACTGCCATGATTCTGCAGTATTAGTTACTTGTTTCAATGGGTCTGAGAATGTTTCAATGCTTGGAAATAATGATTCTGCAGTATTAGTTGCTTGTAAATAATGATTCTGCAGTATTAGTTACTTGTTTCAATGCTTGGACCTTTATTTAGTTGTGAGTTTTTGCTTAATGGGTCTGAGAATGTCTCAATGTATTTAGTTACTTGTTTTAATGAAATGCAGTTCTTATAGTACTGCCATGATTCTGCAATTTCAATGTTTCTTGTTTACATCAATTTTTGGCTTTGACTTGGTACTGGGAGCCTGCTGAAAGTGATGCTTTTGTTCCTGATGCTGAAAACAAAGCACAAACATTTACTCTAAGGTTCTATCTTTGTTGCCTCTTTTTATCTTTTTGGTCCACTTTGAGGTTGTTTTTCCTTCATTTTTGCATCTTCTAATGATGCATTTTCTGCATAAATGATATGCTTAAATAGTTGACGATTTCGAGAAAGATCCTGCAAGTCATGAAACTCCTCTTGATATCATTTTACGTTCTTTAACTTAAGTTACATTGAAAAAGAAATGATTTCGAGAAAGATCCAGCAAGTCATGGAACTCCTCTTAATTTTGAATGTCTACCTTGGCTGCTGGTTTCAGGTTAGGGATATATTCGCTAAAGCAGCTGCTGCAGCACCATGCCTACTTTTTTTTGATAAATTTGATTCTGTTGCTCCCAAGAGAGGGCATCACAATACTGGAGTAACTGATCGTGTTGTCAAATTGTCAATCAAGTAAGTATATATTTATTACTTCCTATTTTTCTTGTTTGTTGAATGCAATCTGACCTCGTTATAATTAATATATTGTTTACAAATTATCTGCAGCTGAGATAACACTACTTGAGAACAATATCATTACTTACAAATTTGTGCAAGACTTGCATTTCTTTGTCACTGCTGGTGATGATGAAAAGAGCTCATTTTGGCATCAGTTCTTCAAGGTTTCTATGATGCAGTCACCCTTCTATTGAGGTATTTATAGCTATAATTTGCAATCTTGATTTAAAATCAGATGGATCTTTAGTTCTTTACCCATATTGGTGTACCTTTTACAGGAACAATGTTGACAAAAGTGGTGTACCTTTAACCTTAATTTTCCTTCCGTATATATAAACCAAGTTATTCAATAAAAGTTACAAAACTAGTAATGACTTATGCATGCAAATCTGCATTAGCATTCTAATCCAAATGTACTAGACGAATGTTGATAGCTTGCTGATGTTTAGATTGCTTTATATTTATAGTGAATGGCATTATGTATTTAATTTTAATTAACAGCTCTGGTTTGGTTGAAGGATGATACTTGAAACAAATGGACCTCTTATTGCTGAAAAAGTGACCTCCCATAGCATGGATGCTGATGCTCCCTTATCAGAGCAGGTAAATTCAACTCCATTTCAGCTTAGTTTCTGTCACTAATACTACTCTGTTACAGAATATAAGCAAAAATTGGTCAACAGAAGTTGATGTATCTGGTCCAAATTTTGAACCAGATACATCGACTTGAGTTGACCAGTTTTTGGTTATATTCTGCAATGAAGGGAGTATGTATTTTCGGTTGGATTTTGCAACAAAAACACAATGGCATTTTACTTCATTTTCAATCTGAATCTGACAGAGTGTTTCTGATATTGTAGACACTAACACAAGCATGGACTACAGCCAGAGAACATTTGACAAGAACCCTTTTACAATGATGCTTGCATGCTGGAATGGACTACATATATATTTGAGTAGTTAATTTTGTGTTTGTTAATGAGAGTTTGTTAACCACTGAAGTTCAATACTTCAGATTGCTGGATTTTTTTTTTTTAATTTTTTTTAAAAATATTTGCGCCAGATTTGTTATGAGGACAATGCTTGTTAAGGAGATGCTTATTTTTAACTAGCTTAATGTTACTCATCAAGTATATATGTTTGAAGATTTAATTTTTTTTTTTTAATTTTTTTTATTTTTGCGACGGATTTGCCACAGATTTGCGATGAAATTTGCGACGACTTTGCCACGGATATTTGCGACGGAAACATTTGCCACGGAAAATCCGTGGCAAACGATTTGCGACGAGCGTTTTTGCCACCAATTTTTGTCCGTGGCAAACTGCGTGGCAAATGTTGTTTTGCCACGGAAATTTGTACATTTGCGACGAAATGTCGAAGTGGCAAATCAGCGATTTTCTTGTAGTGTATGTATCGTATTTTTTACCTTCATACTAGGATTTGTGAAGCTTTGTTTGTTGGGTTTTGGTATTGGGAGGCATCCTTTGAATCTCTTCCAATTTAGTTCAAGGAGTGGATCAAGTTTCATTGGGAATATTGAGAGAGATAATCAAATACCACATTACCATTTGAAAGGTATAATCCTATATTCATTGGGAATAAATAAGTTCTATACTTCTACAACCTTTTGGCTGTGCTTGCATGTTTTGATCCATCCTTATTTTTTGTATTCTTGCAGATATTCTATTTGGTTGGATTTGGCTTGTTTTGCTTGGAGTCTCTTCTAAGCTTGTGGGTGCTTCAGGTGAGGGACCATTCTATTGATCAAGTATTTCCTATGCACTTGTGAACAATAGATACAATGCACACATGAAGATTGTGTTTTATTCTAACACATGAAGGAATTAATGGGTTTTAAGTTCTCTTACTTTTATCATTCACTGGAAGTGTTTTTGATAATTTTATATTTATACTGTATATTTCTCTAGATGGCTTATTGATCATGCTTGAAGTTTATGGCTGTGTTTATGAAGTTGAAATTGATTTTCTGGTCGTGTATATATATTTTGGGCAGAATGGGTTGAAGAATTAAAATTATGATTTAATTTTTTTTTAATTTTTGCGACGGATTTGCGATGAAATTGGCGACGACTTTGTCACGGATGTAACACCCCCTTTCTATTTACTACTATTTAGTCAATTTTAAAAATCAGAGTTTCAGAAACATAATATTTTTCCACGCACCACAAAGAGAGTGCTACATTTAAATCAAAACACCTTACATATCTCCAAAATAGTAATTAAAATAAGTTTGATTATATGATACATAGCACCAACATCGTCCGAGGACAAAATACTACAACAAATAAAGGAAGTCACGACTTAACAACTTAGTTCAAAATATAAAAGAAATGAATAACTAAATATTCCCCGGTGCTACGTATCGAGCCGACTCGACCATACTAGAAGAAGGTTCTCTAAACACCTTTGGTCACCAGTCACTGCGCAGTTCTTGACATACGAGGCAACACGACGCGAGAGGTGAGTCTCAATACATAGATAATAATAAATAAAACAAGAAACACAGTAGAATAGGCACCCCGTACATACAGTCAATCCCAATACACCATTAATACAATTACACCAAATACAGTTACGTCAGAATATACAGTTACACCAAATATACCATTAATTGTGAACACCCAAGCAATCACCAGAATGTATGCAAATGTATGATATGCAATATGCATGTGGATCCATCACCATCGCTTTTTGCCTTGAGGGCACCCATCGCTTTGGCCGAAGCCCCCGTCGCTTTGGCCGAAGCCCCCATCGCTTTATATGTATGATTTATGCGACACCATGACAATGCACCACAACACAATACATTTACCCCAACATTCGTTGATACATCACTTAATCATCTCCACAACACAACCCGTCGCTTTGGCCGAAGCCTACCCATCGCTTAATCATCACCACAACACAACCCGTCGCTTTGGCCGAAGCCTACCCATCGCTTAATCATCACCACAACACCCCACACGTCATTTATTAAATTAAATCTCACATCAAGAATTAAATCCCACCTGAGGTCCACATCACCCCCTAGGACCTTTTCCACACCTAAGGACCATTTTGACACACCAAAGATTCATTTAGTTCCTAAGGACCTTTTTGACACATTAAGATTATTTTGGTACTTAGGGACTATTTTGACACCTAGGGACTAGTTTGGCACCATGAGGATCAATTTAACACTTAGGGACTAATTTGACACCTTGGGGATCATTCTGACACCATAAGGATTAAAACAACATCTTTGAAGGACCAATAGTGCATAGGGACCGAAATAGTATTTTTGACACTTTGGGTAACATTGACAACACCCGCACGAAGTGCTGGATTCCTACTGCAGTACTCCTACTTTGGCGAATTATTTAAAATAGCAAACGACATCGAAAATTTACAAAAGACCACTCATTGGAAAGCCCTCTGAGTGTAGTTTCTACCTATGATTTTAGTTTTTCAAAATAAGTGTCCAGTTGGTACAGTTTTTCAAAACACTACACTGAGGTACCAAAATCGGACAGAATGCTTTACCCAACTTGCAACCAAATTTTCTTTCTCATTTCTTAACGAAATTCAGTGAAATCAGTGTCTATTGCGTAGAGAATTAAGTCTATTTTTCAAAATAAGAATCACTCAAAACGGAGTTCAATTGAGCACACAAAACCTGCAAAAACTGAACCTACCCCCAGTTTGACTCAGTAAATTTGACCTAACTTTAGAGACTCATAACTGGAGCTACACAACTCCGAATTTAACGAAACCAGTGCCAAAACGACCGGCCTTAAGTCTATTTTCAAAAACAACTAGCCACATAATTTTTGGATCAACCAAACAGTACCAGTTTGAGAAAACCGAAACAGTGTCCAGAAAACACACAAAACCATAAACAAGTAAAACTCATCATCAACCCCCAATAAATTCAACAACACTTAAACACCATTTAAGCCAACAAATACATGAGCATCAATTTAATTTCCACAACACTTAGGCATTAAATCAACATCATTAAATCAACATATTCTCATATTTCATCACATTGAAGCATTTTATCAAACACATGGCATGCACATTTAATAACACATTTATTTCCAACATCAAACATCATGGTATCACTAAATTAAATATCAATACAACAATAAACATAGAATTAACACACAACTCAAACAATCAAACAAATACTCCTAACACCTAACCTCTATGATTTCAAGGTTTATAAATTATTAACCATGAAAGAGAGCGCATACCTCCAAATTGCAAACCAAATAAAACCCTCCACCAATAACCCAAGAATCACCAATTAGTAGCTTCTCTCCTACACTTGAGCTCCAAACCCATCCATGGAAAAGAGAAAAGGAACATGATTAGGGTGTGAATCTTACACTAAAGGATAGAGGAAGAAATATGTGAAAGATTGGTACCAAAAACACTTACCCAAGACAAGAAAATTGAATTTCTCTTCTCCACTCTTCCTCCTATGGCTGCGCGGCTTCCCCTCCTCTCTCCCTCACTTCTATTTTCTGTTTTCTTTCTTTGATCTAAGGAATGAAACCTTTACCCTAGTTTAAGTCATGAACTTGGGCCTATTTAGTGGGCTTGGGCCACTTATTTACACCCTCTAAATCTTTCTCACATCCTCCCAATTTAACTAAAATACTTCTCATTTAGTTACTACACCTCTCCTCAAATTAATTACTTACCCTATATTTATTTTAATACAGCCAACTAAAATATTACTTAATTAAATTAATCAAATACTCACTTAATTAAATTGGTTAATTAATCACTTAATTAAATTAGTTAAATAATCACCTAATTAATTTTGGGGTGTTACAACGGATATTTGCGACGGACTTGCGACGAGTTTGCGGCGGGTGTATTTGCCACGGGAATTGCGTGGCAAGCGATTTCGACGACAGCGTTTTTGCCACCATTTTTGGTCGTGGCAAATGTTGTTTTGCCACGGAAATTTGTGCATTTGCGATTTGAAATTGCCGTGGCGGATCAGCGATTTTCTTGTAGTGGGTTCTTTTCTTCATTATAAACGCTTTTGAGGCCTTTTATCACTAGTCGATGTGGGACTTGAGATTTTCCCAATACATATAATGATATACGAAATGAGAAATTGCATTCATTTTCTACTACATGCATGCTTAAATAGCGCGTTAGTATAACCAACGCGGTTGACCTAGTGGTTTAATATACTGTGAGACACATGGTCGATTCGGTGCTCTCGAACTCGATTTCCGCAGCAGACAAACTCAATATTTATCAGTACAAAAGTAAATCCTAAGTATTAGTGGAAATTAGTCGGTTAAGATAGTCCATAAGTAGTCAGCAACAGCCAAAAAAGAAAATATTGTGTTCGTATTCATTCAATTCAATATAAATGAAATTCATAACCTTTCTTAATTTAAAAAGTGTACTTTTTTTTGGACTAAAAAAAGTGTAATATTTTTTTGGACTAAAAAATTTTGAGCTTTTGCAATCATAGAGAAGAAATATGCATTAATGATTTTGTCCATTAATGATTTTTTTTTATTACAATAACCAATTAATGTTAGTCTCTGATGTGTCGCATATCCCATGATTACAAAAGCTCAAATTATGGGGTTGTTTTTGTAATAAAAAAATTATGTGGTTGTTAAGAGAGGCTTACCCTGATTAGTGATTAGAATGCAATCATGTAAAATTTGTTTGGTTCAAAACTCATGTAACCTTTTATTTCCAAAAAAAAAAAACGAAATTAATATCCATTTCAAAGGATAGGACTATAATTTAATTACACGCAAAGATTAGTCACCAAAAAACAAATTAGACATAAAGATATGAATGCAATATTCCACTCATGGAAACAAATCAATGATAGAAAAGACCACCGTCGATGTAAAACCACCGTTATTTGACCAATGGCCAAAATATTTTCCCACAAAGTTAGCATTTTAACACGTGTATAATTTTGTTGTGACACTTATCAAAAACCTTACATAAATAACCATTGACATAGCTAGCTATTTTAAAACAAAAACGCCGCGTGCATGCGTTTGTGTGAGAAACAGAGTCTCATCATTTTTCTTATCTTTATCTCAAACAGTTCATCTTCATTCTCATTCACACGTACCGAAAGGTTTCTTGCTTTCGAATTCTTCAATGGCGTCGATTGAAGAGTTGCCTCCTTCTTCTGCCGAGGTATATATATCTTCATTTGCACCGTGCTTATTTTAAACATCGCTTATTACTCTTATTTTGAATTGATTCTTATTGATTTCATCATTGCCAAATAATTTATAGCAATTTGGAGCTTCTTGCTTTTTGTTCTTTGTTTGGACTTGTATTTTTGTTTTACTTTTTTTTTTTTTTTTTGAGATTCTTGTATTTTTGTTTTAAATTAAATTAAGTCGTTACATACTTCCAAACCTTAATTATTTTATTTTAAATTAAATTAAGTCGTTACTTCTGCATCTTAATTAACCCTACAAATGGAGGATTAATAGTCATTTTAATTTTTAATCTCTAAGTGTGCTAGGCAAGCACTATCACAATAGTCTTTGATTGTTTTGAAATTTCAAAAACATCAATGAGTGTGTTTTATGGACCAAATTGATTAACAAAATGCATACTTGATGACCAAATTGATTAGCAAAAGATATATTTGAGGATCAAATCGACAAGCGGAATACATATTTGGAGATGTTTTTATAATTTTGATACATTCAAAGGTGTGACAGCATCTCACACAATTACTAGGGACTAATATGGACCAAATTGATTAACGAAAATGTATTTGAGGATCAAATTAACTAACAGAAGACACATTTAGGATCAAATTGACAAGCGGAATGCATATCTGGAGATGTTTTTGTAATTTTGATGTTTTTGTAATTTTGATACATTTATGGACGTGACAGCGTCCGACACAAATGAAGACTAAAATTATTGGTTACCTAAAAGCTAAAATGTTTTAAACAAAGAATTGCCACCTGCCTAGTTGCTAATTGCTATCATCAATGTTCAACTGCTCCAATTCTGTATTTTATTATTATTTTTCTTAGTCTTGGTCACGACACATGCATACGTCTGCATTTTGTTTTTCAGATCATTGTAACATATATTATTGTTCCTTCACTCGAGATTCGCATGCTGTTTTGTTTAACGTTGAGTAATATAGTTCAATTCAGTAAGTCAATGGATGAAAAATTGAATACATTTAAAATCAGAAACACTTGCACAAGTTGTTGATTTAGTTATTTGAATCACACCTAGATTTGAATCAGATCCAAACAATAATATAAAATTTGATATGGTTGCGCATTTAAAGCCATAGTTTATGGTAGGTGTTGAATTTTCATTGCTAGTGACAGAAGTGTTCAGATTTTCCATTGTGCTTTTTATTATTTAAGCTGAAGCACCAATATAGACACATTCTCATAAGTCATAGTAGTTTGCATTTGGTAATAATAGTAGGAGATTGCATAATTGCAAAATTTGCATTGCAATGGAAGAAGATTCAGTTCCAATTTTACCAAAATCTGATTCTATTGAGCAGGAAAAATTGATTCCCTCAACTGATGAAATGCTAGAGAGAGGATTGGGAAGGTTTGGGTGGATAGAGTTTCTGCAGTGTATTCTTGTGTCTTTTGCAATGTTCTTTGATGCACAACAATCATTCATAAGCATCTACACCGATGACTTCCCAAAATGGCACTGCACTGATTTAACCACATGCAAGCCAGATTCTAAAATCTGTGAAATTCCAAAGTCTTCTTGGTCATGGGATGGACCATCTCACAAGACAATCATATCCAAATGGGGTCTTGAATGTGCTAGCGAGTTCGTCACAGGTTTACCACAATCTTCTTTCTTCATGGGTTGCCTTTTTGGTGGATTTCTTTTAGCTACTTTGGCTGATACATCACTTGGAAGAAAGAACATGCTCGTTCTGTCTTGTTTATCAATGTCTGTAACTTCAACCCTCATTGTATTCTCTACCAATGTTTGGATTTACTCGGCTTTTAAATTCGTGATTGGATTTTTACGTTCAACCATTGGAACGAGTGTCATTGTGTTAATTACAGAGAAAGTGAGCACAAAGTGGAGGTTCACTGCGGGAATTGTAGAATACTTTTGCTTCACATTGGGGTATATGTCATTACCTGGTATAGCTTATGCCAATAGATACTTGTCATGGAAATCGGTGTACGTGTGGACGTCGGTTCCTGCTATTTGTTACTCAGTCATTGCTTACATTTTTGTTACCGAGTCACCAAGGTGGCTTCTAATGCAAGGTAGACATCAAGAAGCAATGGCAATGCTTAACGGGGTTTCTTCAGCAGAAAATGGTGATGATTTGAGTACAAGACTACTAGAAGCTCCTGCGAAACAAAAGCCTTCGGCTTTCCAACTCTACTCATCAATAGCAGAGCTGTTTTCGAGAAGTTGGGCGCTAAGCGAATGGTAGCGATTATGGTGCTAGGTATCGGCGTTGGAATGGTGTATTTTGGTATGCCTTTAGCAGTTGGGAACTTAGGATTTGACATTTACTTAGCTGTTGTGTTCAATGCCTTGATGGAATTCCCTTCTTGTGTGGCCACTTATTTCTTAGAAAACAGCAATAGAAAGTCATCTATTTTTGTATTCTCCATGGTAAGTGGCATATGCTGTATATCATGTGTTCTGGTTGGAATTGGTTTACCCTTAGTTAGGTTGGGTTTAGCATTGGCATCATTTTTCTGTGCTACTACAGCTTACAATGTGTTTCTCTTATACATTATTGAGCTGTTTCCTACAAGTGTGAGGAACACTACAACATCATTGGTAAGACAAGCTATTGTGTTTGGGAACATATTCACTCCATTTTTGATATCTGCTGGAAGGAAAAATGATATTTTCTCTTATGGGGTGTTTGGAGTAGTTATAATATGCTCCTGTGTTACCTTGCTTGGTTTGCCAGAGACCAAAGGACTAGCACTCTCTGATACCATGGATGAGCAAGAGAAAAAAGACAACATGTCTAGATAAAATAGGTAAAAGAGTCTGTTTAGGATGTTTTCTTCAGGTCACTGTCCATTTTGTTTGCTACTTGGTTCGAAGAGTCGTTGATTTGGTTGAGTTCTTTACTTTGTCACGATTTTGAAATGAAAGCCTGAGACTTGATTTTTGAGTAACGCTTTTCTCTCATTTTTGAAGGGAATACATTCCCAGTGGTAAACTTGCTTTTCAGTTTATTTTTCCCTGATAATTAACGGAGCAATGTGTTACATAATCAATCTTAGTATATTTAGAAGGAAAATGCTAAATCTTACAAGAGATCTTTGTAAGAAAGAAAAGAATACCGTGTGGCAGGATGTAACACTTACAAATTATAACCACCAACTCTTAATGTATTGTTAGTTTGTTACTAATGTATTGTTAGTTTGTTACTAACTAGTTTTATAGTTTGTAGGGACAATACTTGTACTTGACTAAAATCAACGTACTGTAGAAATATATTTAATCCTAAATAAGAAAAGATTGATTTTTGATTTTTACTTGAATATATTTTAGATTTAAATGAATATGATTTTGTTTTGGTACACAAAAATGGGGTGCCGTAGCTTTTAAAGATATAAGCTTACTAAGGGAGAAACCCCCCCCCCCCCCCCCAAAGGTATCTAATACCAAATATCTCCTATTTAATAGTAGCATGCACTATTTATTTATAATGTTCTATATCACGGAATATTGTTATCCATCGCATACCACCGAGGTAGTGGGATGGTCACTACTTCGATTTAACCAATAGTTCATTGACGCGTCCTCCTTGTTTTCTTTCTAGTCGGACGCTCTCATCTATACATGGTTTGTATGGCGGCACATGCGGTGTGAGTGTTTCCTCTAGTACTATTTGTGTGTCAACAGGTGTCCATTGCGCTCCTCGGGCACCTTTCCTTGGCTAGCGAGGGCTCTCCTCGGTCTTTGGGGCCCCAGGTCGGCATTTCCGAACATCCCTGGTACACAACCATTCAAGCTTCAAGCCCTTGGCGAAGATGCTCCATGCCATTCAGGATGACCGGTTTGTGGTAACTGCTTTAATTCCCAATGCTCTCGCTTTTTATTGTTGCTTGACCTACCACTCTCTTCATTTTTGGGGATCGCACTGAGCTTTTAGTCAAGACATTTAATGGATCCCCATTTTCCATTAAGTCTTTATTGCTGGCTTGAATGTGTTCTCGCCTGCCTTCTCTTGGCTTGTGTATAAATAGCGCTGATTTCCTGACTCTGTGTTGTCATCCCTTTCCTCCTTTTCTCTTGGCATGCTTCGTAAGTACCGACTTGCTCTCGTTTTTCTCTCTTTTTTTGCTTCTTACTTATTAGGTATTTCGCGCGTCCCTAGTATGGGTTCAACCCTTCTACGGGCGGCAGAGTGTCTAATGTGGAAAGGGAAACACTTTCCTCGGGGCGATCTAGCTTGGTTATCCTTTTGTTAGAAGCTCACGAAATACCTGAGTGGCTGCTTTTCCATTTAGATGCTCCATCAAATCGGTTGTTGGGCCCATTGTGTGCGGTTACTCTCTCGGGTAGTGGGCTGCTACTTTTGTTGGTGTTTGGTTGAGAGGTGCGACTTTTGAAGACTCGGTCGGTGGTTGTTGCCATCATGTGATTATGGTCTAACATGATGGATTGGGTGACCTTGGGCATGCTAAGGATATTCTTTGGATGGTGCAGACCATACGCCGTCCATTCAAGCATTTCTCTTGTGGCGTTGGTTTGGCCACCTCTAGGGTTGGTCGGGCTCTTGAGTGTGTCCGCTTGAGTGGCCAAGCTTACGATCCGAGGAGGTTTAGGGTGTCTTTGCCTCAAAGTGTTCAACAGAGGCTCAGAGCCGTTGTTTGGGACAATTGTTGTATGGGAATTCTCCCTCTTTGTGTTTGGGTTAGGATGTTTATAGTCAGTACCTTTCGTTTTTTGTTGAATTGACTAGAAAATGTAATTTTAATTGTAATTGTGCTATTTACTTTATGAAATAATATTTTCCTTGTTGTGAGCTGGTTTTGTCCTATTGTAGCCCTTCTCCCTTTTTTCCTTTTTGACTGATGGAAGTGATGTCGCTTCGTTTCTTGGGATGCCTGAAATTGTCATGTCAAAAAGTCATGCCTTTTGACATTTAAGAGGTGCGACTCTTGGGAATCGAAGCGTTTTCTAGATCTTCAAAGATCGTGCATTTCTGAGCAATTGTTCGGCATGGCTTCTCCTTATAAAAGAGTGGATGGAGGATGTTCAAGGTATTAAAGGAGAAGTTAAGATATTTTTTGAACAACTCTTTGTTGAATAGGGTTTTGAAAGACTGATACTAGATGGGTTAAACTTCAAATCTATAACGGCGGACAACAAGTCTCTTGTAGCTCCTTTACATGAAGATATAAAGGAGGCAGTGTGGAGTTGAGATGGTAATAAGAACATTGAAGCCGTTACATACCTTGCCGGTAACAGGTTGTATCGTAACACCGCCGCACTGCGGTGACTAGTACGTCGTTGGAAGAGACTTGAGGGCGAGGGCTTGATCTAGCCTGTTGAGAAGACGAAGAGCCAGCTGGGTTATCGTGGCTGCCATAGCTGTGGTCCTCATTCTGTGAATCAGAGTGGGAAGACATGGCGTATGGAGGGAAGTAAGGGCTAAGGCGAAGATGGAATTTGTTGGTTTCGTGTGCGGAAGAAACGAAAGCAATAAAGGTTTCAAGAAAAGGGAAGTAACTGTGCATAAGCAATGATAACGGCTATTTATAGCTATGGGGTTCGAGAACCGCTCAATCAGCCCTGGGAACCGTTGCGCAGTCGTTACGATAAGTGGGAAACATCAAGTGTCACAACGCGGCAGTTACGTCTCCTCAAACCGTCACATCAAGGCATTTCAAGGGTTTTTATCCCATCAGTCATGTCCTCTCGGCCATACGGCAGCACAAACGGGGGCAATTGTTAACACCCAAAAATAACCTAGACAAAATCACAAGGAAAATTACCAATAGATCGAACTCAAAAGAGCCCTCAAGGTAAGCTACAAAGAGAAACACCCCTCAGGGTAAGCTACAGAGGGAACCAGCTAAAAAACTTTAATAAGTTGACCTTCGTTGCACTTACTATCTCGCCACAAAAACAGGTCTATAAATGGAAAACAACGTGGGTCATGTGCGTCGGAAGCAAAAGGAAATTACTAGTAGTTGTTGAAATTATTATTCTAAAAGCAAAAATTATTTTCCCATGCATGTGTGTACTGTTTGTATGCTGATTCAAACAATATGCCGATCTATCATCATCAATGCACCTATCTAGAACATATGTGTCATGGCAGACATAAATTCATCATTGGAGTAGAAGTTAGATAGGTGTACTACCTCCCCTTCCACAAGGGAGAAATTAAATTCATTAAATTTGACAGCAGAAAAAAATAATATTGATAATGTTACTTTAAGGAGGAGCAATTAAGTTCTTGTGTAATGTACTTTCTCTTATCTCATTAAAAAAATTAGGTTTTTTATTTATAATTAATGTATCTAGTCAATAGACCGGATACATATGAACTTAAAAATTGTTTTTGCTTATAAATCGGGTTGGAGGTAGTATATCGGTTAAATTGTGCATTACCCAAGGCGGTTGGATTAGATGATTGAGTCTCTTTCAAGCTTAGTCAATGTCTTGGATTCGAATCTAGCATTGTAAATGCAACGACGTTAAATCTTTTGAGAGATAAATTTGTCGACAATTGTGATCCTACTCAACTCTAGAATTAGTCTCAACAGATTATGCGTAGAAAAATTTTATTCACACAAAAAAGTTAAAATTCACCGTCAAATATAGTATAAAATACTATTGTCTCGAGTCATTCATTATATTTTACATTATATCTTACACTTATTTTTCTTGATAGACTAGTATTTTACCGTGCATACATACGGTAATATCTGTATTTATTATAATTATCTATGAAATTACTAACACATTAAAAGTTGCAAAATACAATAAAAGAAAAAGGAAAAACCCCACAAAAGACGATTTCAAATTTATTAAAATAGTTGTGTTGCAAAAAGTTTTAAAAAAAAAAGTCAGTATCATATTATAATATTAATAATAGAGTAGAAATGAGGAAGAAAGAAAATGAGATGTAATAATGGTTGTATCTTTTTTTAATACTGGTGCTCCCATTGGGGCTTTCGTTCTTTGCTCGCTCGTTGGCGCTCCCGTTGGGAAGCACATTTGGCATTTGGCTCTTGTTAGCGCGATGTTGGGGTTCTCGTTGATGCTCTCGTTAGCGCTTTGATTGGCGCTCCCGTTGACGCTGTCGTTCCTGCTCCCGTGTGGCTCACGAAAAAACTGGATGGATTCAATTATTGATTTTTTTAGGAAAAATAACTTTGGAACTTTTGCTAGCGGTATCGCTTAATTTGACTATCGGTACCGATTAAATTAATTAAGTTTAGTAGTTTAGAGTAGATTAAAGTAAATAATAAATGTTACATGATTTAATATTAATTATAGTAAGTTTATTTAATTACTGATTTTTTAGAAGAAATAAATTTAAAAATAAAGTTTTTTAAAAAAAAAAAAATTGATCACGCGCAAGTTAGTTAGTGCGGCAAAGATGCAACTTTTGTTGTGTTTTGGTGCTCCCGACGCACCTATTGGCGCTTTCGTTGACATTGTCGTTGCTAATCCCATGTGGCTCACAAAAAAGTGGATACAATTTAATTATTGATTTTTTTAGAAAAAATAATTTTGGAATTTTTGCAAAGCGGTATCATTTTTTTGACAAATAGCGAGAGTTAAATTAATTGGGTTTAGTAGTTTGAGTAGATTTGAAGAAATAGTAAATTCTATATAATTTAATATTAGTTTAATTAAATTTATGTAATTACTGTTTTTAGCAAAAAATTATTTTTTTTTATAAAAATTTGGTAGTGAGTTGTTTGATTATGTTGATAGTAAATAGAAGTGAAAAGAGTGAGAGAGAAGAAAGAGAAGAGTAGGTTTTAAAGTGAAATAAAAAAATTAAAAGATGATATAAGAGTGAGACCCACTAATGATAAAAGTGAGTTGGAGAAAAAAAATGAAAGGGATAATATAGTAATTTTGGTGATGGGTTGATGGTATATATTTATAGTAGACCAGTGAGAAACTCAACTAATCCCTTACCCTCCAAGCCACTCACTCATTGATAATTCTATTTCAGAAAGGTGCATATGAAAAGCCTCCCTTTCCCTCACGCTATTATTTTAAGTAACCTCGCAATGCCGTAATTACCTTTGATCTATCTCTCTCATTTCACCCAATCGAATTTATTTTACAATAAAAGGGTTAACCAACAAACACATGGGTGAAATGCTGTGAAAAAAAAAACAAATTAATTAGTTGCTTGAAAAAGTTGCACAATAAAAGGGTGAAGACAAGAGAATCATTTCAAACGCGGAAAAGCGTAAGCGAAAGTGTTCTGTACCGTATCTAAGGATTTGCCGATCTGAGATAGTAGGTAGGGGATGAGGCTGATCAATAACAATTACGTCCGAGGTTTGATGATCCGAGACGGAATGGGGGGTACCTGCAAAGTCACTCTGATGCTAAAGTTAGTGGCTAAAGAATTATTGCAAGTTCACGTGGTAATTAATGCATATCTCTTTCTTAGCAGTAAATGTTGTATTTATAGAGTCAAAGGGTACTTGAGTGAAATGATCTGAACCGTCTAGTGAGGAGGTGTATTGTGGGCCGTTTGATTTATGAATCTGGGCCTTGGCTGTTTGGAGGCCCAATCACTTTGTTTTGAGAAATGGGGGTGTAAATAGCATGGGTGTATTTACACCGTATGCTTCTCCCAAGTCGGTTTAACCTGTAGGGTTAGACTAGACTTGAACCCTGTCGAAATAAATCAATTTGCTGAGATCAGAACGCCGAGTTCGCTTTGAGTAAGAAAAAATGAGGTTTATCGATCTTTGGGATTTTGATTTCAAAAGTTGGTGGTGCGTCGATTCTCGGAACTGGTGATTTTTTGACAGAATAATTAATGCTTTTGCTTTGAGTGATGTGACCGTTGAGGGACTCAAGGCGTTTCTTAATGATGACTCTTCGTTTTCCGCGCCAAGCCAATTGATTGGGCGTGTCGTTTCAAGAGTGAACAGTGGGTCCTCTCAGTACCACTATAAATAAAGGTGATGGTGGACCATTTCTACTTTTTGGTCCCTCGATTGCTCTGAGTACCGATCTAGTGAATTTGCCGCTTTCCGATCTCGCTCTCTTTATTCCAAGAATTCTTTTCATCATTTACATCGAAGCTTCTTCTGAGGTTAGTACCTTGCTTTAAACTTTATTTTTTCTATTTCTGATTTCAATTTTTTCATCGGGCTGGGATCTTGCCCCAGCCTGCAATCTTCTTTGCTAGGGTGGGGGTTGTCAGGTCGGGTTCCGACCCCATTCGAGAACCTATCACGTGTGAATTACCTCGATAATCGCCTCATCCTCAGTAGGCAAAAAATTGGCGAAGACCAAGCAAACAACTCGTGCCGAAACGCTCAGACTTATTGATCAAGCCGAGCAAGCTCGTCAAGCCCGTCACCCCGATATCGGCAAACTAATGGCGGCGAGATCAAAGACCGACTCTCATCCAACTGAACGTGAAGAGGTAGCTGCCCCGGAGATTCATGAAGAAGAGAACTCTGGACCGATAGGGAGTGATAGCAAAAAGGTCTCGGATGGAGAGTCGACAGCCCCACCTTCTGCGCATAATACCCCGATTTATGAGTCTCGGATGGATATAGGCTCGGACCATAGTTTCTCGGATGATTCTGATTCGGATACAGAATCTAATGGAAGGAATGGTGATGATCGATTTGACGATCATGAGGATGTCTCGACCGAAGACATCGACTTGGATGACAGTGACGAGGAAGAGGAGGAAGCTCAAGAGGATATGAATGGAAGCTTTAAGCTGCTGTATGGGTACGAAGATTCCGGCTGCAATAATGTCGATATTCCTGTAGATCCTCCCTTAGGAACTCCCCGTGATTATTCGTGGGTGTCTGAATCTCTCCGAGGTTTTAAGTCGGTTATGACCTCGGATGTTGATATCAGCAATTTTTCGAAAAGGCTTTACTGGAAAGATCCAGAACGGTGGCGTACTTTTGGGATGGAAGATGACAAGCACGTGGCTACCTACTACGCCTCCCTTAAGTTTATTATTTACTGGACTACCTTGGCCCATATGAGAATCCGACCCCCTTTTACTGCTTTTCAACAATCTGTGTTGGCGAGATTAGATCTCGCCCCTTCACAACTTCACCCAAACCTGAGCTACTTACTTGATTGGTTGTCTACAACTAACTATGGTTGGTCCCCTCGGTTGATCTTTTGCGCCAAAGGAACCCCCTCAAGGGAGGAAAGCTTTCATGCCTATAAATAGAGGCCATATCTTCACTTACAAATCATCATTCATCCTTCATTTGTATTTCTTCATTTGTTTCTGAAAGGATCACTTAGTTTTAGTTTAGCTTAGTTTAGTTTTAGTTTTTCTTTACGTTTCTGAAGAGAAGGAAGGTAAGGAGGTGCTTGACAACCACTCCCTTCACTTCTACTTGAAGGAAACTTGTGTAAGGAACTCATATTGTACTTCAACTTGGGAAACTCATGCAAAAGATCTTCTATTCGAGTAATCTCTATCCTTTTAAGTTCTTTTGTTATATTACTCATTTGATTATGCTCTTTGCAGATTCTTTCTATTATATTATGAGTAACATGAGCTAAATTCCCTTAAGTTGAGATGTTATAACATTGTAATAAACTTCTAAATATGTTATTATGGTTTATGTAGTGTATGCACTTTAATTCTTGTGTAATACTTCTTTCAAAGCTTATTTCGAATTGATCACTTTAGAATATGTAAACTTGTGGCAATGAGATATGGGCTACATTTATGAACTCAAGAATTAATAGGAATGATTGTTTGTAACATCAACTTTAATCCCTGTGGGTTCGACCTTTCTTATCACTTTATTACTTGTGTGACTATGTATACTTGCATACTTTCCACCACACCAAGTTTTTGGCGCCGTTGCCGGGGATTATAGTAAAATTTTGTTGTTTAGATCGTTTATTTAGTGTTTTATTATATATTAGTACTCTTTGGTATTCATTTTCTCATGCGTAAACATTTTAGTGCAGATACACTCGAGTGTGGAAACACTAGTTTATGTCCGTAAATAGACCACCGTAATTCAATTGTGATCCGTAAATTGAAAGAAGATTTAGGAGATTACTAAGACAACAAAGACAAAGACAACAAGGCTCAGCAGAACTATGTCTCACCCACGGTGATGATGCCTCGGTAAGAGGAGGACCTAATTCTCAACATAACAACCAGAAGGTGAGGAAGATCACAGACATCAATTCATTCAAATGGGACCAATAGGTATGAATAATGATAGGGATAGGCCTACGAGGGACTATGCCCAATATGATCAGCAACATATACAGTCTAGCATTGCTAGGCCTAATATTAATGCTGCTCATTTTGAATTTAAACCTATGATGTTTCAAATGTTACAAACAATTGGTCAATTTGGTGGATCCCCTCATGAGGATCCCCAAGAGCATTTAAAGAAATTCATAGAAGTATGTAGTAACTTTATCATACCTGGTATTAGTGAGGATGCATTTAGACTTAAGTTATTTCCATATTCATTAAAAGATAGGGCTAAATCATGGCTAAACTCTATGGAGCCCAATTCTATTCATACATGGAATGAACTAGCTAAAAAATTCTTAAATAAATATTTTCCTCCAGTCAAAAATGCTAGGATAAGACATGATATTACATCTTTTAGACAAAAAGAATTTGAATCATTGTTTGAAGCATGGGAAAGATGGAAGGAACTGTTAAGGAAGTGTCCACATCATGGTTTACCTGTCATTATACAAATGGAAACTTTTTACAATGGTCTAGAACCCCAAACTAGAGTGATGCTTGATGCATCAGCTGGTGGTGTTATTTTGAATATGTCTTATAATGAAGCATGTGATCTTATTGATAAAATAGCTACAAATGGTTCTAGTTGGCCTACTGATAGGGTAAGTGCCCAAAAGAAAACTTCTGGGGTACATGAAATTAATCACATATCAGCCCTATTTGCTCAAGTAGCCTCTTTAACCAACTTGATCAAACAGTGCACTAGTGCACCTACATCAAGTGTAGCCACACCTAAGGAAAACACTGCAGCAGCTATAGAGCAAACCCTTCCAGGAACTACAAGTTGTGTCTATTGTGTGGGAGGCCATCTATATGAAGAGTGTCCTAGCAACCCTGTCTCTGTCAGTTATGTAGGTTACAACAAAAATAACAACTCTTACTCTAATACCTATAATCCAGGATGGAAGAACCACCCAAACCTTAGGTGGAACAATTCTAATGCACCTGCACAAAGTGCACCTGCACCAAGTACTCCTCCTGGATTCCAATCTCAAAATCAAAGACCAAACCCACCTGCCAATGATAATTCTCTAGAAGGATTGCTTAGATCATTCATTAGTGAAACTAGAACTGCTAGGCAAGCTCATGATGTATCAATTAAGAATCTAGAGAATCAAGTAGGGCAATTAGCAACTGCCTTGCAACAAAGACCAACAGGTACATTGCCATCAAACACAGAAGCTTCAACCCCTGAAAGGCAAGGTAAGGAACAGGTCAAAGCCATCTCCTTGAGAAGTGGCAAGTATTTAAAAGAACCATATGAGCTTGTAGAGTGCAGAGAAGGGAGAAAAAATAAAAAAAAATTCTCAAGGTGTAGAAACACCTGATGTTTCTACATCTCCAACTCCAAGGTTAGTACCTGAATACCCTCCTCCTCCTTTTCCTCAAAGATTGAAAAAAATACATGAGGAGAAGTAATTTAGTAAGTTTTTAGATGTGTTAAAACAACTGCATATCAATGTTCCCCCACAATTCCTTTCTAAAAGAAGCACTTCAACAAATGCCAAATTATGCTAAATTCATGAAAGATGTGCTTTCTAAAAGAAGAAGACTAGGGGCATTTGAAACTGTTGTTATGTCAAAAGAATGTAGTCTGATTTTGCAAAACAAAATACCAAGGAAGCTAAAAGATCCAGGCAGCTTTACAATTCCTTTCTCAATAGGTAAGTTCTATACAGGAAGAGCCTTGTGTGATTTAGGTGCAAGCATCAATTTGATGCCTAAATCTATTTTCACAAAGCTAGGGATTGGAAATGCCAAGCCTACCACATTGACACTGTCTCTGGCAGATAGATCAATAGCATATCCAGAAGGAATTATTGAGGATATATTAGTAAGTTGACAAATTTGTGTGTCCTGCAGATTTTGTTATACTTGATTTTATTGCAGATGAAGAAGTACCAGTCATACTGGGAAGACCATTCTTGGCAACAGGAAAAACACTGATAGATGTGTAAAAAGGAGAGCTAACCATGAGAGTGAATGATCAAGAAGTGAAGTTCAATGTCTTGAATGCTTTGAAGTATCCTGCAGAGGAAAGTGAAGAGTGTTCATCAATTTCTCTTGGTCGTTTGGTAGAGAAGCAGTTCGACAAGCAGTATGATCACCTTGCCAATGCACTAACACCTGGAGTTTCTGCATTGCCAGAAGAGAAATTTATTGAAGAAAGCATATTGCCCAAGGAACAAGCTACACCTAAGGTATGGGCTAGAACTTATGAATCTCTTAATTTAGAAGATCCCAACCTTAAAGAAAATTTACCTTCTGTAGAACAACCTCCTAAGCTAGAATTGAAAGAATTGCCAAAACATTTGAAATATGGTTTTCTAGGTGAAAATAACACACTTCCTGTAATCATAGCTTCTGATCTATCTTTAAAACAAGAGCTAGATTTAATTGACACATTGAAAAGACATAGAAAAGCTATAGGTTGGAAAATGTCAGATATTAAAGGGATTAGTCCCTCCATATGCATGCATAGGATAATTTTAGAAGAAAATTCTAAAAACAGCATAGAAGAGCAAAGAAGATTAAATCCCATCATGAAAGGGGTTGTTTAGAAAGAAATAATAAAATGGCTAGATGCTGGTATTATCTACCCTATTTCAGATAGTGCATGGGCTGGTCCTCTGTGCAATGTGTGTTCCTAAGAAGGGTGGAGTAAATGAGAATAGCTAATGAGAATAATGAACTAATCCCCACAAGAACTGTAACAGGATGGAGAATCTGTATGGATTACAGAAAACTCAATAAGGCCACCAAGAAAGATCATTTCCCCTTACCCTTTATAGATCAAATGTTAGATAGGTTAGCAGGAAAGAAATTCTATTGTTTCTTAGATGGTTATTCAGGATATAATCAAATAGCAATTGAACCTGAGAATCAACAGAAAACCACCTTTACTTGTCCCTATGACACTTTCTCCTTTAGAAGGATGCCTTTTGGACTTTGTAATGCACCTACTACCTTTCAAAGATGCATGATGTCAATTTTTTCTGACTTCATTGAGCAATCAATGGAAGTCTTCATGGATGACTTTTCTATTTTTGGAGAAACATACTCTTTGTGTCTTTCAAACTTAGAAAAAATTCTTCAAAGATGTGAAGACACTAACTTAGTGCTTAATTGGGAAAAATGTCATTTCATGGTTAAAGAAGGCATTGTGCTTGGTCATAAAATATCTAAAAAAGGTCTTGAAGTGGATAGGGCAAAGATTGAGGTAATTGAGAAACTACCACCTCCATACACAATAAAAGAGATTAGAAGTCTTTTAGGACATGCAGGATTCTATAGGAGATTTATCAGAGATTTTTCAAAAATCTCAAAACCATTGTGTATGCTTTTGAAACATGATGTGCATTTCAACTTTGATGATTCTTGTATGGAAGCCTTTAAAAAACTTAAAAAGGCATTGGTGACAGCACCAATTGTAGTAACTCCAGACTAGAGTAAGCCTTTTGAACTCATGTGTGATGCTAGTGACTTTGCAGTAGGAGTAGTCCTAGGGCAAAGACATAACAAAGTGTTTCATTCTATATATTATGCTAGCAAAACACTCATTGAGGCTCAATGAACTACACTGTAACAGAGAAAGAACTATTAGCAGTGGTTTTTGCTTTTGAGAAATTTAGATCCTACTTGGTTGGCACCAAAATAATTGTGTACACTGACCATTCTGCCATCAAGTATCTAATTTCCAAAAAAGATGAAAAACCAAGGCTAATTAGATGGGTTCTCCTCCTTCAAGAATTTGATCTTGAGATTAGAGATAAGAAAGGAGTGGAGAACCAAGTGGTGATCATCTCTCTAGACTTGAAAGTGAGAATGCAGTACAATCAAGAAATCAAGGAAAGTTTACGATGAGAAATTACTAGCAATTACCATGAATGCAAGCCAAGTGCCAGACCGAGTGTGGCCACACCTCATGCTTGATGCCATGGTATGCATACATAGTAAACTTCCTTGTGAGCAAAGTTGTACCAAGTGACATGAGCTATCAACAAAGAAAAAGGTTCTTCCACATAGTAAAGCAATATTATTGGGATGATCCTCACCTATTCAAGATGTGTCCAGATCAAATCATGAGAAAATGCATTCCTGAAGAAGAACAAAGAAGCAAAGCGATTTTCTCGCATTGTCATGTCGCACCATATGGAAGTCACTTTTGAAGTCAAAGAAACAAAGCAGAAAGGTACTTCAATCAAAGTTATTTTCGCCTACTCTATTTAAATATTCATATTATATGGTCAAAGCCGGTTATAAATGTCAAAGAAGTGGTAATATATCTAATAGACATGAAATGCCTAGGACTAACATTCTAGAAATAGAACTTTTTGATGTTTGGGGCATGGATTTCATGGGTCCTTTTCCACCTTATTTTGGCAATGAGTATATCTTAGTAGCTGTAGACTATGTGTCCAAATGGGTTGAGGCTCACTTCCAAAAAATGATGCCAAATCAGTTAGCAAATTTCTGCAAAGAAATATTTTTTCAAGGTTTGGCACTCCAAGAGCAATCATCAATGATGAAGGCTCACATTTTTGCAATAAACTCATTGAATATCTTCTTGCAAAATATGGAGTAAAACACAAGATTGCTACTGCCTATCACCCACAAACTAGTGGACAAGCTGAACTTTCAAATAGGGAAATAAAAAGAATGCTAGAGAAAATGGTTGGACCAAATAGAAAAGATTGGTCCTTACACTTAGATGAAACATTATGAGCATATAGAACTGCATTTAAAAATCCATTAGGTATGTCCCCCTATATGTTAGTTTATGGCAAAGTTTGTCATCTCCCTGTTGAATTAGAGAACAAGTCATATTGGGCTATCAAAAAGTTAAATTTTGATCTCAAAAAGGCAGGTGAGCAAAGGTTTTTTGAGCTTAATGAATTAGAAGAATTTAGGCATTTCTCTTATGAGAATGCAAAAATTTATAAAGCAAAAACCAAAGAGTGGCATGATAAGAAAATCCAAAGAAGAGAACTTAAAGAAGGAGGAATGGTTCTGTTATATAATTCTAGATTGAAATTGTTCCCTGGAAAATTAAGATCAAGATGGTCAGGACCATTCCAACTAGTCAAAATTTACCCCCATGGTGCAGTTGATTTATATGATGTAGCCACTTATACCACTTTCAAAGTCAATGGCCAAAGAGTCAAAATGTATTATGGAGCACAGGTAGATAGAGATAAGATCACCACTCATTTTGAAAATCTCTAACACAAGGAGATAGTCAGACTGTAAGACTCTTAAAACAAGCGCTTGAGGGAGGCAACCCATCATTTTAAAATTATTAATGTCTTTATTTTGTGCAATTTAATGTTTTGTGTGTTTTGTAGAAAAACAGGACAACAGAGTTGCTAGTGTTTCCACACCTAATGTTGACACACTTCCCACTCTGAGGTTCATATCTTAGCAAAATGAAGAAAAGGCTTGAATGACAGTATCCACTTGCCAACTCATCAATTTAGTGCGAAATTAAGCTTAAATGAAAGGGTAATGCACTGTTAAGGCTAATCTCAACACGTGTTGGCTTGCATGTCAATCCACATAACCCTAACGGCTAGTTTCCAACTACCATTCCCACTAACTCATTCTCATCACACTAACCGCTCACATTCTCACAAAATCAACTCTCTGATTCTCTTGTGAAACTGATCATCCATATTCTCTCAAACACTAACTTCATCTTCAACCAAAAAGCCCAAATCCTCAATCAAACAAAAATGGTGAAGAAACAATCGGTCACTAAATCTACAAGGGAAGCATCCAATGCAGGAACTCCTGCAACATCAAAGAAAACTCGAGCAACCACAGCCATGGACATGATTCCTGGATGTGAACATTTCTGGAGCATGAAGTTCATACCTGAAAGAGGCTTTAACTTTGCAAAGGCCCACCATTCATTTCTCTCAACAGTCAACAACCTACAGTGGGAGAGATTTGTGCAAACCAGAGCATACTACCTGGAGCAAATTGTTCGTGAGTTCTATTCAAGAATTCAGAACACTAGGGGAGGCACAATCTTCTATTCCAAGGTGAGAGGTAAGAAAGTTTTCTTTGATCCTACTAGAATCAATAAGCATTATGATCTGAACTACCATGGAAATAAATTTGAGGAAAAATTAGAAACTTATGGTAAGAAACAGATGGCTAGGATCAAAGAGAGAATCACAGTAGAAGGGTTTCAATGGGAGAAGTTCACAAACACTGAATTTAAGCTTAAAACTGGTGACTTAGTTCCTGAGTTAGGTAACTGGCACCTTTTTATTGCTACATCTATTCTCCCCACTTCACACACATCTACATTGTCCAAGCATAGATTGATTCTCATAGATTCAATCTTGACTGAAGATAATGTGGATATAGGAAAGTTGATCACCAATGAGATAATAGAATGTCAAACCAAGACCTCTGGTTTCTTGTACTTCCCTTGCCTAATCACTGAGCTATGTCAAAAACAAGGGGTAGAGGCAACTGAACTAGAGAAAATCTATAGGAAAACACCTCCTAGTGGTTTGTCAACAAAGGTGAAAAGGATGTAGAGGAGGATGAGTCTGAATCATTGGAGGTTAGTGACAGTAATGATGATGGCAGTGATGATATGGAGGCTAGTGCAAGGAGAAAATATGAGATAAGAAAGAAATCAGCTAACCAAGCCCAACCACAATCACCACCATCACAAAAACAATCAAACACCCCTTCACCACCACTACACCAATCCCCCACCACCCACCATTCACCCATTCACAACTCACCACAAAAGTCACCCACCCCTCCACCAGAAAATGCTCCCCAATATGAAAATCCAAAACAAGTCACAGAAGAAAATGCACCAATCCCAACCCAGAAATCTCCCACCCTTCCAACAGAACCTATTGAGCCTACGAACATTGAATTTGAGAAAGAAAATTTGCAGGTACTCACTAAAGAGCCTGAGAAAGAAGAAGGCCAAAAAAATTATGTTATGAAGGAGCAGGAAGAAACTGTCACCAAAGCAACTGGTGTTCCTACACCTAGTGCCAAAACACTAAAAACAAAGGTGATGGAAACCAGCCCTGAAGTAACAATTCATGAAGTCCTCAAAGCTTTAAACAAGAAGAAGGAGATGCTAGGCTACAAAAGAAAAACAATGAAGCCACCTCCAACAAAGAAGATGTGGACCATGAGTTCTTTATATGGTGTACAGGATCAAAGTGCAATTTCTGGTCAAAAGGAGACAGCTGAGAAGGAAAATCCCACAAGAGGAGACAAAGCAACTGAGGAAGTAGCAGAGCAACAATCAGTGGAACCTGAACAACAAGCTGAGCAAACTCCAGTGCAGATTGGTGTCCCAACACCTGAAGTTCCTGCACTCCCAACACCTGAAGTTCCCACATTGGTCACACTGGATGTGCTCGCATCATGAGTAATCACCAAGCAAGTGTAGAAGATCCCGTGTGCCCACTCGATGTTCTTGCTACCAAACCAAAAGCCAATAAGGAGAAAGCCAAACTCACCCCTGTGAGAGCCAGTCCTAGAATCAAGAAGAAAGAGTAAAAGGATACTTTTAATGTTGTTTCATTATTAGTATGCTTATATACCTATAATGTGTGCAAATACTATGTGTTATGTTTTGAATACTTTTGTCTATATCTCCCAATTTTTGATTCCCTTGTTTACTCAACTTAGAGCAAGTGGGGACACTGCTCATATTTAAGTTGGGGGGAGAGTGGAGAATATTATGTGTTTTGAATTAAATATGCATGTTATTTATAGTATGTTTTGAATTAAGTACTAATATATGCTATAGGTGTTTTAAGAATTATTTAGTAGTAGGTGAAAATGCAATATTAGTATGTTTTTAGATGTACTTAACAAAGCGTGTGATAGCATGATAAATTATGTTAAAAGTACATCATGTGTGTTATACTTAAATGATTATGAAGCGTGATCAATTCATATTGTTTTCTAAAAATCTTTGTAAGTATATCAAATGAGCCAAGTTTTAATGATGAAAAGGAAAAAGAAAAGCCTTGTTTTCTAGAAATAATCAATTTTATAAATTCTTTGACACAAACAAAATTGAGTTTTTGAAAAGAACCATGCTAGATAGAAAAGCTATCTAAGGCCAAGGGATTTTTGGAAAACTAAGGTCAAAATTAGATTTTTACTAAAAATAAAGAAGAGCATAAAATGAATTAAGTTTGGGGGAAAAATCCATGAATACAAAGGCAAAAGTGTGAAAAATTGAAGAGTCAATGCCAAAGGTGTCAAAACACTCAAAGGAGTGACAAAGTAAAAAAAAAATAAACTACACTAGCCTGAGTCATATAAACTGAGCTTGTCCCTTAAATGCAATTGGTTTAAAAAATGAACAAAGTTCAAAAAGAAAAGAAAAGAAAACAAACCAAAGAAAAAAAAAGAAAAATGCACGTGGAGGTCAGTGAGGAGGGCAGTGTATGCTACAAAAAAGACTCAAAGAGTTACAAGTATAGCCACACAAAGTGTGCCTACACTACATCAAATACACTACAAAAAGGTGTACCCACAATTCAAAGAAAATGATGTAAGTGCACTCACTGCATTACATCACAAAAATCAAACACCAACCATCCAAATAAGGCAATTGGCTCAACAAGTTGAAACACCAAAAGCCCTTTGTTGTGCTTAAGAGTCCCCTAAGTCTTGAAGAAATTGTTAGTCTCGTCCATATTTTGAAATTTTTTCTAAAGGTGACCAAAAGTGTTCCACATCTTTCAAAAGCCAAAGAAAGAACTCTTTATTTAGTTATGGAACCAATTGAAACTCGATGGGACACACACTCACACAAATGAGTTTTTATAACTTTGAATGTTTCAAGGAAAGCAAAGGTTTAGAAAAAAATTCCTGAAAAATAAAGCTCATACCGAATATACACTTTAAGCAAAATTTCGTAGAAAAACATGAGTTGAGGTGATTTCATAATCATGGAAGTCTTGTGTTTCTTTCTTGTGTCGTTACTTGAGGACAAGCAACAAGTTAAGTTTGGGGGTGTGATAACTCTATTTTATATAGAGTTATTCATCTATTTTAACTTAGGTTATTGTTCATTTTCAAGTACATTAATATATAAATATAGCTTATTTATTAAGAAACAACATTTTAGAGATCCAAATGATTAGGACAAATAACTAGGCATAAAGAGGTTTGATGCTTTTGTTCAGTGCAGCTACTGCAGGAGTGGAAACACTACCAACAAACACTGCCTACACCTGCAAAATCCAGCAATTTGCACCAAAACATCCAAGGACCATTTTGATGCTTCCACACTTGAATTGTGACGTCATGCCTAGTCACCTGGAGCAGAGCCACTTGCAGAAGTCGGTGATAAACATAAAAATCAAGTTGAAAGGCTTACTTATCTAAAATACATGTGGCACTTCTCCAATGGACCACCCCTTATGTTATACATGCAAGCGACCACAACTGAGTTATTTGCTTCATTGGTTGTCTGAATTTATCCAAGGTTGGTCCCCTCAGTTGATCTTACGCGCCAAAGGAAACCCCTCAAGGGAGGAAAGCTTTCGTACCTATAAATAGATGCCATATCTTCACTTACAAATCATCCTTCATCCTTCATTTGTATTTCTTCATTTATTTTCTGAAAGGATCACTTAGTTTTAGTTTAGCTTAGTTTAGTTTTAGTTTTTCTTTACGTTTCTGTAAGGAGGTGCTTGACAACCACTCCCTTCACTTCTACTTGAAGGAAACTTATGTAAAGGACTCATATTGTACTTCAACTTGGGAAACTCATGCAAAAGATCTTCTATTCGAGCAATCTCTATCCTTTTAAGTTCTTTTGCTATATTACTCATTTGATTATGCTCTTTATGATTTTCTCTATTATATTATGAGTAACATGAGCTAAATTCCCTTAAGTTGAGATGTTATAACCTTGTAATGAACTTCTAAATATGTTATTATGGTTTATGTAGTGTATACATTTTAATTCTTGTGTGATACTTCTTTCAACACTTATTCTAGAATTGATCACTTTGGAATAGGTAAACTTGTGGCAGCAGGCATGTGTCACATTTATGAACTCAAGAATTAATAGGAATGAGTGTTTGTAACAACAACTTGTTAAACTAGCTTTAATAAGAATTGCTTGTTAAGACCATGTTAAGTCCTAGACATAGGATAACATAGTTTCTAGGGTGATACAAGTGGGAGGTTAAAAAGACAAGAGTGAACCTATTTAGCATGCCTAGACATAGGAAGCTTGTAATGAAACTCAAGAAAAAGTCGACAGACACACACTCATGCAGCTGCATCCAGTGTGGAAACACTTATGCAGCTGCCTCAAAGTGTTCAACAGAGGCTTTGTAGCCGTTGTTTGGGACAATTGTTGTATGGGAATTCTCCCTCTTTGTGTTCCGGTTAGGATGTTTATAGTCCTGTACCTTCGCTTTTTTGTTGAATTGACTAGAAAATGTAATTTTAATTGTAATTGTGCTATTTACTTTATGAAATAATATTTTCCTTGTTGTGTGCTGGTTTTGTCCTATTGTAGCCCTTCTCCCTTTTTTCCTTTTGACTGATGGAAGTGATGTCACTTCGTTTCTTGGGATGCCTGAAGTTGTCATGTCAAAAAGTCATGTCTTTTGACATTTAATAGGTGCGACTCTTCGGAACCGAAGCGTTTTCTAGGTCTTCAAACATCGTGCATTTATGAGCAATTGTTCTGCATGGCTTCTGCTTATAAAAGAGTGGATGGAGGATGTTCAAGGTATTAAAGGAGAAGTTAAGATATTTTTTGAACAACTCTTTGTTGAATAGGGGTTTGAAAGACTGATACTAGATGGGTTAAACTTCAAATCTATAACGGCGGACAACAATTCTCTTGTAGCTCCTTTACATGAAGATATAAAGGAGGCAGTGTGGAGTTGAGATGGTAATAAGAACATTGAAGCCGTTACATACCTCGCTCAGAATGCATTGTATCGTAACATCACCGCAACGCACGACTAGTATGTCGTTGGAAGAGACTTGAGGGCGAGGGCTTGATCTAGCCTGTTGTGAAGACGAAGAGCCAGCTGGGTTATCGTGGCTGCCATAGCCTCATTCTGTGAATCAGAGTGGGAAGACATGGCGTATGGAGGGAAGTAAGGGCGAAGGCGAAGATGGAGCAGTTGGTTTTGTGCAAGGGAAGAAACGAAAGCAAGAACAGTTTCATGAAAAGGGAAGTAACTGTGCATAAGCAATGATAACGGCTATTTATAGCTATGGGGATCGAGAACCGCTCAATCAGCCCTGGGAACCGTTGCGCAATCGTTACGATAAGTGGGAAACATCAAGTGTCACAATGCGGCAGTTATGTCTCCTCAAACCGTCAAATCAATGCATGTCAAGGGTTTTTGTCCCATCAGTCATGTCCTCTCGGCCATACGACAGCACAAAGGGGGGCAATTGTTAACACCCAAAAATAACCTAGTTGTGGACCGAGGGCCGAGTAAGAGGAAAAGGGAAAACTAAGGCACTGTGCACCACCAGACAAAATCACAAGGAAAAATTATCAATAGATCGAACTCAAAAAAGCCCCTCAACTCAAGGTAAGCTACAAAGAGAAACACCCCTCGGGGTAAGCTGCAGAGGGAACCAGCTAAGAAACTTTAATAAGTGGGGACCTTCGTTGCACTTACTATCTCGCCACAAAAACAGGTCTATAAATGGAAAACAACGAGGGTCATGTGCGTCGGAAGCAAAAGGAAATTACTAGTAGTTGTTGAAATTATTATTCTAAAAAGCAAAAATTATTTTCCCATGCATGTGTGTACTGTTTGTATGCTGATTCAAACAATATGCCGATCTATCATCATCATCAATGCACCTATCTAGAACATATGTGTCATGGCAGACATTAAATTCATCATTGGAGTAGAAGTTAGGTAGGTGTACTACCTCCCTTCCACAAGGGAGAAATTAAATTCATAAAATTTGACAGCAGAAAAAAAGTTATTAATAATGTTACTTTTAGGAGGAGCAATTAAGTTCTTGTGTAATGTACTTTCTCTTATCTCATTAAAAAAAAATTAGGTTTTTTTTTATAATTAATGTATCTAGTCAATAGACCAGATACATATGAACTTAAAAATTGTTTTTGCTTATAAATCTGGTTGGAGGTAGTATATCGGTTAAATTGAGTGTTATCCAAGAACGGTTGGATTAGATGATTGAGTCTCTTTCAAGCTTAGTCAATGTCTTGGATTCGAATCTAGCATTGTAAATGCAACAACGTTAAATCTTTTGAGAGATAAATTTGTCGACAATTGTGACCCTACTCAACTCTAGAATTAGTCTCAACAGTTATGCGTAGAAAAATTTTATTCACACAAAAAAGTTAAAATTCACCACAAATATAGTATAAAATACTATTGTCTCAGTCATTCATTATATTTTACATTATATCTTACACTTATTTTTACTGATAGACTAGTGAGAAACTCAACTAATCCCTTACCCTCCAAGCCACTCACTCATTGATAATTCTATTTCAGAAAGGTGCATATGAAAAGCCTCCCTTTCCCTCACGCTATTATTTTAAGTAACCTCGCAATGCCGTAATTACCTTTGATCTATCTCTCTCATTTCACCCAATCGAATTTATTTTGCAATAAAAGGGTTAACCAACAAACACATGGGTGAAATGCTGTGAAAAAAAACAAATTAATTAGTTGCTTGAAAAAGTTGCACAATAAAAGGGTGAAGACAAGAGAATCATTTCAAACGCGGAAAAGCGTGGCGAAAGTGTTGCATCAGTATCTAATGATTTGCCGATCTGAGATAGTAGGTAGGGGATGAGTCTGATCAATAACAATTACGTCCGAGGTTTGATGATCCGAGACGGAATGGGGGGTACCTGCAAAGTCACTCTGATGCTAAAGTTAATGGCTGAAGAGTTATTGCAAGTTCACGTGGTAATTAATGCGTACCTCTTTCTTAGCAGTAAATGTTGTATTTATAGAGTCAAAGGGTTTTTGAGTGAGATGATCTGAACCGTCTAGTGAGGATGTGTATTGTGGGCCGTATGATGAATGAATCTGGGCCTTGGCTGTTTGGAGGCCCAATCACTTTGTTTTGAGAAATGGGGGTGTAAATAGCATGGGCGTATTTACACCGTAACAGTTGCTCCCCAAGTCGGTTTAACCTGTAGGGTTAGACTAGACTTGAACCCTGTCGAAATAAATCAATTTGTCGAGATCAGAACGCCGAGTTCGCTTTGAGTAAGAAAAAATGAGGTTTTTGACAGAATAATTAATGCTTTTGCTTTGAGTGATGTGACCGTTGAGGGACTCGAGGCGTTTCTTAATGATGACTCTTCGTTTTCCGCGCCAAGCCAACTGATTGGGCGCGTCATTTCGAGAGTGAACAGTGGGTCCTCTCAGGACCACTATAAATAAAGGTGATGGTGGACCATTTCTACTTTTTGGTCCCTCGATTGCTCTGAGTACCGATATAGTGAATTTGCCGCTTTCCGATCTCGCTCTCTTTATTCCAAGAATTCTTTTCATCATTTACATCGAAGCTTCTTCTGAGGTTAGTACCTTGCTTTAAACTTTATTTTTTCTATTTCTGCTTTCAATTTTTTCATCGGGCTGGGATCTTGCCCCCAGCCTGCAATCTTCTTTGTCAGGGTGGGGGTTGTCAGGTCGGGTTCCGACCCCATTTGGGAACCTATCACGTGTGAATTACCCTGATAATCTGCCCCCATCCCTATAGGCAAAAAATTAGCGAAGACCAAGAAAACAACTCGTGCCGAAACGCTCAGACTTATTGATCAAGCCGAGCAAGCTCGTCAAGCCCGTCACCCCGATATCGGCAAACTAATGGCGGCGAGATCACAGACCGACTCTCATCCAACTGAACGTGAAGAGGTAGCTGCCCCGGAGATTCATGAAGAAGAGAATTCTGGACCGAGAGGGAGTGATAGCAAAAAGGTCTCGGATGGAGAGTCGACAGCCCCACCTTCTGCGCATAATACCCCGATTTATGAGTCTCGGATGGATATAGGTTCGGACCCTAGTTTCTCGGATGATTCTGATTCGGATACAGAATCTGATGGAAGGAATGGTGATGATCGATTTGACGATCATGAGGATGTCTCGACCAAAGACATCGACTTGGATGACAGTAACGAGGAAGAGGAGGAAGCTCAAGAGGATATGGATGGAAGCTTTAAGCTGCTGTATGGGTACGAAGATTCCGGCTGCAATAATGTCGATATTCCTATAGATCCTCCCTTAGGAACTCCCCGTGATTATTCGTGGGTGTCTGAATCTCTCCGAGGTTTTAAGTCGGTTATGACCTCAGATGTTGATATCAGCAATTTTTCGAAAAGGCTTTACTGGAAAGATCCAGAACGGTGGCGTACTTTTGGGATGGAAGATGACAAGCACGTGGTTACCTACTCCGCCTCCCTTAAGTTTATTATTTACTGGACTACCTAGGCCCATATGAGAATCCAGCCCCCTTTTTTTTACTGCTTTCCAACAATCTGTGTTGGCGAGATTAGATCTCGCCCTTCACAACTTCACCCAAACCTGAGCTACTTGCTTGATTGGTTGTCTACAACTAACTATGGTTGGTCCCCTCGGTTGATCTTTCGCGCCAAAGGAACCCCCTCAAGGGAGGAAAGCTTTCATGCCTATAAATAGAGGCCATATCTTCACTTACAAATCATCATTCATCCTTCATTTGTATTTCTTCATTTGTTTCTGAAAGGATCACTTAGTTTTAGTTTAGCTTAGTTTAGTTTTAGTTTTTCTTTACGTTTCTGAAGAGAAGGAAGGTAAGGAGGTGCTTGACAACCACTCCTTTCACCTCTACTTGAAGGAAACTTGTGTAAGGAACTCATATTTTACTTCAACTTGGGAAACTCATGCAAAAGATCTTCTATTCGAGTAATCTCTATCCTTTTAAGTTCTTTTGCTATATTACTCATTTGATTATGCTCTTTGCAGATTCTTTCTATTATATTATGAGTAACATGAGCTAAATTCCCTTAAGTTGAGATGTTATAACATTGTAATAAACTTCTAAATATGTTATTATGGTTTATGTAGTGTATGCACTTTAATTCTTGGGTAATACTTCTTTCAAAGCTTATTCGGGAATTGATCACATTAGAATATATAAACTTGTGGCAGCAGACATGGGCTACATTTATGAACTCAAGAATTAATAGGAATGATTGTTTGTAACATCAACTATAATCCCTGTGGGTTCGACCTTTGTTATCACTTTATTACTTGTTTGTAACATCAATTCATTCAAATGGGACCAATAGGTATGATTAATGATAGGGATAGGCCTATGAGGAACTATGCCCAATATGATCAGCAACATATACAGTCTAGCATTGCTAGGCCTAATATTAATGCTGCTCATTTTGAATTTAAACCTATGATGTTTCAAATGTTACAAACAATTGGTCAATTTGGTGGATCCCCTCAAGAGGATCCCCATGAGCATTTAAAGCAATTCATAAAAGTATGTAGTAACTTTATCATACCTGGTATTAGTGAGGATGCATTTAGACTTAAGTTATTTCCATATTCATTAAAAGATAGGGCTAAATCATGGTTAAACTCTATGGAGCCCAATTCTATTCATACATGGAATGAACTAGCTAAAAAATTCTTAAATAAATATTTTCCTCCAGTCAAAAATGCAAGGATAAGACATGATATTACATCTTTTAGACAAAAAGAATTTGAATCATTTGTTTTGAAGCATGGGAAAGATGGAAGGAACTGTTAAGGAAGTGTCCACATCATGGTTTACCTTTCATTATACAAATGGAAACTTTTTACAATGGTCTAGAACCCCAAACTAGAGTGATGCTTGATGCATCAGCTGGTGGTGTTATTTTGAATATGTCTTATAATGAAGCATGTGATCTTATTGATAAAATAGCTACAAATGGTTCTAGTTGGCCTACTGATAGGGTAAGTGCCCAAAAGAAAACTTCTGGGGTACATGAAATTAATGACATATCAGCCCTATTTGCTCAAACAGTGCACTAGTGCACCTACATCAAGTGTAGCCACACCTAAGGAAAACACTGCAGCAGCTATAGAGCAAACCCTTCCAGGAACTACAAGTTGTGTCTATTGTGGGGGAGGCCATCTATATGAAGAGTGTCCTAGCAACCCTGTCTCTGTCAGTTATGTAGGTTAAAACAAAAATAACAACCCTTAGTCTAATACCTATAATCCAGGATGGAAGAACCACCCAAACCTTAGGTGGAACAATTCTAATGCACCTGCACAAAGTGCACCTGCACCAAGTACTCCTCCTGGATTCCAATCTCAAAATCAAAGACCAAACCCACCTGCCAATGATAATTCTCTAGAAGGATTGCTTAGATCATTCATTAGTGAAACTAGAACTGCTAGGCAAGCTCATGATGTATCAATTAAGAATCTATTTTCACAAAGCTAGGGATTGGAAATGCCAAGCCTACCACATTGACACTATCTCTGGCAGATAGATCAATAGCATATCCAGAAGGAATTATTGAGGATATATTAGTACAAGTTGACAAATTTGTGTGTCCTGCAGATTTTGTTATACTTGATTTTATTGCAGATGAAGAAGTACTAGTCATACTGGGAAGACCATTCTTGGCAAAAGGAAAAACACTGATAGATGTGCAAAAAGGAGAGCTAACCATGAGAGTGAATGATCAAGAAGTGAAGTTCAATGTCTTGAATGCTGAAGTATCCTGCAGAGGAAAGTGAAGAGTGTTCATCAATTTCTCTTGGTCATTTGGTAGAGAAGCAGTTCCACAAGCAGTATGATCACCTTGCCAATGCACTAACACCTGGAGTTTCTGCATTACCAGAAGAGAAATTTATTGAAGAAATCATATTGCCCAAGGAACAAGCTACACCTAAGGTATAGGCTAGAACTTATGAATCTCTTAATTTAGAAGATCCCAACCTTAAAGAAAATTTACCTTCTGTAGAACAACCTCCTAAGCTAGAATTGAAAGAATTGCCAAAACATTTGAAATATGGTTTTCTAGGTGAAAATAATACACTTCCTGTAATCATAGCTTTTGATCTATCTTTAGGACAAGAGCTAGATTTAATTGACACATTGAAAAGACATAGAAAAGCTATAGGTTGGCAAATGTCAGATATTAAAGGGATTAGCCCCTCCATATGCATGCATAGGATAATTTTAGAAGAAAATTCTAAAAACAGCATAGAAGGGCAAAGAAGATTAAATCCCATCATAAAAGGGGTTGTTTAGAAAGAAATAATAAAATGGCTAGATGCCTGGTATTATCTACCCTGTTTCAGATAGTGCATGGGTTAGTCCTGTGCAATGTGTTCCTAAGAAGGGTGGAGTAACAGTAATAGCTAATGAGAATAATGAACTAATCCCCACAAGAATTGTAAGAGGATGGAGAATCTGTATGGATTACAGAAAACTCAATAAGGCCACCAAGAAAGATCATTTCCCCTTACCCTTTATAGATCAAATGTTAGATAGGTTAGGGGAAAGGAATTCTATTGTTTCTTAGATGGTTATTCAGGATATAATCAAATAGCAATTGAACCTGAGGATCAACAGAAAACCACCTTTACTTGTCCCTATGGCACTTTCTCCTTTAGAAGGATGCCTTTTGGACTTTGTAATGCACCTACTACCTTTCAAAGATGCATGATGTCAATTTTTTCTGACTTCATTGAGCAATCAATGGAAGTCTTCATGGATGACTTTTCTGCATTTTTGGAGAAACATACTCTTTGTGTCTTTCAAACTTAGAAAAAAATTCTTCAAAGATGTGAACACACTAACTTAGTGCTTAATTGGGAAAAATGTCATTTCATGGTTAAAGAAGGCATTGTGCTTGGTCATAAAATATCTAAAAAGGTCTTGAAGTTGATAGGGCAAATATTGAGGTTATTGAGAAACTACCAACTCCATCAACAATCAAAGAGATTAGAAGTTTTTAGGACATGCGGATTCTATAGGAGATTAGAAGTTTTTTAATTGGGAAAAATGTCGTTTCATGGTTAAAGAAGGCATTGTGCTTGGTCATAAAATACCTAAAAAAGGTCTTGAAGTGGATAGGGCAAAGATTGAGGTAATTGAGAAACTACCACCTCCATACACAATCAAAGAGATTAGAAGTTTTTTAGGACATGCAGGATTCTATAGGAGATTTATCAGAGATTTTTCAAAAATCTCAAAACCATTGTGTATGCTTTTGCAACATGATGTGCATTTCAACTTTGATGATTCTTGTATGGAAGCCTTTAAAAAACTTAAAAAGGCATTGGTGACAGCACCAATTGTAGTAACTCCAGACTAGAGTAAGCCTTTTGAACTCATGTGTGATGCTAAGGACTTTGTAGTAGGAGTAGTCCTAGGGCAAACACATAACAAAGTGTTTCATTTTATATATTATGCAAGCAAAACACTCATTGAGGCTCAAATGAACTACACTGTAAAAGAGAAAGAACTATTAGCAGTGGTTTTTGCTTTTGAGAAATTTAGATCCTACTTGGTTGGCACCAAAGTAATTGTGTACACTGACCATTCTGCCATCAAGTATCTAATTTCCAAAAAAGATGAAAAACCAAAGCTAATTAGATGGGTTCTCCTCCTTCAAGAATTTGATCTTGATATTAGAGATAAGAAAGGAGTGGAGAACCAAGTGGCTGATCATATCTCTAGACTTGAAAGTGAGAATGCAACTACAACTGAAGAAATCAAGGAAAGTTTCCCTGATGAGAAATTACTAGCAATTACCATGAATGCAGCCAGTGTTTCTGCACTTAGTGTGGCCACACCTCATGCTTCAGCACCATGGTATGCAAACATAGTAAACTTCCTTGTGAGCAAAGTTGTACCAAGTGAAATGAGCTATCAACAAAGAAAAAGGTTCTTCCACATAGTAAAGCAATATTATTGGGATGATCCTCACCTATTCAAGATGTGTCCAGATCAAATCATGAGAAAATGCATTCCTGAAGAAGAACGAGAAGCGATTTACGCATTGTCATGTTGCACCATATGGAAGTCACTTTTGAAGTCAAAGAACAAGAAACAAAGGTACTTCAATCAAAGTTATTTACGCCTACTCTATTTAAAGATTCATATTATATGGTCAAAACCAGGTGATAAATGTCAAAGAAGTGGTAATATATCTAATAGACATGAAATGCCTAGGACTAACATTCTAGAAATAGAACTTTTTGATGTATGGGGCATGGATTTCATGGGTCCTTTCCACCTTCTTTTGGCAATGAGTATATCTTAGTAGTCAGAGACTATGTGTCCAAATGGGTTGAGGCTGTAGCACTTCCAAATAATGATGCCAAATCAGTTAGCAAATTTCTGCAAAGAAATATTTTTTCAAGGTTTGGCACTCCAAGAGCAATCATCAATGATGAAGGCTCACATTTTTGCAATAAACTCATTGAATATCTTCTTGCAAAATATGGAGTAAAACACAAGATTGCTCACGCCTATCACCCACAAACTAGTGGACAATTTGAACTTTCAAATAGGAAATAAAAAGAATGCTAGAGAAAATGGTTGGACCAAATAGAAAAGATTGGTCCTTACACTTAGATGAAGCATTATGGGCATATAGAACTGCATTTAAAAATCCATTAGGTATGTCCCCCTATAGGTTAGTTTATGGCAAACCATGTCATCTCCCTGTTGAATTAGAGAACGTGTCATATTGGGCTATCAAAAAGTAAAATTTTGATCTCAAAAAGGCAGGTGAGCAAAGGTTTTTTGAGCTTAATGAATTAGAAGCATTTAGGCATTTCTCTTATGAGAATGCAGAAATTTATAAAGCAAAAACCAAAGAGTGGCATGATAAGAAAATCCAAAGAAGAGAACTTAAAGAAGGAGGAATGGTTCTGTTATATAATTCTAGATTGAAATTGTTCCCTGGAAAATTAAGATCAAGATGGTCAGGACCATTCCAACTAGTCAAAATTTACCCCCATGGTGCAGTTGATTTATATGATGTAGCCACTGATACCACTTTCAAAGTCAATGGCCAAAGAGTCAAAATGTATTATGGAGCACATGTAGATAGAGATAAGATCACCACTCATTTTGAAAATCTCTAACACAAGGAGATAGTCAGGCTGTAAGACTCTTAAAACAAGCGCTTGAGGGAGGCAACCCATCATTTTAAAATTATTAATGTCTTTATTTTGTGCAATTTAATGTTTTGTGTGTTTTGTAGAAAAACAGGACAACAGAGTTGCTAGTGTTTCCACACCTAATGTTGACACACTTCCCACTCTGAGGTTCATATCTTAGCAAAATGAAGAAAAGGCTTGAATGACAGTATCCACTTGCCAACTCATCAATTTAGTGCGGAATTAAGCTTAAATGAAAGGGTAATGCGCTGTTAAGGCTAAGCTCAACACGTGTTGGCTTGTATGTCAATCCACATAACCCTAATGGCTAGTTTCCAACTACCATTCCCACTAACTCATTCTCATCACACTAACCGCTCACATTCTCACAAAATCAACTCTCTGATTCTCTTGTGAAACTGATCATCCATATTCTCTCAAACACTAACTTCATCTTCAACCAAAAAGCCCAAATCCTCAATCAAACAACAATGGTGAAGAAACAATCAGTCACTAAATCTACAAGGGAAGCATCCAATGCAGGAACTCCTGCAACATCAAAGAAAACTCGAGCAACCACAGCCATGGACATGATTCCTGGATGTGAACATTTCTGGAGCATGAAGTTCATACCTGAAAGAGGCTTTAACTTTGCATAGGCCCACCATTCATTTCTCTCAACAGTCAACAACCTACAGTGGGAGAGATTTGTGCAAACCAGAGCATACTACCTGGAGCAAATTGTTCGTGAGTTCTATTCAGGAATTCAGAACACTAGGGGAGGCACAATCTTCTATTCCAAGGTGAGAGGTAAGAAAGTTTTCTTTGATCCTACTAGAATCAATAAGAATTATGATCTGAACTACCATGGAAATAAATTTGAGGAAAAGTTAGAAACTTATGGTAAGAAACAGATGGCTAGGATCAAAGAGAGAATCACAGTAGAAGGGTCTCAATGGGAGAAGTTCACAAACACTGAATTTAAGCTTAAAATTGGTGACTTAGTTCCTGAGTTAGGTAACTGGCACCTTGATTCTCATAGATTCAATCTTGACTGAAGATAATGTGGATATAGGAAAGTTGATCACCAATGAGATAATAGAATGTCAAACCAAGACCTCTGGTTTCTTGTACTTCCCTTGCCTAATCACTGAGCTATGTCAAAAACAAGGGGTAGAGGCAACTGAACTAGAGAAAATCTATAGGAAAACACCTCCTAGTGGTTTGTCAACAGAGGTGAAAGAAAGAGTAAGGTCTACTAGAATTAGAAATACTGCAGAGCAGGAGGTGTTGGAACACCTGATGCAGAAACTCCAGGCAGTATGGAAATTTCAACAAGAGCAGCATGAATGGTTGAAAGTGAAGTTGGAAGACCCTGAGGAAGAAATAGAGGCCCCAATATTCCCTGAATGGATTATTGATGAAGAGGAAGAGGAAGAGAAAGAAGAGGAGGAGGTAGTAGTATAGAAAGAGAAGAGAACAAAGAGAAAGCAAGTTACTCAAATAGATAAGAAGGGAAAGAAACCAAGAGTGGAGGTAGAAACATAAATAGTGAGTGAGGAAGACACTGAGGTAGATGAGGAGGCAGAACAAACTGTGAAGGATATTGAAAAGGATGTAGAGGAGGATGAGTCTGAATCATTGGAGGTTAGTGACAGTGATGATGATGGCAGTGATGATATGGAGGCTAGTGCAAGGAGAAAATATGAGATAAGAAAGAAATCAGCTAACCAAGCCCAACCACAATCACCACCATCACAACAACAATCAAACACCCCTTCACCACCACTACACCAATCCCCCACCACCCACCATTCACCCATTCACAACTCACCACAAAAGTCACCCACCCCTCCACCGTAAAAATGCTCCCCAATATGAAAATCCAAAACAAGTCACGAAGAAAATGCACCAATCCAAACCAGAATCTCCCATCCTTCCAATGAGAACCTATTGAGCCTACTAACATTGAATTTGAGAAAGAAAATTTGCGTGTACTCACTGAAGAGCCCGAGAAAGAAGAAGGCCAAAAGATTCTCATTATGAAGGAGCAGAAGAAATCTGTCATCAAAGCGGTGGTGTTCCTACACCAGTGCCAAAACACTAAAAACAAAGGTGATGGAAACCAGCCACAAGTAACAATTCATGAAGTCCTCAAAGCTTTAAACAAGAAGAAGGAGATGCTAGGCTACAAAAGAAAAACAATGAAGCCACCTCCAACAAAGAAGATGTGGACCATGAGTTCTTTATATGGTGTACAGGATCAAAGTGCAATTTCTGGTCAAAAGGAGACAGCTGAGAAGGACAATCCCACAAGAGGAGACAAAGCAACTGAGGAAGTAGCAGAGCAACAATCAGTGGAACTTGAACAACAAGCTGAGGAAACTCCAGTGCAGATTGGTGTCCCAACACCTGAAGTTCCTGCACTCCCAACACCTGAAGTTCCCACATTGGTCACACGGATGTGCTGCGCATCACGAGAATCACCAAGCAAGTGTAGAAGATCCCGGTGTGCCCACTTACGATGTTCTTGCTACCAAACCAAAAGCCAAGAAGGAGAAAGCCAAACTCACCCCTCTGAGAGCCAGTCCCAGAATCAAGAAGAAAGAGTAAAAGGATACTTTTAATGTTGTTTCAATATTAGTATGCTTATATACCTATAATGTGTGCAAATACTATGTGTTATGTTTTGAATACTTTTGTCTATATCTCCCAATTTTTGATTCCCTTGTTTACTCAACTTAGAGCAGTGGGGACACTGCTCATATTTAAGTTGGGGGGGGGGGGGGGAGAGTGGAGAATATTATGTGTTTTGAACTAAATATGCATGTTATAGTATGTTTTGAATTAAGTACTAATATATGCTATATGTGTTTTAAGAATTATTTAGTAGTAGGTGAAAATGCAATATTAGTATGTTTTTAGATGTACTTAACAAAGTGTGTGATAGCATGATAAATTATGTTAAATGTACATCATATGTGTTATACTTAAATGATTATGAAGCGTTTTCAATTCATATTGTTTTTTCTAAAAATCTTTGTAAGTATATCAAATGAGCCAAGTTTTAATGATGAAAAGGAAAAAGAAAAGCCTTGTTTTCTAGAAATAATAGATTTTATAAATTCTTTGACACAAACAAAATTGAATTTTTGAAAAGAACCATGCTAGATAGAAAAGCTATCTAAGGCCAAGGAATTTTTGGAAAACTAAGGTCAAAATTAGATTTTTACTAAAAATATAGAAGAGCATAAAATGAATTAAGTTTGGGGGAAAAATCCATGAATACAAAGGCAAAAGTGTGAAAAATTGAAGAGTCAATGCCAAAGGTGTCAAAAAACTCAAAGGAGTAACAAAGTAAAAAAAAAAAACTACACTAGCCTGAGTCATATAAACTGAGCTTGTCCCTTAAATGCAATTGGTTTAAAAAATGAACAAAGTTCAAAAAGAAAAGAAAAGAAAACAAACCAAAGAAAAAAAAGAAAAATGCACGTGGAGGTCAGTGAGGAGGGCAGTGTATGCTACAAAAAAGACTCAAAGAGTTACAAGTATAGCCACACTAAGTGTGCCTACACTACATCAAATACACTACAAAAAGGTGTACCCACAATTCAAAGAAAATGATGTAAGTGCACTCACTGCATTACATCACAAAAATCAAACACCAACCATCCAAATAAGGCAATTGGCTCAACAAGTTGAAACACCAAAAGCCCTTTGTTGTGCTTAAGAGTCCCCTAAGTCTTGAAGAAATTGTTAGTCTCGTCCATATTTTGAAATTTTTTCTAAAGGTGACCAAAAGTGTTCCACATCTTTCAAAAGCCAAACAAAGAACTCTTTATTTAGTTATGGAACCAATTGAAACTCGATGGGACACACACTCACACAAATGAGTTTTTATAACTTTGAATGATTCAAGGAAAGCAAAGGTTTAGAAAAAAATTCCTGAAAAATAAAGCTCATACCGAATATACACTTTAAGCAAAATTTCTTAGAAAAACATGAGATGAGGTGATTTCATAATCATGGAAGTCTTGTGTTTATTTCTTGTGTCGTTACTTGAGGACAAACAACAAGTTAAGTTTGGGGGTGTGATAATTCTATTTTATATAGAGTTATTCTTCTATTTTAACTTAGGTTATTGTTCATTTTCAAGTACATTACTATATAAATATAGCTTATTTATTAATAAACAACATTTTAGAGATCCAAATGATTAGGACAAATAACTAGGCATAAAGAGGTTTGATGCTTTTGTTCAGTGCAAGTACTGCAGGAGTGGAAACACTACCAACAAACACTGCCTACACCTGCAAAATCCAGCAATTTGCACCAAAACATCCAAGGACCATTTTGATGCTTCCACACTTGAATTGTGACGTCATGCCTAGTCACCTGGAGCAGAGCCACTTGCAGAAGTCGGTGATAAACATAAAAATCAAGTTGAAAGGCTTACTTATCTAAAAGACATGTGGCACTTCTCCAATGGACCACCCCTTATGTTATACATGCAAGCGACCACAACTGAGCTATTTGCTTCATTGGTTGTCTGAATTTATCCAAGGTTGGTCCCCTCAGTTGATCTTACGCGCCAAAGGAAACCCCTCAAGGGAGGAAAGCTTTCGTACCTATAAATAGATGTCATATCTTCACTTACAAATCATCCTTCATCCTTCATTTGTATTTCTTCATTTGTTTCTGAAAGGATCACTTAGTTTTAGTTTAGCTTAGTTTGGTTTTAGTTTTTCTTTACGTTTCTGATGAGAAGGAAGGTAAGGAGGTGTTTGACAACCACTCCCTTCACTTCTACTTGAAGGAAACTTGTGTAAGGAACTCATATTGTACTTCAACTTGGGAAACTAATGCAAAAGATCTTCTATTCGAGTAATCTCTATCCTTTTAAGTTCTTTTGCTATATTACTCATTTGATTATGCTCTTTGCAGATTTTCTCTATTATATTATGAGTAACATGAGCTAAATTCCCTTAAGTTGAGATGTTATAACCTTGTAATGAACTTCTAAATATGTTATTATGGTTATACATTTTAATTCTTGTGTGATACTTCTTTCAACACTTATTCTGGAATTGATCACTTTGGAATTGGTAAACTTGTGGCAGCAGGCATGTGTCACATTTATGAACTCAAGAATTAATAGGAATGAGTGTTTGTAACAACAACTTGTTAAACTAGCTTTAATAAGAATTGCTTGTTAAGACCATGTTAAGTCCTAGACATAGGATAACATAGTTCCTAGGGTGATACAGTGGGAGGTTAAAAAGACAAGAGTGAACCTATTTAGCATGCCTAGACATAGGAAGCTTGTAATGAAACTCTGAAGAAAGTGCTGACAGACACACACTCATGCAGCTGCATCCAGTGTGGAAACACTCATGCAGCTGCCTCAAAGTGTTCAACAGAGGCTTTGTAGCCGTTGTTTGGGACAATTGTTGTATGGGATGTTTATAGTCTGTACCTTTCGTTTTTTGTTGAATTGACTAGAAAATGTAATTTTAATTGTAATTGTGCTATTTACTTTATGAAATAATATTTTCCTTGTTGTGTGCTGGTTTTGTGCTATTGTAGCCCTTCTCCCTTTTTTCCTTTTGACTGATGGAAGTGATGTCGCTTCGTTTCTTGGGATGCCTGAAGTTGTCATGTCAAAAAGTCATGTCTTTTGACATTTAAGAGGTGCGACTCTTCGGAACCGAAGCGTTTTCTAGGTCTTCAAAGATCGTGCATTTATGAGCAATTGTTCGGCATGGCTTCTGCTTATAAAAGAGTGGATGGAGGATGTTCAAGGTATTAAAGGAGAAGTTAAGATTTTTTTTGAACAACTCTTTGTTGAATAGGGGTTTGAAAGACTGATACTAGACGGGTTAAACTTCAAATCTATAACGGCGGACAACAAGTCTCTTGTAGCTCCTTTACATGAAGATATAAAGGAGGCAGTGTGGAGTTGAGATGGTAATAAGAACATTGAAGCCGTTACATACCTCGCCTGTAACAAAGTTGTATCGTAACACCGCCTGCAACGACGACTAGTACGTCGTTGGAAGAGACTTGAGGGCGAGGGCTTGATCTAGCCTGTTGTGAAGACGAAGAGCCAGCTGGGTTATCGTGGCTGCCATAGCCTAATTCTGTGAATCAGAGTGGGAAGACATGGCGTGTGGAAGGAAGTAAGGGCGAAGGCGAAGATGGAGCAGTTGGTTTTGTGCAAGGGAAGAAACGAAAGCAAGAACGGTTTCATGAAAAGGGAAGTAATTGTGCATTAGCAATGATAACGGCTATTTATAGCTATGGGGATCGAGAACCGCTCAATCGGCCACGGGAAGGCGATTTGCGCAATCGTTACGATAAGTGGGAAACGCCAAGTGTCACAACGCTGGCGATTACGTCTCCTCAAACCGTCACATCAAGGCATGTCAAGGGTTTTTGTCCCATCGGTCATGTCCTCTCGCCATACGACAAAGACAGCCTGGAGGCAATTGTTAACACCCAAAAATAACCTAGTTGTGGACCGAAAAATGTGAGTAAGAGGAAAAGGAAAACTAAGGCACCGTGTACCACTAGACAAAATCACAAGAGAAAATTACCAATAGATCGAACTCAAAAAGCACCTCAAGGTAAGCTACAAAGAGAAACACCCCTCAGGGTAAGCTACAGAGGGAACCAGCTAAGAAACTTTAACAAGTGGACCTTCGTTGCACTTAATATCTCGCCACAAAAACAGGTATATAAATGGAAAACAACGTGGGCCATGTGCGTCGGAAGCTAAAGGAAATTACTAGTAGTTGTTGAAATTATTATTCTAAAAAGCAAAAATTATTTTCCCATGCATGTGTGTACTGTTTGTATGCTGATTCAAACAATATGCCGATCTATCATCATCAATGCACCTATCTAGAACATATGTGTCATGGCAGACATTAAATTCATCATTGGAGTAGAAGTTAGATTTGACAGCAGAAAAAAAAATATTGATAATATTACTTTTAGGAGGAGCAATTAAGTTCTTGTGTAATGTACTTTCTCTTATCTCATTAAAAAAAATATTAGGTTTTTTTTTTATAATTAATGTATCTAGTCTATAATATAGATTATAAACCAGATACATATGAACTTAAAAATTGTTTTTGCTTATAAATCAGGTTGGAGGTAGTATATCGGTTAAATTGACTGTTATCCAAGAGCGGTTGGATTCGAATCTAACATTGTGAATGCAACAACGTTAAATCTTTTGAGAGATAAATTTGTCGACAATTGTGATCTTACTCAACTCTAGAATTAGTCTCAGAAGTTATGTGTAGAAAATTTTTATTCACACAAAAAAGTTAAAATTCACCGTCAAATATAGTATAAAATACTATTGTCTCAGTCATTCATTATATCTTACACTTATTTTTACTGATAGACTAGTGAGAAACTCAACTAATTCCTTACCCTCCAAGCCACTCACTCATTGATAATTCTATTTCAGAAAGATGCATATGAAAAGCCTCCCTTTCCCTCACGCTATTATTTTAAGTAACCTCGCAATGCCGTAATTACCTTTGATCTATCTCTCTCATTTCACCCAATCGAATTTATTTTGCAATAAAAGGGTTAACCAACAAACACATGGGTGAAATGCTGTGAAAAAAAAAACAATTTAATTAGTTGCTTGAAAAAGTTGCACAATAAAAGGATGAAGACAAGAGAATCATTTCAAACGCGGAAAAGCGTAAGCGAAAGTGTTCTGTACCGTATCTAAGGATTTGTCGATCCGAGATAGTAGGTAGGGGATGAGGCTGATCAATAACAATTACCTCCGAGGTTTGATGATCTGAGACGGAATGGGGGGTACCTGCAAAGTCACTCCGATGCTAAAGTCAGTGGCTGAAGAGTTATTGCAAGTTCATGTGGTAATTAATGCGTACCTCTTTCTTAGCAGTAAATGCTGTATTTATAGAGTCAAAGGGTACTTGAGTGAGATGATCTGAACCGTCTAGTGAGGAGGTGTATTGTGGGTCATTTGATGAATGAATCTGGGCCTTGGCTGTTTGGAGGCCCAAACACTTTGTTTTGAGAAATGGGGGTGTAAATAGCATGGGCGTATTTACACCGTAACAGTTGCCCTCCAAGTCGGTTTGACCTCTAGGGTTAGACTAGACTTGAACCCTGTCGAAATAAATCAATTTGCCGAGATCAGAACGCCGAGTTCGCTTTGAGTAAGAAAAAGGTTTATCGATCTTTGGGATTTTGATTTCAAAAGTTTGTGGTGCGTCGATTCTCTGAACTGCTTGGTGATTTTTTGACAGAATAATTAATGCTTTTGCTTTGAGTGATGTGACCGTTGAGGAACTCGAGGCGTTTCTTAATGATGACTCTTCGTTTTGCGCGCCAAGCCAATTGATTGGGCGCGTCGTTTCGAGAGTGAACAGTGGGTCCTCTCAGGACCACTATAAATAAAGGTGATGGTGGACCACTTCTACTTTTTGGTCCCTCGATTTCTCTAAGTACCGATCTAGTGAATTTGTCGCTTTCCGATCTCGCTCTCTTTATTCCAAGAATTCTTTTCATCATTTACATCGAAGCTTCTTCTGAGGTTAGTACCTTGCTTTAAAATTTATTTTTTCTTTTCGCTTTCAATTTTCATCGGCCGATCTTGCCCCAACTCGCAATCTTCTTTGCGGTGGGGTTATCAGTCGGGTTTAGACCCCATTCGAGAACCAAACACGTGTGAATTACCCCGATAACCGCCCCATCCTCGTAGTAAAAAAGCGGCGAAGACCAAGCAAACAACTTGTGCCGAAACGCTCAGACTTATTGATCAAGCCGAGCAAGCTCGTCAAGCCGGTCACCCCGATATCGGCAAACTAATGGCGGTGAGATCACGGACTGACTCTGATGGAAGGATCATCGATTTGACGATCATGAGGATGTCTCGACCAAGACATCGACTTGGATGACAAAGTGATTTGAGGAAGAGGAGGAAGCTCAAGAGAATATGGATGGAAGTTTTGAGTCCGTCAGATGGGTATGGAGTGCGAAGATTCCGACTACAATAACGTCGATATTCCTGTAGATCCTCCCTTAGGAACTCCTTGTGATTATTCGTGGGTGTCTGAATCTCTCCGAGGTTTTAAGTCGGTTATGACCTCGGATGTTGATATCGCAATTTTTGAAAAGGCTTCATTTGGAAAGATCCGAATGGTGGCGTACTTTTGGGATGGAAGATGGCGAGCACGTGGCTACCTACCCCGCCTCCCTTAAGTTTATTATTTCTTTGGACTACCTTGGCCCATATGTGAATCGCCCTTCTCAACTTCACCCAAATGCTCGGGCCTTTGTACGTGCTTTTGAGCTCGTATGCATTCATTTGGGTCGGCCCCTTTCTCTTTAGCTTTTCCTTCACATGTTCGAAGTCAATAAACGGACTGAGAAAAACAGTGGCAAACCCGCCGGTTTGGAACACATCAGTCTCTGATCCGAAAAGGGGTGAAAGTGTTTCGGCCTTATACTGATAGTTTGAGAAATGAGTGGAAGAATAAATTCTTTTGGGTCGAGCCTGTGCTGCCTGCTGTTGTAGATAGAGTCGGCACTTTTAATGCATATAATGATATTGTCTTGACAACAAAATTTCCCCTTGGTTGGACTCGTCGTGATGATAAAACCAAGCACTCCGTCGATGAAAAATATCTAAGTTTGGAAGATCGGAAAACTTTGAGAATGCTGATCTTTATAGCCGATCGGGTCGTCCCAATAACGAGAATAAACCAAATTAGTGGGGTTTTGATACTAAGTCGCTGGTTGAAACTGTTAAATTTGAGCAAGCCGAGAGAGTTCTAGGTCGACTTCTTCAATTTTTAGTCGATTGATTTTTATACTAAGTCGCTGGTTGAAACTGTTAAATTTGAACAAAATGGCGGTTTTGATAACCCTTGCTATTGTCGATGTTGATAAGGTCGGTCGGGAATGCTAGTAATGTTGCCGCTACAAAACCCTACCGCAAAAAGTACCCCTTCCCGACCTATTACTGTGGTCCATTCTGAACCTGTCGGGGAAGAGGAGCAACCTTTTAAACGGAGAAAAAAGGTTGATGGTCGTCTTCCACCCAAGTCAAGTCATCAAGATCGGGGTAAGAGTGTGATTGAAGTTAGTGATCGTTCTTACCTCCCCTCCAAAAAGAGCAAGAAACACAAGACATCCCCTTTCGATCCTAAAGAATTCATGAACGTTAAAGCCGAGGAATTCAAAGCAGATCCTTTCCGTGTTTCCCTTTCTGTATTGGCTAGGATGATCGATCTTGTGGAAGATAAAAACAAAAAGTTGCTGACTTGAAATTGAAAGGTAAGCTTTCTTTCTTTTAAGCTCGTCACTTTTATCTTGGAATAATTCTGTTTTTAAACCGCCTTACTCGTCCTGCGTTTTCTGCAGATATTAAAAGTAAGTATGAAGAAGCCCAGAAGGCTGTGGATCCACTTCGCTCTGAACTGGAACGATCACAAAAAGAAGTGGATCTTCTTAAGAAAGAGAAAGAGGATTGGGAAACCAAACGCCTAGAGCTTGAAGCCGAATTGAGACTGGCAAAGGAACAAACCGAAAAAGATGCTGCCGAGTGTCATACCCCTAATTTTCCCCGAAAAATAAATAAATAGAAGAGCAAAGAGCATCATGCATTGCATTTAGGGTTCTAAAAGTCATTTCAAGGTTTCTAAAATCATTTTTGGAGTTGGAATGCACTTTTTGGACAAACTAGGGTTTTTCAGTGCAAAAGGGTATTTTGGTCATTTCGCAAATAAGGGACAATTCCCCAGGACAAGTCATTCAACATGCATTTTAAGGTATTAGAGGTCATTCCTAGGGTGAAAAGTCATTTTTGAGGTGAAAACGTGCTTTGGGCAAAGAACTAGTGTTTTTAGGGTGGAAGGGCATTTTGGTCATTTCACAATAAAACGGTCTTTAAATCCTAAATAACTGAGCAATCATCAATGATTTGTTTGAGGAATATTTGTGTTTAAGTGTGATTTGTTTTTGCGCATAAATATTAAACCTTTTGGCATAAAAAATCAATTTTTGGATAGAAGGGTAAAATGGTCATTTCCTTTGAGGTGGGGTCAACAAATCAATTTTGGGATTGGTGAGATCATAAAATTCAGAGCCCAATCATTGAATCATGGAACATGGCCCAAAATGACATGAATTTAGAAGAATTATCTTGAAAGGAATAATCAATATTCTTTTGAATTTTGAAAGGTCAAGTGTAGTACAATAGTACAAGTTGCAATTCCACTCACTCTCTCTCCATTAACTGCGCACACAACAGCCATATCCCTTTCAATTTTGATTTATTTATTGGTTGCAAATTGTGTTTAAATCTTGGCCTTTCATTCAAGTTTTAAGTGCAATCTTCACCTTTCATTTGAATTAAAATGGCACTTGTGTAATAAGCTTCATGGAAAAATACAATTTTGTAAATGAACTTATTCTTCACCACCCTCCTTATGCTGCGAACCCAGCCCCTTCTCTCTCCTCACTTTGTGCTTTCTAATTGCCCTTAATCCATGTGACATTGCATCTTGACCATTGGTTCAAAATTAAAATGCAATCCTAGAGCACAAGAGAAATCAAAATGACCTAGATGCCCTTAATGATAAGTGAGCAATATATATACCTTCATATGACCAGCACCTAGTCTCTCTCATTGGTTTTACCCTAGCACACTCTTCCTCCTCTCCTCCCTCTACCTTGGCCGAAATCTCCCCTTCCTCCTCCTCCATTCTCTTTTCAACTTTCATCCACCAAATCACCTCAAACTCACTCCATATTCATATATCTTCTTCCTTTCATCCTTAACTCCACATTTATATCATCAAAGGGGCTGTTCTTCAAGAGTAGTGTAGTTTTTGTTGGTGACTTTTGAAGATTGTTGGTGATTTGTTACTCTTGGTCTTCATTTTCTATTCTTGTTAGTTTGGAATTAAGGTATAACCTAAAACCCTTTACATTTTCATCAATTTTCTTGCATTAAAATCCTTTTCCAACTTATATTTGCATCTCATAACATCATTTTAAATGTAGATTAGGGGCTGTTGTGGGTGAGAGTTGGTCTCTCACCCACCAAATAAATTGTTCTTATGACTATGTGTTGATTATGTGTTGTTCTTGTGATTTGTTCTTTGCTCATGTGATTTTCACCAAATAAAAACATGTTTTCCTCTTCTTTTTTGCTTTAGCCTTGGGCCTAATTCATGATCCTTGTGTTGTTCTTGTTCATTAGATGGTTTGAAGTTGAATAATGCATGATTAATTGTGTTAATTTTGTGAACGAATGATGAGCTATACTTGTTGTTGAATCTTGATGTTTTGAGCTTGAATTTTGGGGAGTTAGGCTTCGGTTTTGGGGTCCCAATTTTAGGGTTCTTGCTTGTTTTTTTTGTTGTTCATCATATATTCATACTTATTTATGTGATTGGGTAAATTTTGATGAAAGAATTTGATGATTTTTGGGGTAAATAAGGCCTTAGGCTCAAGCAAATTTTTAGGGTTTTGTTGCTTGGTCTTTCCTTTGATTCTTGCATGGAAAAATGTTGGTTTGAATGACAATATGCTTCGGCCTTGTGGCCCTTTCATGCCAATATGCTTGAACCACAAAAATAATTGTTGCTAAGTCTTGTGAAAATAAAAATTGTTTCAAGGTTGTTTAGCTTTGCAAATCATGATGTGAGCTAGGGTTTGTGACTTTGCTTGTAAAACCGAATTGAAGTAGGTGTTAAAATGTTTTTTTAAAATTGTTTTAACCTAATTTGCTTGCCATTTGTTGATTGGTTGAAGATTGGCAATATGAGGCTCACTTGTGCTTCATGTACTTTAACCTAAGTGAGAAGATTGCTTAATAGGATTCAATCCTCTATTCTTGTGTTAATGGTTTAATTGTTGATGATTCAATATCATTCTTGTGCATTGTTGTGGTAAATGGAAATGAGTATACTTGTGTTCTAATTGTTGATTACTTTTGCTTTCGAATTGGTAAGTATTGTGTCGCGGTTTTGACTTGAAAATGATTGAATGTTCTACTTTCTTTTCTTTGTGGCCAATGCCACCCCCAAATTCTCTTCTTATCCTTGCTAATCAATCTTTTTCAAAGGCTTTTTCCAAGAGTCAAGACTCTTCAAATTTCTTCCACAAGTTAATCAAATCTTTTCTTGAGATCGATAAACAATCTTTTTTTTTTAAAAACTCATGAGGAGGCAAGTCGGACGTACGGCCGGTGTTGTCTAACGTCCTAAGACCGGAGCTTTACAGCTCAAACGTCTTAGGATACTTATGAGAAATAAAACAAGTAATTAACAACTTCAAACCCTTTACCAAAATGAGTAAGGTATCGACTCGGATGTACTTCCGATATTGGTTAGCGTCTTAGGGTTAGCGGAACATGCAGTTAACCATGCGAGCCTAAGATACTTGCTCAATAAAAGCAACCAACCTCGCAACAAACCTTTTTCCTAAGAAAATAAAAAAAAAATCATTTTTTAAAAAGTAGTGGGGCACGTCGTCTGTACAGGCGGGGCTGTCTTTGTTCTAGGTCTATTGGACTGTATAGTCTAGGACCGAGAACCCCTACAATAAAAAATACCAACACGCTTCTTTTCAAAAAATCACAAAAGCCGTCTTCGGACGCAAAAGCATCTTTTCAAAAATCATCAAAAGCCGTCTTCGGATGCAAAAAACAAGAACTACGTAGCTTTGATCCCTCTTCCCAGTGAGGGTACGTAGGAGCAGGTTCCTATCCCATCAAGCACCCTTTTAAAAAATCTTTGTTTTGTTCCGCTTTTCAAGGATGCCAAAAATATTCTTTTTTCCCGTTTCCAATAAAATAATTTCTCAATCGAAACCAAAAGAAAAGAAAAGAAGTAGAACGATCGTTTCAAATCAAACATTTCAAAACCACACATCAAATTAAAGGTTCCCTTTCGGTAGAAAGGAGGTACGAGGTGCTTATACCTTCCCCGTACCTAACCGACCCCTGAACAAACATCTCTTGTTTTCGAAAAGACCACCCGCCTTGTATAAAAAGACGTTTTTTCAATGTTTTCGTCTCAAAACTAAAATATTGGTGGCAGCTTCAAATTTTCCCACGTTGTACATCGGGAAATCCAAATCGGATTTTTCGGGGTGCAACACCGAGCTGAAGAGACGGGCTGATAAGTTGGCTGAGACCGAGGCTTCTACTTCGACTCAAAACATCTCCGAGCTTCAGAAGCGGATAAGAGAACTTACCGAGCAAAAGGATGCGTACGTGGAGGCCAAGATGCGTGCGATTGAGCTCGAGCGGGGAAGGAATAGTGGAAGCTTTCAACAACGCACTTGATCAAGTTGCTGTGGTTATTCCCGACTTTGTAGCCGATCCCGATATCTTCAAACCAGAGTTTTCTGTTCAAGATGGGCATATTGTCGAGTTTGACCCAGTAACCGATCAAATGTCTAGGGTCGTCTATCCTTCAAAATCGACCTAACTGGCATTTGTTATTAATGTATTTTACTGTTTTTCCTCCATATTTCTTTGAACTTGAGGATCCGGCCGTAACCGGGATATCTTGTTTGTAATCAAATTTATAAGTTTGTTTATTTCAATAGCTCGTTCTGTGTGTGAATACTCCTCGGATAGCTGTAGTTCGTTCAGTTCGGTAGATTTCGTTTAAAGGCTTTTTCTAGTGGGCTAGATTAAACAGTAACGTCGTAACAACTGAATAGAATGCTTTGAAAAAGCTAAGTCTATTAAGTAATATCGGAATAGAATGTTTGAAAAAGCTAAGTCTATTAGGCAATATCGAAATAGAATGCTTTGAAAAAGCTAAGTCTATTAATGTCGGGGAACCGATTTCCGTATGCTAAGAGTCATACACCATCCTTGGATTTTAACTATAATATTTCTTGAGCTTAGTGGCGTTCCAAGTTCTTGGAATCGTCTTTCCTCCTAGTGTTTCTAGCTCGAAGGCTCCATTTCCAGTTCTCTTTATAATCTGATATGGACCTTCCCAATTCGGGGCTAGTTTGCCCTGCGACGCATTCTTTAGACCAAAGTCGGCCCTTCTCAAGACGAGACCACCGACATCAAAATCTCTTGGGATGACTTTCTGATTATAACAGGTTGCTACACTCTGTTTGGTAATTGCTTCTTTGAGGGACGCGTGATGTCGAACTCCTTCTGCTAGGTCCAGTTCTTCTCTTAAAGCCTGACCATTATCTTCAGGTGATTTCGGGTTTGAAGTTCTCCAAGTTAATTCTCCAATTTCTACCGGGATGACTGCTTCACTTCCATAGGATAGTCGGAACGGTGTTTCTCCAGTAGAGCTTTGGGGAGTAGTTCTGTATGCCCATAAGACATAAGGGAGCTCTTCAACCCAGTTTCCCTTAGCATCGTCCAACCTTTTCTTTAAATCGTTGAGAATTACTTTATTTGCCGATTCTACCTGACCATTTGTTTGAGGATGTTCTACCGAAGTGAATCAATGTTTGATTTTTAAATCGGACATTAATTTCCTGAATCCTTTGTCAGCGAATTGAGTTTCATTATATGTGATTACCACCTCGGGTAACCCAAACCTGGTAATAATCTCTTTTCTGAAGAAAGATATACAGTTTTTTGCACTTATGATGAACAAAGGTTTGGCCTCAATCCATTTGGTAAAGTTGTCCTAGAAGGTCTATCCCCCACCATGCGAAAGGCCATGGGGAGGAAAGAGTTGTGAGACCGGTAGGAGGTGCGACATGAATGTTTGCATATGGATCTGGCACCTCAGACATTTCTTCACGTAATTCCTTGCATCAGCTTCCATGGCCGGTGTTGTGCGAAAAGGTGATGTGCAAGTATACACAATCGCAACAAGTAATATAATGATAAGTAAGATCGTCTCCACAGGGATTGTTGAGTTTACTTCTATATTTAAATTAGTAATTTAGCTAGTGAGTACATAAATAACAATAACAAGTTGTCAAATCATTAATGTTATCAACATAAAGGTACAAAAGCAAATAAGATAGATTATAAGTAGAAATTCAGAGTGAGAGTAGTTGGAATGCTCTTTGCTAAGTAATTTCCCAGAAGTAAGGCGCTATAGCGTCTCACGCTATAGCGTCAAGCGCTGTTGCAAATGATTTTGTGCTTTTCAAATCACTAACGCTGTGGTTTCATTACAAGATGCCTATGTCTAGGTTCTAAATAAGTTCACCTCAGATAATAAAGAACCCACGACTTTTGCCCTATGAACTATTGCACTTCTATGTCTAGAGGAAGCAAAAATTGGTTAAATGTCTTTAACCAACCTTATCGCTCATATCAATCCTTGAGTTCGAATCATGGACCATGTCTGTACTCCATGAATATACCTATTTTAGCTGATCATTTCTAAAACAAGTTTGAAAGAAGTAACACACAAAGATTGAAACATAAAAACGTGAAATATTATATACGCGATACTAAAGGTTCATTACAAAGCTTTAAGCATCCAACTACAAGAGAATCAGCTCATGATGAGCAACAACACAAGAAATCTGAAGATAGCGTCTCTCGCAAAGACTCCAAAAACGGAATCACCAAGAGGTGGAAAACACTCCAAATGATGACAGCTCCGTGCCGCTTATAGCGCTTGACGCTATAGCGTCTCTCGCAAAGATCGCAGAAAATCTACTTTTATTGTGAAAATGGAGCTTGGGACGAAAATGGAGTTTAAGAGTTATTTCTAACTCTCCTCTCTTACGAACCAAAGAAAACTAAACTTGAAGATGAAGTTTTAAGACTTCAATATAAAGAAAATATCTCTCCAAAAAGGTGAAAAGCCATCCCACCAACTATTACCAACTACCATTACAAAATAGACAAGTGTCCTATAAAGCAAAAGGTGGGTAGGTGATGATGCAGAACTGCTCTCGATCGCTCTACTGTTGATTTAACATGCCGCCAAAATTGCTTTTTCGTTTTTCTCTCATCATTTGCAGAATCCAACGCTTATAGCGTCTCGCGCTATAGCGCTAATGTCAGTAAAACCGAACAAACACATTAAAAATAACAAGAAAGCACCAAAAGTGCCAATTTGTCACATAATCAGTTCCTAACCCTCTTTTACACTAAACAACATATATTTACTTAATTAAACAACAATATTACTTAAGAACTTGAATTAAGTTAAGTAATAAGAGCATAAATAACTCATATAAATTTGAGTTATCACACCTCAAACTTAAACCATTGCTTGTCCTCAAGTAATGACGCTTGACAAAGAACAAACAACACAACATCGAAGAAACAATGACATAAATTAGCCGCACAAACAACACAATAACAATATCTCTCTAAAAAAATTATTACTTTAGAACTCACATTTATTTAAGTCTTGAAAGCATGAATAACTCTTATTGATAAGAGTTATCACTCCCCAAACTTAAACCATTGCTTGTCCTCAAGTAATGACTATTTACAAAGACAAACAACTAATAGAAAAGCAGAACAATGATAAGATAGAAAGGCAAAACCAGTTGCTTCCCTAAATCAAAAGCTTTTTCCAAAAATGTTCTTAATGGGCCAAACTTTGATTCACACCCACACACACACACGCACCATTGTTTTTCACAACATCTAGAATTATTATTGCTCATTTGTGAGTGTGTGATCTCGACTCATCTCAATTCCTAGCTAGATTTGGATTTCTCTTAGCCTCGGAAAGAATGGCTTTCTTTTGGTGAAATCAAAGACTTTTTCAAAACAGTGAATAGACTAACAACTTCACACAAGAAATGAGGATTTCAAGCATGACAAAGGGCTTGATTAGGTATTTCGGATCTATGGTCGATGATTCTAACTATTGAATATAAATCAAACAACGTTATAACGCTTGATGCTATAAATTTGGAACTTTGATGAACATAATTCTTGGATCGCAACCCCTCATTCATCGAGCTCCTTTAGCATTTATTCTTTTTTTTTTTACATATATACATTTGCTTTTTGGAACATTTCGCCTTTTTGTTTGGGTAGTTCTGACCATTACAAAAGTATCTCTAATACATATGAGTACAATGAAGTCCTAATTCACTAACCACCCTAGGATCTTGATACCTAGCCTTTATATAACTTGTGCACCCCCAAACTTAGCTTCAAAAGCTCTTCAAGGTTTTTATTCAAGATTTGATTCCACATTGGTTAACCAGACTAACTTAAGCATCGGATAGTCCTTAGCTAACTAAGTTTCTACTTAAGCACAGAGATTTTGTGTAGCAAAGAAACAATAAGACTAGTCATCAATCAAACAAGGCTACACTACACATATACACTTAATCATCATCAAATTTAGCCCAAGAAGATACACATTCTATTATTGAAAGACTAGGAATTGCAATCGATCATGCTTTCTATTCAACAAACATAATATTAAACACGAATATTAACATTTTACACATAACATTAAACACATTTAAGGTCCTCCCCAAACTTAAGACTCAAGCAGTTGTCTTTACTTCTCATGCAATTCTAATGGGAGAGACCTTTTGGACACTACAACATGAAATTAAAAACATTTAACACAACATACTTTTTGAAATCATACACAATTGCTAGATGTTATTACAATGCTACAACATCCAACAAGTTTATTTGGAAACAATTAATGTAACACCCCCTTATTCTAAATCCATCGGTCTACTAAAATTCAAATCAGAGTTTCAAAAATCCACTCAAAGGAGTGCTACATTTAGTGATTAAAATGAAAACAGAATTCAATTAAGTTCAAAATAGTTTCACAGTACCATACAAGCATATTATCATGCGCATCATCACGGCAAAAGGGTCTCAGTCCATCATATAAGGCACCTCGGCCAATACACATCAAGGTCATATTACATAGTAATAGTTACACAAAATAATGATAGTTTTCAGTTCAAAGACTATCTATCAAATATACACAAGTTCAGCCTAAACAGCACAAAATAGACTACTCGGCCCCAACCCAGTGTTACATGACCAGAGCAGACACGACCGACTTGAGCTAGGCACAACCAATCACTCATGAGTACCTGCAGGTTGCCACGAGAGCAGGCAACAATAGCAGCTAGGGTGAGTCTCTTAACACAGGTAATATAATGTGAAGGAAAGCATTAAGGATAGAAATAACACTAAAACACCTCGGTTCAGCAATTGCAATCACTGACAGATAGTTCAATTAAGCACAACAATTATCCATCAGCTCAAATACAAACAAATCATGTAATGTATGCATGAAATGCAACCCAACCACATGCAATGAGGTACCTCCACCGTCGTTATTTAGCGAAGTCAAGATTCTCCGTCGTTAACTGTCGTTATTTTGACATGGAGACCGAAGTCTTACCATATCCGAGGCCGAGACCTCCTCCGTCGTTATATGCACATGAACATGTGACTCATGACAAATACAATCACACACAAATCAAATCATAGCGTATGTGAAAGTTTACACCGTTCGCTCATCGTCGTTTCACCGTCGTTCTACTCCGTCGCTCACATGACGTCTACACCACTTAGACATCATCTCAGTGCTAAGGTTGACCCTACAACACCGGTAGAATCTCCCTAGGACCTACAACCGACCCCCCAGCCACCTCGGCACCTCTTAATCACCTCGGCACTCACAAAGTGGACTAAGTGTCACACCGAGGACCACAAATACACTTAGGGACCAATTTGTCACCTAAGGACCAAAATGGACTTAATCGCTCCAACACTTATACACATTGGTGCTAAAAGGTACTCACAGTGGCGTCCCACAATGTGTTGGACAACATTGGCGCCTAGTCATCACCTCGGCACACTATGTGTGTACCTCGCTAAAACCCTCGACATCACCTCAAGCACACTATGTGTGTACCTTGGCTAAAACACACTCGACCCTCACTCAGAACGTGCTCACCGTTAAGCACTACCTTACACCAAAAATCACCTAAGTCATGGGAATTCACTCCTCTGTGTTCTCCGGTTCACTCACCTACACTTAGGCACTTGGGCTGCGTTTCACCTCGGACGCCACGCTACCTCGGCCCAAGGACCTCGGTTCACTATCTCACACGGCTCGGTAATCTTAAGGCGAAACACCTACACTTCGTGTTAGATGTCCTTACCCTTCGCTTATGGTATTTAGACACATACTCACCCTCAACTCACCAATAGACCCTCAAACTAAGACACGGCTAGACGTTGATTTCCCTAAACTCGGTTTCTCTCACTCTAGCTGAAGAACACTTCGGTTTTTACGCGCGTAAATAAGGCGCTTAACTCTCATTTCACTCCTTTACTCTGTTTCTTAAGTTAGACTCAACATGCAAGCTCATTTCTAGCTCACCACACTCACTCACACTCGTTTACTCACTCTATCGCACCGATCCTCTCCCTAACTCTACATGCAAGCTCATTCTCAGCTCACAACACCGATCCACACTCTCAAGCCTCACCATGCAGTGCTCTCTCTCCATCTCACTCAGAATAGAGAGAGTATTACACTCCTCTCTCTTTCCAAGATGATCCACCGTCGTATATTTACCACAAATCATAGCAAGAGCAAAACACAGTACAAACATGTCATGATCAGCACATAAAACACACATGCAAGGTGATTCAGAAACCACTCACACCAAAATACAACCAAACACAAAACATTACAAGTATTAGAAGACCCCCTAACCTTAATGTTTCGAGAAAAATGAGGATCCTTCACTCTCCAAGTAACTACAGCAACAATGCTCTCCTAGCTTGGACTCTCCACGCTCGTTTTCTCCTCCTTCTCTCTTCGGTCTCACTTCTCTCTCTACTTCTCAATTTGGTAACTTAACTAAATTTTTGAACTCAATGGGAATGTTCCTTCAAGGCACCATTTAATGTGTCCTAAAGGGACTTAAATGGGCCTTGGCCTTGTTTAGGCCGTGGGCTTCCACTTCTCATACCCTCTCCTACTTAGACACTTTACTAAGGGTAACACATGTTAAACACTCACTTAATAAATTATTTGACTTAAAAAAAAATTAAAATGTTGTAAACCCTTAATAACTCAACTAAGTTAATTAATTGAATTATTTGGGGTGTTACAACTCTCCACAGTGAGGTCGTCTCTCACTTGCACATCATCCATTTGAATGATATGGGATGGGTCAGGAACATACTTCCTCAACTGAGATACATGGAACACATTGTGCAAATTTGACAAATTAGGTGGCAGTGCAATTCGGTATGCCACCTTCCCAACTCTCTCCAAGATTTGATAGGGTCCAATGAAACGAGGTGTGATTTCTTGGACCTCGAGCTCGTCAACTCGATCCATGGGGTGACTCTAAGGAATACATGGTCACCGGCTTGAAATTCTAAGTCCTTCCTTCTCTTGTCATGGTAACTCTTTTGTCTGCTTTGTGATGCCCTCATCTTCTCCCTGATCATCTTAACCTTCTCGGTAGTCTCTCTAACCAACTCGGGTCCTAACACAACCCTCTCTCCTGTTTCATGCCAACACAGTGGAGTCCTACACCTACGGCCATACAATGCTTCAAATGGTGCCATTCCAATACTTGAATGATGACTGTTGTTGTAAGTGAATTCTATCAGTGGTAGATACGAGTCCCACGCACCTCCTTGCTCCAGAAACACAAGCCCTCAATAAGTCTTCTAAGGATTGGATAGTCCTCTCGGATTGACCATCATCTGAGGATGGTATGCCGAGCTCAAACGCAACTTGGAACCCAACGCCTCTTGCAAGCTCTTCCAAAATTCTGAAGTAAACCTTGGATCTCATGTCAAAACAATACTTAAAGGAATTCCATGAAGCTTCACAATGACATTGATATAAATTTCTGCTAACCTCGGCACTGGGTAAGTGATGTTAATAGGAATAAAGTGTGATGACTTTGTCAGCCTATCAACAATCACCCAAATGGTGTCAAATCCTCTTGTTGTCCTCGGCAACCCGGTTACAAAGTCCATCGAAATGCTGTCCCACTTCCATTCAGGAATATGCAACGGTTGCATCAACCCTGCCGGCTTCTGGTGCTCCACCTTTGACTTCTGGCAAGTCAAACACGCATAAACGAACCGAGCTACATCCCTCTTCATACCTTGCCACCAGAATAATTTCTTCAAGTCTTGGTACATCTTCGTAGCCCCTGGATGGATACTCAACCGACTTCTGTGACACTCCTCCAGGATATCCTTCTTGATCTCTTCATCATCAGGTACACATATCCGTCCTCTGAACCTTAACAAACCTTGCGCATCCAACTCAAAATCCTTGTTATTAGCTCGGCCAACACTTACAAACACATCAACCAACTTCACATCAACCTTTCAGGCTTCCCTTAAACTAACCATGAACTCATTGGTGATCTTCAGCATCCCCAACCTAACACTCCGAGGTGTTACTTCATATACCAGGCTCAAATCCCTAAACTGTTCAATCAGTTCCAGCTCCTTTACCATCATTGATGACACATGCATAGATTTCCTACTCGGGCAGATCGCCTACAACATTGGCCTTCCCGGGTGATAGTTCAGCCAAGTCATAGTCCTTCAATAACTCCAACCATCTCTCTCGCCTCATATTCGGTTCCTTCCGATCAAAGAAGTATCGCAAGCTCTTGTGGTCACTAAACACCTCGAACCTTGAACCATAAAGGTAATGCCTCCATATCTTCAATGCAAACACCACTACAGGCTAGCTCTAAATCATGAGTGGGATAATTCTTCTCATGAGTCTTCATTTGCCTTGAAGCATACGCCACTACTTTACCCGCTTGCATCAACACACACCCAAACCTAATTTAGATGCATCACAATAAATCACAAAAGACTCCTCCGGATTAGGCAACGTCAAGATTGGCGACGTTGTCAATCTCTCTTTAACTCTTGGAAACTCTTCTTCACATCGGCTATCCCATACGAAAGCCCTATCTTTACAAGTCAATGGGTTAGTGGCAACGCCAATTTGGAGAAACCCTCAATGAATCTTCAGAGTAACCTGGCTAACCCCAAGAAGCTCCTCACCTCGGTGGCCGACTGGGTGCCTCCCACCTCAACACGACTTCAATCTTTGAAGGGTCCACCGCAATCCCTCTTTGGAAATCACATGGCCTAGGAAACTCACTTCCTTCAACCAAAACTCACACTTGGATAGTTTCGCATATAACTTCTTCTCCTTCGTAACCTCCAAAGACTATCCTTAAGTGCTCGGCATGCTCTTCTTCCGCCGACTTGGAGTACTCAAAATATCGTCTATGAAGACTACCACAAACCGATCTAAGTACTCATGGAAGATACGATTCATATACTCCATGAATACTCCTGGAGCATTAGTGACACCGAATGGCATTACTAAGTACTCGTAGTGTCCATACCGAGTTCTAAAAGCCGTCTTTAGTACGTCTTCGTCCTTCACCTTGATTTGATGGTAGCCCGACCTCAAATCAATCTTTGAAAATACTTGAGCACCCACTAATTGATCCATTAAGTCGTCAATTCTTGGTAGTGGATACTTGTTCTTAATTGTAACCTTGTTCATCTGTCTGTAGTCCACACATAACCTCATGCTTCCATCTTTCTTCTTCACGAGCAATACAGGTGCTCCCCATGGTGACACACTTGGTCTTACGAATTTCCTTTCTAGCAATTCTTCTAATCTGCTTTCTTCACTAAGCATTTCGGATGCAGACATCCTATAAGGTGCCATAGACACCGGCCTTGTTCCAGGAATCAACTCTATGGTGAACTCGATCTCTCTCTCAGGTGGAACATCAGGTATTTCTTCAGGAAACACCTCGGCAAACTCTCTGACCACGGGCATATCTTCAATCTTAACTTGATTCTCTACTGTCAACGATGCCCATAATGCAAACAGAGTAACCCCTTCTCCCAACAACTTGCGCACTTGCTTAGCAGGAAGTAAAGCCGATTCCTTTACCTCGGCAGCAGGAAAACTAACCGATCTCTCAGCGCAATGGATATGAACATGGTTGTCTACTAACCACCCATACCAAGGATGACGTCCATTCCTCTACAGTGGTAAACAAATTAGATTAACAGAGAAGTCCCCGCCGAATACAAATCGGTGGGCACTTCGAACACACTGAGAGGTAGTCATCTGCACTCCATGGCCGGAGTGACAATGACCATCTCCCTTCCCAATGAAGACAACACTAAACTTAGTTTATTAGCACACATAGCGAGAAATGAATGAATGAGTTGCACCAAAGATCTATAATTGCAACTAGAGGAACACCGTTGATATAACACGTACCTTTGATTTCATTCACCACCTCGGACTCAAACTTAGCGCAAACACTTTCCCCACGCCTTTCTCTTGCTTTGGCTTAGGACACTTAGGACCGATGTGCCCCATCTCTCCACAATTGAAACAGACTATCTCCTTTCTCCCACATTCAGAGACGTGTGGCCCTCCTTGCCACACCTATAACACCTCTTCACCTCACCCTTGCACTCCTTCGCTTTGTGCCCAGGCAGCCCACACTTGTAACAAGTCGAATAGCAGAGCATCTCCCTACTAGGCTTTCCTCTCCCCGCAATTCCCTTTCCTCTACCACCAAAACGGTCATAAGGCTTCCAACGATTACGAGGTTGGAAGGTCTTCTTATCCTTCCCATTTCGGTTAATAGCCATACTATCTTCTTCATAAATTCTCGCAGCAGATCCACCAACTCGAGAAAACACCCTTATCCTTTGATACCCAATGGCCCGCTTGATCTCAAAGCTTCAAACCGTTCTCAAACTTAATACACTTGGAGAACTCCGGCAAAGAGCTCCAGTGTAATGGGGATAAAACTTTGCCATTTCGGAGAACTTGGCAAAGATACTCAGACACGGGCCAAAGTTACCTTGCTTGAGCTCCAAGAATTCCATTTCCTTCTTTCCTTTCACATCCTCGGGTAATACTTCCTCATGAACTCCTCTTGAAAATATCCCATGTAATCCCTTCCTCAAGCAGCCTCCAATCTTTGAAGAGATTCAAGCCACGATCGTCGGCTTCTTCAAATGAGCATATGAGTCCCAAACCTCACCTTTTGCTCATCGATTGCAATACATCACTCGAATATCCTCTCTATTTCTTTCAACCATACTAGAGCCCCATCAGGATCATACCTCCCTTTGAAGGTAGGAGGATTCTCCTCCGGAAGGTAGCAAGCCCACGAGCCCAAAGATCCTCGGCATTCTCACGAGGTCGATTCCCATAGCGGTTGCCATCGCTCCAACGCGCAGCAGCCTATAGCAACATCATTTCTTCAAACTCTTCCACCATTTCTACTTCACCGATCACACAATCAAGAATCTGGTTTAGAACGAGCCTAAGACTCGAGGCTTAAGACACTTAGACTCAACTACTTGGTCGGACAAGACCGAACTTATGCTCTGATACCAACAATGTAACACCCCCTTATTCTAAATCCATCGGTCTACTAAAATTCAAATCAGAGTTTCAAAAATCCACTCAAAGGAGTGCTACATTTAGTGATTAAAATGAAAACAAAATTCAATTAAGTTCAAAATAGTTTCACAGTACCATACAAGCATATTATCATGCGCATCATCACGGCAAAAGGGTCTCAGTCCATCATATAAGGCACCTCGGCCAGTACACATCAAGGTCATATTACATAGTAATAGTTACACAAAATAATGATAGTTTTCAGTTCAAAGACTATCTATCAAATATACACAAGTTCAGCCTAAACAACACAAAATAGACTACTCGGCCCCAACCCAGTGTTACATGACCAGAGCAGACACGACCGACTTGAGCTAGGCACAACCAATCACTCATGAGTACCTGCAGGTTGCCACGAGAGCAGGCAACAATAGCAGCTAGGGTGAGTCTCTTAACACAGGTAATATAATGTGAAGGAAAGCATTAAGGATAGAAATAACACTAAAACACCTCGGTTCAAAGAATTGCAATCACCGATGATAGTTCAATTAAGCACAACAATTATCCATCATCAAATACAAACAAATCATGTAATGTATGCATGAAATGCAACCCAATCACATGGCCTTATGCAATGAGGTACCTCCACCGTCGTTATTTAGCCCGTCGGCATTCTCCGTCGTTAACTCCGTAGTTATTTTGACATGGAGACCGAAGTCTTACCATATCCGAGGCCGAGACCTCCTCCGTCGTTATATGCACATGAACATGTGACTCATGACAAATACAATCACACACAAATCAAATCATAGCGTATGTGAAAGTTTACACCGTCGTTTCATCGCCGCTCACCGTCGTTCTACTCGTCGCTCACATGACGCCTACACCACTTAGACATCATCTCAGTGCTAAGGTTGACCCTACAACACCGGTAGAATCTCCCTAGGACCTACAACCGACCTCTCAGTCACCTCGGCACCTCTTAATCACCTCGGCACTCACAGTGGACTAAGTGTCACACCGAGGACCACAAATACACTTAGGGACCAATTTGTCACCTAAGGACCAAAATGGACTTAATCGCTCCAACACTTATACACATTGGTGCTAAAAGGTACTCACGGTGGCGCCCCACAATGTGTTGGACAACATTGGCGCCTAGTCATCACCTCGGCACACTATGTGTGTACCTCGGCTAAAACCCTCGACATCACCTCGGCACACTATGTGTGTACCTTGGCTAAAACACACTCGACCCTCACTCGGTAACGTGCTCACCGTTAAGCACTACCTTACACCAAAAATCACCTAAGTCATGGGAATTCACTCCTCTGTGTTCTCTGGTTCAGCTCACCTACACTTAGGCACTTGGGCGTTTCACCCGGTGACGCTACCTCGCCTAAGGACCTCGGTTCACTATCTCTACAAATTTCGGTAATCTTAAGGCGAAACACCTACACTTCGTGTTAGATGTCCTTACCCTTCGCTTATGGTATTTAGACACATACTCACCCTCAACTCACCAATAGACCTCAAACTAAGACACGGCTAGACGTTGATTTCCTCAACTCGGTTTCTCTCACTCTAGTCAAGAACACTTCGGTTTTTACGCGTAAATAAGGCGCTTTAACTCTCATTTCACTCCTTTACTCTGTTTCTTAAGTTAGACTCAACATGCAAGCTCATTTCTAGCTCACCACACTCACTCACACTCGTTTACTCACTCTATCGCACCGATCCTCTCCCTAACTCTACATGCAAGCTCATTCTCAGCTCACAACACCGATCCACACTCTCAAGCCTCACCATGCAGTGTTTCTCTCCATCTCACTCAGAGCAGAGAGAGTATTACACTCTCTCTTTCCAAGATGATCCACCGTCGTATATTTACCACAAATCATAGCAAGAGCAAAACACAGTACAAACATGTCATGATCAGCACATAAAACACACATGCAAGGTGATTCAGAAACCACTCACACCAAAATACAACCAAACACAAAACATTACAAGTATTAGAAGACCCCCTAACCTTAATGTTTCGAGAAAAATGAGGATCCTTCACTCTCCAAGTAACTACAGCAACAATGCTCTCCTAGCTTGGACTCTCCACGCTCGTTTTCTCCTCCTTCTCTCTTCGGTCTCACTTCTCTCTCTACTTCTCAATTTGGTATCTTAACTAAATTTTTGAACTCAATGGGAATGTTCCCTTCGAAGGCACCATTTAATGTGTCCTAAAGGGACTTAAATGGGCCTTGGCCTTGTTTAGGCCGTGGGCTTCCACTTCTCATACCTTCTCCTACTTAGACACTTTACTAAGGGTAACACATGTTAAACACTCACTTAATAAATTATTTGACTTAAAAAAAAATTAAAATGTTGTAAACCCTTAATAACTCAACTAAGTTAATTAATTGAATTATTTGGGGTGTTACAATTAACACCACAACACAAAATAACACAACACAACACAACATAAGAGGGAAGAGTTACTGGTTGGTGAACAAAACACAATTCTTTTCTTGTTGGCCAATACATTTGTAAGTTAGATTGACGCTATAGCGTCAGTGCTATAAGCGCTTCACAATTAAAGCTCACTTCATCAATGCAATTGGTCACCGCAACATCAAAATAGAAACAAAAACAACAAATATTAGAATAAAATTTGGGTTGCCTCCCGAAGGCGCTTGGTTTAAGAGTCCTCACTGGACTTGGAATTCAAACCCCAAGTTAGGGTGGATAATAGGACAAGAAGAAAATATCATCCTTCCGCTTTCTCTTTTTGGTCAGAAATCCCATGTATTTGGCATATGGAAGTAAGTGTTCCCATGCACCAACCAATAAGCACTTAGGATAGGAATTTCCCCTTTCTTGAAAAATTTGAAGCTCATTTTGCGGAGGGATATTTTCTTCAATTACCAAAGGTTGATTCTCAATTGTCACATGACTCTTTTCATACCTCAACCTTGGATTTTCTTTCTTGTCACTATTTTTGAATTTTTGTTTTTCTACAACTACACTATTTTTTTCTTTTTCTTCCACCATTTCCAAATGACCACATTCAAGTTCAAACTCTACACTCTCTTTTTCTTCCTCTTGCTCAACCACATATTCAATACAACTCTTTTCTTCTAGCTCAACAACTTCTTCAACACAACTCTCTTCTTTTAGATGCTCCATAATTGTGTTAATGTGAGCCTCTATATTCTTACATGAAGCTTCAAAGTTGTCATGATACATCTTCACATAATCAATAGAATGAGCTAAGAGTTCTTTGAAATTATCTTCATTTTGCTCAACCACCTCTTCAATACAACTCTCTTCCATATTATTGCATGACACTTGAGAGTTGTCTCTATCCACTTTGATATCCTCAAGGAATTGAGCTAAGAGTTCTTTTAATTCAAAGTTGTCCTCATGCAATCCTTCGGTTTGAGCTTGAGAATATGAATCTTGCTCACACACAACATTTCCCATGCCATAATCCATATTTTTGGGCTGTCATGGGCATGAAATTTGTCTCATAACAACCCCTTTCATGTTCACTCCCATGGAAATCATAATTGAAACCTTCTTGTTGAGCATTCAATTCATTCATTTCTTGCATAAAGTAAAAACTCTCATGGTCCATGGCATCAAGTGGATTTTGTTTTTCTTCACAAAACACTAAACACAAATAGTAACACTAAAAACAACCAAGTGAACACACTACAAACATAAAGCACAATGCAAATTAAAAAATTCTTTGAAAAACAGAACACACTAAAAAAACTAACTAAACTTACTAACTAAATAAATGAAATTAACTTTCACAATCCCGACAACGGCGGCGCCAAAAACTTGTTGTGCGAAAAGGTGATGTGCAAGTATACACAATCGCAACAAGTAATATAATGATAAGTAAGATCGTCTCCACAGGGATTGTTGTTTAGCTAGTGAGTACATAAATAACAATAACAAGTTGTCAAATCATTAATGTTATCAACATAAAGGTACAAAAGCAAATAAGATAGATTATAAGTAGAAATTCAGAGTGAGAGTAGTTGGAATGCTCTTTGCTAAGTAATTTCCCGAGTAAGCGCTATAGCGTCTCACGCTATAGCGTCAAGCGCTGTTGCAAATGATTTTGTGCTTTTCAGTCACTAACGCCAGGGTTTCATTACAAGATGCCTATGTCTAGGTTCTAAATAAGTTCACCCCTGTATAATAAAGAACCCACAGCTTTTGCCCTATGAACTATTGCACTTCTATGTCTAGAGGAAGCAAAAATTGGTTAAATGTCTTTAACCAACCTTATCGCTCATATCAATCCTTGAGTTCGAATCATGGACCATGTCCGCACTCCATGAATATACCTATTTTAGTGATCATTTCTAAAACAAGTTTGAAAGAAGTAACACACAAAGATTGAAACGCAAAACGTGAAATATTATATACGCGATACTAAAGGTTCATTACAAAGCTTTAAGCATCCAACTACAAGAGAATCAGCTCATGATGAGCAACAACACAAGAAATACAAAGATAAAAGTGTTACCTAAAGCCATAAAACCGAAATCACCAAGAGGTGGAAAACACTCCAAATGATGACGACTCCCGTGCCGCTTATAGCGCTTGACGCTTATAAGCGTCTCTCGCAAAGATCGCAGAAAATCTACTTTTTATTGTGAAAATGGAGCTTGGACGAAAATGGAGTTTAAGAGTTATTTCTAACTCTCCTCTCTTCTGAACCAGCAAAACCAAACTTGAAGATGAAGTTTTAAGACTTCAATATAAAGAAAATATCTCTCCAAAAGGTGAAAAGCCATCCCACCAACTATTACCAACTACCATTACAAAATAGACAAGTGTCCTATAAAGCAAAAGGTGGGTGGGTGATGCAGAACTGCTCGATCGATTGCTCTACAATGATTTAACATGCCGCCAAAATTGCTTTTTCGTTTTCTCTCATCACCGTTGCAGAATCCAACGCTATAGCGTCGCCGCTATAGCTCTAATGTCAGAACCGAACAAACACATTAAAAATAACAAGAAAGCACCAAAAGTGCCAATTTGTCACATAATCGCCTCTAACCCTCTTTTACACTAAACAACATATATTTACTTAATTAAACAACAATATTACTTAAGAACTTGAATTAAGTTAAGTAATAAGAGCATAAATAACTCATATAAATTTGAGTTATCAGTCGGCCAAAAGTATCCCGCCCTTAACGCTTTCCTGGTTAAGGACCTACCACCTAAATGTTGACCACAAATTCCTTCATGAATTTCAGCCAACACATAGTCGGCCTCCTCGTGTTATATGCATTTTAACAAAGGTTAAGAAAGTGCCTTTTTATAGAGATGTCCATTGAACACTGCAAAAGAAGTTGCCTTTCGCCGGACGATCTTGGCTTTCCCGGGATCGGAAGGTTCTACTCCCGATGTTATGTAATCGAAAATGGGAGCAATCCAAGTTTCGCTTTCACCTCCCACGTACACTGATGAATTCAAGTGTAAGTCGTCTTCAATACTAGGTTTGCTGAGGATTTCTTGTATCACCGATCGGTGATTTCCCAGTGTCTTGGTGCTTGCTAATTTGGAAAGAACATCGGCCCTAACATTATTCGTTTTCGGAACGTGCTTTATTTCGGCGGAGTGAAATTGGGTAAGCAATACTTTTACATGATTCAAATATTTTTGGAGAATCGGTTCTTTTGCTTCGTACTGTCCTCCAATCTGGGAGACAACAAGAAGTGAGTCGGTGTTGAGATTTAACCGAGTGATTCGGAGGTCTAGAGCCAACCGGAGACCCGCGATGCATGCTTCATATTCTGCTTGAGTATTGGAGGTTGAAAACTTGAAAGTGAGTGACAACTCTATAATGACTCCCGAAGGACTCTCAAGGATGATTCCTGCTCCACTTCCTTTGGGATTGGAAGATCCAATCACATGGATTGTCCATATCTCATCATCTGATTCTGCTGAAGTCATTTCTGCCACAAAATCGGCTAATACATGGGCTTTCATTGCTGGTCTTGATTCATATTTGATGCCAAACTCGGACAACTCCACAACCCACTTTATTATCCTTCCTGAAAGATCTGGCCGATGCAAGATTTGTCAGATTGGGTGGTTAGTTCGAACAACCACTTGGTGTGATACGAAGTAAAGTCAGAGACGTCGAGTTGCTATTACTAAAGCCAAAGCAATTTTCTCAATTTTTTGATATCGGACTTCTGGTCCTTGCAAAACTTTGCTCACAAAGTAAACCGGACTCTGCCCTTCTTTTGTTTCTCAGACCAGTACTGCTCCCAATGCTTTATCAGATATTGCGAGGTATAAGTATAATATTTCCCCGAGTTCAGGTCGGGTCAATATTGGAGGCTCTGATAATACCTTCTTCAGTTGGGTGAGCGCCTCATCCCGTTCTGACGTCCAGACGAAATCGGATTCTTTGTTCAAAAGTTTGAAAAGAGGTAGTGATTTGAAAGCGACATTCGAGATAAAACGAGACAGAGCAGCAATCATGCCATTTAATTTTTGAACCTCCTTCTTTGTGCTTGGAGCTTTCATCTTGGTTCTGACCACGCATTTGTCTGGATTTTCCTCAATACCTCTTTCAGTGAGGTAGAATCCCAAAAACTTCCCAGCTTTGACACCAAATGTACATTTTTCCGGATTTAGCCTCATCCTGTTTTTCCTTATCTCGGTAAAAATTTCTTTAAGATCGGTAACATGATTATCTGCTTGCTTACTTTTTGCGCTCATATCGTCCAAGTAAACTTCCACAATTCACCCGATCTGGTTTTTGAACACTTTATTCATCATTCTCTGATAAGTCTCTCCTGCATTTTTCAACCCGAAAGGCATAACTTGGTAACACAAGTTTCCGCGGTCGATCATGAATGCGGTCTTTCTCTGATCGAGGGGAAACATCGGATTTGATTATATCCTGAATATGCGTCCATAAATGATAAGAGGCAAAATCCGGATGCGTGGTCAACTAAGCGATCAATATTTGGGACCGGAAAGGCGTCTTTAGGACATGACCTGTTAAGATCAGTATAATCAATGCACATACGCCATTTTCCATTAGATTTCTTAACAAGTACAGGATTTGAGAGGCAAGTGGTGTACTTGACCTCACTAACAAATTTAGCTTTAATTAAATCGTCCACTTCGCTTTTCTTTGTTGATTGATCTTTTCTATACTTTGAACACGTTTATATTTGGGCAACCCACTTCCCATCGGGTATATAGATAAGTGATGACAAAGCGACTTGGGTGGAATGCAGGGGCATATCTTCTACGACCAAGCAAATAGATCGTGATCTTTCAAGCATCGGGTCAATTCTTCTTTGATCTTGTCATGGAAGCTCTGCACCAATTTTCACTGTCCTATTGTGGTCGTCTCCTAAAACTACCTCGACAAATTCACCATCGGGTTTTGGTCGTTCTAGCTTCTTCTCGTATTTCCGAGACAGTGTGTCATCTGTAACGCCCCAAAATTAATTAGGTGAATTATTTAATTAATTTAATTAGGTGATTATTTAATTAATTTAATTAAGTGATTATTTGACTAATTTAATTAAGTGATATTTTAGTTGTCTATATTAAAATAAATATAGGGTGATTAATTAAATTAAGGAGTGAAGTGTGGTAAATAAATAGTGAGTATTTTGGTTAAGTGGGGAGTATTTTAATTAGATTGGGAGGATGTGAGAAAGTACCTAGAGGGTGTAAATAAGGGGCCTAAGCCCACTAATGGGCCCAAACTAAAGGAATTGAACTAGGGGTAGGGTTTCTCCTCCCATTTACAACAAAGAAAAGAAAAACAAGGAGAGGGAGAGAGACATGTGCGACGGCAGCAGCAAGGGGAGGGAGAAGGAGAAATAAGAAAAGAAAGGAAAGAAGGGAGGAAAAGTCAAAGAAATAATAAAAGAATGGGAGAAAGGGATCCGAGAGAGAGAGAATGGAGAAATAGAGAAAGAAAGAAAAAGAAAAAAAAAGGGGGGGAGGAAGAACAGCAGCTGGTGCGTGGGTTTTGGTGGAAAGGAGGAGGGAGGAAAATCTTCATCTTTGCTTGGATGGGTTTTTTAGGAGAGCATCCATTTTTGGCGGTTCTTGTGTTTTTTGAAGGAGAGGCTACTTAGGTTCTTCAATTTTGAGGTACGGGGCTTGATCGTACCTTGACCAATAAAGAGTTGAAGTAGTTGTTGCTTTGTCAAATGGGCCGGTCGTTGAATGAGTGAAAGGACCGGTCCTGGCTTCACGCGTTGAGCACCTCGGGTGGTACCTGCAAAGACACTCCGACGATCTAGTGAGAGGTCGCTCGTCGCGGCGTGTTCGGGCCGATCGAGATGGGTGGGCGCGCAGTCCAATTGCTTGATGGCGATCCTCGATTTGCTAATACACCCAGGAACAGTTGCCCCCCAAGCCTAGGTCGCTTAAGAGCGGGCTGAGGCTTGAATCGATGCCCCCAGGAGTGAAGTTATCTTGACGAAACGGACGCGGCCGTTCGCTTTCTCTGTAGGGCGGTGTCGACCGCTAGTCAACCATCGGCCGTGCTGTCGTGACGGTTGGTCTTTACTGACATTTAAGACGTGACGTTTGGTGTTTCCGAGGCTGTCTGGAGACAACCATTGGTGAGAAGACGAAACGTTGTGACGCTTCGCATCCCGGTCCTCTTCGCGCCATGAGTCTGCACTATAAATAGTCCTCCTGCTGAGTTCATTTCTCACACTTCCAAGAATTGCTCTGCCAGCGACCGACTCGTCTGCCGCCGACTTGCATTCATAGCTGTTTCTGTCTACTTGCGACCGATCTTCAACATCTGTTTAAGGTATGGACCGATCTTTCCCTTTACCTTTTAAGCTTGAGTTTTTATTTGAAAGTACTATGTGCTTTTTCACGCCTCGTGATAGGGGGTGTCAGGTCGAGGGATGGCCAAATCGCCCCCTCTCATGAGTGTTCTCGCTCGACCGCCCGACTCGTTCCCCTTTATCACGTGTGTGTTTTGCATGCCACTGACGAACCGACCGCCCGTATTCGGAAAACCACCGCAATCTTTCGCTACATACATGACGCAGTAGGCGAGCCCAATTCCCCGAGGCGGAGCCTAAGTCGTCTTCGGGCGACAAAGGTTCTTGCTCTTCTCGAGTAGTTCCTCGAGCGACGAGCTCGACTTCCCATTCTTCCGGCCGGGGTCGGCGGTTCAAAGAGCTCTGGGTCAAGGTCCGTTCATTCTCAAGAACGGCCCAGGTAACACTCCACCGGGAGGAGAGGAAGACGCGTTGAGGTGGTGATCATTGATGATGAAGAGCCTAGCGCCCGTCCGGCCGCGGACGAAGAGATGGTAGAGGCCGAAGGCGTCCGAGATGAAGCGGCCCACGAGGAGGAAGTGACTCAGCCCGCAGTCAGTAGCTCTGGTCCAGAAGTAAACATTGGAGGGTCGAATGAAGGGTCGGCCGAAGTTCAAGCGGATGTAGCTCGAGATGTATCTGACATGTCTTGGGTATCGGAGACTCTTCGCTCTAATAGGAGCATCATCACCGTCGGCCACGATGCCTTAACCGATCTGCGGAGCCTCCTTGATGACTCACCGAATTTGGAGGGTGAGAGGCATGAAGGACGGTGAAGATATTGCAACCTATTCTCCCAACTTCAAATTCACGATGTATCGGCTCGTGTTTGAGAGGATGAAGATTACCCCTCCTTTTACTGAATTTCAACGTGACGTCCTGCGTCACATAGGGGTCGCCCCTTCACAACTCCACCCTAACGCATGGGCGTTTCTGAAGACCTTTGAAGTTCTTTTAACCAAGCTGGGTCGGCCGGTGTCGATCATGCTGTTTTTTACCCTCTTCGAGCTGAGCTGGCTCAGGGAGAAGGCCAACAAGGAGAAGAGGGAGCAGGTCTCCTTCAAGATGCAGAAGACTCATCACCGGTTCTTCAAGGCATACCAAGAATCCTTGGGAGCGGCCTGGAGGAGCCAGTACTTTTGGATCGTTCCAACTGAAGAGGCCGGTAAGGCCGTATCGGAGGTTCAACCGGACGGCATGCTCGGTCCCCCTTATTTCCCCATTATGTGGAACGAGGCTCATTTCTGCAGGCGGCCTGGGGATTACATTTACACTGTCAAAGACTTGGGAGAGCCGACTGCGATCTCTTGATATGATCAAAGCGCTGGCGGGCATGATGCGTCCAGATCCTAAGGGCGACATACCGTGCCGACCCTTTGTCTTGCTCGAGGGCGAGGATCTGGAGGCCGAGATCGGTTTGCTTTTGAACTTTGCCTTTACGTTTTAACTGTCAATCTTGTCAATTTTTTATTCTAACTCATAGCTCGTTATTTCGCAGAAAGAATGGCCGGAAAAAGCGGGCGGTGCTCGAGTCGATTCAAGCCTCGATTCTATCCTGGGGGCAAAAGGTGGGAAGGCCCTCGGCACAGAGATCTCCCCTGAATCGTCCTCCAAGGTGCCCCCACTCCCGAGGGCCAAAAAAGAAGCCGCGTGCGAGACGGTCAAAGCCGTCGATCGCCGCCGCTCGTAATGACGATCGCTCCGCCAAGCGGATAAGGCTCGGACGACGGAACATGGATTCCGCCAAGGTGACCTTCCCATTCTCTCGCTCGAGGGTTTAGGGACGTGTCGAGCTCGATTGGTTTAGGAAGAGGCCGATGGAGGTCTGCGCTTCTCTTTGCTTGGGGATAGACAAAATCATGGCCGAGGTCGGGGCCGAAGCTGAAGGTACTTGTTTTTCCAATCCGTTATTTCTTTCGTCTTAGATCGACCGGCTAATAGCAGGACGATCTCTATTTGCAGGGCTCGAAGCCGCTAAGGAGGCTTGACTGAGTGCAGTGAAGTACGACAAGCTCGCCAAGGCCAAGAAAGAAGCTCTCCAGCGGGGCGACGAAGACCGGGCCAAACTCGCCAAGAGGAATAAGGAGCTTGCCGGCCAGGTGAACGGTCTGAAAGCTGACCTTGAATCTGCAGAGAAGGATAAGGCCAGGCTGGAGGCCGAGAATGCCGAGCTGCAGGCGAAGATCCAGATGGTGGCCCAGGCCGGTCGGGAGGCGGCAATTGAGCAATTCTATAACGCCCTTGCTCAGGCGCGGGCCCTGAATGCAGACTTGAAGATTAACTTCGATGAGAATATGATTAAGCCCGCCCATTACGTGGCGGAGAACAAGATCATGCTGCCTGAGCAAAGAGATGAACATGGAAATGTCGTTCGACCGGCCACCGTCCTTTTCTGAAGCCTCGGAAGCCCGCCTGCGAGCGGTGTAATTCTTGTAACAGTTTAACTTGCCTTCGGGCACAACAATTTCTCGCGCCGTGCGCTTTTTTAATTCGTGGGCGCCGGCCCGATCGGGCGTCCGTGCGTACTCGTAATGACAATTTTTACCTCTGTTTAATTCGTTTGTTTGCTTGAATCTGATTGTTTCGCATTTATTTTTCTAAGTTTACGAACTTTCGATTTAGGTCGCTCGGCATTTTTTATCCGATAAACGGTGCCCACTCGGTGACACTTGCTTGGGCCGTCTTGATGGCACTCGTTGGGGTCACCGATGACTTTCGAGGTAGGTCGCCGACGGCCTATTGCGATGGGTTATAACTCAACCCTGGGCCATTTTCGATGGCACTCGTTGAGTCGGCTCGTTGGCCGTTGCTTGTGCCGCCTCGGCGGCACATGCCGCGGATCGTTCGACGACCGAGGTTCGAGGGTTATCTAACCCTTGGGCCATTTCGATGGCTTCGATATAGATCGTTTCGACGACCTAACGTTGTGGGTTGTTACTTAACCCTTGGGCCATTTCGATGGCTCTCGAGGTAGATCGTTTCGACGATCTACTAAATCTTCGATCGCTCCTTTGCCATGGGCAATCTTGAGCGACCGGTCATACATTCTTGCGAGAAAGTAAAGAACACATCATATTTGCAAAGGTCAGGCCTCTGTAAAAAACCCAGTGGGAAAAAGAGCGCCTGCCTGCTTTTCATTAATAGGTCGGTCATTTATTACATTCAAGTCGTTCGTTACATTCAAACGTAATATCTTCTAAGTTTCTCTCGCATTCCATGTTCGGGATAGTCGCCCCATCCATGGTTTCCACTCGTAAGCCCCCTTTTCCGATCTTGTTGATGACCACGTATGGACCTTCCCAATTCGGTGCGAGCTTCCTGGCGTGCATTCTTGTTTCCTACGCCGCCCGTCTTAGAACGAGCCGACCGACCGTGAAGTCTCTCTTTGCACGCGAGTGTTGTACACGGCCGCGACCTTCCGTTTGATCAATTGCTCTCTTAGTGACGCAGGTGCGCAGCTTCTTCAATTAGGTCCAACTCTTCTCGAATAGCTCTGGCCGTTGTCGACCACCGTAGGGGATTCGAAGTTCTCCAATTCATTTCGCCATCTCTATGGGTATCACAAAGATCGATCCCATATACGATCGAATGGGGACTCCGGCCGTTGAGTGAGGGGTCGCCCCGTAAGCCCATAGAACGGATCGCAGCTCTTCGACCCATTCCCTTTCGCTTCATCGAGTCTTCGCTTCAACCCACGCAAAATTACCCCGCTGGCCGCCGGCTTGGCCGTTTGTTCGAGGGTGCTCGACCGAGGTGAAACATTTGTTTTACCCCTAAGTCGGCCAACATTTCTCTCGAATCTCTTGTCTCGTGAACCGGGTGCCGTTGTGCGTTATTAGTTGTTGAGGATCCCAAAACGGGCCAAAACACCCCGCCAAAGAACTTGCTTACTTTCGCCGAGGTGATGGTTGCAAAGAGGCTCGGCCTCGACCCATTTTGTGAAATAATCTACCGCCACGATCGGAAATTTGAACCGGCTGGAGCAGTGGGAGCGGGCCTAGCAAATCCATGCCCCACCAAGCAAACGACCAAGGTGAGACAAGACTTTGCAACTCGTGGAAGGTGCAATGTGGACATCGCATGTATTTGGCATTTCTTGCACTTCGAACGAGCTTGGCATCTTCGCCCATGGTCGGCCAATAATAGCCGGCCCGAGAGCCTTCTTAGCTATGGAACGCAGCGCCACGGTGACTCCACAAATACCTTCATGAATGTCCTCAAAGACATGGTCGGATTCGACCGACGTAAGACACCTTAGCAAAGCGGAGAGGAGAACCCCTCTACGCATAACTTTCCTTCTATAAACCGAGTACTTGGTCGCGCCGAGCTCGACCAACTTAGCTCGCGCCGGATCGCTTCGGTTCTTCCCCTTCAACAATGTATCTCGGGATAGGGGCGATCCAATCGAATCCGTCTCGACACTACGTAACGCCAACGATCGACTTGGCTTGGTTGAAACGCTTCTACGATTGAGAGTTTCTGAATCAAACTTCGTGATTCCCGGGGTCTTGGTACTTGCCGGCTTTGATAGTATATCCGCTCGAACATTTTCGGTCCGAGGCACATGAGTCACTTTAGCCCGGCCGAATCGCTGAGAAGCTCCCTTTACTCGCTAGGTAATTCTTCAAAGACGTCGCCCTTCGTGATCATATAGCTCTTTGATCTGCGAGGCGACAAGCAAGGAGTCTCGATCGAAGTTCAACTCTTGGCCGACATTGAAGTCCTGGCGAGCTGCGGGCCGCCTATGCACGCCTCATATTCGCCCGATTGTTCGATGTATGGAAAGCGAAAGTTAGAGACACCTCCACATGGCTGTGCCTTCGTAATTTTCTAGTATTAGGCGGCTCCACTCCCTTTACTATTAGGACGACCCATCTACGTGCAAGATCCGGTCGTTCCAGCTTGATCTTACGGGTAGGAGTCATTTCGCGCTATAAAGTCGCCAACACTGCGCTTTTTGCGGCCGGCACGGATTCAAATTTAATGCCAAATTCACTAAGCTCCACCGCCCACTTTATCATTCGTCCCCTGGTCCGCCGATGAAGGACGCACTGATCGGTGATCGGTCCTTACCACGACCTGGTGGGCCACAAAGTAGGGTCTCAACCTTCGAGCAGCAATCAGGAGTGCAAGAGCAAACTTCTCTATCTTTTGGTACCTCATTTCCAGCCCTTGCAAAGACTTTACTTATGAAGTAGACCGGATTACGCTTTAGATCGTTTCTCCGACTTGCATCGCGCTCGTAACTTCTTCTCGTTATAGCCAAGCATGCGATATCTGCGTCTCGCCCGACAACGGCTTGGTCATGATGGGCGGGCTAACCAAAGCTTGCTTCAATTCGTCTAATGCACGCTGGCATTGGTCGGTCCATTCAAAGTCTACATATTTCTTGAGGAGTTTAAACAGTGGCAGCGACTTACAGGCCGCTTTGGGTATGAACCTGGACAGAGCGGCCACCATGCCATTCAGCTGTTGTATCTCTTTTTTAGACGTGGGCGGCCTCATATCGGCGACCGCCCTACACTTCTCAGGGTTTGCTTCTATCCCTCTTTCAGTTAGGTGGAAGCCCAAAAATCTACCGGCCTTCACCCCAAAGGTACACTTCTCAGGATTCAGTCTGAGGGAGTTCTTCCTGGCTTCTTCAAATATCTCCCTGAGGTCGCTCACATGATCTGGGTCGGTCACGCTTTTAATGATCATGTCGTCCAAGTACACCTCCGAGATTCGACCGATCTGCCTTTTGAAAATTTTGTTCATCATCCATTGGTAGGTCGCTCCAAAGGTTTTTCAGCCGAAAGGCATCACCTTATCTTGAAAAATTCCCCGATCCGTCATGAAGGTCGTCTTGTGTCGATCGGGGATACATCGTGATCCGATTGTATCTCGAGTAAGCGCCCGTAAAGGATGTAATTTGTAGCTCGAGGCCCCATCGACCCCGGCTTGTCGATGTTGGAGTACGGGAAGGCATCCTCCGGGCATGCCTTATTCAAGTCGATGTAGTCTACACACATTCTCCATTTGCCATTCTTCTTTTTGACCAATACGACATTGGATAGCCGTGTCGTGTACTTGATCTCTTCTATGAAATTGACCTTGATGAGGTCCTCAACGGCGCTTTGCAATGCGCTTGAGATTTTTCCTCATTCCGAGTATGTCTTCTTTGAGCGACCGAAACGGCCCCTTCATCGATCGAGAGTTGATGGCGTGCTACCGATAGGAATGCGGGCATGTCGATGCCCGCCATGCGAGCAGTCAGTCAAGATAGTCTCTCAAACATTGCACAAGGTCTTGCTTTACTTGCTCTGGTAGGTCGTTCACGAGCTTGACTATCTTTGTTGGGTCGCCTCCCAATTTGTACATCTATTAGTTCGCCATGAGGTTTGGCCTTCTCAACCTGTTTTTCATTTTTCTCGGGCTAAGTCATCATCGTTGTCCTGCGGGTCATTTGTGCGGATCATACCGAGCATCCAGATCAGTGACATTGACTTGATGGCCTTCACCAGTGCTTCGAACATTTGGGCCAAGGTCTACCTCATCACAAATTTGTTGATACAGATCGTGGCACCGTCTTGCTGCCTCTAGGTCGGCCGCCAGGGTAACTACCTGGTCGTCTTTGCTGTAGAATTTCATCTTCAGATGGACCGTTGATGCCCACTGACCTCTAGTTTGCCCGAGTCGGCCTACCAATGATACACCGATAGCATGATTTGAGGGGAGTACGAGGAACGCCGTGCGACCGAAGTCTGCATAAGGTGCTATCTCCAGTGTCATCACCAAATGTGACCATGAGTTCGATCGTTCCCAACGGGTAGGTGACCGCTCCATTGAAGCCCGTCAAGGGTGTTGGCTCGGCCTGGGGAATTATCTCGCTCCGATCAACCTTGATCTTGTCAATCAAGCCTTCAAACATGATGTCGGCCGAGCTACCCTGGTCGACCAGGATTCTTTGAACTTCAGTATTGGCCATGCGCGCCACGATTACCAGCGGAACATAAGCTGTTTGGCTCGCCATCGCGTGTGTCGCTATCTCCAAACGAGATGGGGGGTCTGTTCGAGATCGGTGGGACTGTTGATGTTGAACCGACCATCAGGAGCTCGTCCCACTTCCTTTTGGTGGCTTTATTTGATTCTCTACGATCCAAAGGGTTGCCACCATGAATGACCATAGCAACGTTGCGACCTCTGGATCGTGGGGATTCTCGATCTTCAGACCGCTTTTTTTCTTGGACGCTTGAAACAACTAGAGCGCCCTTTCCTCTATCAGGATCAGTTTCTTTCTGCTTCTCTTGAGGTCGGTCGCCTTCCTCCGGCCTCACATACTTTCCCAACTTTCCTTTCTGAATGAGCTCTTCAATATCATCTTTGAGGGCCATACAGTCGTTAGTATCATGACCCTTGCTCTTGTGGTAGCAGCAAAGTATCTTTTAGTCGGTCGTGCTCCTTCTTGAGCACGAGTGGATCGAAGCCGCTTTACTCCCACAAATTCATTATTTCGCACTCGCTATAGATGCGTGCAATCGAGGTGTTTAGTCGAGTGCGATGATCGAACTTCTTGTCTCGAAAGTCGACCGATTGTCGCGCGACCTTCATGCCCTTTGACCCAAACTATCGCTTTCTTCATTAGGTCGCACGGACGGCCTTTTTTTGCGCCAAAGTTTCTTCGTATGCCATATGGGCGTTCGCCGCGCTAGGAAGTAGGTGAGATCTTGGTAATGGTTAAGAGTGAATTCTTCTACGAACCGGTGGTCCGCCGAATACCACGCTTCAGATATTTTAGCTTGTCCTTGTCGACAAGTCACGACGGACTCGGCCTCGGTGTTAAACCGGTCGACGTACTACCTCAGCGTCTCATTATCTCCTTGAACAACAGAGTCCAAGTATTCTTCATACCGGTATTGGCAGCGGTTTGCAGTGTAGTGAGACAAGAATATTATTCGATCAGTCGTCCGGCGAGGAGATGGAATTGGGTCGCAGAGACTCCCACCATTCCAATGCTCGGCCGCCCAACGGCGGGGAAAAAGCACGCATTTCATGGTCGGTCCCAACTCCTCGTAATGCAGTAATTATTGAAGTAACGGAGATGTTTGTGCGGATCCCCTCCGCCGTCAAACTTGTTGAGATTAGGCGGCTTGCGGAGATCTCTTGGGATTTTGTAACGCCGATCTCCACGGAGAAGCGGGCCGTGCTCGCTCGAATGCCGTTCGACCCAAAGGGTTGCATTGCGAGGCATGCCTCGTTGCGGCATTCCATAAAATCCTCCGGACGGGCGGTTGGTGGAAGTGGTGGAGGCCTTACGGGTCGCTTCGCTTTGGCCTCTCCTTGGCCGATGCTGGCGCCCCTAATTCTTCCATCTCTGTAATCTTCCACTCTTCTCGGGAATCCCAAGATCTCGCTTCTCGACCGAGCGTGACCCGGACGACTCATTGGAGGAGTACACGGTGGGTGGCGGCCGGTGTCGGGGCGGTAACTAGAATCTTCATAATCATAAGACATTGAGCGGCGTCTACGCCCTTTCACCTTTCGGGGCGTCTGCGTGCCTGCCGCTCTCTGGCCGGGAGCGATGAGTAGTGCTCTCTCGGCGAGAAATGCTCCTTCGAGGAGGGGAGCGGTGTCGCTACGGCCGGTCGGCGATCGAGGGTTCTCCGTCTTCCGCACCTTGGCGGCCCGAATCGACCCTCTTTTCGTCCGCGAGAGATGAGCGCCTCGCTGCGATCACACGGTTTTGTTTCCGCAAGATCCGCAAAACGGCTTGAGTGACATGGTGCGGTAGAGGTTCTGAATGCCCGCTTCAACCGGCTCGGCGGCAAGTCTCCGTGAGCGGGCGGCAAGTCTCGGTGAGCGGGCGGGTGAACTGTTGGAGGATAGGTCCGCTGATCGTTGTGCATCGAAGGCTCTTGTCGCGGAAGTCCTTGAGACTCGTGGATGTAAAAAAAGCCACGCCCGGTCTCAGGGTCTCGGCTTGCGGTCTGCCGGAGGGGTTGAGTCGAGAGGTGGCCGCGTGCGGGGCGGTCGCGTGGAGCCATGAAGGAGGTAGGATAGCGCACGGGCCTCCCACGTGGTCGCCAATTGATCGTACCTTGACCAATAAAGAGTTGAAGTAGTTGTTGCTTTGTCAAATGGGCGGTCGTTGAATGAGTGAAAGGACCAGGTCCACGGCTTCGCTGCGTTGAGCACCTCGGGTGGTACCGCAAAGACACTCCGACGATCTAGTGAGAGGTCGCTCGGGCATGAGCGACAAGGTTAGAGAACGTACACGATGCCATATGCGAATGGCGTATATATCCGCGAGGTCCGACCGTTTTTGCGAAGATTTGGCCGGCGAATTGCGCTCCAAGCAGCGTGTTGGGCCGATCGAGATGGGCTGGGCCGCAGGTCCAATTGCTGTTGGCAGTCCTCGTATTTGCTAATACACCCAGGAACAGGGCTCTCTTTCATGGTTAATAATTTATAAACCTTGAAATCATAGAGATTAGGTGTTAGGGGTATTTATTTGGTTGTTTGATAATGTGTTTTGAATGATTTATTTGAGTAATTGAATGAATATGTGATTATATTAATTGTTGTATGGAGATTGAAATGCTAATGTATTGACTGTTGGTGTTAATGTGAATTACATGAATTTAATGCAATATGGTGTGTGATAAGTGTTAAATAATATGGAGAGGATTGGTTGTTGTATTTGAGTTTAATTTGGTGATACTATGATGCTTGATGTTGGAAATAAATGTGTTGATTAAATGTGCATGCAATGTATTTGATAAAATGCTTCATGTGATGAAATATGAGAATATGTTGATTTCATGATGTTGATTTAATGTCTAAGTGAATGTTGTGGAAGTGGGTGTTTGGGGATTGCTTGAATAGAGAAGTTTTAGTGGAGTGGTGTTGAAGTTTGTTTTCGGTTTGGTGTGTTGGGGAAGGCGGCGCCAATTCCACAGAAAATGGCGCTGGTGTGTGTAAAGGTGCGTGGGAAGTGTATGGGAGGCGCGCTGCGGAAAAGCGGCGCACGTGCACTGTGTTGTGGCGTGCGTGAAGTCTTTGTGCAGGGGGCGCCATTTGGCTGCCCAGGCGCCGGTTGTGCGCCGTGTGCGTGTTTGTGCACGTGGCGCCAATGTTGGTCGCCCATGGTGCACAGTGTGGCGCGCAGATGTGCAAGTGTGTGTTGTGTTACATTCTTTGGCGCCATTTGGTCGCCTGTGCGCCTGTTTTGGCGCCTGGTTGTGCTAGGGTGTCTAAGAGTGGGTTCAAAATAGTCCCTAAGTGCTAAATTGATCCTTATGGTGCCAAACTAGTCCCTAGGTGTCAAAATAGTCCCTAGGTGCTAAAATAATCCTTATGGTGACAAAATGGTCCCTATGTGTCAAAATGGTCCCCGAGGTGTTAAAATAGTCCCTAGGTGTCAGAATGGTCCTTTTGGTGTTAAAATAGTCCTTAGGTGCTAAAATGGTCCTTATGGTGTTAAAATAGTCCTTGGTGTGATATTTAGTCCAATAATGAGGTGTGTTGTGTTGTGGTGATGATAAAGCGATGGGTGGGCCTCGGCCAAAGCGATGTGTAGGCTTCGGCCAAATATTGTGATTGGAGTTGAGTTGCGAAGTGAAAAGCGATGAGTTAATGATTGTTGTGGTAAATGTGTTGTGTTGTGGTGCATTGTCATGGTATCACATAATCATGCATATAAAGCGAAGATGTAGGCTTCGGCCAAAGCGACGTGTGCCCTCGAGGCTTATTGTGATGATGATGGATCCACATGCATATTGCATTTCATACATTACATGCATGCTCTGGTGATTGATTGGGTGTTCATGAATTAATGGTGTGTTTGGTGTAACTGTATTTGGTGTAACTGTATTTGATGTAATCAGATATGTGACGAACTTAGTATATTTGACGTAACTGTATATTTGGCATAACTGTAATTGGTGTAACTGCATTAATGATGTATTTGAATTGTCTGTATTTCTGTTGTGTCTATTCTACTGTGTTTCCTGTTTTATTTATTATTATCTATGTATTGAGACTCACCTTATCGTGGTCGTGTTGCTCGTATATCAAGCAACTGCGCAGTGATAGCAAATGAAGTAGTCTAGCGATGGTCATGCTCGATATGTAGCAGGGGCGGGAAGTCTTAGATATTTAGTAATTTATTTTGATGTATTCAGTCTGATATAGGATGTTGTATTAAATACTTTGAGATCGGTCGATGTTCTCATTGTCTTTGGTGATTTATAACCAGGATGTTGTAAATAACTAAATAAGTGTTTTTGAGGGTTCGCCCCATTTTGACGTGCTATGTATCACGCACAAGTTGTTTTATGAAAATTCAATTCGTCGTTTTATGTCATTAAAGAAATGTAGCACTCTCTCTGAGGTGCGTGGAATATTTTTGAAAACTACGATTTTAAAATTGACTAAATAGTAAAATAAGAAAGGGGTGTTACATCATCATTCTCTTCATCCGAACTATCGGTCATCATAGTGCATCCAAATCCGCCACGTTGACTTGGAGAACTTCATTTTAGTGTTTCTTGCGAGAGGCTTCTTTCGATGTAAGTTCGGCTTCCTCTCTTGTGTAACACCCCCTTTTCTCATCGGTAATTTAATTTAAAATCAGAGTTCGAAAATTGTTTTTCTTTTAAAAAGATACATCCTCAAGGGAATGCTACGTTCACCAAAACATGACTTTAATCTAGTCAACAATACTTTTCACTAATAAATATAGTTGCGTGACACATAGCACGACTTTAATGGGCGAACCCTCAAAACACCGATTCCTTAAGTAAGTCATACATCCCTAAATCATAGTTCAACAACTTAAATTGAAACAACTAATAACTACTCGTCCCCCCAGTGCTACATCACAGAGCAAGACGCCACAACCAGACTGAGGAAGGAAGAACCTTCACTCGGGATCACCTGCACGTTGCCGACATAAGAAGCAACATAGAAAGCAGAAGGGTGAGTCTCTAGCACATATAATAAAATGTATGATAAACATTATGCTAGAGAAAGGCAACTAGAAACACCGCGTCTCAATCAACCAACACACATCATCAAGTTATGACACACCAACTCATAATCATCAAAAGACACCACCAATTTGCATGAGTGTATGCATGAATGCAACCCAACACCAAGGGTATAATGCATGAGCACCATCACCGGCTTAATGGTACTGTCACCGTTGCTATTTTGCCTTGCGGGCACCACCGTCGCTAATGATATGAAGACCGAAGTCTACAATATCGAGGCCGAAGCCTATCACCGTCGCTAGATGCATATGAGGCATGAGACTCCATGACAATGCATCAACCACAAACAACCAAACCATGTATGAATTAACACTGTCACTGGTGATATGCAGGCCGAAACCCCCAATATCCGTCATTTTTGATACCATGGCCGAAGCCCATATCCGTCGCTACACCATCACTTAATTCTCCAAGACATCATCAATAGCTCTATGGCTAACATCAACACCTCGACCATTAGCGCTATGGCTAACATCAAACACCTCGGTCACTAGCTCTATGGCTAACATCAAACTCATCAACCTCTAGCGCTATGGCTAACATCAAACACCTCGGTCACTAGCTCTATGGCTAACATCAAACTCATCACTCACTAGCGCTATGTCTAACATCAAACACATCGGTCACTAGCTCTATGGCTAACATCAAACTCATCAATCTCTAGCGCTATGGCTAACATCAAACGCCTCGGTCACTAGCTCTATGGCTAACATCAAACTCATCACTCACTAGCGCTATGTCTAACATCAAACACATCGGTCACCTCGACACCCAAAATAAATAGCTCTATGGCTAACGTCCACCTCACCGTGACATAGGGACCAAAACATCACCTAAGGATCAAACGTCACCTAATGACTAAACCGACTTCACGATTCAGCATCTTAGACGCACTCGGCGTCAAACTGCACCCAAAACTGCGCCTAAGAGCAACCTGCGCCCTACTGGCATCAAAACAGCACCTCGACACACTCACACTGCACCTCGGCACACACACCCTACCCTTCGTCACACCACACTGCACTTTGGCGCACCACACTGCATCTCGGCACACACACCCTACCCTTCGTCACACCACACCGCACTTTGGCGCACCACACCGCACTTTGGCGCACCACACCGCACCTCAAAGACACAAACCCTACCCTTCGTCACACCACACTACACTTTGGCGCACCACACCGCACTCCGAGCACACCTACACTACCCTTCGCCACGCCACACTGCACTTTGGCGCACCACACCGAACCTCGGCACACCTACACTACCTTTCGTCACACCACACCGCACTTTGGCGCACCACACCGCACCTTGGCACACCTACACTAACCCTTCGTCACACCATACTGCTTCACATTCACACTTCAACACCTACACGTCTACTCTTCGTCACCACTACAACACTACACGCCTGGTAATACCTACACCTTGACAACACTAACTTCGACATACATACACCTCAACCCGGCAACTACACCCGGTATCAATGCTCTACACTTCGGCAACTACACGTCGACTTCCATACACTTACAACCGTCATGTCTAAACAACGACACTTACACTCCAATACATATACACCTCAACACATACACCTCGGTATATATACACTATACATCGACCACTACACTTCAACATACATACACTACACTTCAATACATCTATACCTCGTCAACACTACCTCGATATATATATACAATACCTTGACAACTACACTTCAGCCTACTTTCATTACACTTCAATACATCCATACCTCGGTTACACTTCCTCAATTCACCATCACTCACCTTGCCACACTTCCTCACTTAACCATTACTCACCTCGGTACTACACTACCTCGGTTACACTACTTCACTTGACCATCAATCACCTTGCCATACTTCCTCACTTAATCATTACTCACCTCGGTACTACACTACCTCAGTTACACTAATTCAGTTACACTCCTTCACTTCACCATCACTCACCTCGGTTACACTACCTCGATTACACTAGCTTTGACATCCATATACTACACTTCGGTAATACCTACACCTTGACAACACTAACTTCGACATACATACACCTCACTTCGGCAACTACACTTCAGTACTTCTACACTTCAGCACATACATACTACGACGCACACTTACTCACTTCAACACACCTACTCTTCTCGGCACACACATACTTCGACGCACATATACTACGACGCACACCCTTACGCTAACACACTACAACGCACCTAACCCTCATCTTCCCTCTTTTCTTTGATTCTCATACTATGATCAAACTTAACCCACAATTACTACAACACATATTCCTTCAAATATTGTCCAACACACATCAAAATAACCACTAAGGTGACAACACCAAAAATGGCGCCCTTGCGCCTAGGGTTCCTCAAACCCATTTTCTTTTCTAGGTCTTTCATATGACCAACCATTAACAACACATACACACATCACAATTTCACCAGACTGAAGCAAACACAACATCAATCACACAACAAGCAACACAAACAACTCACAAATCATCCTAGAGTCTAACCCACACATAACACTCATCATATACTCTATTATAGGTGAAAGAGAGCCCCCTTACCTTATTGCAGAAACCAGCACTCTCTCCACCAAGAATCACCAACCATCACCAACAATCAAGCTCCTCTTCCTTGGACTTGAACTCTCCAGGCCCAGATCTTCTCTTCTCCCTCCTTAAGGCTATCACACCTCTCTCTCTCTCTACCCACTTTACTCTTTGACTTTTCTTTGATTTTGGATGATAATGAGCTCTCACCATCGACACCTAACCTTATCACATGAAGATGGGCCTAATTCATGGATATGGGCTTAACTATCATGGGCCTCTATTCACACCTCCTCCATTACTCAAACACCTCCTAAATACAATAAAATTCCAAATGAATTATTTGACCTAATAAAATGTTGTAAGCCTTAAATAACCCAACTAAATAAATAATTGAATTATTTTTGGGGCGTTACATCTTTCTGAAGATTCTAAGTCGGCATTGAGAAGTAGGTAATAACATCTTTCTGAAGATTCTAAGTCGGCATTGACAGTTATGATCTTGTTACACTGAGAATGAAACTTCATTTTCAAATGCACCTTAGATGTAACAGCTCCGAGCTTGCCCAACGTTGGTCTTCCGATGATGCAATTGTATATTGATGGGCAAGGTAACACCATAAATTTCGTCAACACAATACGAGTTAAAGGTTCCTCCCCAAAAGTGACTCTCAAGTCAACATAACCCATTGGTCTGGTTCGGGATCCATTGAAACGAGAAAGATCCGTTCCGCGATATGGGAATAGTTCCTTCGGTGAGATTCCAATCCTTTCTAACACATCAAAAAACATAATGTCACAAGAGCTGCCTTGGACAATCAGGATCCTCCTAATTTCGATTTCAGCCATCACCGCCGAGATTAAGAGCGGAATGTCTTCATTTACCTTCCCATTCAGCAGGTCCTCGTCTCCAAAGGACAAAGGAGGACGAGTTGCTAAAACTTGGGCTGACGAGGTGGAAGCTACACATTGAATTTCTTTCCATTTTCTTTTAATTGTCCTGGTTGTTGCTCCCTCAATCTCTCCACCTGAGATTACCATTACAATCGGTCATCCCCTGTGCCTCCGGGTGCCTGGCTCCTCTTTGTAATCTTCCATGATGTTTTTGCCTTTCACTTCGTCAATGTTCTTCTCATGTTTGACGTCTTTGTCTTGCTGATATGGTTTTTTGACGTACTATTCGAGCTTTCCCTTTTGATAAGGTCTTCAATAACGTCTTTCAACGTGTTGCAGCGATTTGTGTCATGGCCGACACTTTGATGATAACGACAATACTTGTTACCTCTTAATCCCAGTCTTGGAGCGATAGGATCAGGATATCTTACCTGCCTAAACTCATTGTTCTGGCATTCTTGTAGTATCTTCTCCCTGCCACAAATGATTTCGGCGTAGTCCTGATGTCTGCCGAGCCTCGGTTTGAATTCCGTAGATAGGCCACCGGTCTGGAACCTCCGAGTATTTTCTGTGTTTGGGATTCCCCTATCTGTCCGAGGCCTAATCTCTTTGGATTGGTTGGCTCCGTGCTTAACAAAGAACTTACTTGCTTCATCACCTTCCTCGTGATCTATGTACTTTTCTGAAAGTCGGAGCAACTCCCCTAAAGTTGAGGGTTGGTTTATGCTTACATACATTTGGAATAAAGTGCCCTGCGCAAACCACAGGATAGGAAATATAGGCGAAAATCCTCATTTAAACCATGCACCTCCCCCGCAATCGTTGAACCTCGCAATAAAAGATCGGATAGACTCATCATCTGTTTGGTGTACTGCATGCAAAACCATCCATGACTTCGGCCTAACTTTGGAATGTGCAAAACTTGCGGAAAATAGCTTGGAGAGTTGCTCCCAGGATGAGATTGAATTCGCCGAGATGTCCCTGAACCATATACCTGCGGATTTATCAAGGGTTAGGGAGAAAAGTCTACACATTATCTCACCTGGGTCGTTCCGGTATTGAATCATTGTCTCGTAGTACTCTAAGTGAACACCGGATCTCCGAGTCCGTCGTATATTTTCAAATGCCCGGGGGGTTTCTCCAACCCGCGGGGAATGGGGAAATAATCTATTTCGGATGTAAACGGTCCTCTTCATGGCGGGAACTACGAGTGTCGGTTGGCCGATCGAGGTTGCCGAGGCCGATATCTAAAGCGGTGTTGCCTTCGCTCGGGGTTCTTCTAATATGGTGACGACGATGTTCTCGCCTCACGAGGTGCCTCCCGGCTTCTAGAACGCCGCCTTTGTTGTGAGGATGAAGCAAAAGACGAGTATTCCTCACCAGTGTCTTCCGTGATTTCAGGGGGTGTCCGAGGTTCTTCCCTTGCCCGTCTTCTCGGGGAGCGATGAAAGTGACTTCGTCTAGGAGGAGAACGATGTTTGCCTTCGTGGCTCGGGTAACCTCACCGAGCTCTTGAGTTCCGCTCCCGGGTTAACTAGGGGAATATAACGCTGTGGAGAATTCTGGTCTGCAATATCCCGAGCTCGGTATACTGCAATCTCGGCTTCCAGCTCAGAAATCCGGAGGCTCCGAGCCTGATTTAAAATTCGACCACCATTCTGGCATGCGGCGTCCACGGGAACTGACTGGAAGGACTGCTGGAGGTGAGGGAAGTCGGGCCCAGGCCGAGCTTCCATGACCAGCATTTTGATCCGATATAGATTGAGTCACTGCTACTCCTTCTGGAGTTCCCCCTAGACGGGGTTGATTGCGAGCTGGTTGAACGACACTCGCCAAACGTAAGCCAGATCTTAATCGGGGGGCCATTATTGATCAGAAAAGAAGGTGAAAGTATTTGAGTTCAAGATACTCCCACTGTGGTCGCCAATGTTCTGTACCGTATCTAAGGATTTGCCGATCCGAGATAGTAGGTAGGGGATGAGGCTGATCAATAACAATTACCTCCGAGGTTTGATGATCCGAGACGGAATGGGGGGTACCTGCAAAGTCACTCCGATGCTAAAGTTAGTGGCTGAAGAGTTATTGCAAGTTCATGTGGTAATTAATGCATACCTCTTTCTTAGCAGTAAATGCTGTATTTATAGAGTCAAAGGGTACTTGAGTGAGATGATCTTAACCGTCTAGTGAGGAGGTGTATTATGGGCCGTTTGATGAATGAATCTGGGCCTTGGCTGTTTGGAGGCGCAATCACTTTGTTTTGAGAAATGGGGGTGTAAATAGCATGGGCGTATTTACAAATGTGCAGAGAAAGAAAGAATGGTTTACGAGATTCTTGAAATTTTAAGAGGAAGAGACAAACTTAGAGAGACTGTTTGGATGGCTGCTATTGAGGAATTTTACGATTCAACACGCCAAGGGGTGGATGACTCCAAAGATACAGTGATGTATGTTATTTTATTATATATTTTTTTACAAAAATTCTATTATATATCTTGATCTTATATCTTAGTTTAATTTAAAATATTTTCAATGTTCTTTAATATTAATTATGATTGGAAATGTCTTTTATGATGTGCTTGGTTTAACGTCCCATTGTTCAAACTCGAGTCTAAACATAATTCTGCCATGATTTTCACGGAGTTAAAAGACAATGGGCCTATTTTTATTTTTTTTTTTGAGATTTAAAGGGCAAATAGCCCAAAAAGAAACTACACGAGGATCATTCTCGGGGTAGAGACCCCAATTACATCAAAGATCAACATAAAACTTTACAAAGTGGGGGGGAATCAAAACTAAAAAGACCTTCGTCATAGTGACAACCCAAAGAAGCGAGCTCATCAATGAACTCTGTTTTCTTCCATGTAGAAATGTATAATGCGCAGATTGGGAATACACGAAATTAGGTGTCTAATTCTCCTCACAAGGTGGCGACCAGCAATGCCCCCTGGATCATTACCATTCAGACAAGTAACAATAATAGAAGAATCCATCTGGAGCTCTATGGAAGTAAAACCTTTGTGCAAACAAAAAGTGAGGCCTTCTAGAGCACCCCACAATTCCGCCAAATAAGCGGTGTGGACAAAGAGGCGTTTTGCAAAACCCCCAAGCCAGCGCCCATTTGCATCACGCACTGCCCCACCACAACCAGCTATTCCGAGAGCATTGTTGACTGCTCCGTCTGTGTTGATAGCAACCCAACCCGGCGCTGGAGTCTTCCAACGGACCTCAATCTGTCTCTTGGTAATCGCTGAAACCCGAGAGTGATGAGTTTTGCTAGCCTCATAGTCACACACATTTTGCAAAATAATGCGAGAGGGGTGAATAGGGGTCACAAAGTCCTCGTCATGTACCTGTCTATTGCGCCAGAACCAGAGATAATAGCAACCAGTAGCCCAAATGTTGCACCAAGACAGAGAACCATCGAATAGCGTGGTGGTTGAGAGGTTATGAAGTAACCAACCATCAATATCAACCCCATAGAAATCTGACCGCAAGCTAGGAGGAATAAACGAGTTCCAAAGAGGAACCGCAGCTCTGCAATCCCGCAAAACATGAATAATAGTTTCTGCACTAAAACGGCAATGATGGCAGAATAAATCGCTGTTACCCCACTTGCTACAATACTCTTTGGTTGCCAATTTCCCTTGAAGGACTTGCCAGATAAAGTACCTGATCCGCTCAGGAACCTGGAGCTGCCAAACTTTCCTCCACATATCATCTGCAATGGATGTATCATAATTACTAAGGCTCCAGTAAGCCGCAGCCACAAAAAAATCACCAGAAGCATTGCCAGGCCAATATCTAATGTCCGGACCATCATGTGGAAGAGGAGCTAGCATAGCAGTTATACGCGATAAAAGATGATCCGGAATTATACTGCTCAAGGTATCAAGCGACCAATTCCCATCCTCATTTACCATGTTGCTAACACGCCATCCCATAGCATGAGGAGGAATGCTAGGAGCATAGTCAACAAGGCGAATCTGCTCATTAATCCACTTATCCTTCCAGAAACTGATGCTACTCCCATTGCCAAGAGACCATGCTTCAATATTGGTAATATCCACCCAGGACGCATGAATAGCCTTCCAGAGAGCCTAGTCAGTCGATTTAACTTGGATTGTACCTACAGCTAGGATACCCCTGATAATTCTATTTTATATAGAGTTATTCATCTATTTTAACTTAGGTTATTGTTAATTTTCAAATACATTAATATATAAATATAGCTTATTTATTAAGAAACGACATTTCAAGGATTCAAATGGATTAGGACAGTAAACTAGGCAAAATGCACATATCTTGTTAGGTTTGATGATTTTGTTCAGTGCAGCTACTTTAGGAGTAGAAACACTGCCTACACCTGCAAAATCTAACAGTTTGCACCAAAACATCCAAGGACCATTTTGATGCTTCCACACTTGAATTGTGACGTCATGCCTAGTCACCTGGAGCAGAGCCACTTGTAGAAGTCGGCGATAAACATAAAAATCAAGTTGCAACGCTCACTTATCCCAAAAGACATATGGCACTTCTCCATTGGACCTCCCCTTGTTTCTCCATGCAAGGGACCAAACCTGAACTACTTGCTTGATTGGTTGTCTACAACTATCCATGGTTGGTCCCCTCGGTTTATCTTTCGCGCCAAAGGAAACCCTTCAAGGGAGGAAAGCTTTCGTGCCTATAAATAGAGGTCATATCTTCACTTACAAATCATCATTCATCCTTCATTTGTATTTCTTCATTTGTTTCTGAAAGGATTCTTTCTATTATATTATGAGTAACATAAGCTAAATTCCCTGAAGTTGAGATGTTAAATCTTCTGTAATATGTTATTATGGTTTATGTAGTATATGCACTTTAAATCTTCTGTAATACTTCTTTCAAAGCTTATTCTGGAATTGATCACTTTAGAATAGGTAAACTTGTGGCAGCAGACATGGGCTACATTTATGAACTCAAGAATTAATAGGAATGAGTGTTTGTAACATCAACTTGTTAAATTTGTTTAATAAGGATTGATTGTTAAAACCATGTTAAGTCCTAGAGAAAAACAGTGGAAATCCCGCCCGTTTGGAACACGTCAGTCTCCGATTCAGAAAAGGGGTGAAAGTGTTTCGGCCTTATACTGATAGTTTGAGAAATGAGTGGAAGATAGAGTCGGAACTTTTAATGCAGATAATGATATTGTCTTGACAACAAAATTTCCCCTTGGTTGGACTCGTCGTGATGATAAAACCAAGCACTCTGTCGATGAAAAATATCTAAGTTTGGAAGATCGGAAAACTTTGAGAATGCTGATCTTTATAGCCGATCGGGTCGTCACCAATAACGAGAATAAACCAAATCAGTGGGGTTTTGATACTAATTCGCTAGTTGAAACTGTTAAATTTGAGCAAGCCGAGAGAGTTCTAGGTCGGCTTCTTCAATTTTTAGTCGATTGATTTTTATACTAAGTCGCTGGTTGAAACTGTTAAATTTGAACAAAATGGCAGTTTTGATGGCCCTTGCTATAGCCGATGTTGATAAGGTCATAAAGGAGGTCAGGAATGCTAGTAATGTTGCTGCTGCAAAAAACCCTACTGCAAAAAGTACCCCTTCCCGACCTATTACTGTGGTCCATTCTAAACCTGTCGGGGAAGAGGAGCAACCTTTTAAACAGAGAAAAAAGGTTGATGGTCGTCTTCCACCCAAGTCAAGTCATCAAGATCGGGGTAAGAGTGTGATTGAAGTTAGTAATCGTTCTGACCTCCCCTCCAAAAAGAGCAAGAAACACAAGACAGCCCCTTTCGATCCTAAAGAATTCATGAACATCAAAGTCGAGGAACGATCACAAAAAGAAGTGGATCTTCTTAAGAAAGAGAAAGAGGATTGGGAAACCAAACGCTTAGAGCTTGATGCCGAATTGAGGCTGGCGAAGGAACAAACCAAAAAAGATTCTGCCGAGCTGAAGAGATGGGCTGATAAGTTGGCTGAGATCGAGGCTTCTACTTCGACTCAAAACATCTCCGAGCTTCAGAAGCGGATAAGAGAACTTACTGAGAAAAAGGATGCGGCTGTGGAGGCCAAGATGCAGGCAGTTGAGCTCGAGCAGGAAGGAATAGTGGAAGCTTTCAACAACGCACTTGATCAAGTTGTTGTGGTTATTCCCGACTTTGTAGCCGATCCCGATATCTTTAAACCAGAGTTTTCTGTTCAAGATGGGCATATTGTCGAGTTTGACCCAGTAACCGATCAAATGTCTAGGGTCGTCTATCCTTCAAAATTGACCTAACTGGCATTTGTTATTAATTTATTTTACTGTTTTTCCTCCATATTTCTTTGAACTTGAGGATCCGGCCGTAACCTGGATATCTTGTTTGTAATCAAATTTATAAGTTCGTTTATTTCAATAGCTCGTTCTGTGTGTGAATACTCCTCGGATAGCTGTAATTAGTTCAGTTCGGTAGATTTCGTTTAAAGGCTTTTTCTAGTGGGCTAGATTAAACAGTAACGTAGTAACAACTGAATAGAATGCTTTGAAAAAGCTAAGTCTATTAAGTAATATCGGAATAGAATGCTTTGAAAAAGCTAAGTCTATTAGGAAATATCGGAATAGAATGCTTTGAAAAAGCTAAGTCTATTAGGAAATATCGGAATAGAATGCTTTGAAAAAGCTAAGTCTATTAGGAAATATCGGAATAGAATACCTCGGTTACACTACTTCACTTGACCATTAATCACCTTGCCACACTTCCTCACTTAATCATTACTCACCTCGGTACTACACTACCTCGGTTACACTACTTCAGTTACACTCCTTCACTTCACCATCACTCGCCTCGGTTACACTACCTCGGTTACACTAGCTTTCACATCCATATACTACACTTCGGTAATACCTACACCTTGACAACACTAACTTCGACATACATACACCTCACTTCGGCAACTACACTTCGGTACTTCTACACTTCAGCACATACATACTACGACGCACACATACTACGACGCACACTTACTTCAACACACCTACTCTTCTCGGCACACACAAACTTCGACGCACATATACTACGACGCACACCCTTACGCTGACACACTATCCTTCGACGCCCACACCTTCGACCTTCACAAGCTACAACGCACCTAACCCTCATCTTCCCTCTTTTCTTTGAATCTCATACTATGATCAAACTTAACCCACAATTACTACAACACATTTTCCTTCGAATATTGTCCAACACACATCAAAATAACCACTAAGGTGACAACACCAAAAATGGCGCCCTTGCGCCTAGGGTTCCTCAAACCCATTTTCTTTTCTAGGTCTTTCATATGACCAACCATTAACAACACATACACACATCACAATTTCACCAGACTGAAGCAAACACAACACAGTACGAGTTAAAGGTTCCTCCCCAAAAGTGACTCTCAAGTCAACATAACCCATTGGTCTGGTTCGGGATCCATTAAAACCAGAAAGATCCGTTCCGCGATATGGGAATAGTTCCTTCGGTGAGATTCCAATCCTTTCTAACACATCAAAAAACATAATGTCACAAGAGCTGCCTTGGTCAATCAGGATCCTCCTAATTTCGGTTTCAGCCATCACCGCCGAGATTAAGAGCGGAATGTCTTCATTTACCTTCCCATTCAGCAGGTCCTCGTCTCCAAAGGACAAAGGAGGACGAGTTGCTAAAACTTGGGCTGACGAGGTGGAAGCTACACATTGAATCTCTTTCCATTTTCTTTTAATTGTCCTGGCTGTTGCTCCCTCAATCTCTCCACCTGAGATTACCATTACAATCGGTCGTCCCCTGTGCCTCCGGGTGTCTGGCTCCTCTTTGTAATCTTCCATGATGTTTTTGCCTTTCACTTCGTCAATGTTCTTCTCATGTTTGACGTCTTTGTCTTGCTGATATGGTTTTTTGACGTACTATTCGAGCTTTCCCTTTTGATAAGGTCTTCAATATCGTCTTTCAATGCGTTCATAGTGATTTGTGTCATGGCCGACACTTTGATGATAAGGACAATACTTGTTACCTCTTAATCCCGATCTTGGAGCGATAGGATCAGGATATCTTACCTGCTTAAACTCATTATTCAGGCATTCTTGTAGTATCTTCTCCCTGCCACAAAAGATCGGATAGACTCATCATCTGTTTGGTGTACTGCATGCAAAACCATCCATGACTTCGCCCTAGCTTTGGAATGTGCAAAACTTGCGGAAAATAGGTTGGAGAGTTGCTCCCAGGATGAGATTGAATTCGCCGAGATGTCCCTGAACCATATACCTGCGGATTTATCAAGGGTGAGGGAGAAAAGTCTACACATTATCTCACCTGGGTCGTTCCGGTATTGCATCATTGTCTCGTAGTACTCTAAGTGAACACCGGATCTCCGAGTCCGTCGTATATTTTCAAATGCTTGGGGGGTTTCTCCAACCCGCGGGGAATGGGGAAATAATCTATTTCAGATGTAAACGGTCCTCTTCTCGGGGCCGGAACTTCCTGAGTTGTCGGTCGGATCGGAGGTTGCCGAGGCTGATATCTAAAGCGGTGTTGCCTTCGCTCTGGGGTTCTTCTAATATGGTGACGACGATGTTCTTGCCTCTGAGGTGCCTCCCGGCTTCTAGAACGCCGCCTTTGTGGTGAGGATGGAGCAAAAGACGAGTATTCCTCACCAGTGTTATCCGTGATTTCAGGGGGTGTCCGAGGTTATTCCCTTCCCTGTCTTCTCGGGGGAGCGATGAAAGTGACGTCGTCTAGGATGAGAACGATGCTGCCTTCGTGGCTCGGGGTAACCTACCGAGCTCTTCAGGTTCCGCTCCCGGGTTAATTAGGGGAATATAACGATGTGGAGAATTCTGGTCTGCAATATCCCGAGCTCGGCTTCCAGCTTAGAAATCCGGAGGCTCCGAGCCTGGTCAGCTTCATTGTGTTGATTTAAAATTCGGACCAGCTGTTGTACGGCGTCCACGGGAACTGGAAGGACTGCTGGAGTTGAGGGAAGTCGGGCCCAGGCCTAGCATCCATGACCAGCATTTCGATCCGATATAGATTGAGTCACTGCTACTCCTTTTGGAGTTCCCCCTAGACGGGGTTGATTGCGAGCTGGTTGAACGACACTCGCCAAACGTAAGCTAGATCTTAATCGGGGGGCCATTATTGATCAGAAAAGAAGGTGAAAGTATTTGAATTCAAGATACTCACACTGTGGTCGCCAATGTTCTGTACCGTATCTAAGGATTTGCCGATCAGAGATAGTAGGTAGGGGATGAGGCTGATCAATAACAATTACCTTCGAGGTTTGATGATCCGAGACGAAATGGGGGGTACCTGCAAAGTCACTCCGATGCTAAAGTCAGTGGCTGAAGAGTTATTGCAAGTTCATGTGGTAATTAATGCATACCTCTTTCTTAGCAGTAAATGTTGTATTTATAGAGTCAAAGGGTACTTGAGTGAAATGATCTGAACCGTCTAGTGAGGAGGTGTATTATGGGCCGTTTGATGAATGAATCTGGGCCTTGGCTGTTTGGAGGCGCAATCACTTTGTTTTGAGAAATGGGGGTGTAAATAGCATGGGCGTATTTACACCGTAACAGAAAGAAAGAATGGTTTCTGAGATTCTTGAAATTTTAAGAGGAAGAGACAAACTTAGAGACCTGTTTGGATGGCTGCTATTGAGGAATTTTCTGATTCAACACGCCAAGGGGTGGATGACTCCAAAGATACCAGTGATGTATGTTATTTTATTATATATTTTTTTTTACAGAAATTCTATTATATATCTTGATCTTATATCTTAGTTTAATTTAAAATATTTTCAATGTTCTTTAATATTAATTATGATTGGAAATGTCTTTTATGATTTGTTTGGTTTAACGTCCCATCGTTCAAACTCAGTCTAAACATAATTCTGCCATGATTTTCACGGAGTTAAAAGACAATGGGTCTATTTTTTTTTTTTTAGATTTAAAGGGGCAACATAAACATAAAACTTTACAGTGGGAGGGGGAGAATCAAAACTAAAAAGACCTTCGTCATAGTGAGAACCCAAAGAAGCGAGCTCATCAGCAACTCTGTTTCCTTCCATGTAGACATGTATAATGCGCAGATTGGGAATACACGAAATTAGGTGTCTAATTCTCCTCACAAGGTGGCGACCAGCAATGCCCCCTGGATCATTACCATTCAGACAAGTAACAATAATAGAAGAATCCATCTAGAGCTCTATGGAAGTAAAACCTTTGTGCAAACAAAAGTGAGGCCTTCTAGAGCACCCCTGGTCGGCCAAATAAGCGGTGTGGACAAAGAGGCGTTTTGCAAAACACCCAAGCAAGCGCCCATTTGCATCACGCACTGCCCCACCACAACCAGCTATTCCGAGAGCATTGTTGACTGCCCCGTCTGTGTTGATAGCAACCCAACCCGGCGCTGGAGTCTTCCAACGGACCTCAATCTGTCTCTTGGTAATCGCTGAAACCCGAGAGTGATGAGTTTTGCTAGCCTCATATTCACACACATTTTGTAAAATAATGCGAGAGGGGTGAATAGGGGTCACAAAGTCCTCGTCATGTACCTGTCTATTGTGCCAGAACCAGAGATAATAGCAACCAGTAGCCCAGATGTTGCACCAAGTCAGAGAACCATCGAATAGTGTGGTGGTTGAGAGGTTATGAAGTAACCAACCATCAATATCAGCCCCATAGAAATCTGACCGCAAGCTAGGAGGAATAAACGAGTTCCAAAGAGGAACCGCACTCTCAGATCCATGAAAACATGAATAATAGTTTCTGCACTAAAACGGCAATGATGGCAGAATAAATCGCCGTTACCCCACTTGCTACAATACTCTTTGGTTGCCAATTTCCCATGAAGGACTTGCCAGGTAAAGTACATGATCCGCTCAGGAACCTGGAGCTGCCAAACTTTCCTCCACATATCATCTGCAATGGATGTATCATAATTACTAAGGCTCCAGTAAGCCGCAGCCACAAAAAAATTACCAGAAGCATTGCCAGGCCAATATCTAATGTCCGGACCATCATGTGGAAGAGGAGCTAGCATAGCAGTTATACGCGATAAAAGATGATCCGGAATTATACTGCTCAAGGTATCAAGCGACCAATTCCCATCCTCATTTACCATGTTGCTAACACGCCATCATATAGCATGAGGAGGAATGCTAGGAGCATAGTCAACAAGGCGAATCTGCTCATTAATCCACTTATCCTTCCAGAAACTGATGCTACTCCCATTGCCAAGAGACCATGCTTCAATATTGGTAATATCCACCCAGGACGCATGAATAGCCTTCCAGAGAGCCTAGTCAGTCGATTTAACTTGGATTGTACCTACAGCCAGGATACCCCTGATAATTCTATTTTATATAGAGTTATTCATCTATTTTAACTTAGGTTATTGTTAATTTTCAAATACATTAATATATAAATATAGCTTATTTATTAAGAAACGACATTTCAAGGATTCAAATGGATTAGGACAGTAAACTAGGCAAAATGCACATATCTTGTTAGGTTTGATGATTTTGTTCAGTGCAGCTACTTTAGGAGTGGAAACACTGCCAACACTAGGAGTAGAAACACTGCCTACACCTGCAAAATCTAACAGTTTGCACCAAAACATCCAAGGACCATTTTGATGCTTCCACACTTGAATTGTGACGTCATGCCTAGTCACCTGGAGCAGAGCCACTTGCAGAAGTCGGCGATAAACATAAAAATCAAGTTGCAACGCTCACTTATCCCAAAAGACATATGGCACTTCTCCATTGGACCTCCCCTTGTTTCTCCATGCAAGGGACCAAACCTGAACTACTTGCTTGATTGGTTGTCTACAACTATCCATGGTTGGTCCCCTCGGTTTATCTTTCGCGCCAAAGGAAACCCTTCAAGGGAGGAAAGCTTTCGTGCCTATAAATAGAGGTCATATCTTCACTTACAAATCATCATTCATCCTTCATTTGTATTTCTTCATTTGTTTCTGAAAGGATTCTTTCTATTATATTATGAGTAACATAAGCTAAATTCCCTGAAGTTGAGATGTTAAATCTTCTGTAATATGTTATTATGGTTTATGTAGTATATGCACTTTAAATCTTCTGTAATACTTCTTTCAAAGCTTATTCTGGAATTGATCACTTTAGAATAGGTAAACTTGTGGCAAATGAGACATGGGCTACATTTATGAACTCAAGAATTAATAGGAATGAGTGTTTGTAACATCAACTTGTTAAATTTGTTTAATAAGGATTGATTGTTAAAACCATGTTAAGTCCTAGACATAGGGTAACATAGTTCCTACGGAGATACAGTGGGAGGTTAAAAAGACAAGAGTGAACCTATTTAGCATGCCTAGACATAGGAAGCTTGTAATGAAAACTCAAGAAAGTCTTTGTCGACAGCACACACTCATGCAGCTGCATTCAGTGTTCCTACACTGCATACTCCACTAAAACACTTAGAAGTGATTTACTTGGTGAAAACATCTCAACTACTTTATCCAACTGATTCCTTACACTCTTTACTGTTTATATTGTTTTTACTTACTTTGAAAACTCCAAACCAAAAAATAGTTCATAGTGTAGACACACTAAGTGTACACTCTGAATATACAAAACTTTACAATACATAATCCCTGTGGGTTCGACCTTTCTTATCACTTTATTACTTGTGTGACTATGTATACTTGCATACTTTCCACCACACCAAGTTTTTGGCGCCGTTGCGGGGATTATAGTAAAATTTTGTTGTTTAGATTGTTTATTTAGTGTTTTATTATATATTAGTACTCTTTGGTATTACATTTTTCTGTGTAGAAACATTTTAGTGCAGATACCCTCAGTGTGGAAACACTAGTTTATGCCCAGAAATAGACCACCAGAATTCAATTGTGATCCAGAAATTGAAAGAAGATTTAGGAGATTGCTAAGACAACAAAGACAAAGACAACAAGACTGCAGAACTATGTCTCACCACAGTGATGATGCCTCAGTAAGAGGAGGACCTAATTCTCAACATCAACAACCTGAAGGTGAGGAAGATCACAGACATCAATTCATTCAAATGGGATCAATAGGTATGATTGATGATAGGGATAGGCCTATGAGGGACTATGCCCAATATGATCAGCAACATATACAGTCTAGCATTGCTAGGCCTAATATTAATGCTGCTCATTTTGAATTTAAACCTATGATGTTTCAAATGTTACAAACAATTGGTCAATTTGGTGGATCCCCTCATGAGGACACCCATGAGCATTTAAAGCAATTCATAAAAGTATGTAGTAACTTTATCATACTTGGTATTAGTGAGGATGCATTTAGACTTAAGTTATTTCCATATTCATTAAAAGATAGGGCTAAATCATGGCTAAACTCTATGGAGCCCAATTCTATTCATACATGGAATGAACTAGCTAAAAAATTCTTAAGTAAATATTTTCCTCCAGTCAAAAATGCTAGGATGAGACATGATATTACATCTTTTAGACAAAAGAATTTGAATCATTGTTTGAAGCATGGGAAAGATGGAAGGAACTGTTAAGGAAGTGTCCACATAATGGTTTACCTGTCATTATACAAATGGAAACTTTTTACAATGGTCTAGAATCCCAAACTAGAGTGATGCTTGATGCATCAGCTGGTGGTGTTCTTTTGAATATGTCTTATAATGAAGCATGTGATCTTATTGATAAAATAGCTACAAATGGTTCTAGTTGGCCTACTAAGAGGGTAAGTGCCCAAAAGAAAATTTCTAGGGTACATGTAATTAATGACATATCAGCCCTATCTGCTCAAGTAGCCTCTTTAACCAACTTGATCAAACAGTGCACTAGTGCACCTACATCAAGTGTAGGCACACCTAAGGAAAACACTGCAGCAGCTATAGAGCAAGCCCCTCCAAGAACTACAAGTTGTGTCTATTGTGGGGGAGGCCATCTATATGAAGAGTGTCCTAGCAACCCTGTCTCTGTCAATTATGTAGGTTACAACAAAAATAACAACCCTTACTCTAATACCTATAATCTAGGATGGAAGAACCACCCAAACCTTAGGTGGAACAATTCCAATGCACCTGCACAAAGTGCACCTGTACCAAGTACTCCTCCTGGATTCCAATCTCAAAATCAAAGACCAAACCCACTTGCCAATGATAATTATCTAGAAGGATTTCTTAGATCATTCATTAGTGAAACTAGAACTGCTAGGCAAGCTCATGATGTATCAATTAAGAATCTAGAGAATCAAGTAGGGCAGAATGTTCAGTACATTTGACAGTTTTAAACTACAAAAAGACACGAAAAACAAAAGAGAAGCTAATTTACATTTGTCAGTCTGTGGAGCGAAGGCCAGACATTTGCGTCCTTAATCTTGATCACTCCTCATCCAAGTCTTCAGGGGAGTTGTATTCCTTTCTTTACTTTTCATGCTCAAGTTTTCTGACCCTAATTTTTGCCTGGATCGCCCTTTGCGGGTTTTCAATCCACCGGGTCACTCTGATCTTGCCTAGGCCGCCCTTTCGGGTTTTCAACCTAGCGAGCTAATTCTTACTTGGCTCGTCTTTCTCTTTTTCACTTATTTCTTTCGGGCATAATACTTCTTTCACGATTATGTCCGAATTGGTGGGTTCTTGAGATCTTCGCCGTCCATATTTGTGAGTATCAGCGCTCCCAAGTAAAGGCTTTCTTGACTACATACGGGCCGTCATAAGTGGCGTCCACTTCCTCGGGGATCACTCGAATGGGCGAGAATCTTCTTGAGTACCGAGATCCCTTGCTTGAATTCACGAGGTCGGACTTTCTTGTCGAAAGCCGTTCTCATTCTCTGTTGGTACAGTTGCCCGTGACACAAGGCTGCAATTGTTTTCTCCTCAATGAGATTTAGCTGATCCAGACGAGCCTGTACCCACTCGGCTTCTTCCAACTTGGTTTCCATCAAGACCCGCAGTGAGGGTATCTCAACCTCGATAGGGAGGATTGCTTCTGACCCATATACCATAGAGAAGGGGGTTGCCCCAATCGAAGTGCGCACCGAGGTATGATAGCCATGCAAGGCGAAAGGGAGCATTTCATGCCAGTCTTTGTAGGTTACCACCATTTTCTGCACTATTTTCTTGATATTCTTGTTGGCTGCTTCAACTGCCCCATTCATCTTTAGGCGGTAGGGAGAGAAATTATGATGTTAAATTTTGAATTCTTTGCATAGGTCCTTCATCATTTTGCTGTTCAGGTTGCTGCCGTTATCTGTGATGATCTTGTAGGGAAGACCATATCGGCAAATAAGAGCTTTCTTCACAAATTTGGCAACCACTGAACTGGTTATACTGGAGTATGAAGCAGCTTCAACCCATTTTGTGAAATAGTCAATGGCGACCAGGATGAAACGATGCCCATTTGATGCTTTGGGTTCAATTGGACCTATGACGTCCATGCCCCACATTGAGAACGGCCAAGACGATCGAGCGTTTAATTTGGCAAAGCGGTACATGGATATGATCGGCATAGATCCGCACTTGTGGCACTTTCTTACAAAGCTATAACTTGATGCGATTTGATGCGCAACCGGCAATAACCCCGCCTTAGGATCTTTCTAGCCATAGTATGTCCTTCGGAATGGGTTCGAACGAGCCCTCGTGCACATCTCTCATGATTCTTTCAGCTTCTTCTTTGGCAACACACCTCAGGAGAACCATATTGTAGTTTCTTTTGTAGAGAACTTCACCACTCAAGAAGAAATTCCTTGACAATCTTCTGAGAGTTATCTTGTCATTCTCTGATGCCCCAGGTGGGTATTCCTGATTAGTGATGTATTGCTTAATGTCATGATACCAATGCTTCTCGTCAGGTTCCTCAACTATTCTTTGTGCGATAGTGATGCTGCAGACGAGCCGGTCTGAATTCGATATTAGTCGGGCTCTTGTCACAGCTAACATTGAACATAGCAGACAGTGTTGCCAATGCGTCAGCCAACTGGTTTTCACCTCGAGGGATATGCTTAAAGGTGATCTCATCAAAAGACTTCATCAACTCTTTCATATAATCAAAATAAGGAATCAGTTTGGGATTTCTGGTCTCCCAATCACCTCTTACTTGATGAATAACCAGGGCTGAGTCTAGCCTTTTAACTTTCCACTCTAAGGCTGCTTGAATACCTAGGATGCACGCTTCATATTCTGCTATGTTATTTGTGACATAGAAGCTCAGTCTTGCAGTGACAGGAATGAAGCGGTTGTCAGGAGATATCAACACAACGCCTGCTCCATGCCCCCATACATTTGACGCACCATCGAATATCATTCTCCATATTTCACTTTCTTGGGACTTCCCCTCGTCGAACAGTGCCATAATTTCTTCATCAGGAAAATCATGCCGCATTGGTTGGTAGTCTGGAATCGGCTGACATGCCAAATACTCAGCAAGTGCACTACCTTTAACTGCTTTTTGCGTGGCGTCATGAGGATATCGTATTCGGACAATTGCATCCGCCAACGGGCAATTCGTCCGTGAGAGGCAAGCTTCTCAAATATGTACTTGATTGGATCCATTTTTGACACCAACCAAGTTGTGTGACTTAGCATGTCTTGCCTTAAAGCGATGAGCGGCCCAAACTAGGGCACAACAAGTCTTTTCCAAAGATAGAATATCTTGTCTCACGATCGGTGAACTTTTTGCTTAGATAGTATATTGCATGCTCCTTTTTCCGGATTCATCGTGCGCCCCAACACATTGACCCATTGAATTATCTAGCAATCGTAAGGTATAAGATGAGAGGCACACGATATAGGTGGCATTAAGATCGTGGATTCTGCAAGTACACCTTGATTTTCTCAAAGGCAGCTTGACACTGATCATTCCACTTTGACTCTTGATTTTTGCATAGCAATTTGAAAATTGGCTCGCAAGTGGCAGTCAGCTGGAAAATGAATCGGGAGATGTAATTCAACCTTCCGAGGAAACCACAGACTTCTTTCTCGTTTTGAGTGCGGCATTTCGAGGATAGCTTTTACTTTGTCTGGATCCACCTCAATTCCTTTCTGTCTGACAATGAAGCCTAACAGCTTCCCTGATCTCACCCCAAACGTGCACTTGGCTGGGTTCAATTTGAGTTTATATTTCATCAACCGTTCAAAGAGCTTTTCCAGATTGACAATGTGCTCCTCGTCGGTTTTGGATTTTGCGATCATGTCATCAACATAAACCTCAATCTCTCTATGCATCATATCATGGAATAAGGTAACCATGGCCCTCTGGTAGGTTGCGCTTGACATTTTTCAACCCAAATGGCACGACCTTATAACAGAATGTTCCCAAAGTGTTATGAAAGTTGTCTTTTCCATGTCCTCATGGTCCATCTTGATCTGATTATATCCCGAATATCCATCCATGAAGGAGAATAACGAGTGTTGAGCTGTACTATCCACTAAGACATCAATATGAGGCAAAGGAAAATTGTCCTTAGGACTAGCACGATTCAGATCTCGGTAGTCGACGCACATTCTGACCTTCCCATCCTTCTGGGGAACCGGGACAATATTGGCAACCCACTGCTTTGGTAGTTGGCACTTTCGCTAGGACCCCGCATCAAATTGCTTCTTCACTTTGTCTACGATTTTGAGGACATCTCTGCGGCTTCATCCTTCTCAACTTCATGTTTTTGTGGTGGGCATTGAGGCTTGACTGGCGGTAACTTGTGTACCACAATGTCGGTGTCCAACCCGGGCATATCTTGGTAGGACCATGCAAACACATCCACATAATCGTGCTTGGTGAACCAACTTCATGCGATTTTCCTCACTCATGGTGGTACCCACTTTGACCTCTTTCTTATTCACAAGCTGTACCCAAGTTGATCACTTGATAGATTCCTCGTGTGGCTGAATTACCCTTTCTTCTTGTTTCATTAACTTCATGAGTTACGGAGGAGCTTCCCGGTCTTCCTCAACATCCCCTCACCTAATTGATGGGGTGATCAAAGTCAAAAGGTGGGTATCGACACTTTGCCATTTTCAGAGACTATTCTTTGTGGATCGCATTTTCTTTGGCGAAAAAAAGAATGAAAGGCGAAACAAGAAAACAAACAAATAATAAAGCGATAAAAGACTCACGCCATGAAGAGAAAATGATTTTTATTGATTGAGAAATTCAAAACAAAGCGTTTTTATTGATGATGATGATTACGAAAGTAAAAACATGTGTGCCCCTAACAACTTGTCCTATGGCCTTGGCGAGCCACGGGGTTGCATTACAAATAATTACTTTGAATTAAAAACCACGAGAAAAAAAGCGACTTCCCAATTTTTAATTCTTCACCGACACCGCAACGATGAACCGGACTCGTCCCACCCTCTTGGACTTCGGAACCATCCATGATGGCGGACCACTTGGTTGTATTGCTCATCTTCTTCACCCCATCCTGTGACATTTGGATATCTTCCATTCGATTCGAGCACTTTCGGGAGCATCATATCGACCAAGTAATCATACTTTCCCTTTGGGCTCCCCTAGGGTATCCCAACATCCCTCTTTTGTAGGAACCAGCATTCGTCTTCATTGATTTCTTCCTTGTAAGGGAGCGGAGGCTGGTCTTGGTGGCTATTGGTCGAACCACGGCTTGAACCAATCTCGGATCGAGGATTGCATGAGAATTTCAATGCTTTTGGTCTCCTACCATTGTCAGAATGTAGAGTCAACACTTCATCTTTCATACCATGGGTTTCTACCTGGACCACATATCGGTCCATCGAGGTCTGCAGGATCACTTGAAGCTTTCACAATCTCCCACGCATAAAGAGTCAACACACCCTTCTTCGTGGCAACACCCTCTTTAATAACCTCGGCCCGGCATAACTTTCGGCGTAGATGACACTCAATGGAGTTTTGATAAATGCGCACCTTTCTTACCAATTCCCCGACGAAACTTTCTATAGCGTTGGCACCGCCCACGATGACGGCAATGGATTAATTGTTGTATTCGGAACGTTTGCGCTTCGCGAGATCCAACCAAGCATCTATCAAGTCTTGCACCACATGTTTAAAGGCTTTACATTCTTCCTGGCATGGCCGACCCGTTTTCATGGAAGCTCGGTAGCATTAGCATTGTACCTTTGGGAAATGGTGGGTGAACGACTTTCATTGGCCGAGTGTTGATCAGTTATTGGAGGTCAAGTGATTAAAGCATTTCAGTGTATGTCATCGGAATTGGGTCAAAAGCCGGTCCGCTTCTTGAGGCCGATAACCACGAGCCTTGGGATGTCAATGCCTTGGCCGAGGTGGCACGGGAGCGAGAGAATGGAGCAGTTTGTGGTGGAGGTGTACCAAAAGATGAATTTCCCCCGAGATGACATTAGTTTCTCCTTCTTTCTTCTTAGGAAATGGGGTGGTACTTCTTCCGAGTGTTTGAGCTGCGCAGAATTTCTGCATTGCGAGGTGATTCGAGATCTTCCCACTTGAAGGCCATGTTCAAGTCTTTCCCCAAAGACTATCATATCGGAGCCCGGTGAAACACTCATGTAATCGCATGTCATAGTAGATTCTTTGGCGGGTTTCGAAACATGTACACCATTTCCTTCTCAGTCAGAGGAGGTTGAACCTGAGCAGCTGTGCTTCGCCATTTCTGAGCATACTCCTTAAAAGTCTCCTTTTCGCCCTTACTCATGTCTTTGCAAGCTGCGACCTATCAGGGGCCATGTCCATGTTGTACTTATCTTTGTCTCATGAAAGCTTGAGACAAATCCTTCCAACAACGGATTTCAGAAGATTGCAATTTCATATACCAATCTAGAGGAGCTCCGGCCAAACTGTTTTGGAAGCAGTAAATCAGCAGCTTGTCATAAGCAATGATAACGGCTATTTATAGCTATGGGGATCGAAAGCAAGAACGGTTTCAAGAAAAGGGAAGTAACTGTGCATAAGCAATGATAACGGCTATTTATAGCTATGGGGATCGAGAACCGCTCAATCAGTCCTGGGAACCGTTGCGCAAACGTCAAGTGTCACAACGCGGCAGTTACGTCTTCTCAAACAGTCACATCAAGGCATGTCAAGGGTTTTTGTCCCATCAGTCATGTCCTCTCGGCCATACGACAGCACAAAGGGGGGCAATTATTTACACCCAAAAATAACCTAGTGTGGACCGAGGGTGAGTAAGAGGAAAAGGAAAACTAAGGCACCGTGTACCACTAGACAAAATCACAAGAGAAAATTACCAATAGATCGAACTCAAAAAAGCACCTCAAGGTAAGCTACAAAGAGAAACACCCCTCAGGGTAAGCTACAGAGGAACCGACTAAGAAACTTTAATAAGTGGACCTTCGTTGCACTTATTATCTCGCCACAAAAAGCAGTCTATCAAAGACAATACATCTTGTTGGGTCTCCACATCACCTTTGCCATGTCATTTCCGCCAAAAACGCATGACCACTCACTAGCTACCATGTGTGCCACATAAGCTCCATGTTGGATTTGGCTTCCTTGCCATGTGATATGCTGTCACTCCCATGTGAAGATGTCAGGTGAAACGATTGATACATAGGAAAATAACAGATACATTTTCTTTCTTCCTTCCTCACGCTTCCTTTCTTTCAATCTCTCTATTCTCTTCTCTCTTCCCACTCTCATAGATCTCTCTCTCTTCTCTTACGATCAGCCACACCCATCTCGTCCCCACCCTCTTCTCTCCGTCGCCATGTCTCTCTCTCTCTCACCCCATCTCCCTTCCCTTTCCTTCCCCCCTTCCATCCATCTCTCTGCCAACACTCATGGAACTTTCTTTCATTGAGCATCTTGATTTTGGAAAGATGGGATAAGGGTTCTTCTCCTTCTCCTCAAAGTTACTTTTTTTTTCATTCATTCAAACTCCAATTTCATTGTTTTCATAAATTTCATTATGTGGGTATTTGATTTAATTATGATTTTGTAGGTGCAAGCATCATAGAAGAAGATGCTTCTTTGCAATGAAACACACCGAAATCGCCTATCAATGGCTAACGGGAGGAAGGAAAACTTGATTTCTCGGGGAGAAAGAGAGCGAAGGCTTCACGCGGCGGCCGGTTGCAAGCGGCGATTTTGGGTGAAAGGGGTGGTGCGATGGTGAGAGAGAGGAGGTCACGGCCGCTGTTTGGCGGCGAGCATTCGGCGTGCACGAAGCGATTGCGACATTGCATGGAGCATTACGGCATCACGAGTTTTAGTACGGTGCAGAGCGGTTGAGATGTCGGATGGAGCATCACATTGCATTTGTGGCGAGCGGATGAGGTAAAGCTTTGCATGTTTGTTCTTTGTTTTCACAATTTGATCGGTTATGTGATTTATTGTTGATGGCCAAGCGGTTAAAAGTTTGATGAATCATTAAGTCTTTGATTGGTGTAAAGGTTATAAAACCATGCGGTTTTTTTGTGGGAGGTTGCTTTAGGAATGAGTGCAAGGTGTTTGATGAAATGAATTCCATTGAAATAGACCATGAAATTTGGTTTTTATTTGTTTAAACTCTTTGAGGTTGAACGGACATGTGGTAGTGGTAATAGTTAAATTGTTTTCATTGTTCCTTCTCTTCTATTTTCTTTAATTTTTTTATCATTGTTGTAAATTTCCTTTTCTTTGGTTTGGCAGGTTTCAAGCATGTGAAGAGTGCGTGAAATTTTGTTTTCGGGTTATATTGGTTAGTGAGCTTCATTGATGTTTTTGGGTTCTAATGGTTTGTCTTGATTTTCTCTTCACTTTCGATTGCGGCTAGGTCGAAATTTGGTAAATTAGAAGAAGCTACAAAATTGATTCAAAGAATGCCAATGGAACCCTATACAGGGATAGAATTCTTAGGATAAGTATAACAAGCTCTTTGAATTATGGTTAGTTTGGCCACTACCAGAATCTACATTAGAATGGTTTAGTTTTCTTTATAAATCCTTCGTCACATTGCATATTCTTTTGCTATGATTCAAACAGATGAGCAACAATTGACACTTGACTAATGTGAGCCTGTGTTGAGAAGTGTGTCAATTGTCAATATATCATGGTATGTGAAGTTTCTTCCATGCTTCCACGATCATTGTTCGGATCAACAGTGGGGATCGTCTTTTTACTTTATGATATGTTTTTCATGCTTTCTTGGATTGTTGCACAGAGGATTTATACTCAATTAGATGCAGCCTAACACATATGAAATGGTGGCAATATGGAGTGGTGATGATAGATTTACTATGGAGTAATTGTTTAGTTAGGTTTTAAGAGAGTAATGTTTAATAGATTTTAATTTTAATTTTAATATTGTATGTATTGGTATAAGGAAAAAAGATGGGATCTAAATCAACTGTAATTGGATCTGGTGGTATCCCATATTCTCATTCAGCTATGGTCACTGCTGTTGCCATAGTTGTTGCCATAGCTGTTGATTTCCATGAAGGCTTTGGAGGAACACTTTTCGCTATTGCATTGGTTATATCTCTGATGCTAAAAGTGTTGATACACAACAAAAGGAATTGGAAGGTAAATATCCTGTGTCTTCTTGAAAGGTAAATATCTTATGTCTGTTCTATTGTTTATAACACACCCAAAGTCAATTTTCATCAAATATTTCATTTCGGTCAAAACACTTTCCACTACAAATTAGAATTATTTGGTTTGCATGAAAAATAAATAAAGGGAACACTAATGATGTCATTCCCCAAATATACATTAAATCAACATTGTCGCTTTATGGTATACTGTGATTAAATTTAAATCAACTGTTTGTTTCTCTGCCATTGTGCTTGCAATAAGAATCTGAAGGCATATTTTCTTTTCTTTCACACTTTACTAAGTTTGCTAATTTTTCAAAGCTTTAGAGAGTTTTCGTATAAATGAATGTAAGCAATCTCAAAATAGTTATATTATATAGTTTTTTCTCTTAAATTGTTTTGCTGCTGTAGGCTGGCCATCAAGGCATAGTCATGCGGCTCCTAATGTTGCCAACCAAGTTTGAGTATGTTTTTGTTTAACTTCATCTGAATTCATTGGGAGGAAGTTATTATGATGTGTTGTCTAACTCGGTCACTATATTATCTCACAATTATTGCTAACAATCACATGCAGACATCTTTGTTGAAAGAATAAAAGTAGAAGGGGTACATGTCATCTTTTAAGGATCTCATACTGAATAAGAATCACCTCAGTGGTGAAATTCCAATTTAGTTGTTCAATTGCGATAATCTTGGTGATATCATTGATAAGCAATGAACTCAGTGGTGAAATACCAAGTGAGGTTGGCCTATTGACAAGGCTTGCAGTTCTGCAGCTTGGAAACAAGGTCAGATATAGGAGAGCTAACAAATTGTAGCAGTTTGGTGTGGTGTGACTTGAACAATAACAAGCTCACATTTGAGGTCCCTCCTAGACTTGGCAGGGAGTTAGGAGCAACATCATTGTTTGGTATCCCATTAGGAAACACTCTGGTGTTTGTAAGAAATATTGAAGACTCATGTAAAGGTGTTGGAGGGGTGCGTAGATTTTTGCATGACATTATACATCTTAAATTGGTGCCATCTGACTTCCATATTTTTTCTATAAAAGACACGGATGTAAAGTGAGTTGGTTACCATTAAAATATTAGAAATAGTTCTTCATTTCATATGGTTAGTAGTCATGGCTCTCTTTGTCATCTAAGACTCAAACTTGGGATGTTTGGTAGAAAAAATGTGCTGCTATAGCTTTGTTTTGAATACCGGATACTTAGTAGATATTTATAACTCATTGTTTGGTATCTCTTTTTCTTTTATATGATCGCCTATAACTCATAACTTGTGAGATTGATTAGCAGGAAAACCCCCAAGATCATGAGCCCCTCTCAGATCATTTCTCGAATCATTTGTCTCATCTCCTGCATCCTTTGCCATCATTTTCTTGATGTGGGAATTTGATGAGTGGAATCCCCATTAGTTTTGCACAAGATCATAGGGTATGTAGATGATATATCGTTGTCTAATTGCCCAATACATATATTTTATGTGACTATTATTTTATGACTTGAGTTGTCATGCTTGCAATTTTTTTAGCATGGATTCCTTTCTAATATGCTCTTGATGAGTTAATTATTGTTATTAATTATATATATATATATATATTTTGACCTTTTCTTCTTTACACTACACTCCAATTTCAGACACTTGGCTAGGTTACATTCTATTTGTATAGTTCTGTCAAGGACGTTGAAATAAAATTTACTATATTAACTTAAAACTCCATCATTGAGTTTGAATTATTATTTTTTTGTATTATAATTTTTGGGGGGTTTACTCAGCCATTAGGTCTTTTTGTTTTTCTTAAAAGTACAAGTGTGGATAGGTAAGTGTCGAGAGGTATTTACAAATGTAACTTAGACTATCTATTTTGTCTTTGCACTCCTATGGACAATTTGTATTTCTTTTAAGTGTTATCTATGATCTCTATCTATTCGCTTTGTATTCCTATTCTCTGTAATTGTTCATTATTCTTATCAACTCCGATGTCTTTGTTAAAATTTATTTTAGTTTTATAATATTGTTATTTAATTTATAGTTATAATTTAACTCTTTCTGCGGGAACTAATTCGACCTCATTTACAATAGAATTCCCCAACATTTTCTTTTAACTTTGTATAAATGTCTTTATTTTCTTGGATTCATGTCAAAAATAAATAGATTTAGTAAATTATCTCTAATTAATTTCACCTTCTCACAATATTATCGAGTTAATTTAATGTATTTATATTCACCGATACTAATCTTTACTTCTATAACTAACTTTTGAATATTACTATCACTTTTTGTGATGACTTAAGACTTCTTGTGTTTACTTTTTGGGATATATAAATTTATCTGATGACTATTATCACGCTATTACTTTTGTTTATGACTATTGTGTTCAAATTAAGCTTTTTGTTAGATCTAAATTTATACCGTTGGTGTACACAAAACAAATTTTAAACAGGTTTCCTTTTAGGCTTTACAATTTACTTTTAAATGTATCGTCTTTATGTCCATCTCCTGACCCTATCTTCCATAACGATTGAAGCGTGTGCTCCGTCCATCGGACGGGTCACTGCACTGGTAAATGGAAAACAACGAGGGCCATGTGCGTCGGAAGCAAGTAAATTACTAGTAGTTGTTGAAATTATTATTCTAAAAAGCAAAAATTATTTTCCCATGAATGTGTGTACTGTTTGTATGCTGATTCAAACAATATGCCGATCTATCATCATCATCATCAATGCACCTATCTAGAACATATGTGTCATGGCAGACATTAAATTCATCATTGGAGTAGAAGTTAGATTTGACAGCAGAAAAAAAAAAATATTGATAATGTTACTTTTAGGAGGAGCAATTAAGTTCTTGTGTAATGTACTTTCTCTTATCTCATTAAAAAAAATATTAGGTTTTTTTTTTATAATTAATGTATCTAGTCTATAATATAGATTATAGACCAGATACATATGAACTTAAAATTTGTTTTTGCTTATAAATCAGGTTGGAGGTAGTATATCGGTTAAATTGAATGTTACTCAAGAGCGGTTGGATTAGATGATTCGAGTCTCTTTCAAGTTTCGTCAATGTCTTGGATTCGAATTTAGCATTGTGAATGCAATAACGTTAAATCTCTTGAGAGATAAATTTATCGACAATTGTGATCCTATCCGACTCTAGAATTAGTCTCAGCAGTTATGCGTAGAAAAATTTTATTCACACAAAAAAAGTTAAAATTCACCGTCAAATATAGTATAAAATACTGGGTCTTTCTAGGGTGAAAGAGCAAATCAAATCTTTCACCGGTGAAACACTAAAATTGACCATTGGATGTAGTATAAAAATTCATCAATGGTTGAGATTTAATATGGGTTGATTCAATCTTAACCATTCATGGCATTTTAAACAATATCCAACGATCAATTTTAGTGTTTCACCGGTGAAAGATTTGATTTTCTCTTTCACCCTAGAATCACCCTAAAATACTATTGTCTCAGTCATTCATTATATTCTACATTATATCTTACACTTATTTTTACTGATAGACTAGTGAGAAACTCAACTAATCCCATATTCCCTTACCTTCCAAGCCACTCACTCATTGATAATTCTATTTCAGAAAGGTGCATATGAAAATCCTCCCTTTCCCCTCACGCTATTATTTTAAGTAACCTCGCAATGCCGTAATTACCTTTGATCTATCTCTCTCATTTCACCCAATCGAATTTATTTTGCAATAAAAGGGTTAACCAACAAACACATGGGTGAAATGCTGTGAAAAAAAAACAAATTAATTAGTTGCTTGAAAAAGTTGCACAATAAAAGGGTGAAGACAAGAGAATCATTTCAAACGCGGAAAAGCGTAAGCGAAAGTATTCTGTACTGTATCTAAGGATTTGCCGATCCGAGATAGTAGGTAGGGGATGAGGCTGATTAATAACAATTACCTCCGAGGGGGGTACCTGCAAAGTCACTCTGATGCTAAAGTCAGTGGCTGAAGAGTTATTGCAAGTTCATGTGGTAATTAATGCGTACCTCTTTCTTAGTAGTAAATGCTGTATCTATAGAGTCAAAGAGTACTTGAGTGAGATGATCTGAACCGTCGAGTGAGGAGGTGTATTGTGGGCCATTTGATGAATGAATCTGGGTCTTGGCTGTTTGGATGCCCAATCACTTTGTTTTGAGAAATGAGGGTGTAAATAGCATGGGGGTATTTACACCGTAACAGTTGCCCCCCAAGTCGGATTGACCTCTAGGGTTAGACTAGACTTGAACCCTGTCGAAATAAATCAATTTGCAGAGATCAGAACGCCGAATTCGCTTTGAGTAAGAAAAAATGAGGTTTATCGATCTTTGGGATTTTGATTTCAAAAGTTGGTGGTGCGTCGATTCTCGGAACTGCTTGGTGATTTTTTGACAGAATAATTAATGCTTTTGCTTTGAGTGATGTGACCGTTGAGGGACTCGAGGCGTTTCTTAATGATGACTCTTCGTTTTGTGCGCCAAGCCAATTGATTGGGCGCGTCGTTTCGAGAGTGAACAGTGGGTCCTCTCAAGACCACTATAAATAAAGGTGATGGTGGACCATTTCTACGTTTTGGTCCCTCGATTGCTCTAAGTACCGATCTAGTGAATTTGTCGCTTTCCGATCTCGCTCTTTTCATTCCAAGAATTCTTTTCATCATTTACATCGAAGCTTCTTCTGAGGTTAGTACCTTGCTTTAAACTTTATTTTTTCTATTTCTGCTTTCAATTTTCATCGGGCTGGGATCTTGCCCCCAGCCTGCAATCTTCTTTGCTAGGGTGGGGGTTGTCAGGTCGGGTTCCGACCCCATTCGAGAACCAATCACGTGTGAATTACCCTGATAATCTGCCCTCATCACTGTAGGTAAAAAACTGGCGAAGACCAAGCAAACAACTCGTGCCGAAACACTCAGACTTATTGATAAAGCCGAGCAAGCTCGTCAAGCCCGTCACCCCGATATCGGCAAACTAATGGCGGTGAGATCACGTACCGACTTTCATCCAACTGAACGTGAAGAGGTAGCTGCCCCGGAGATTCATGAAGGAGAGAACTCTGGACCGAGAGGGAGTGATAGCAAAAAGGCCTCGGATGGAGAGTCGACAGCCCCACCTTCTGCGCATAATACCCCGATTTATGAGTCTCAGATGGATATAGGCTCGGACCCTAGTTTCTCGGATGATTCTGATTCGGATACAGAATCTGATGGAAGGAATGGTGATGATCGATTTGACGATCATGAGGATGTCTCGACCGAAGACATCGACTTGGATGACAGTGACGAGGAAGAGGAGGAAGCTCAAGAGGATATGGATGGAAGTTTTGAGCTGCTGTATGGGTACGAAGATTCCGACTGCAATAACGTTGATATTCCTGTAGATCCTCCCTTAGGAACTCCCCGTGATTATTCGTGGGTGTCTGAATCTCTCCGAGGTTTTAAGTCGGTTATGACCTCGGATGTTGATATCAGCAATTTTTCGAAAAGGCTTTACTGGAAAGATCCAGAATGGTGGCGTACTTTTGGGATGGAAGATGACGAGCACGTGGCTACCTACCCCACCTCCCTTAAGTTTATTATTTACTGGACTACCTTGGCCCATATGTGAATCCGGCCCCCTTTTACTGCTTTTCAACAATCTGTGTTGGCGAGATTAGATCTCGCCCCTTCTCAACTTCACCCAAATGCCTGGGCCTTTGTACGTGCTTTTGAGCTCGTATGAATTCATTTGGGTTGGCCCCTTTCTCTTCAGCTTTTCCTTCACATGTTCGAAGTCAATAAACGGACTGAGAAAAATAGTGGAAATCCCGCCCGTTTGGAACACGTCAGTCTCCGATTCAGAAAAGGGGTGAAAGTGTTTAGCCCTTATCTTGATAGTTTGAGAAATGAGTGGAAGATAAGTCGGCACTTTTAATGCAGATAATGATATTGTCTTGACATTAAAATTTCCCCTTGGTTGGACTCGTCGTGATGATAAAACCAAGCACTCCGTCGATGAAAAATATCTAAGTTTGGAAGATCGGAAAACTTTGAGAATGCTGATCTTTATAGCCGATCGGGTCGTCACCAATAACGAGAATAAACCAAATCAGTGGGATTTTGATACTAAGTCGCTAGTTGAAACTGTTAAATTTGAGCAAATGAGAGAGTTCTAGGTCGGCTTCTTCAATTTTTAGTCGATTGATTTTTATACTAAGTCATTTGGTTGAAAGCTGTTAAATTTGAACAAAATAAGCGGTTTTGATGGCCCTTGCTATTGCTTAGATGTTGATAAGGTCATAAAGGAGAGTCGGGAATGCTAGTAATGTTCTTCTTTGCAAAAACCCCTACTGCAAAAAGTACCCCTTCCCAGAGCCTATTCATTGTGGTCCATTCTAAACCTGTCGGGGAAGAGGAGCAACCTTTTAAACGGAGAAAAAAGGTTGATGGTCGTCTTCCACCCAAGTCAAGTCATCAAGATCGGGGTAAGAGTGTGATTGAAGTTAGTGATCTTTTTGACCTCCCCTCCAAAAAGAGCAAGAAACACAAGACAACCCCTTTCGATCCTAAAGAATTCATGAACGTCAAAGCCGAGGAACGATCACAAAAAGAAGTGGATCTTCTTAAGAAAGAGAAAGAGGATTGGGAAACCAAACGCTTAGAGCTTGAAGCCGAATTGAGGCTGGCGAAGGAACAAACCAAAAAAGATTTTGCTTAGAAGTGAAGAGATGGGCCGAGCCGAATTGTAGCCGATCCCGATATCTTCAAACCAGAGTTTGCTGTTCAAGATGGGCATATTGTCGAGTTTGACCGAGTAACCGATCAAATGTCTAGGGTCATCTATCCTTCAAAATCGACCTAACTGGCATTTGTTATTAATGTATTTTACTATTTTTCCTCCATATTTCTTTGAACTTGAGGATCCGGCCGTAACCTGGATATCTTGTTTGTAATCAAATTTATAAGTTCGTTTATTTCAATAGCTCGTTCTGTGTGTGAATACTCCTCGGATAGCTGTAGTTAGTCCAGTTCGGTAGATTTCGTTTAAAGGTTTTTTCTAGTGGGCTAGATTAAACAGTAACGTCGTAACAACTGAATAGAATGCTTTGAAAAAGCTAAGTCTATTAAGTAATATCGGAATAGAATGCTTTGAAAAAGCTAAGTCTATTAGGAAATATCGGAATAGAATGCTTTGAAAAAGCTAAGTCTATTAGGCAATATCGGAATAGAATGCTTTGAAAAAGCTAAGTCTATTAGGAAATATCGGAATAGAATGCTTTGAAAAAGCGATTAATTCGGGAACAGATTTGTATGCTAAGAGTCATACACCATCCTTGGATTTTAACTGTAATATTTCTTGAGCTTAGTGGCATTCCAAGTTCTTGGAATCGTCTTTCCTCCTAGTGTTTCTAGCTCGAAGGCTCCATTTCCAGTTCTCTTTATAATCCGATATGGACCTTCCCAATTCGGGGCTAGTTTGCCCTGCGACGCATTCTTTAGACCAAAGTCGGCCCTTCTCTAGCAAGATCACCGACATCAAAATCTCTTGGGATGACTTTCTGATTATAACGGGTCGCTACCCTCTGTTTGGTAATTGCTTCTTTGAGGGACGCGTGATCTCGGACTCCTTCTGCTAGGTCCAGTTCTTCTCTTAAAGCCTGACCATTATCTTCAGGTGATTTCGGGTTTGAAATCCTCCAAGTTAATTCTCCAATTTCTACTAGGATGACTGCTTCACTTCCATAGGATAGTCGGAACGGTGTTTCTCCAGTACAGCTTTGGGGAGTAGTTCTGTATGCCCATAAGACATAAGGGAGCTCTTCAACCCAGTTTCCCTTAGCATCGTCCAACCTTTTCTTTAAACCGTTGAGAATTACTTTATTTGCTGATTCTACCTGACCATTTGTTTGAGGATGTTCTACCGAAGTGAATCGATGTTTGATTTTTAAATCGGACATTAATTTCCTGAATCCTTTATCAGCGAATTGAGTTCCATTATCTATGATTACCACCTCGGGTAACCCAAACCTGGTAATAATCTCTTTTCTGAAGAAAGATATACAGTTTTTTGCACTTATGACGAACAAAGGTTTGGCCTCAATCCATTTGGTAAAGTTGTCTACCGCCACAATTAAGAATTTGATTTTCCCCGGGGCCTTTGGAAAAGGTCCTAGAAGGTATATCCCCTACCATGCGAAAGGCCATGGGGAGGAAAGAGTTGTGAGACCGGTAGGAGGTGCGACATGAATGTTTGCATGGATCTGGCACCTCAGACATTTCTTCACGTAATTCCTTGCATCAGCTTCGATGGTCGGCCAAAAGTATCCCGCCCTTAACGCTTTCCTGGTTAAGGACCTACCACCTAAATGTTGACCACAAATTCCTTCATGAATTTCAGCCAACACATAGTCGGCCTCCTCGTGTTATATGCATTTTAACAAAGGTGAAGAAAGTGCCTTTTTATACAGATGTCCATTGAACAGTGCAAAAGAAGTTGCCTTTCGCCGGACGATCTTGGCTTTCCCGGGATCGGAAGGTTCTACTCCCGATGTTATGTAGTCGAAAATGGGAGCAATCCAAGTTTCGCTTTCACCTACCACGTACACTGATGAATTCAAGTGTAAGTCGTCTTCAATACTAGGTTTGCTGAGGATTTCTTGTATCACCGATCGGTGATTTCCCAGTGTCTTGGTGCTTGCTAATTTGGAAAGAACATCGGCCCTAACATTATTCGTTCTCGGAACGTGCTTTATTTCGACAGAGTGAAATTGGGTAAGCAATACTTTTACATGATTCAAATATTTTTGGAGAATCGGTTCTTTTCCTTCGTATTGTCCTTCGATCTGGGAGACAACAAGAAGTGAGTCGGTATTGAGATTTAACCGAGTGATTCGGAGGTCTAGAGCCAACCGGAGACCCGCGATGCATGCTTCATATTCTGCTTGATTATTGGAGGTTGAAAACTTGAAAGTGAGTGACAACTCTATAATGACTCCCGAAGGACTCTCAATGATGATTCCTGCTCCACTTCCTTTGGGATTGGAAGATCCAATCACATGGATTGTTTATATCTCATCATCTGATTCTGCTGAAGTCATTTCTGCCACAAAATCGGCTAATACATGGGCTTTCATTGCTGGTCTTGATTCATATTTGATGCCAAACTCGGACAACTCCACAGCCCACTTTATTATCCTTCTTGAAAGATTTGGCCGATGCAAGACTTGTCAGATTGGGTGGTTAGTTCGAACAACCACTTGGTGAGATACGAAGTAAAGTCAGAGACGTCAAGTTGCTATTACTAAAGCCAAAGCAATCTTCTCAATTTTTTGATATCGGACTTCTGGTCCTTGCAAAACTTTGCTCACAAAGTAAACCGGACTCTGCCCTTCTTTTGTTTCTCAGACCAGTACTGCTCTCAATGCTTTGTCAGATATTGAGAGGTATAAGTATAATATTTCCCCGAGTTCAGGTCGAGTTAATATTGGAGGCTCTGATAATACCTTCTTCAGTTGGGTGAGCGCCTCATCCCGTTCTGACGTCCAGACGAAATCAGATTCTTTGTTCAAAAGTTTGAAAAGAGGTAGTGATTTGAAAGCGGCATTCGAGATAAAACGAGACAGAGCAGCAATCATGCCATTTAAATTTGAACCTCCTTCTTTGTGCTTGGAGCTTTCATCTCGGTTACAGCCCTGCAGTTGTCTGGATTTGCCTCAATACCTCTTTCAGTGAGGTATAATCCCAAAAACTTCCCAGCTTTGACACCAAATGTACATTTTTCCGGATTTAGCCTCATCCTGTTTTTCCTTATCTCGGTAAAAATTTCTTTAAGATCGGTAACATGATTATCTGCTTGCTTACTTTTTGCGATCATATCGTCCAAGTAAACTTCCACAATTCACCCGATCTGGTTTTTTAACACTTTATTCATCATTCTCTGATAAGTCGCTCCTGCATTTTTCAACCCGAAAGGCATAACTTGGTAATAAAAGTTTTCGCGGTCAGTCATGAATGCGGTCTTCTCTTGATCAGGGGGAAACATCGGGATTTAATTATATCCTGAATATGCGTCCATAAATGATAAGAGGCAAAATCCGGATGCGTGGTCAACTAAGCGATCAATATTTGGGACCGGAAAGGCGTCTTTAGGACATGACCTGTTAGGATTAGTATAATCAATGCACATACGCCATTTTCCATTAGATTTCTTAACAAGTACAGGATTTGAGAGCCAAGTGGTGTACTTGACCTCACTAACAAATTTAGCTTTAATTAAATCGTCCACTGCTTCTGCTGTTGCTTCAGTCTTTTCTATACTTTGAACCTGTTTGCGCTGAGCAACCCACTTCGTATTGGGGTATATAGATAAGTGATGACAGGCGACTTCAGGTGGAATGCCGGGCATATCTTCGGCCGACCAAGCAAATAGATCAGCGTGATCTTTCAAGCATTGGGTCAATTCTTCTTTGATCTTGTCTGGAAGCTCTGCACCAATTTTCACAGTCCTATTGGGGTCGTCTCTAAAACTACCTCGACAAATTCACCATCGGGTTTTGGTCGTTCTAGCTTCTTCTCGTATTTCCGAGACAATGTGTCATCATTCTCTTCATCCGAACTAGCAGGGTCATACCGTGCATCCAAATCCGTCACGTTGACTTCGGAGAACTTCATCTTAGTGTTTCTTGCAGAGGCTTCTTTCGATGTAAGTTCGGCTTCCTCTCTTGTGTAACACCCCCTTTTCTCATCGGTAATTTAATTTAAAATCAGAGTTCGAAAATTGTTTTTCTTTTAAAAAGATACATCCTCAAGGGAATGCTACGTTCACCAAAACATGACTTTAATCTAGTCAACAATACTTTTCACTAATAAATATAATTGCGCGATACATATACGACTTTAATGGCGAATCCTCAAAAACTTGATTCCTTAAGTAAGTCATACATCCCTAAATCATAGTTTAACAACTTAAATTGAAACAACTAATAACTACTCGCCCCCAGGTGCTACATCAGAGCAAGCGCCACAACGGTGAGGAAGGAAGAACCTTCACTCGGGATCACCTGCACGTTGCCGACATAAGAAGCAACATAGAAAGCAGAAGGGTGAGTCTCTAACACATATAATAAAATGTATGATAAACATTATGCTAGAGAAAGGCAACTAGAAACACCACGTCTCAATCAACCAACACACATCATCAAGTTATGACACACCAACTCATAATCATCAAAAGACACCACCAATTTGCATGAGTGTATGCATGAATGCAACCCAACACCAAGGGTATAATGCATGAATACCATCACCGGCTTAATGGTACCGTCACCGTTGCTATTTTGCCTTGCGGGCACCACTGTCGCTAATGATATGAAGACCGAAGTCTACAATATCGAGGCCGAAGCCTATCACCGTCGCTAGATGCATATGAGGCATGAGACTCCATGACAATGCATCAACCACAAACAACCAAACCATGTATGAATTAACACCGTCACTGGTGATATGCAGGCCGATGCCCCCAATATCCGTCATTTTTGATACCATGGCCGAAGCCCATATCCGTCGCTTTGATACAATGGCCGAAGCCCATATCCGTCGCTACACCGTCGCTACACTGACACTTAATTCTCCAAGACATCATCAATAGATCTATGGCTAACATCAACACCTCGACCACTAGCGCTATGGCTAACATCAAACACCTCGATCACTAGCTCTATGGCTAACATCAAACTCATCAACCTCTAGCGCTATGGCTAACACCAAACACCTCGGTCACTAGCTCTATGGCTAACATCAAACTCATCACTCACTAGCGCTATGTCTAACATCAAACACATCGGTCACTAGCTCTATGGCTAACATCAAACTCATCAATCTCTAGCGCTATGGCTAACATCAAACGCCTCGGTCACTAGCTCTATGGCTAACATCAAACTCATCACTCACTAGCGCTATGTCTAACATCAAACACATCGGTCACCTAGACACCTAAAATAAATAGCTCTATGGCTAACGTCCACCTCACCGTCACATAGGGACCAAAACATCACCTAAGGACCAAACGTCACCTAATGACTAAACCGACTTCACCATTCAGCATCTTAGACGCACTTGGCGTCAAACAGCACCCAAAACTGCGGCTAGTAGCAACCTGCGCCCTACTGGCATCAAAACAGCACCTCGGCACACTCACACTGCCCCTCGACACATACACCCTACCCTTCGTCACACCACACTGCACTTTGGCGCACCACACTGCACCTCGGCACACACACCCTACCCTTCATCACACCACACTGCACTTTGGCGCGCACACTGCGCACTTTGGCACACCACACGCGCACCTCGGCACACACACCCTACCCGCCGTCACACCACTGCGCACTTTGGCACACCACACCCGCACCTCGGCACACACACCCTACCCTTCGTCACACCGCACCGCACTTTGGCGCACCACACCGCACCTCGGCACACCTACACTACCCTTCGTCACACCACGCGCACGCTGGCGCACCACTGCGAACCTCGGCACACCTACACTACCCGCCGTCACACCACACTACACACTTTGGCGCACCACACCGCACCTCGGCGCACTACACTACCGCCGTCACACCATACTTGCGCTTCACATTCACACCTTCGACACCTACACGTCGTCACCACTACAACACTACACGCCGGTAATACCTACACCTTGACAACACTAACCCGACATACATACACCTCACCACGCAACTACACTCACGGTATCAATGGTCTACGCCGGCAACTACACGTTGACTTCCATACACTACGGCCGTCATGTCTAAACAACGACACTTACACTCCAATACATCTACACCTCAACACATACACCTCGGTATATATACACTATACCTCGACCACTACACTTCAGCATACATACACTACACTTCAATACATCTATACCTCGTCACACTACCTCAGTATATATATACTATACCTTGACAACTACACTTCAGTACATCCATACCTCGGTTACACTTCCTCAATTCACCATCACTCACCTTGCCACACTTCCTCACTTAACCATTACTCACCTCGGTACTACACTACCTCGGTTACACTACTTCACTTGACCATCAATCACCTTGCCACACTTCCTCACTTAATCATTACTCACGTCGGTACTGCACTACCTCGGTTACACTACTTCAGTTACACTCCTTCACTTCACCACCACTCACCTCGGTTACACTACCTCGGTTACACTATCTTTGACATCCATATACTACACTTCGGTAATACCTACACCTTACCTACACCTTGACAACACTAACTTCGACATACATACACCTCACTTCGGCAACTACACTTCGGTACTTCTACACTTCAGCACATACATACTACGACGCACACATACTACGACGCACACTTACTTCAACACACCTACTCTTCTCGGCACACACATACTTGACGCACATATACTCGGCGCACACCTTACCTGACACACTATCCTTCGGCGCCCACACCCCGACCTTCACAAGCTACAACGCACCTAACCCTCATCTTCCCTCTTTTCTTTGATTCTCATACTATGATCAAACTTAACCCACAATTACTACAACACATATTCCTTCGAATATTGTCCAACACACATCAAAATAACCACTAAGGTGACAACACCAAAAATGGCGCCCTTGCGCCTAGGGTTCCTCAAACCCATTTTCTTTTCTAGGTCTTTCATATGACCAACCATTAACAACACATACACACATCACAATTTCACCAGACTGAAGCAAACACAACTTCAATCACACAACAAGCAACACAAACAACTCACAAATCATCCTAGAGTCTAACCCACACATAACACTCATCATATACTCTATTATAGGTGAAAGAGAGCCAACTTACCTTATTGCAGAAACCATCACTCTCTCCACCAAGAATCACCAACCATCACCAACAATCAAGCTCCTCTTCCTTAGACTTGAACTCTCCATGCCCAGATCTTCTCTTCTCCCTCCTTAAGGCTATCGCACCTCTCTCTCTCTCTACCCACTTTACTCTTTGACTTTTCTTTGATTTTGGATGATAATGAGCTCTCACCATCGACACCTAACCTTATCACATGAAGATGGGGCTAATTCATGGATATGGGCTTAACTATCATGGGCCTCTATTCACACCTCCTCCATTACTCAAACACCTCCTAAATAGAATAAAACTCCAAATGAATTATTTGACCTAATAAAATGTTGTAAGCCTTAAATATAACCTAACTAAATAAATAATTGAATTATTTTTGGGGCGTTACATCTTGCGGCGACTTCAGCTTTGAGAAGTAGGTAATAACATCTTTCTGAAGATTCTAAGTCGGCATTGACAGTTATGATCTTGTTTCACTGAGAATGAAACTTCATTTTCAAATGCAAGTAGATGTAATGACTCAGAGCTTGCCCAACGTTGGTCTTAGATGATGCAATTGTATATTGATGGGCAAGGTAACACCATAAATTTAAATCAACACGATCACGAGTTAAAGTTTCCTCCCCAAAAGTGACTCTCAAGTCAACATAACCCATTGGTCTGGTTCGGGATCCATTGAAACCAGAAAGATCCGTTCCGCGATATGGGAATAGTTCCTTTGGTCAATCAGGATCCTCCTAATTTCGGTTTCAGCCATCACCGCCGAGATTAAGAGCGGAATGTCTTCATTTACCTTCCCATTCAGCGAGTCCTCGTCTCAAAGGACAAAGGAGGGCGAGTTGCTAAAACTTGAGGTGACGAGGTGGAAGCTACACATTGAATTTCTTTCCATTTTCTTTTAATTGTCCTGGCTGTTGCTCCCTCAATCTCTCCACCTGAGATTACCATTACAATCGGTCGTCCCCTGTGCCTCCGGGTGTCTGGCTCCTCTTTGTATTCTTCCATGATGTTTTTGCCTTTCACTTCGTCAATGTTCTTCTCATGTTTGGCGTCTTTGTCTTCAGCGATATGGTTTTTGACGTACTATCAGAGCTTTCCCTTTTGATAAGGTCTTCAATATCGTCTTTCAACGCGTTGCGGCGATTTGTGTCATGGCGACACTTTGATGATAAGGACAATACTTGTTACCTCTTAATCCGGTCTTGGGCGATAGGATCGGGATATCTTACTGCTTAAACTCATTGTTACGGCATTCTTGCGATATCTTCTCCGCCTTACAAATGAGTTCGGCGTAGTCACGATGTCTGTAGAGCCTCGGTTTGAATTAAAGTAGATAGGCCACCGGTATGGAACCTCAGAAATTTTTACGTGTTGGGATCCCCTATCTGTCCGAGGCCTAATCTCTTTGGATTGGTTGGCTCCGTGCTTAACAAAGAACTTACTTGCTTCATCACCTTCCTCGTGATCTATGTACTTTTCTGAAAGTCGGAGGAACTCCCCTAAAGTTGAGGGTTGGTTTATGCTTACATCTGTTTGGAATAAAGTGCCTTTGCGCAAACCCTGGGATAGGAAATATAGACGAAAATCCTCATTTAAACCGTGCACCTTCCCTGCTTCAGCGTTGAACCTCGCAATAAAAGATCGGATAGACTTATCATTTGTTTGGTGTACTGCATGCAAAACCATCCATGACTTCGGCCTAATACATCAGCATCAACATCAACCTTTACAGTGGGAGGGGGAGAATCAAAACTAAAAAGACTTTCGTCATAGTGACAACCCAAAGAAGCGAGCTCATCAGCAACTCTGTTTCCTTCCCTGTAGACATGTATAATGCGCAGATTGTGAATACACGAAATTAGGTGTCTAATTCTCCTCACAAGGTGGCGACCAGCAATGCCCCCTGGATCATTAACATTCAGACAAGTAACAATAATAGAAGAATCCATCTTGAGCTCTATGGAAGTAAAACCTTTGTGCAAACAAAAAGTGAGGCCTTCTAGAGCACCCCACAATTCGGCCAAATAAACGGTGTGGACAAAGAGGCGTTTTGCAAAACCCCCAAGCCAGCGCCCATTTGCATCACGCACTGCCCATTACAACAGGAAAAACCATCAGGGTCGCTTTTTTTTATCCATTGGGGGCGCTTACGGCGCCCGAGATCTAACAGTATGCTTGTTGCCAACCACTCTGAGAGCGCTCGAGAGCGCCTCTAATAATTAGGCAGCAGGGCGCTCGCAAATAAAGCGCCTCTATTGGTCTTGGCGTCTCTAACAATTGGGGCGCTCGGTTTATAAAGCGTCCCTATTGGTGTTAGCGCGCACTTGACAATCGAGGCGCTTCTAGGTAGAAGCGCCCTGTTGAGTCCGACGACCAACGAAGCGCTTTCTCTTGGGCGCCCACGATTGTCAAGTGTGCTTACAAAAGAGCGCTTTTAACTTTGGCGCCCCTAATTCTCTTTTTTTAAAAAAAATATTTTCATTTACGGTATATATATACAATATTTTGCGGCACTTTGTTGGTTTTCTGTTGTAGTGCCTACGTTCATCAACCAAAATCAATTCAACATCAATATGAACCAAATTTCAAATCAACAAACCAATTTCAAGAAACTTATAAATCATTAACAAAATGCGTACCAACAAAAAATACATAACTCATTAACCAAATTCGAATGTCAACATATATAGACAACAAATTAAAGATTACATGATGTTTCTCCTCAACAAATAAGTGCTTGGGCAAAAACAATTCTACCTAATGCATGGAGAAATAGTTGGGGAGGATCGGTGTTAGGAACAAAAACAAGCTAATTAACCAAAATTACATGAATTTCGATTTTTGATAATCAAGCCGCAACATGGCGACACCACTCTCCTACGAGCTCGATGAAGTTGGTCATCGGAAAATGGAGCTCAACCGAGCATTCCAGGAAAATACTTTAAAAATGAAATAAAATAAACTTAGAATTAAGTGGTTAAGTGCTAGATATAAAATTACTTGTGAAAAAACAAACTATATAAATTACATACATTTCTTTGGAATTTCTATTTGATGGTGAGTGATTATGTCCCTCATAAACTTCATAACGTAATACCCACAATCATCATTGTTTGGTTGTTTGGGACACTAGAAATCAAAATAATAATTAATTATTAAAATGGGAGCAATATTTACATATGGATAAGAATAATTATAAACTTACCTTTATGACTATCCATTGTGTTTTATTTTCACATTCCCATCTACGCTCGACCTTATTCGATCCCCAATAAGTTGTCAAGCAATTTGAAACATCATACATATAACTATATTAATTAATCGAAATACATAATTTAAATGATGAAATATGCGATGTATCTAAATACACACCTTTCAAATATAGCTCTCATCTTGAGGTGGTTGTTAGGATCACCATGACACGAATCTAAATAGAAAATTCTATTTCTTTTAGGATTAACTACCAACAATATCCAATGTTTTCTACAAAAAATTTGAATAGCCAAATAAATACTTGAGATATTTCAAAAACACGTAATATATATTTCTTTGAGGATAGATAATTTCTTACTCTAAGAGAGTGGGTGCCAAAAACAAGCTATCACAATTGCTTTCATGTGCCAAAGCCAAGCGTTCATTGATATAGGCTTTTACGCTTCCTTGTTTTGTTTAATGTTTTCTTCATTTACGCAACATTTTCTTTTGAGCGCCATTTCTAAAGCGAGATTCAGTAGATGAGTGCGTTCGGGGCACAAGAAGATTAATTTTTGTGTCAAGTCCATGGGACTCATAATCTCATAGAACAAATACCTATAGTTAAAATGTATACAAATAAATTAACAAATAATAATAATAATAATAATAATGATAATAATAATAATAATAATAATAATAATAATAATAATAATACGATGTATATTAAAATAGTAGCACTGAGATGCCCACTTGTGATCATATACCTCTCATGATTCATCTTGTGAAAGGGGTATAATGCGATCAACTCGAGGATGTGCGGATCAATCAATACATTTATCAAATCTCCATTCGTCATTGTTGCGGCATGATTCTTTATATAAGCGATGAATTCCTTAGAAGAGGAGGTTGGGATTGAATGTCATTTCCTTTATCTACTTGTCGAGACACCGATTTATTGGGAGCAATAGAAGTGGAGGTTGGGATTGAATCTCTTTTCCTTTATCTACTCGCCTAGACACATGGTTCTTGGTAGCTTTAGAAGGGGAGCGTTGGGATTTGCCAACATGCCTAGAAATCCGAGATCTTGCTTTGTTTACCTATATATTAAGAAATATAATTATTTATAAATTTATGACAATAAGGCAATATGGAAGTATTAACAAATATATTAATTGCTCCTTACATTGATAAGATTTGATGGCCATGCCACAAAGGTGCCAAGTGCATCACTTACGATCCAATAAAGTCATCTCTGCGGTGTCAATTGGTGCAGGCAATTCAGCATCACCCACAACAACAATCTCAACTTTGACTCTCGCATGATTTGGAGGTATGGGAAGATTGTGCAAGGTGGAGTCCTCATTATTACAAACAATGCCCTTTGCGACCAACGTATTTGTGGGAGCTACTCTGGATACCGTGTGGGTTAAATCCATCGGCAGACAATGCAAGGCGTAGGTTTCTTGGGTCATCCCCAAAATCAGGATAATCAATATCAATCTTTTTCCACTGTGGAGAATCCGTCGGGTGTCGTAGCATGCCATCTTTAATCCTTTCATCCTCATGCCAAGTCAATTGTTTTGCATCTTCCGAACTACGGTACATACGCCTAAATCGAGGAATTATGGGAAAATACCACAATACCTTTTCTGGAGCAGATTCTTTCTTCTTATACCGCGATGCATTACATTTAGGGCACGATTTTAACAACGCATGTTCCTTGCGAAATAAAATGCAATCATTCGGACAAGCATGTATCTTCTCATAGTTCAAACCAATGGTGCCTAACATTTGTTTTGCATCATACGTCCGAGAAGGGAGCACATTGTCTTCCGGCAACATATCTTTCAATAGTGCAAGTAATTCCGTAAAGCTCTTATCCGTCCATCCGTGGCAAGTTTTCAAGTTATCTGACTTTATCACGACCAATAACTTTGTGAATTCGGGTCTGACCGCATACAGCGGTGTCTCGCGTCGGTTATCAACTTCTCAAACATTTGAGGACAATCATTAAGATCGTCTTCAACCGCTTTGCCATCTCTTCAAATTGGTGGCCGTCAAATGTATGTGTTTTTGGGATAATCAACCAGGACTATTATCCATATTTGAAGGTTCACCTCTTTCCTCACCGAGTGCATTGTCCAACAAATATAACTTTGATCGATTCCGTTGGCCTTTAAATGTCTTTCCAACTCAAGTGCGATAACTCGATTGGCGTAACAATATCTTAAACAAGGACACTTGAACTTACTAGAAGTTCCTAAAGCGTCGAGCGGCAAAGTTCACAAAATATTCCACTCCATCAACATATTCTTTTGATGGATGATTGCGGACATCCACTTTCTATCCATATTAGATCGATTTATTATAAATTCGATAAGAGAACTTAAACATATTAAAGGTGAAAAACACACAACGTACAACTTTTTGAATGCATGTCGAATGCATGTGGAGCTCAAACAAAAATCACAGAGATTTACTATACATCTCGATGCAGTTCGTGAGACAAGTATAAGATAATAGTATATAATATATTGGTATCCTCAAAATATAAAACAACTTGAAACTCAAAATATATATATACTAGACACTAGGATCAGTCAATCATCATCATTATCAGTCTAGCAAATAGACCTCCAATAGAGAAGGCTTGGGATAGAAGAAATAAGAAGCACAATAGGGGATTAGAGCTTTAAGGAAATAGTAACCGTAACATAAAAACATATAATGGTCATAAAAGGTGGGGCAATAGGAATTGGAGGTTATCGGGTAATTTGGAAGTTGTTGTGATTGAGATGAGTTACAGTCTCTGGAAAATCCAAGTACCTATACCATTTTTGTATTTTTCATTCTTGACTTTGTTGGTGTATCATATCAGATCTTGAACTAGGAACTAAGAGTTCAATTCAATAACAATTCCTATCCTTTAATACTTTTTTTAATCTGTCTGTCAAATTTTTATTAATTATAACCCATTTTCAACTTAAATTCATATTGAGTTAGTTTAATCACAAATGCTAAAAAGAAGGGCGGTGGGTTTAGATTGAAGCTCCAAAGTCAATCGACACGAGGATTACTAAAATAGGATAGAGAAGCTGCAATTTGTTTTATTGACTATATGAAGTAGAACAACAACTGCAAAATTCAAGTCAATATTCCCATACATTAAACATTATATGGTTTAAAATAGAACACCACAATCTACTACAATTGAGAACTATTTTAGTTATCTGAACAAACCAAGATTCTGTGGTCTCCCCACCTACAATTCCAAGCCCTCAAAATCTATTAAAGTAAAAATGCGGGTAGTCGATAACTTACGGGTTGAAATACACTTTTGTTGTGCCAATTTTTCAACTACAAAGCGGCAAAAGGAAATATGGCAAGAGTAAGGCTATGCAAGGCAAGCAAAAACCACTTCCTATCAAATTACGTTTTAAGAAACAATGATCAAAACAATTAAGCTAAGAGATTTCACCACACTCATTACCAACACATGAAGAGAGGCCAATCTCTCAATGATTTTGAACTAAACCAAAAGCGGACTTAATCAACCAACCATCCATGCGCAAACACACATTAAAAGCGAGTCAAAATTAAAGCCATAATGAAAAGTAAGTTTGCGGTGAATGCGGTTTTAGTTTTCATTTTCTTCTTTGTTAATTGCTAGTAGCTTCTTGATTGATTTCATTTCGGATTGTATTATTTATATTATAGAATCACGTTTCTTGGCTTGTGGCCCTTATAATCACACTTCCTAAAGTTACATAAGATTCACAATTCGACTAATCGGATATGAATTTTGCAGATCTTCTTGAGTCTAGATGAGATTGCTAACAATGACTCATGATACAACAAATGTTTTGATGTGGATATTAAATCTTTGCCAGTTCAGATTCATGGTAGTAATAGAGAAAATTACCCGATTTGTGATCAATTTGTTTCAACATTCATTTAAACAAGAATGATTCACATCTGAAGACTCTGGACCCTTTAATGAGAAGGTGAGAACTTCTTTCATGCTTTCCATTATAGTCTTGTCGATTGTAGTTCTGAGCCGTGCCCATAGATAGGGTACAATATAATTTAATTTGACTACATCACCAAACAATTCTTGTGGACTCTTTGGAGTTAATATGCAAATGCACACAGACTAATTATTCTATATCAGCCATTATTTAAATATGCAAATCCTTCCATAAACCAAAGAACACACACACTCAAAGATAATAATTGTTCTATATTAGACTAATTATTCTATATATCATTATTATTATTATTATTATTATGTTACAATATAATAATTGTGATTGATTTTATCCAGCTTATTTTCCAGAATAATAACAAAATTCTTGAATCAATATCACACAAATATTCCCAGGATTGAAAAATCAAGATTGAACCAACAAAACCCTCAATCTTCTAATTCCAAATCTATCAACACAGATACAAACAGGTTGAAAAATCAAGAATTGAACCAACAATCTCTCATCCCAAAATCCCCAAAACAAACAAAACAAATCAAAAAAGAATTTAAAGAATGAAGAATTTACAAGCAAACAAACAATATTAGGTTAAATCTAATTTGAAACACCTGACAAACAACAACTACTTGAACTTTCATAGAACCTTCTTTAAGACCGAAATATATATGTAACAAAGAAAAAACAAACTCACCGTTGAGAATGGTCGTAGTGTGCAGAGGAAGAAGATGACAAACTCAAAACGTTGCTCGCATGACAGAGAGAGGAGATGGTTGAGAGAGGAACTCAAAACTTAGAGGGAGAGAGAGTGAGAACGTTGAGAGATTTGGGGTTTTAGCTAGGGTTTGGGTTTGGAGAGTGAGAACAAGAAAGGAACTGTAAGAGTGAGAATGTTGAGTCTGAGCGCGTATGAGAGAAAGGTAACGCAACGGGAAAGGAAATTAAAAATTTAGGAATCGGGGGCGCTCGCGTGCAAAGCGCCCCTGTTGGTGATTAGGAATTTGGAATTGGGAGCGCTCGTGTGTAAAGCGCCCCTGTTGGTGATTAGGAATTTGGAATTGGGGGCGCTCGTGTGCAAAGCGCCCCTGTTGGTGGCTCCGTGTTTTAGGAATTGGGGGCGCTCGTGTGTAAAGCGCCTCTGATTGTCTTTCCGTGGCTCCTATGTTTCAGGAATTGGGGGCGCCCGTGTATGAAGCGCCTCTAAAGACCCTCCTTATTTTGACAATCAGGGGCGCTTTTTTAAAAGGCGCCTCAAAAGTCCCTCATTGTTTTGATAATAAGAGGCGCTTCATAATAAAGCGCCTCTAAAGTGTGCGTCCTTTTTTTGCAATTCTGTTGTAGTGGCCCCACCACAACCAGCTATTCCGAGAGCATTGTTGACTGCTCCGTCTGTGTTGATAGCAACCCAACCCGGCGCTGGAGTCTTCCAACGGACCTCAATCTGTCTCTTGGTAATCGCTGAAACCCGAGAGTGATGAGTTTTGCTAGCCTCATAGTCACACACATTTTGCAAAATAATGCGAGAGGGGTGAATAGGGGTCACAAAGTCCTCGTCATGTACCTGTCTATTGCGCCAGAACCAGAGAAAATAGCGTGGTGGTTGAGAGGTTATGAAGTAACCAACCATCAATATCAGCCCCATAGAAATCTGACCGCAAGCTAGGAGGAATAAACGAGTTCCAAAGAGGAACCGCAGCTCTACAATCCCGCAAAACATGAATAATAGTTTCTGCACTAAAACGACAATGATGGCAGAATAAATCGTCGTTACCCCACTTGCTACAATACTCTTTGGTTGCCAATTTCCCATGAAGGACATGCCAGATAAAGTACCTGCTCCGCTCAGGAACCTGGAGCTGCCAAACTTTCCTCCACATATCATCAACAATGGATGTATCATAATTACTAAGGCTCCGATGAAGCGCGACCACGTAAAAATCACGGAAGCATTGCGGGCCAATATCTAATGTCCGGACCATCATGTGGAAGAGGAGCTAGCATAGCAGTTATACGCGATAAAAGATGATCCGGAATTATACTGCTCAAGGTATCAAGCGCCCGATTCCCATCCTCATTTACCACATTGCTAACACACCATCCCATAGCATGAGGAGGAATGCTAGGAGCATAGTCAACAAGGCGAATCTGCTCATTAATCCACTTATCCTTCAAGAAACTGATGTTACTCCCATTGCCAAGAGACCACGCCTCAATGTTGGTAATACCCACCCAAGACGCATGAATAGCCTTCCAGAGAGCCGAGTCACTCGATTTAACTTGGATTGTACCTGCAGCCAGGGTACCCCTACCATATTTACTGTTCAACACTTGATACCACAACTTGCTAGTATGAGTTTTAAGACCCCACGCAAGCTTCATTATACATGCTTTTTCATGATGTTGAGGTCCCGGATACCCAAACCACCATAGCACTTGGGGAGGGTTAAAGTGCTCCACTTAATCATATGCAATTTTCGCGTTTCATCCGTATCACCCCAAATAAAACCCCTTTGCAAACGCTGAATCTCATTCAAACAACTTTTTGGAATGGGCATTGTCATCATAGAATAGACTGGGATTGCTTGGATAACAGACTTGGAGAGGGTGACCCTCCCTGCGAAGGACAGGTGCTTAGTCTTCCAACCGGAAAGTTTATCCCAGACTTTGTCAACCAGATAAGAGAAATTCGCTACTTTTGGGCTCTTGCCAAGAAGGGGAACACCCAGATACTTGCCCATAGTGGCGCTAATTCTGAAGCCAGAGATGCGAGCCAAACACCCCCTCATAGCGTGAGGCACATTCCTAGAAAAGAAGATGTTTGTTTTTTCCAAGCTAACCATTTGACCAGACACAATACAGAATGCATTCAAAGTATTAACAACAGTATGCATGTTATCCTCCGTAGCTTTCCCAAAAGGAAGAAGATCATCAGCAAACATAAGATGGGAGATTTCAGGTCCATTCCTTCCAGCCTTTATAGACGTCCAAGCACCTTTTTCCACTTGCTCCGCAATTAGATGAGCCAACCTGTCCATACAAAGAACAAACAAATAGGGTGAGAGAGGATCCCCTTGTCGGATACCCCGGTGAGGAGTGAAGTAGTCCGAACGAGTGTCATTCCACAAAACATTGGTCTTGACACTAGAAATAGCCACCATAATAATACTCTTGATGTTTGGAGGAATTCCAATCTCATCAAGAACCTCCTCAATAAAACTCCACCTGATGTGGTCATAGGCCTTGGCAAGATCAACCTTCACAACAAAGAAACCATTCCTTCCTCACATTCTATTCATACAATGAAGAAGCTCCTGAGCTACCACAATATTTTCATGGATGCTACGAGTTGGTATAAAGCCAGTTTGATACGGAGAGACAATTTTTGGCATGAAGGGCTTTAGTCTATTCACAAGAACCTTAGTGATCACCTTGTAAGACACATTGCACAGTGAGATAGGCCTAAATTGAGAGACAAAATCTGGCTTGGTAATCTTGGGGATGAGGCAAATATTAGTGAAATTAACATTAGAGAGTCTTGCCGGCTCATTCCAAATGGTGTTAACAAAGGCATAGAAATCCGGGGCTATAAGATGCCAATTAGCGTGATAGAATCCGGCAGGGTAGCCATCAGGCCCTGGGTGTAACACCCCCTTTCTAATTACTACTAATTAGCCAATTTTGAAATCAGAGTTTCCAAAAACTTTTCCACGCACCTCAAAGCGAGTGCTACATTTTCATCAAAACAACATAAAATAGCATTTAAAAACTCAAAACAACTAGTGTGCGATATATAGCACATAAAAATGGGGCGAACCCTCAAAAACACCGGTTTAGTTTTACAACAATCAAAATATAATTCTCTAGCACAGCGGAATATCAACAACCCTAGGAGTATTTAATACAGCTCCAAATATCAGTCTAATATCATTAAAACAAAATACTAAGTATCTAAGACTTCCTGTAACACCCCCTTACTTTAATTACTACTTAGCTAATTAAATCAGAGTTTTCAAAAACCACTCAAGGAGTGCTACATTTTTCTACATGGACTTGACCAAGCAAAACAATAAAACATTTGCGCAGCTAAAACAGTGGTAGTGTAAGGCACATACATCACCTCGGCCTAGAAGGAACCGAGCTCATCAAGTAACAAGTTATTAGTTACAACTTAGTCAAAATAATACAAGTTCAAAAGACATAGGTTTACAACACAAAATAACCTACATACGCAGACACTTACACTACTCGGCCATTTGATTGTTACACTACGAGCAAAATGGCGACGCCAACGACATCGAGTGAGAACCGACCTCTACTCGGGGATACACGCAAGTTGCCACATGAGAGCAACATAAAAGCGATGAGGTGAGTCTCTAAACACATATAATAAGGTTTATGACAAGCATTATGCTAAGCAAACACATATAAACACCTCGGCACAGCACACAAATAACAATTATTCAGTGCATGAGTTATATGCATGATGCAAACCCAAACTCCAAGGGCATATGCATGATGGATCCATTAAGACCGAAGTCTTCTGCTATCACCTTAGGACCGAAGTCCTCTGCTATCACCTTAGGACCGAAGTCCTCTGCTATCACCTTATGCTTATGATTTATGCGACGCCATGAACAATGCATATCACACAACATACACATTATTCAATCAAATCATAACATAATTCCAGTAACTCACCAATTAGACCGCAACCTTTTATTCATAAATAGGACCTAAGTCCTCTGCTTTCTCCATAGGACCGAAGTCCTCTGCATTCACCATTTTCATTTATTTAATGCCCCTCAGGGACTTCAACATTTATTTAATCCTCTACTCGTAGCCATAAGGCCAACAAACACACATATATCATTTTTCAGGCTAGGCGCCGACGCGTCTCTACATCGGGCCAACAACGCTAAAGGCGTCGCCGCCTTAGCTCACCAACCACCTCGGCGCCTAGTAGTGGACCAGCGGTCCACTACGAGGACTACCATGTCACTTAGGACTAAAATGACTACACATTTAACCCTCGCGCACTTGGCACTCCAAAGCGACACTCGCGTCGCGCCAAAGAATAACTGCGCTACACTAGTGTTAAACCCACACCTCGGCACCTATAGCACCTCAAAGACACTCGGCACCTAAGACGCTTGGCACCTCGGCATGCCTACACTGCGCTCCACTCATAGTCACTCCACTTCACACCTGACGTACACCTCACCTCGTCAAGTGCACCTAGGTATGATATACCCTACGTCTTGGCCATAACACCTCGGTTACCACACGCTACACATTATCAACGGACTTCAAAGAGCCTAAGCCTAAGTACTTTACCTCGGCCTAAGCATCTCGGCCTACTTACTCTACACCTCTGCAAGCACAAACCGATCCTTATACCTAGTCTTATGTACTCATACACTTAGTTACCGGTGCTCTATCACTCATCTCGGCTTTTATGCCTCATTACTTACGTTTTGACTTACGATCATCACTTAAGTTTCGTTACACTAGTGGTAGGTAGATGCACCTCTACTACCCCAAGTCAACCCCTTCGCTTAAGCCTGCACACACGTTCTCTTTGTTATGAACACTCAACTCCCAACCTACACCTCGGTAGTCTAGCGTTCTACTCCATAAGAACGTTACACTCTCACGTCTCTCACTTTAGCTCACTGGGGCTGAGAGTTTTCTCAGCTCCCATTTCACTCCTTAGTCTCTCATGACCATCACCTCATCATCTCAACACAAGCTCACTGAAACGAGCTAAACATAGCGTTAAGCAAAACATCAGAAAAACACACAAACACATGCAACACAGCTCAGGAAAACACAGCTACAACTACTCACACATAACACTCATCATACTACAAAATTATACGTGAGAAGAGAGCCCACAACCTTGATCGGTTGAGTAAACGACCTCTCTTCACCGATTCCTCCGCTTAACACTCGCAAAGAACACTTCTCCGTTGAGCTTGAGCTTCTTCCACGCCAAAATGCTCTCCCTTCTCTCTAGAAAACTGATCTCACCTACCAACTTCTCTCTCTTACTTCACTTTGACTTTTCTTAGATCCCTTTGTGGCAAACATGCTTCCTTTCCTTCGACACTCTCACTTAAAGCACACACTTGGGCTTCTAATGGCTCATGGGCCTCCAATGGCTCATGGGCCTCTACGCCCACCTTCTCCATTCACTTAAGCATCTCCTAAATGAAATAAACTCCTAATTTAAGTCAATTGCCCTATTATCCTTTTAATATGACCAACCAAAATACCTCCTAATACCATAAGAATCTCACATTAATCTTATGACCTAATAAAATGTTGCAAGCTTTTAAATAACCCAATTGAATAAATAATTGAACTATTTTTGGGGCGTTACAACTCTCCCCCACTTAGAATCTTTTCGTCCTCGAAAATCTCACCAATCCTATGAACACATCAATTTCATCTATCTCATTTTGTTCCTTACTATCAATAACACCTTCTTGTACACTAAGTACTAGGACATACACACCTTTTGGATCCTCAAAATCCCACTTAACTTATCCAAACACCCTTACCCTACCATTAGGAAACCACACTATAGCAATTACTTAAGGTGCAAATGTTCATCTCTTACATTAATCTATATTCAAGCTACAAATAATATCCCCCTCATCCCTTCATCCTATTTCTCATACTGAATTTTAATCCTTTAATCATCCAAGGTTACACTTAGGTATCTACACTTCCTCACACACTTACATTTCTTTGACCATCTACTCTCCTCGGCACATAGCCACGACACCTCGCCTTAGTACTAAAACAGCATTTGGCGCACAGCAGTGGGGCTCCACTGTACGCAACACAGGCAGCTTGGGCACGGCATGGCGCCCTGCTCCGCGCCAAGACTTCACTAGCACACACGCACGGCTACCCAACTCGGCACCCAGTACAAAGTGCGCGCAACACGCCACTAAAACAAAGCGCAAGAGGGCATGCACACACGGCGCGCGCCTACCCTTCATCTACTAACAGTTCTCCAAATCAAAGACACCACTCAATTAATCAAGTTAAAATGAATACATATTTAGATTTTACGCTATCCACGAGTTACTGTGGCCTCGTTCGTTGGAGATGGGTTATTGGGGTGATCAGTCCCTCCTACTCACTCATCCAATTTAGTTGAGGTCACATAACTACGCCTTTTCAAATTTTCACATAACTCAAATATCAACAACCATCACAATAATTAAAAACAATTAGCATATATATATGGCTACCCCCTAACCAGTCCAGTACAAGGATAACATCCAACTCTACTATAGCAATAAGGGAGATATCATTACAAGGCATTATTAACCACCTTGGATCCAACAAGAGTAAACACCTATCCACTGCTCCTCTCTTTCTTCGGCTTAGGACACTTAGCACTAATGTGTCCCACCTCACTGCAGTTGAAACATACCACATCCTTGCGATTACACTCAAATATCCTATGACCCTCCTTACCACAACGGAAGCACCTTGATATCTCCGGTTTACACTCAAAACTCTTGTGGCCAGCTTTGCCACATTTGAAACATATGATGTTAGCAGGAGCATCTCCCCCACTAGACCCTCTGCCATCAGCTGACTTCTGTTTACCTTTGCCCTCTGGAATGTCATACGGCTTGCTACGACCTTCAGCCTTGCTTCAATTCCAAAAATTCCATTTCCTTCTTACCCTTTACATCCTCAGGATAGTACTTCCTCATGAATTCCCTCTTGAAAATATCCCACGTGATTTCCTCACCAGCATTTGCCATCGCCTCCAACGCAGCAGCTATGGCCAAACTAAAATCCCACCAACACTTAGGGACCCATGCGTCACCTAAGGACCAAAAGACTTCACCTAAGGATCAACCATTTCCTTGAAGGCTACCCCCACTTCTACACTACTAATTAATTAATTGAAATCAGAGTTTTATAAAATCGCTCACAAGGAAGCATTACATTTTCCATTTTAAAGCCAACCCAAACAGCTCTGGCGCAAAAACAACATAATACATTCATATACGGGCACCTCGGCCAAAGGAACAAAGCCCACTGAAGTACACAAATCTCAGTTTTTACAACACAGAAAACGAGATCATAGACCCAACACTCAACGTCAGTCCCCTTTGGAACCTCACCACTTAACCACATCATCACTCACAGCTCTAAAGCTGACTTCGCACCTCGGACACAGCCCCATGGTTATCGTCCAACCCTCCACTCAATACTCCCACAATCGTAGTTCTCACGCTACCTCACACTCCAATTTCAACACCAATTCATTTTAGGCAAGTTATCAAACACCTTGCAATCATCATATTTTCATACTCAATTTCATTGAGCCAATACATCAAACACCTTGCATACATAGTTCATATCATGTTCATCTTAACAACAATTAGCATGGGTTCATCAATTTTAATTCAAACATAACACCAATTAATTCACACAACACATAAACAATCAATTAATTCAAACAACACACAAACAACAATTAATTACCCTAAACACTTAACCCACACATAATCACTCATCCTACAACCTATTATGTATGAAAGAGAGCCCCCTTACCTCAAAATTGAAGAACTCAAATAGTCTCTCCTTCACCAACACAAGGACCACCAAAAATAGATGCTCCACTACTTTGAGCTTCAAAACCCCAACCATAGCAAAGTGGAAATGAGGAGGAATTAGTGTATGAAACTTACACTAAAAGATAGAGAAAGAAAAATGAAGAAGAATGGTACCCAAACCAATTTACCCCAAGCCAAAATGAGAAAATGCTCCTCCCCCCTCCTCCAAAGGTTGTTGGACGTTATCCCCTAAGCTCCCTCTCCCTCTCCTTTTTCTTTTCTTTGTTTCAAATGGGAAGGGAAAACCCTACCCCTAAGGTTATTTCCTTTAGTTTGGGCCTACTAATGGGCCATGGGCCCTTTATTTGCACCTCCTAGTTACTTCAACCACTCCCTGACATAATTAAATCACCACTTCCTTATTTACTACCCAACACCTCTTAGTTATATTAAACACCCTATTATTCTTTTAATATAACTAATCACTATAACACCTCCTAAATAAAATAAAACCCCAAATTAATTAATTGACTTAGATAAATGTTGCAAGTCTTAAATAACTTAATTAAATGAATAATTAAATTATTTTGGGGCGTTACAACTCTCCCCCACTTAGAATATTTTCGTCCTCGAAAATCTACACCAAACTCACGAAAATCAACATCCACTCTTCTTATCACCTCTAATCACTCTCATCCATGTCCTATCGTACACGCAGCAGACCAAATACCCTCCTCTACACTCTTACTTCCCAAATAGGTATTCTAACCTGTGGGTTATCAACATCCTGCCCGACTACCCAAACACCGTCTAAGGTTCACCCAAGACACGAATGCCTATATCGTCACTTCTATTTTCCTATTCAACGGAATGCAGCGCATGCGACACCAGAGATAACAACAACCATGGCTAGAGGCCCAACAGCACCAACAATCGCAATTAACACAACAACACCAATCTCAACAATAGGCACAACATCACCAGCATCACCAATTTATCATATACCCAACAACATTCACATCAACAATTAATACGACCACAACAACAAAATTCAACTTCAATCTATTCAACAAATTAGTCGTTTTATTCATCGTTCAAATAAATCTAACTATACTCAGGTGCAGAAAATTCTGTAACTATGCGCCTACTTTGGCGAATTAATTAAAATAGTAATAGACATCGGATTTCGACAAATAAATACTTATTGGAAAGCCCTATGGGTCTATTTCTTATCCCTAAGTTCAGTTTTTGAAGGGGAGTGTTCAATAGGTACAGTTTTCAAAAATACGCATACTAGTTTCAACAGATGCAGTTTCTGTCCTTCAAATTCAAGCAGTTCTAGAATGACCAAAACTCGATCAAATTGCATGAAACTTGTGCATAAAGTGAGGCAAATTCTGTCAAGTTTTCAAAGAAATTGGATTCGTTCGAAAATGAGCTCTTTTGAAAACGCAGTAACCAAAACACTGACCCTATGTCCAGCTTGTTTCCAGAATTTTAACTTAACTTGTTTCACTTATAACTCGAGTTCTACAACTCCAAATGCAACCAAATCAGTGGCAAATTAACAAGCATTCAATCAAGTTTTCGAAATGACAAACCACATAATTTTTCAATTAGTAAAACGTTCTCAGTCACTGAAATACTGAACCCATGTCAGAACATCTCAAAACAGTGAATTCGACAACACAAACAACCATCATAATTCAGCCACCATTACTAATAATTCTACACCGAGTTTTATAAAAACAGCATTTTCAGAAAGTTCGCAAAAAGTATGCATAGCTTTACCGGTTTCCATGGGTCTCAACCTAAGACATTGATTCTGACATCGTTTTCACTCCTGAGTTGTATAACAATCATGCTTTCATTCTAAGCACAAAACACTACTAAAGTTCATTGAGGACACGAAAATTATAACAATATTTAATTAATTCTCTGCCTCCAAAGAACACACGTAGAAAACACATAAGCATAACCAATCATGCAAATAAATTAAACACACAAGTCCGAAAAGATTAAACATGTAGACATCTTCTTCGATCTCTTTATTCCTAGGGATTGGCTAACATGCGATTTTACAATTTCCCTAGAAAATATCATTGGCATATAATTCTACCTAATTGAATTGATTTCATATCACAAAAAAAAACATAACCAACACATGTATTATAATACAATTGTTTTGATACAAGACTCAATATTAGTTTAAATAAATGAAATTAAATACCCTTGTCAACATTTAGCAAGGAAAACTAATCAAGTAATAGAAGTGCACAAAAAGTCTCATTGCATAATTTTCATCATTAGATTTAAAAGTCACGCAAAACAAATCAAGGATTGACAATTAATAACTTGACAATCATTATTGGACTCACCTTCACATAACATAAAAAATTCTAACTCATCTAACCATGCAATTTACTGTAAAACCTCATTATTTTCAAACAACGTCAAACCACAACCTACTTGGTCCAAAAGCCGAAGTCATGTCATATTTTGAAATAAAAATCCTAAAACATTTTTGGGAACAGAATTCAACACTAATTTGACATCACATTCATTTTCCAATAGCATAAAATTTTCCAAGTAGCATCTTTGAAAACCATAGAACTCACAGTTTTGTCAACACGGAAACTATATGCAAAAACCCCAACCTTACTATCACTCGAGCATGCAACCACGTCACAACTACTTATTAGTTCAAAATTTAACTTCCGACATAAACTCAGAAGGTAAGGAAAGTTAATCATTTAATTTTGACAAATCACATCATGCCCACGAAGCAAGTCAAATTGAAACACTAAAAATGTCAAAACGTCAAGTTACGCAACCTTAATTGAGATAATGAAAACATAGCATTACACAGCATTTCATTTTAGCATACTAACTTCGAAACAATTAAGCACAAGTCAAATTTAAACTCATGCATCACCGAAACAATTCAACCTATAGCAGAGACGTCAATCAAATGCAACAATATTCAACAAGCAATCCTTCAAATATTGTCCAGTGTACAGTTTACCAAGGTTAGGTCATATAAAAGTACCTTCTATATTCTAACAAGCTAATCAAGCAATCAATCAAATTAAAATTAGTGCATGCATCCAAAGTTAATAATAACCATGAGTTATTGTCGCCTCTTTCATTGGGGTGAGTTATTGGGGTGATCAGTCCCTCCTACTCATGCAACCAATTAATTAAGGTCACAAAAACTACTTCCTTTCAAATTTATAACTACCACATTAAAAGACTTTTAACGCAGTCTGGAGCACGAAGGCGTCGTCACGACTCTCACTCCTTTGACGTCGTTAGAACTCTTTTAATCACACATATCTTAATGATACAAACAACAATCGCAAACAACCAAAATATATGCTACAACCAACAGTTACATATTTCAATCACACCTACCTCAATAAATCAATATAACTTTCAATCGCTATCCATCAAATAAATTGCAAGGCATGTCAATGAAGGAACAAAACCAACAAAGGTAACAGTAATAAACAACAACATAATTATGATTTAGAACGAGTACCAAGACTCGAGGGTTAACAGAGACTCTACAACTTGGCGGACGGATCAATCGCGCTCACGATACCACTAGTGTAACACCCCCTTTCTAATTACTACTAATTAGCCAATTTTAAAATCAGAGTTTCCAAAAACTTTTCCACGCACCTCAAAGCGAGTGCTACATTTTCATCAAAACAACATAAAATAGCATTTAAAAACTCAACACAACTAGTGTGTGATATATAGCACATAAAAATGGGGCGAACCCTCAAAAACACCGGTTTAGTTTTACAACAATCAAAATGACCATCACTAGACTACTTCATTTGCTATCACCTGCAGGTTGCCGACATGAGAAGCAACACGAAAGCAGTAGGGTGAGTCTCTTTACATAAATAATAGCAAATAGGATAAGCATTATATTAGGGAAGACAACTAACATCAATCACATTTCAAACATTTAGCATATGGCATTAAGTATGGCACCTCAACTCATAATCATCATCAAGGCAACACCAAGCATATGAATGTATGCATGTGGTACCATCAACCGTCATAATAGATATCAACAACCTTCTTAATAGATATCAACAACCTTCTTAATAGATATCAACAACCTTCTTAATAGATATCAAGGCCGAAGCCTACAACCGTCATTTGATGCATATGAAACATGAGACACCATGAACAATGCATCAATCACACACAATCTCAATCAACCATCTTAAACAACCGTCTTAAACAACCATCTTAAACAACCTTAATAAACAACCATCTTAAACAACCGTCTTAAACAACCACCATCAAGTATTAATCAGCCACCATCAAATATTAATCAATCACCTTAAATTTATTAAGACCTCATCAACCACCAACTCTAGTACTAACACCGAGGACAAGGACCAACTCACCTCTAAGGACTAAACCGACACTCCCAAGGACTAAACGGTCACCTAAGGGACTAAACAGTCACCTAGGGACCAAAACAACATCTTAGAAGGACTAATAGTGCATAGGGACCAAAATAGCATTTTTGACACTTTGGGCAACATTGGCAACACCCGCACAAAATTTGGATTCCTACACAGCAGGTATACCTACTTCAAGCGGATTATTTAAAATAGAAAACGACATCGAAAAATTACAAAAGACCACTCGTCGGAAAGCCACGAATGTGTAGTTTCTGGATATATCTTTAAAGTTTCAAAACAATGAGCCAATTAGTACAGTTTTTATAAACAACCCGAACAGCTCCCAGACTGGACAGATTCTGTCCTCCCACTTCATTTTACTCTAAAATGACTTAAACTTGACCAAATGGGACAAAACCTTAGCCCGAACAAAAGCAATTTGAGTATAGTTTATAATGGAAAAAGAATCGTTCAAAACGGAGTTCATTTGAAGACATAAAACTTGCAAAAACCGAACCTACTCACAGTTTGACTCTAGAAAATTCCCGACTTTGGAGACTCATAACTGGAGCTACACAACTCCGAATTTAACGAAACCAGTGCCAAAACGACCGGCTTTAAGTCTATTTTCGAAAATGATCAGCCACATAATTTTTGAATCGACCAAACAGTACCAGTTTTAAAAATACCGAAACAGTGTCCAGAAACGCAGAAAACCATAAGCAATAAGAACTCATCATGATTAATCACCCAAACCAATTATGATCACGGCACAATGCCTCACACTCCAATTTCAACACCAATTCATTTTAGGCAAGTTATCAAACACCTTGCAATCATCATATTTTCATACTCAATTTCATTGAGGCAATACATCAAACACCTTGCATACATAGTTCATATCATGTTCATCTTAACAACAATTAGCATGGGTTCATCAATTTTAATTCAAACATAACACCAATTAATTCACACAACACATAAACAATCAATTAATTCAAACAACACACAAACAACAATTAATTACCCTAAACACTTAACCCACACATAATCACTCATCCTACAACCTATTATGTATGAAAGAGAGCCCCCTTACCTCAAAATTGAAGAACTCAAATAGTCTCTCCTTCACCAACACAAGGACCACCAAAAATAGATGCTCCACTACTTTGAGCTTCAAAACCCCAACCATAGCAAAGTGGAAATGAGGAGGAATTAGTGTATGAAACTTACACTAAAAGATAGAGAAAGAAAAATGAAGAAGAATGGTACCCAAACCAATTTACCCCAAGCCAAAATGAGAAAATGCTCCTTCCCCCTCCTCCAAAGGCTGCTGGACGTTATCCCCTAAGCTCCCTCTCCCTCTCCTTTTTCTTTTCTTTGTTTCAAATGGGAAGGGAAAACCCTACCCCTAAGGTTATTTCCTTTAGTTTGGGCCTACTAATGGGCCATGGGCCCTTTATTTGCACCTCCTAGTTACTTCAACCACTCCCTGACATAATTAAATCACCACTTCCTTATTTACTACCCAACACCTCTTAGTTATATTAAACACCCTATTATTCTTTTAATATAACTAATCACTATAACACCTCCTAAATAAAATAAAACCCCAAATTAGTTAATTGACTTAGATAAATGTTGCAAGTCTTAAATAACTTAATTAAATGAATAATTAAATTATTTTGGGGCGTTACACTGGGGCCTTCCACGCCTTCATAGCAAAAAGCGCATTATCAATCTCATCGTTGTCAACATTACTGCCAATGGTCAAGATAGCTTCGGAACAAAGCTTGTTGAAACCAAACCTGTGTGGTATTGGCTCAACATCAACTTCGTTCTCCGTAAATAAGTCGCGAAAATAAAAGTTCACATGAGCTTTGGTGGCAACCTCATCATCGAGCCAAACACCACGGTCATCCCTAAGAAACTGTATTCTGTTTTTCCTTTTCTGGTTTGCGGCTTTGATCTGATAGTACTTGGTGTTCCTATCTCCATCTTGCAACCACTGGGCCCGAGAACGAGTCTCAATACACTTTTCTTGTTATTTTGGAAGCTGGATGTGCGTAAATTTTGGCAAATATGACTTTTCACCATGTTTTAAATTAGGATCTTAAAGATGCAAGCTATAAGCTTAAAGGTTTGTTTGGGAGTTTAGAAGGAAGGGGATGGAGAGCTTAAAAAAATGGAAAGAATATCCAGCTTTAATAGAGAGTTTATTTTTCCTTATAAAAAACCAAGCACTCCAATTTGAAGGAACTCAAAATATGTATTGGATGACGGTTTTGGAAGGTTTAGAGGACTTGACAAATTTTTCAAATCATTTACCTCCATTTATAATAGTTTTAAAAATAAAAATATTTAATTATAAACATTCTCTATCATTGTCTACAAAATTGTTCACTAAATTAAGACGAGAAATTTTTACAACTTCATATCTATTTCATTCCCTCAAAGTCCTTCCATCCCCTCCACTCCAAATTCCCAAACAGACCATAAGCTTGTGTGTTGCGGTGAAACCTCGCCGCAATTTTGCCAATCCGGGGCATCCCTTTCCAACATACTTTTTTTTTCAAAATTCTACTATGAAATAGAAATTGGCAAATCCGGGGCATCCCTTTCCAACATACTTTTTTTCTTTCTTTTGGTTAACTTCCAACATACTTATGACTCACATTTGAAACCATCTCATATTTTTAGGTAATTGTTATGGAGTAAAAGTATTCTTGTTATTTACACCCCCTCTCTCAATGCACCTCCTAAATAGACGGTCCAGATCCCTTCACTCAAGCACTCTTTGACACTATAAATATAGAATTTATGACTAAGGTGAAGGTACGCATTAATTACCACATATACTTGCATTAACTCTCCAACTTCTGACTTTAGCATCGGAGTGGCTTTGCAGGTACACCCCACCTCGTCTCGGAATATCAACATCAGACGTGACCTTCACTGATCAATCTCATCTCCTACCTACTGTCTAGGATCGGCTGACCCTTAGATACGGTACTGAACATTGTCAACATCGGACGTGACCTTCACTGATCAATCTCATCTCCTACCTACTGTCTAGGATCGGCTGGCCCTTAGATACGGTACTGAAAGTATATGTGGTAATTAATTCGTACCTTCACCTTAGTCATAAATTTTATATTTATAGAGTCAAAGAGTGCTTGAGTGAAGGGATCTGGACTGTCTATTTAGGAGGTGCATTGTGAGCCATTGATGAGTGAACTTGGGCCTTGGTGTGTTTGGTATCCCAATAACTTTGTTTTTGAGAGAGGGGGTGTAAATAACAAGAATACTTTTACTCCATAACAGTTTCCCCCCAAGTCGGGTCGCCTAAATGAGGTGATCTAGACTTGATTCCTATTCTGATTCAAGTCTAGAACAGACAGTTTCAAACGCGCATCATGCAAGATCGGAATGAACAGACAGTTTCAAACTACCGAGATTAAGATGTCTGAAACTGTCTGTTCATCCCGATCTTGCATGATGGGCGTTTCAAACGATCTTTCAATTCTCGAAATTTGTTGGTTCCGGGACTGGATATAGTTTGTGTAATGATTTTTCAGAAAAATAGTAAATGACTTGATTTGAATGATGTGGTCGTTGAGGCGCTCGAGGCGTTTCATAATTATAACGCTTTGATTTATGTGCAATGTCTTCAACTGTTCATTGATTGGACGAATCGTCCAACACGAAACTCTTTGGCCTTCCCAAATTTACTATAAATAGGGGTGAGGATTGTAACACCCCTATTCTAATAAACGATAATTATAATAAAATCAGAGTTTAAAAATTATTTTTCAATATACACATAAAAGGGATGCAACATTTACTTCAATAAACATCGAGAGTCGGTAAAAAATTTACTTAAAAATCAAACATAATGCGTAGCACATTATGGAATGGGATAACCCCTCAAAACAACACCTGTATGGTTTACATAACAGCAACTCAGACAACACGCAGCGGAATAAAGTAAAGGTTCCATAGAAACAACCGTGGCATCACTACTAATAGTATAATATCAATACATAGATGTTTAACAGTCAAGCAGCAATAAAAGAGACGACTAATAGACTAGCGCCCATCCCCCTGGTGCTATGTGTCAGAGCATGACCGACTCAACTAGGTGAAGGTGAAAGCCTTCGCATGCGGTTACCTGCACGTTACCAACATAAGGGTAACATTCAACAGAAGGGGTGAGTTCTCAAACCATATAATAAAGTTTATGATAAGCAATATGCTAAAGTATAGCACTACATCAACCACAGCAATATACAACTACATCAACATATACATACATATTTATATATATATATATATATATATAACAACTACAACAATATATACCTATGTATAACATCTGCAACAATAAGTATATATTTAGATAACAACTGAGGTAACATCACAAATGTTATGAGCATATGAATGGAATGCAACCCACAACACGGGCATATGCATGTGGTACCAATCAACGTAAAATTTGCCATTCGGGCGACCCACAACAACGGGTATATCAACAACAACATTGGCCACAAGGGCAACCCACAACACGGGCATATGCATATGGAAGCATGAGACACCATGAACGATGCATCACAACACAATCAGCACACAAAACAATTTTTGGCACATCCATGACAACATTATCAACTTTTGGTAACTAGACCCATCGTCTCTAACAACAACAACATCATTATTCATCTTAGTCCACAACATAGACAACGTCAACACAACACTGGGCGCACACAACACTTAGGAGTGGCGCCCAGCAGCAACTTACAACACATCTCGACACCAAAACACATCACGAAAAGCACCATGGCGCTAAAATAAAGATAAACAGGCGCACAGGGCAACGGGCGCAACACAACGCCACAAAATTGCGCCGCTTAGCAAACTCGCACCACTGCGGGCGCACAAAACACGATGTCGGCCGCACTGTGCCAACTTACGCCACACCTGGCGCAACCACGGGCAAAGAAATGGCGCCCTGAGGCACCCTGCGCCACCCTGGGCGCACAAAACATGGGAAAATGGCGCCCTGTGGCAACCTGCGCCACACTGGGCGCCAAACAGACAGGAAAATGGCGCTGGGGCATCTCGCGCCACGGGCGCCAAACAGCAGTAAATCGGGGCGGAGGCATCTGCGCCACACTGGGCGCCAAGCGAGCGAGCACTGGTGCTGGCGGCAAAGAATTAGTGTTGCGCGTGGCGCCAAAACAAATAAAGAAGAACTAGGCGCTGTGGAAAACGCGCGACGCCACCACTCACGCGCGAAATGGCAAGCAGCCCTGAGTCGACACGCAGCGCCTGGCAAAGCAACATTGGCGCCTGTACTGCACACACACACACTGCTGGCGCCACACCAGCGCCCTGGCGCCTACAATGGCGCCCTGCACTCACACACACACACATTGGCGCCACACCAGGTGCCCTGGGCAGCCACAATGGCGCCCTGCACACACAATCCGGGCGCCCTTGTGCAACACACTGCACATAGGCGCAACATTCCACATCAAATGGCGCCCTAGGCGCCTAAAAATCATCTTCCCTCTTTTCTTTGATTCCTATACTATGATCAATCATCAATAACAATTACACACATCACAATTTCTTTCTAGGATCATCAACATACATTCAAAATCAATCAAAACATGGACATAGAGCTTAACCCCACATAGAACCCATCATATGCCCTATTATAAGGTAAGACCCACCCTTACCTTAAGGATTGATTGAAGATGAGAACCCTTCCACAACGCACCAAAAACCACAGCAACAATTTCTTGCGATTTCTCCTTCTCCTCTTCCTCTCTCACGCCGTCGCACTCCCTCTTCTCCCTTCTCCTTTCTTTTTCTTTTTTTTTCTCAAGTGATGCGATTTGCATCACTAACCTAGCGCCTATATCATGGGCCTAGGGTTCTTGGGCCGCTTCTTACCACTCCGTAGTTACCGAGTACTACTCCCTTCATTAAAATAAAACACAATATTAATAATTTAATATAATTAAATCAGTGTAATACTAAAATAATTTAATTAAATAATTAATTAAATTATTTGGGTGTTACAAGGACAGCTCATTTTTACGCTTTTAACAAATCGGTTGCTCTGAGACTCGACCTGGAGGTTCCAACAAGATCCGAGTTCTTCCAGATTTGACAAAGGCTTCTTTCGAGGTTAGAAACTTTTCTTTAAAATTTTCCTTTTTAGAATTTTTCCTTTCTCTTTTATTTTCATTGAAATTGCAGGATAGTGCCCCCCACTGCATACATATCCCGTCGGTGGGGTTGTCAGTCGGAGTTTCGATCCGCCGAGAAACCATCATGCCGAACTTTACGACCTTACGCCCCATTCCTGCGCAGAGTTAAATTTGGCGAGGACCAAGCAAACTACCCGTGCCGAGACCCTTAGATTGATAGATCAAGCTCAAGCTCATCATCCTGATATCGGGAAATTAATGGCAGCGAAATCAGCAACTGATTCTCACCCGCGGGAGAATGAAGAAGTGGACAACCCCGAGATTCAAGAAGAACAACAATCTGGACCTAAAGAAAGTGATAGCAAGAAAATCTCAGATGGCGAGTCTATTGTGCCTCCTTCGGTGCGTAACACTCCTATGCATGAAGTCATCCTTGATGATTCCGATCCGAGTTCGTCTGACGACTTCGAATCAGACACTGAATCTGATGGGAGAAATGGGGAAGATCCAACTAGTAATCAAGAATATATCTTGTCTGGAGACGATTCTGGGATGGAAATCGATGGTAAAAAAGAGAAAGCTAGCGGAAGTTTTGAGCTTTTATATGGGTATGCCGATTCTGGATGCAATAATGTGGACCTTCTCGTTGAACCTCCACTGGGTATTCCTCGAGAATACTCTTGGGTATCTGAAACCCTTCGGGAAACTGAGTCGGTATTTACTTCTGAGGTGGATATCAGCAAACATTCCAAGAGAATTTATTGGAAAGATCCTTCCCGATGACGGACCTCATGCATGGGAGTTTGGTGAGCATGTGGCCTCTATTCGACATCTCGAAGTTTGGGATTTATTGGACCACTTTGGCCCATATGAAGATTCGACCTCCTTTTACGCGCCAAAGAATCCGCTCGTGAGACCGAAATCGCCCTTCTCAACTTCATCCAAATGATCGGGCCTTTGTGCGTGCTTTTGAGCTCGTATGTATCCACTTGGCGGCTGCCTGTCTCTCCAACTCTTATTCCATATGTTTGAAGTTAGCGGGAGGAAAGAAGACAATAGTGGCAAACCCGTTTGTCAAGAACACGTTAGTCTCCGATCCGGGAAAGGGTCAAGGTTTTTTTCGTCCAAATACCGACAAGCGGTGAAGAATAAGTGGAAAAACAAGTTTTTTTAGGTCGAACCAAGTGATTTACGAGCCGTGGACCGAGTTGGAACTTATAATGAGGATAAAGACATAGTTTTGACCCCAAGTTTCCTCTTGGATGGAATCTTCGCCACTTCAACCGTACCACTAAGAGATACTCCGTGGAAGCTAATCAACTAAAACCGAGGATCGGAAAACTTTGCATATCTTTCAAGTACATAGCCAATAGGATCGTCTCACAAACAATCCCACTAAGCCAAATCGGTGGGGTTTTGAAACCAAGTCGTTGGTTGAATCTCTTAAATTTGAGGATCGTAGCTAGGGTTCTGGGTAGGGTACTTTTATTTTCTTGAATATGTTCTGTTATCTTTGCTGAATTTTAACTTGTATTTGTTTTATTTCTTCTTTACAGACGAGATGGCTCCAAGAAACAAAATGGCAGCCCTAAAGGCCCTTGCCGATACTGATGCCAATCTTGCTGCTGGGGAAATTGGTGATCCAAGCAAAAAACCGGCTTCTCAAAATCCGGCCATAAAAACTACCAACGCCCGACATATCTCAATGGTTTGTGCTAATGAAGATGAACAACCATTCAAGAGGAAAATGAGAACAAATGTAGCTGATAAGAGCCTTCCCCCAAAGTCCGGGACACTAGATACGGGAAAGAGGGTTATTGAGGTGAGCGATCGTTCCGATCATCAACATCGGAAAAGCAAGCAAAAGACCGCCCCTTTCGATCCAAAAGAGTTCATGAATGTTAAAGCTGAGGATTTCAAGAAAGATCCCTTCAGAATTTCCCTTTCTGTTTTATTTCGGATGACTTATCTTGTTGAAGATCAGAAAAAGGATTCTGATCTTAGGATCAAAGGTAAGACAACTTTGTCACTTTATCTCGTCCTTTCAAGCATATTTTGACTTTGTCACTTCTCATGCTTTTAATTTCTCTCTTGCAGATGCTGAAACGAAACTTGCAGAGGTCCAGAAAACCTTGGAGCCGATTTAAGTCAGTTGGAAAAAGCCAAAAAGGATATTGAGAAGCTCAAGCAGGAGAAAAAGGAAGAGGAAGATAAGCAGAAAAATTTGGAAAAGGAGCTGAATTCGGCCAAAGAACAAGCCAAAAAGAATGCCGAAGCCCTACAAGAAAGAAGCAGTAAAGGGATCAAACACTTAACTAGGAGATTCCTCTTCTTCCGATCTTCAAATTCGGATCAAACACTTAACTCAGCAAAGGGATGCTGCCATGGCTGCTAAGAAAGAAGCAGTAAACTAGGAGAGGACGACATTGTTGAAGCTTTCAACAATGCCCTTGATCAAGTCGATGTGGTTATACCCAACTTTGTTGCCGATCCTAGCATTTTTAAACCGGAGTATTCCGCTCATGACGGTCACATTGTTGAGTTTGATCCAAATACCGACCAAGTGTCAAGGGTTATCTATCCGCCTCCAAATTTATAATTAGTTTTACTTTGTTTGGATCTATGTAATTTTCCTTTTTTTTGTTTGAACTTATGGACCCACCTCATCCGGGATGGTCTCAGTAAAATATAACCATTTCGCCTTCTATTTTGCCTATATAACATTTTTATCATGATTCCATTGGACTCGGTTCAACAAGTTGTATGTTGCTTTAGTCATTGCAAGCGTGTTTTAACTCGAGGATCGAAAGTTTCGAAAGCGAGACAAACAAACTTGGGGTCTATCTCGCCCCTTGTTTGTTTTTGTTTTCTACGACGTCGAAGTTTTGAAAAGATTAGTCTAGAAAAAGACTATCAAACAATTAGCGTCAGAATAAGTGATTTAACATGAAATGTCGGAATAGAATGCTTTGAAAAAGCTAAGTCTATTAATAAGAGATCCAACTCATAATGTCGGAATAGAATGCCTTGAAAAAGCTAAGTCAATTAATAAGAGATCCAACTCATAATGTCGGAATAGAATGCCTTGAAAAAGCTAAGTCAATTAATAAGAGATCCAACTCATAATGTCGGAATAGAATGCCTTGAAAAAGCTAAGTCTATTAATAAGAGATCCAACTCATAATGTCAGAATAGAATGCCTTGAAAAAGCTAAGTCTATCAACATGAAATGTCGGAATAGAATGCTTTGAAAAAGCTAAGTCTATTAACACGAAATGTCGGAATAGAATGCTTTGAAAAAGCTAAGTCTATTAACACGAAATGTCGGAATAGAATGCTTTGAAAAAGCTAAGTCCATTAATAAGAGGATTCAACTCATAATACGGGATTATAAATTGAGTAATGTCGGAAGGCCGACTTTCATAAAGCTTCATAAATTAACTGATAAGCTGAGCGTCATACTTTGTCCTCGGGTTTTAACTGTAATATTTCTTGAGTTTAGTGGCGTTCCATGTTCTCGGAATCGCCTTTTCTTCGTCATCCGTAATTACAACCTCGAGCAACCCGAACCTGGTTATAATCTCCATTCTGAAGTGTTTCGGGGCGTATCAGCAAATACAAGGAGGTGCATTTAGAAATGGGCCAGCGGCCCAACCCAGCAAAGATGGCCCAAGACCGTGTCTTGGTCCGCAATACTCGGCGACCGGCCAGGTCGCCCCAATAGTATAAATACCATCTCCATCCATACTGTCAGGTACGCAATTCCTACCCTGTGATACCCTGCCCGTTGGCACACTTCTGACTAGAGCGTCGGAGTGTCTTTGCAGGTACCACCCGAGGTGCTCTCAAGACCGGTCCACATTCCACGTCAATGACCGGACGAAGGAGTAACAAACAACATCTACACTTGGTGATCAAGGTACGATCATTTGGCAACCACAGTGGGAGGCCCGAGCGCTATCCTACCTCGAAGATGGGCCCGAAGAGAATTACTACACGGGCATCCACACAGCACGACCCTGCCGACCAAGATGCTCGCCCGCAGCAGACCCCGGAGGGCGTGCCTCTAACAGTTAGCGAATCCCAAGGCAATCCTCGCCAAGAGCCTTCAGTCCAAGGCGGGCAAGGTGTAGCCTTGGAACAAGTACATCAGCAAATTTCGGCCGAGCTGGCCGAGGCCGGGATCATGGAGCCCTTACCGGAGCACGTCACCCAGGTCGTCCTCCAATTGCTCCAAAGCAAAAATCAACTCATAGCTGACCGTGACGATCTGATATCTCGGCTCGAAAGAGGGTCCATGCCGGTTCGTCAGCGGGCGGACCATGGGGAACCCTCCGCCCAAGCTCGCCCTTCGCGAAGAGCCAGAACTCCACCTCGAAGGAACGTCCGCCATAGAGGAAGTACCTCTCGTCACTCTCCAGCTGGAAGAGTTCGGGCACGCAGATCGCCCGCTCGCAAGAACGTGCGCAGTCGCCGTTCCCCTTCACATGACTATGATTATGCAGACTCACTCTACCACCCTGAGTCGGACCGTTCGTCTACCAGGTATTCTTCGTGCGAATCTTCTAGCCCCAGGCGTTCTAGAAGCCGCTCGTGGGACCCCTACGACGAGTTGAATGAGTATCGAAATGGGGAAATTAGAGATGTTTCACGGCGGCCGAGGAGACATCACTCCATTAGAAAGAGGTCGATCGCCCGAGGGCCCCTATGCCTGCACACATCCGGCCGGCGGAGGACTCTATGGGATGCCGACCGGTGAGGCATCCCTCACCATGCAGCCCTACGGGCCAAATGACTTTCCGACCGGCCAGGGGCCCTTCACAAGAGAGATTAGGCGCTATCGCATCCCCGGGGATCTCGAAGCGCCCAACCTCAACAAATTCGGACGGGCGGGGTGATCCCGGTAAACACATCAGTACTTCAACAACCATCGTAGCTGAGGAGTTGGGTTCAACAATGAAGTGTCGTTTGTTCCTCGATCGCTCAACGGCCGGGCTCGGAATGGTGGGAGTCGTTGCGGCCAACACTATCTCCTCTTAGGAAGAAGGCGATCGAGTCTTCTTAGCAAACTACACATCCAACCGGTGCCAGTACCGCTACGAGGAACACTTGGACACAGTCATCCAAGGCGACAACGAACCATTGAGGCAATACATAGACCGCTTCAATACCGAGGCCAATCAGGTGCGCGACCTGACAGATAAGGACAAGCTGAAGTACCTCAAGCGGGGTATTAGGCCGGACCACAGGTTTGCTGAAGAATACACGTTGAACCATTACTCTGATCTCAGTACTTTCCTTCGCAGAGCCAACGACCATATGGCTTATGAAGAAACTCTTGCTGCAAGAAAGGCCGCCTGAGTGCAACCTAGGGAAGACGATAGCAAGCAGGGTAAGGCTCAAGATCATCACCGTGACAACAAGCCAGAGTTCCGGCCTAAAAAGTATGAACACCGGACGAGGCTCAATGCTCCCATAGCCCAAATATTTTCTGAGTGTCAGAACAATGAATTCGTTGATGTTAAGAGGCTTGATCCATTGGTACTCAAGAAGGGTGCCCGGGCGACCAAAAGATATTGCCGGTACCATAAGAGTAAGGGGCACGACACCAACGATTGCATGGCCCTAAATGATGACATTGAAGATCTCATCCAAAAGGGGAAGTTAAAGCAATATGTCCGAGTGATGGTGTCGAGCGGGCGTAAGAGAAAGCCAAAGCGAAGCCTCAGTCAAAAGGCAAAGTAACGACCACAGCGACCATAGAAGCAATAGCGGACAAGGACACCTCCAAAGAGGACGTCCGGACGCCCAAAGGCGGAGAGTGGCCATGGTCATTCAAGGTGGAAACCTTTGGAGAAAAGGGATTCAAAGAAGGCTATGAAAAGAAAGTGGAACGACCTTATGATGGTTGGATCGACATCCGCAGAAAAGACCGGCCGAATAGGCGGCCATTTCTTTTTGGAGAAGAAGATTTCTTTGGACGGAAGAACCAGCAGCTACGCCCCGTTGGTAGTCGAGCGGTAATGGCCAACACGAAGTCACGCCGACTACAGTCGACCAAGGCATTTCGGCCGATATTATGTTCAAGAACTAATCGACAAGCTTAAAGTAGATCGGGCGAGATCATCCCACGGCCGATCCAACCCCTAACGAGGTTCAACGGGACGATCACCTATCCGCCGAGAACAATAGAACTCTTGGTTACTTTTGGAGATGACTCAGAGCAAGCACCAAATATCGGACAATCAAAACGGCGTTCCTAGTCCTACCAATTAAATCCCGCTATCGATTGTATCATAGGCGGCCGACCTTTGGGAAAATTGGAGGCCGTTGCTTCCTGATCCATCTAAAGATGAAGTTCTACAGCAAGGACGGCCAAGTTGTGACCCTGATGGCCGACCTGGAGGCGGCAAGCGGAGCCATTATTTATATCAAGACATCTGCAACGAGCAAGATAGAGATACTGACCCACGGAGTCTCGAGCAGAGACACCAAGTTAATCTTGCTGACTTGGACGCCCGGTATGATCCTGATAGCGACCCAGAGGACGATGATGACGATTTAGCCCGTGAGCTAAAAAACAGGTTGAAGAGGCCCGAGCCACACGGAGAATTGATTGACGTCCAACTGGGGGACGACCCAGAAAATACGGTCAAGCTCGGAAGCGGCCTAGCTGAGCAAGTCGAGCAAGACCTCATAGCTTGTCTAAGGGACTATGCAGATTTGTTTGCGTGGCAGGCATCGAATATGCAGGATTCCAATAGAGATTGCTTGCCATCAACTATCGATGGATGAGATCGCTAGGCGGCCGCCGAGAGGAGGCGAACTCAAAATCTGGAGAAATCTCAGCAGCGACTCGGCCGTTGACGACTGATCAAGGCCAATTTTATTGAAGAAATAAAATATACGACCTGGCTGTCCAACGTGGTGTTAGTTAAAAAGAAGAATGGCAAGTGGCGCATGTGCGTCGACTACACAGATCTGAACAAGGCATCCCCGAAGGATGCCTTCCCGGTGCCGAGCATCGACAAGCTAGTCGATGGTGCATCGGGCTACAAATTGCTATCGTTCCTGGATGACTACTCTGGGTATAATCAGATTACGATGTATCCTCCCGACCGGCACAAGACTGCATTCATGACCGACCGAGGAAATAACCAATACAAAGTTATGCCGTTCGGCCTGAAGAACGCTGGGGCGACCTACCAGCGTATGATGAACAAGATTTTCAAAGAGCAGACCGGTCGGGTAGCTGAAGTTTATCTAGATGATATGATCATCAAGAGCAAGGTCGACCAAGATCATGCGGCCGACCTGAGAGAGGTCTTTAAAGAAGCAAGAAGAAATTCTCTAAGGCTGAACCCAGAGAAGTGCACCTTTGGAGTTAGGGCTGGTAAGTTCCTGGGATTTCATCTTACTGAAAGGGGGATAGAGGCTAACACGGACAAATGTAGGGCCGTCGCCGATATGAGGCCGCCCACCACAAAGAAAGAGATCCAACGGTTGAATGGCATGGTCGCTGCCATGTCAAGATTCATACCTAAATCTGCATGTAAGTCGCTCCCCCTATTCAAGCTTTTAAAGAAGGAAGTAGAGTTCGAATGGAGCGACCAATGCCAGCGAGCACTGGAGCAACTAAAGGAAGCTCTGACCAACCCGCCCATCATGACTAAGCCAGAGCCGGGAGAAACCCTATATTTGTACTTAGCAATAACAGAAGAGGTATTGAGTGTCGTCCTGGTCAGAGAGAACGATGTTGCGCCCGAAAAGGTCCCCGAGGGAGAACCTTCCTCGTTTACAACTTTTCTAAAAGAAATCGATCAATGAAGCCGCCACTAATATTTATTAAGGAAAATATTAGGAAAACCTTTTGGAAAGCAACCGGTCTTTCAAAACTCGAGAGATGTAGGTTCGGGGGTTCGGTTAGGTGTGGGAAGGTATTAGCACCCACACCTCCTTTCTACCGAAAGGGAACCATTAATTCGATGTGTGGTTTGGATTGTTTGATTTGAAATAAATCGTTCTACTTCTTTTCTTTTCCTTTTTATTTGAAAGAGTTTTTTAGAAAACAAGGGAGAAAGAAATCTTTTTGGGATCTTTGAAAAGTGAAACTAAACTAAGATTTTTTTAAAAGAGTGCTTGACGGGATGTGACCCGCTCCTACGTACCCTAAACGAGATGAGGGATCAAAGCTACGTAGTTCTTGGTTCTTAATCTTGAGAAAATCTGTGTTTTGTCTTTATCTTATCTTTTGATTTTTGGAAATATGACTCAAGCGTTCATGAATACCAAACAAGCAATGGCTTCGAGTGGCGTTCATTACTAACTTGAAAGAAAAGTGTTGGAACCGATAATCGATCGAGCAATTGCTTCAAGTGATTACAAGTTGCAACGCGTTTTTATTATCTTTTTTTGAAATTGTTTTGGAAAAGGATGAGTCGTAGTGATGATTATCACTAATGGCTCATATTGTTTTTTTTTGAGTTTTTAAATTGACTTGTATTTGATTAAGGTGTGGGAGTTTTCGTGATAGTCAAACAAGCAAGGGCTTCGAGTGACTACCACTAGTAACTCCATCATTGACGATCAAACAAGCAACGGCTTCGAGTGATGGCCAATGATTTGTTTATGAAAAAAATGCCTTAGGGTTTTTTATTAGAAAAACATGTGATTCCAAGTTTGAAAAAGAAATAGAACATTTCAAATCTTTTCAAGTCCAAACCAAGGCAACAATAAGAACACAAGCATAGCAATCATAAAGAATATCCACAAATTATAATGAACCAATTGAATACATGATTGAGCTAACATGTGGGTGCATGAACATACAATTACAATATGCAAGGCACATCATTATTGCATGTATAAACAAGTAAGGATGCATGAGGTACTAACAAGTGAGAGTGCAAATGAATATGCAAGAGATATGAATATATGAAAAGGCATAAAGATTAAAACAAGAGAGTATGCAAGAGATACAAGCAAATGAGAATGCAAGAGAGTTAATAAGGTTTTATTTAAGTGCAAGTGTGTGAGAGTGTGTCATAAAAAGTGGTAAAAATTTAGTTACCTTATTCTTAGGAAATGGTGAAATGTTTTGGTGTTTTTAGAGTCTTATGAAAAAGTGGTAAAAGTATTTTTGGGTTGATTTTATAAAGTTGAAAAGTTATAAATGTAAACTAGAGAGTGTTTGGGGTCTTTTGTAATTTAAGAAAGGTAAAAAGTAAAGGTAAATTATTAATGAAATGGTAACTTATTTAAGTGAAGGTGGTGAATTATTTAAGTGAAGGTAAATGGTAAAGGTAAAATGTTTTTTAGGGTTTTAAGTGAAAGGTAAAAAAAAGGTAAGAAAATGTTTTTACTATTTAGTAACACTTAAGTGAATGGTAAAACTAAAAGGTAAAAAGTGAAAAAACACAATTCACAACAATTAATTTACCAAACAAGATCAAACAACAAATTTGAGTAAGTAAATTGGTCACAAAAATGGCTTTATGGCGAAACATACCTATACACAATAAGGCTCAAATTCAACAAATTTCTTGCAACCAAATCACATCATTAGACACACACACATAAACCCTAAGATTTACACATGTATATCACACTCAAACAATCATCATTTCATCATTTATTCAACACACAAAATCAAAGAAAATAAAAGATGATGAAACCCTAATTTAGGGACCTAAACCCGAATGCACTATTGGTCCCATATACCATTCTTATTCAACTTTGACACATGAAATAGGCAAGAAAACATGAGGATCCTAATTTCTAACCCAAGGCCAAAGCAAAAACATGAGGAAAGTGGCATTTTATTTCATGAAAATGATGCAAACATGCTAAAAATGATTAGAAATGCAAACAAACATAAGAATCTCTCCTTCAAGGCCAAGGACTTGTCTCAAACACCCAAGGCTCCCAATGTCCTTGTACATAATGTTTGAAACAAGTCCTCAAAGCTTCTTTCGAGAAGGAGAGAAGAGATGAAGAGATCTACATGGTGAAAGGTGAAGAAAATGCAAAGGAGAATTTATTTACCTCACAAAATAACTAGGAAATGAAAAAGAGAGCAAGAACTTGAAGAACACAACCTCAACAAACTTGAAACCCCACGCAAATAGCCTCTCTTTGATCAAACTTGGATGATTATTGAAGCTTATGAGGAGATCTTTTGAATGATGAAAGAATTATGGAGTTTTGATGGTGAAAGAATGAAGGAAAGATGGAAGGAGAGTTGATGATGGTGGTTCGAATTTAGAGAGGAGGAGAGGAGAGCATGGAGGCTGAGTATAAGTGCTAGGTTAGAAATGAGAGAGAGTGTGTGAGGTCTCCTATTTTTGGACTTTTATATGAAGTGAAAACTTAAGGGTATTTGTGATAATGTATCTCTTGTAAATCAATAGGATTTGAGAAAGAAATTGAATCAATGGTCAAGATGCATTATCACATGGATTAAGGGCAATAAAGTGAGAGAGAGAGGGCTGAGGCGCAGCTTAGGAAGGGTGGTGAAGGATAAACTCATTTACAAAAATGTAATTTTCCATAAAGCTTATTACACAAGTGCCATTTTGATTCAAATGAAGGGTGAGGATTGATTTTCACACTTGAATGGATGGCCATGATTTAACACAATTTGCAAACAATAAAAATAAATTAAAATGGGGTGTATATGGCTGTTTATGCGCAGCTAAGGGAATGGAGAGTGAGTGGAATTGCAAATTGTACTATTGTACTATCCTTATCCTTTCAAAATTCAAAAGAGTGTAGAATATTCCCTTCTAGATTATTCTTCCTACTTCATGCCATTTTGGGCTATATCCCATGATTCAATGATTGGGCTCTGAATTTTATGATCTCACCAATCCCAAAATTGATTTATTTGCCCCACCTCAAAGGAAAAGACCATTTTACCCTCTATCCAAAAACTAGGTTTTTAGACCAAAAGGTTTAATTGTCGATCACAAAAATAATCACAATGGAGCACAAATATCCTTTAAATAAATCATTGATGATTATCCAAGGATTTGGGACAAAAACCGCTTTTATTGTGAAATGACCAAAATACCCTTTCACTCTAAAAACCCTAGTTTTTGCTCAAACACATTTCCACTTCAAAACTGATTTTTCTCCCTAGTAGTGACCTCTAGTACCTTGAAATGCATGTTGGATGACTTGTTTTGAGGAATTGTCCCTTATTTGTGAAATGACCAAAATACCCTTTTGTCTTGAAAAACCCTAATTTGTCTAAAAGTGAATTTCAACTCCAAAAATGATTTTAGAAACTTTGAAATGACTTTAGAAACCTAAATGCAATGCATGATGCTTTTTTTTTATTTTTAATTTGATTATTTTTGGGGAAAATTAGGGTTTTGATCTAAGTTAGGACAAAATTGGGGTATGACAATTTTGCCCTCTTTATCTAGATTTTAACAAGGAATATGAATTGGCGAAACATATTCCGAGGCAAAATAGAGATAAAGAATTGAGAAAATATACCGATTTTGTCCACTTAGGAAAAACACGAATTTTCTTTTTTCTTTCTCTTCCTCCCTTTTTTTTTTCTGATTCTTGAGTGATCAATTCAAGCGCCCTCATTGTGATGACTACTTAGCCTTACGTATTTTTTTTTGAAAAAGCGATAAATGAAAACTTAGCGCGTCTTTGTGAAACGATAAAGGGGGTGGGCGTGGCTTTGAAAGCGATAAATGGGCACTTGGCGTGCAAAAAGCGGTAAAATGCCGGGTTGCCTAAAACTCGTAATCCTTAAGCGAACTCTTGGCGAATCCGAGTTTGCACGCGCTTGGAGGAGCACGTTTCTGAAATCTTTGGTCTTTTCGAGCGACCGGGGATCGTTATCGACTCGACCGCGATATACGGATCAATCTCACGGCGGCCCGTCCAGATCTCAGGCCGATATAACTATTTCGTTGCGCCCGCATGGGTTGCGGTCCATCGCGTTGCTCGTATACGATGTGAGACCTCTCCTTTGCACACTTGGGCGCTCTCTTTTCCTCTTTTGCGCGCTTGGGCGCTCTCTTTTCTTTTTTCTCTTTTCTCTTTATTTCTTCCTGATCTCTCCATCGAGGAGTTCTTCGGAACACGAAGTCGAACATTAACACCGAAGTACCTATCCATCCTTGTACCTGCAAGTAAGATAAACAAACGCATGCAATGCAAATGCCATGATTGCTATTTTCTTTTTCTTTTCCTTATGGTGTAATGCAAATGCCTAAATTTACTTCATAGTGTATGAGTGATGAGTGCATGATTTTATGCTTGATGGATGCAATGCATGACTTTGTTTGTTCATTGTCCCCTTTTTTTTTTTTTTTTTTTTGGCTTTTCTTTTGCTGGCCCGACCAAATCGGAATTTGTATCATGGGACACCACAACCATCTATGATACGATTCGAGAGCCGAGCTCCGTCCTCTTGTTCTAACAATCAGCGCTTCTTATTTGATTTCTGCGAGTTTACTTGACTGAAGGATCGTCTCTTTTTGCTGTTATTTTCAAAAATTTCGCAATGATCTTAATGCTCTGACTTATGCACATTTCCATGATTTATCTATCATCTACCATAAAACGTAGTTTTAAAGCAGAAATGAAAAGAAGGCAATGACAATACAACAAACTAAAAGAGTGAAAAATTTGGACTTTTATTCATATGGAAGTCAGACATGCGAATGCCATCCGTTGAAAGGAGTGCATTGGAAACTTTTTCGAAACTAAAAACAAAAGAAATGGACCTTGATAGATCTTATGAATATTCTTTGCCTCTGGAGCATTGATGCCAACTACTCATACTTGCAACTTTGATCACCTTTTAACCAAGCTTTTGGAGGTGCCGCTTGCCCCTTTTCTTTTTCCTTTTATGTCCAATTTTCTCGAATTCTAATTTTTGCTGGATTGCCCTTTTGGGTTTTCAATTCACGGGTCGCTCAATTTTGCCTAGGCCGCCTCTCGGGTTTTCAACCTAGCGAGCTAATTCTTGCTTGGCTCATCTTTCTCTTTTTCTTTTATTTTTCTCAGCGTAATATTTCTTGGTCGAATCAATTGACTGGGTTTCGAGTTCTTCACCATCAATCTTTGGTGAGTATTAATGCTCCTCCAGAAAAGGCTTTCTTTACCACATATGGTCCTTCATAGGTGTAACACCCCCTTCTACCATAACTACTATTTAATTAATTTTGAAAATCAGAGTGTGTAAAAAAACTTTTAGTGCGACCACTCGAGGTGTCACATTTAAACAAAACACCTTAACAACTCCAAATATTAATTAAAATAAACTTGATAAATGATACATAGCACCAACAATGTCCGAGGACAAAATACTACAGCAGTGGAAATAATAACTTAACATCTTATTTCAAATATAAAAGAAATAACAACTAAACATTTCCCCCCGGTGCTACGTATCAGAGCCGACTCGACCACACTAGAAGAAGGATCTCTAGTCACCTTCAGTCACCGTCACCTGCAGGTTGCCGACATACGAGGCAACAACACGACGCGATAGAGGTGAGTCTCAATGCATAGGAAATAATAGATAAAACAAGAAACACGAGAGAATAGGTACACGAATTACAGTTACACCAATTACGATCACGCTAAATCTGATTACACCAATTCAGTTACACCAAATACAGTTACACCAAATAGTTTATGAAGACACAATCAATCACCAGAACATGTATGCAATGTATGAAATGCAACCCAAAACTCCACTGGGCATATGCATGTGGATCCATCACCAAAATTGCCTTGAGGGCATTCACCAAACACCAAAATATTTTAAGAGGCCGAGGCCTATTCACCAAAAATGCATATGAGAATGCGACACCATGACTATGCACCAAAAACACCAAATCACCAAAAGAAAGCAGTAACATACTCACCCATAGCCTTGTGGGCTCACCAACACCAAAGAAAGGTCATAGACCCCAACTCACCATTATTTATTCACCGATAATACACCACACCATAAATAGTAATTCTATAGGGACTAAAAGATCACCAAGACTAATTCTACACCAAAGGACTAAGTCACTCCAGGGACTAAAGTCAACGCCAGGGACTAAACCCACACCTAGGGACCCAAACACCTCCTAGGGACTAATGTGACACCTAGGGATTAATTTAACACCTAAGATTTAAGGTAACAAGACATAGGATTTGGGTACAATATATTTAAGATTTTGGAAAACACCTCATTTCACGCTTAGGAAGCATCACATTTAAAATTAAGGGAAAAACACCACATTTGCAAGGTTGGAAAACATCACATTTTAATTGTGGAAACAGCTAACTTGAAACGCCAATTAAACCACAGCAAAACAACTTAAAAACAAGAGGATTTATACGCCAAATACAAATAGGAAAAAAAGCAGACCAAAAGCGCCACCTTTTACGCGCCAACAAAGAGAATTCTTATTTGTATAAACAGCAACACAAAACAGTTTATTTCGCCTTAAAAATAGAATATTCAGTTAGGCCTCTGAATAAGCTTTCCAACGCATTTTAGAACACCTCAATCGGGTTCTAGGTCGCAAGATATCAATTTTTCAAAAACATGACAAAGACTTTATTTTTTTGACACACAGCAGCATTTCATTCGTATAACAGCTACCACAAAACAGTTTATTTTGCCTTAAAAAAAGAATATTCAGTTAGGCCTCTGAATAGGCTTTCCAACGCATTTTAGAACACCTCAATCGGGTTCCCGGTTCGGAAGATATCAACTTTACAAAAATAGTACAAAGACACTTTATTTTTAGACCAACAGCAACAGACACTTTATTATTAGGAAAACAGCAGCTCATATTTCAAAAAAAAAAAACAGCAACATTGATTTATGAAAAACAGCAACCCTTTATTTTTCAAAACAGCAAACACCACATAAATCATAAAAACAACACCCTTTTTATTTTCCAAAACAAGCAAACAAAGCACCATAAAACATGAAAAAAAGCAACCTTTTATTTGTCCAAACAAAGCAAACAGCAATATAAATCATAAAACAACAACCTTTTATCTCCCAAACAGCAAACAGCACCATAAGACATAAAAAAAACAGCAACCTATATATTATTCCAAACAAAGAATAAAGCAACATAAAACATGAAAAGCGTAGTATAGTCATTCAAATCAATCCTTCAAGCACACCAAGAATCAATTATACAATTTTTCCTAACACCTAATCCCTATGGGTTCATGTTCTATAAATTATTAACTACGAAAGAGAGCCCCATACCTTGTTATTTGAAGAAGATAACACTAAAGCTCCCATGAAAACCCCTCCAAGACACCAACACTCCAAGCCTTCCCTCTTTCTCCTTCAATCAATCGCTCCTCTCCTTCTCTCTAGCCCTAGCCGTCGCACCTCTTCACTCTTCTCTCCTTTCTAATTTTGAAATTTTGTTTCTAATGAGGGTTTCTCCTAAGACCCTAAGGTTTTATTAATTGGGTTTGGGCCACTTAACTCCATTGGGCCCTAATTGCACACCTCTAATTATCTTCTCACATCCTCCCTATTTAACTAAAATACTCCCCATTTAATTACTACACCCCACTCCTTAATTAAATTAAATACCCTATTTTTAATTTGATTTTTAATTCCCAACCATACGCTACTTTTCCTCCTACTTTTCCTCCCTCCCATAACCACTTTGGTTTTCCCTAGAAACTTGTTTTTTTAAATAACAATAATAATAATAATAATAATAATAATAATAATAATAATAATAATAATAATAATAATCATCATATATTAAGTATTTCTAACATCAATTTTAGTCCTTCTCAACATGGTCCCTATGCCAAAAACTCTCCAATTTGGTCCACTCCCCTATCAAATCAACTCCTAATAATTTCTAATAAAATTTGGGGCGTTACAACTCTCCCCCACTTAGAATATTTTCGTCCTCGAAAATTTAGCTAATAGGAACATGGTTATGCTCTAACCAGTTCATTCCCAAGATTACAATTACCCCACCCAACGGCAAACAAAAATTCATAACAAAGTCTCTGTCGAAGATCGACAAGGGACACAGAGAACACACCAGGCAATACAAGATCAATCATAGCAGACAATACCAGACTTAAACGTTCACAACATTCGACAGCAATAACCAACAACATAACTATAACTTAGAACGAGTACCAAGACTCGAGGGTTAATAGACTCGACGACTCGATAACTTGGCCGGACAGACCGAACTTTTGCTCTGATACCACTAATGTAACACCCCCTTCTACCATAACTACTATTTAATTAATTTTGAAAATCAGAGTGTGTAAAAAAACTTTTAGTGCGACCACTCGAGGGTGTCACATTTAAACAAAACACCTTAACAACTCCAAATATTAATTAAAATAAACTTCAGTAAATGATACATAGCACCAACAATGTCCGAGGACAAAATACTACAAAATGATGGAAATAATAACTTAACATCTTATTTCAAATATAAAAGAAATAACAACTAAACATTTCCCCGGTGCTACACGTATCGAGCCGACTGGCTACGACCACACTAGAAGAAGGATCTCTAGTCACCTTGATCCATCGTCACTGCGGGTTGCCGACATACGAGGCAACACGACGCGAGAGAGGTGAGTCTCAATGCATAGGAAATAATAGATAAAACAAGAAACACAAGAGAATAGGTACACGAATTACGATTACACCAATTACGATTACGCCAAATACAAGATTACACCAATTCGAGTTACACCAAATACTGATTACACCAAATAGTTTATGAAGACACAATCAATCACGAACATGTATGCAATGTATGAAATGCAACCCAAAACTCCACTGGGCATATGCATGTGGATCCATCACCAAAATTGCCTTGAGGGCATTCACCAAACACCAAAATATTTTAAGAGGCCGAGGCCTATTCACCAAAAATGCATATGAGAATGCGACACCATGACTATGCACCAAAAACACCAAATCACCAAAAGAAAGCAGTAACATACTCACCCATAGCCTTGTGGGCTCACCAACACCAAAGAAAGGTCATAGACCCCAACTCACCATTATTTATTCACCGATAATACACCACACCATAAATAGTAATTCTATAGGGACTAAAAGATCACCAAGACTAATTCTACACCAAAGGACTAAGTCACCCAGTGGACTAAAGTCAACGCCGAGGACTAAACCCACACCTAGGGACCCAAACACCTCCTAGGGACTAATGTGACACCTAGGGATTAATTTAACACCTAAGATTTAAGGTAACAAGACATAGGATTTGGGTACAATATATTTAAGATTTTGGAAAACACCTCATTTCACGCTTAGGAAGCATCACATTTAAAATTAAGGGAAAAACACCACATTTGCAAGGTTGGAAAACATCACATTTTAATTGTGGAAACAGCTAACTTGAAACGCCAATTAAACCACAGCAAAACAACTTAAAAACAGAGGATTTATACGCCAAATACAAAGAGAAAACAAAGAGCCAAAACAGCCACCTTTTACGCGCCAACAGCAGAATTCTTATTTGTATAAACAGAAACACAAAACAGTTTATTTCGCCTTAAAAATAGAATATTCAGTTAGGCCTCTGAATAAGCTTTCCAACGCATTTTAGAACACCTCAATCGGGTTCCCGGTTCGCAAGATATCAATTTTTCAAAAACATGACAGCACTTTATTTTTTTTGACACACAGCAGCATTTCATTCGTATAACAGCTACCACAAAACAGTTTATTTTGCCTTAAAAATAGAATATTCAGTTAGGCCTCTGAATAGGCTTTCCAACGCATTTTAGAACACCTCAATCGGGTTCCCGGTTCGAAAGATATCAACTTTACAAAAATAGTACAGCACTTTATTTTTAGACCAACAGCAACAGCACTTTATTATTAGGAAAACAGCAGCTCATATTTCAATAAAAAAAAAACAGCAACATTGATTTATGAAAAACAGCAACCCTTTATTTTTCAAAACAGCAAACACCACATAAATCATAAAAACAGCACCCTTTTTATTTTCCAAAACAGCAAACAGCACCATAAAACATGAAAAACAGCAACCTTTTATTTGTCCAAACAGCAAACAGCAATATAAATCATAAAACAACAACCTTTTATCTCCCAAACAGCAAACAGCACCATAAGACATAAAAAACAGCAACCTATATATTATTCCAAACAGCAACAGCAACATAAAACATGAAAACTGTAGTATAGTCATTCAAATCAATCCTTCAAGCACACCAAGAATCAATTATACAATTTTTCCTAACACCTAATCCCTATGGGTTCATGTTCTATAAATTATTAACTACGAAAGAGAGCCCCCATACCTTGTTATTTGAAGAAGATAACACTAAAGCTCCCATGAAAACCCCTCCAAGACACCAACACTCCAAGCCTTCCCTCTTTCTCCTTGAATCAATCGCTCCTCTCCTTCTCTCTAGCCCTAGCCGTCGCACCTCTTCACTCTTCTCTCCTTTCTAATTTTGAAATTTTGTTTCTAATGAGGGTTTCTCCTAAGACCCTAAGGTTTTATTAATTGGGTTTGGGCCACTTAACTCCATTGGGCCCTAATTGCACACCTCTAATTATCTTCTCACATCCTCCCTATTTAACTAAAATACTCCCCATTTAATTACTACACCCCACTCCTTAATTAAATTAAATACCCTATTTTTAATTTGATTTTTAATTCCCAACCATACGCTACTTTTCCTCCTACTTTTCCTCCCTCCCATAACCACTTTGGTTTTCCCTAGAAACTTGTTTTTTTTAATAACAATAATAATAATAATAATAACAATAATAATAATAATAATAATAATAATAATCATCATATATTAAGTATTTCTAACATCAATTTTAGTCCTTCTCAACATGGTCCCTATGCCAAAAACTCTCCAATTTGGTCCACTCCCCTATCAAATCAACTCCTAATAATTTCTAATAAAATTTGGGGCGTTACAATAGGTAGGAGTCCATTTCCCACGGGGGTCACTTTGAATAGGCAGAATCTTTTTGAGCACAAGGTCTCCCTCGCTGAATTCTCGGTGACGAACTTTCTTGTCAAATGCTGTTTTCATCCTTTCTTTGGTACAACCGACCATGACACAGAGCTGCAACTCTCTTCTCTTCAATGAGGTTCAATTGATCTAGACGAGTTTGAACCCATTCACCTCTTCTTCTAACTTGGCTTCCATGAGCACTCGGAGAGATGGTATCTCAACCTCAATAGGAAGAAGCGCTTCGACCCATACACACTAGAGAAAGGGGTTGCCCCGGTCGAAGTGCGCATCAAGAAACGATACGTGCAAAGCAAAGGAAGCATTTCGTGCAGACCCTTGTAGGTCACTACCATTTTCTCGCACAATTCTCTTGATATTCTTGTTGGCCGCTTCAACCGCCCCATTCATCTTTGGACGGTAGGGAGAGGAATTGTGATGCTTAATCTTAAACTCGTGGCACAACTCTTTCATCATTTTACTATTCAGATTGCTACCATTATCTGTGATGATTTTATCACGGGAGACCATAGCGACACACCGTGTCTTTCTTTACAAACTTGGCAACCACGGAACTAGTTATTTGGGATATGAGGCGACTTCAACCCATTTAGTGAAGTAATCAATTGCAACTAGGATGAAGCGGTGCCGTTTGACGCCTTGGGCTCTATGGGACCAATGACATCCATGCCCCACATTGAAAATGGCCAAGATGCGGTCAAGACATTTAACGGCGGTGGAACATGAATATGATCAAAGCATAAATCGACATTTGTGGCACTTTCTCACAAAATCAGAAAGCGATCACCTTCCATCCGCAACTTGATAATAGCTTGACCCTTAATATCTTTCTTGCCATAGTATGCCCATCGAATGAGTCCCGAATGTGCCTTCATGCACCTCCTCATGATCCTTTCTCGCCTCCTCCTTTACCACACACCTAAGGAGTACTTTATCATGGTTCCTTTTGTAGAGCACTTCACCGTTCAAAAGGAAACTCATCGACAACCTTCTAAGTGTTCTTTTATCATTTCTCGATGCCCCGGAGGATACTCTCATTAGGATGTCCGCTTGATGTCATGATACCAAGGCTTATCATCTTCTTCATCTTCAATTCTTCGTGCGGGAGTGGTGATAATGTCTTTGGCAAACTTCGATCTTTGAATTCGATGCGGGTCAAGTTCTTATCACACGGTGACATTAAACATTGAAGACAAAGTAGCTAGTGCATCGGCCACTGATTCTCTCCGCGAGGCGAATCTTTGAAATGTGATTTCTTCAAACGGTTCAACCAATCCTCGGATATAATCCCTATAGAGTATCAACTCGGGATCTCTCGGCCTCCCAATCTCCGTTCATTTGATGAATGACTAGAGTGAGTCTCCGTACACATCTAGTCTTTTGACTTTCCAATCTAGAGTTGCTGAATGCCCGAATACATGCCTCGTACTCGCAATATTGTTTGTGACATAGAAACTTAGTCTAGTGGTGGACTGGTATGAAACGCGATCGTCGGAAATCAACATCGCCTGACTCCGTGCCCATGCTTGTTGGAAGCACCGTCGAACACTACTCTCCATCTTTCATTCTCTGGGGACTTTCCTTCTTCAAACAGAGCCATAATGTCCTCATCGTGGAAATCACTGCGCATTGATCGATAATCTTCAATAGGGTCGACGCGCGCTGTATTCGCCAACGCACTACCTTTATGGCCTTTTGAGTGACATAAAGAAGATCATATTCGACAACCGCATTCGCCACTGGCGATTCTTCCGTGAGCACAAAGCTTCTCGAAGATATACTTGATAGGATCCATCTTTGACACTAACCAAATGGTATGACTTAACATGTAATCGCCTTAAGCGGTGAGCGACCCAAACCAAGGCGCAACAAGTCTTTTCTAGTAATGAGTATCTTGTCTCACGATCGGTGAACTTCTTGCTCAGATAATAAATTGCATGCTCTTTCTTGCTGGGCGTCATGTTGCCTAGCACACACCCATCGAATTTTCTAACACGAATGATACAAGATCAAAGGTCTGCCATGCACTGGAGGCATTAAAATAGGTGGATTCTGCAAGTATTTCTTAATTTTCTCAAAAGCTTCTTGGCAATCATCATTCCACTTAGTCTCTTGATTCTTTTGTTAGCTTTGAAAATCGGCTCACATGTGGCAGTTAACTAGAAGATAAACCTGGAAATATAATTCAATCTTCCAAGAAAACCCCGAACTTCTTTCTCTGTTCTAGGAGCAGGCATTTCGAGAATTGCGCGTACTTTGTCTGGGTCCACCTCTATCCCCTTTTGACTGACGATAAACCCCAACAGTTTTCCTGACCTTACCCCGAAGGTGCACTTGGCCGGGTTTAACCTGAGCTTGAATTTTCTCAACCGCTTAAAGAGCTTCTGCAAGTTAACAATATGTTCCTCATCAGTTTTGGACTTTGCAATCATATCATCCACATAGACCTCTATTTCTTTGTGCATCATGTCATGAAACAATGTGACCATAGCCCTTTGATAGGTGGCACCAGCGTTCTTCAAACCGAAAGGCATGACTTTGTAACAGAACGTCCCCCAAAGGGTCGTGAAAGTCGTCTTCTCCATATCCTCAGGAGCCATTTTAATCTGATTATAACCCGAATACCCGTCCATGAAGGAGAAAAGGGAGTGTTGTGCTGTGCTATCTACTAGGACATCAATATGAGGCAAGGGAAAGTCATCTTTAGGACTGGCCCGATTCAGATCTCTGTAATCAACGCACATTCTAACTTTTCCATCCTTTTTGGGTACTGGCACAATGTTAGCAACCCACTGTGGGTATTTAGCTACGGCTAGGAAGCCAGCGTCAAACTGTTTCTTCACTTCATCTCTGATCTTTAAAGACATCTCAGGCTTCATCCTCCTTAACTTCACATTTAACAGAGGACATTCGGAGTTTAATTGGCAACTTGTGCACCACTATATCGAGATCTAATCGGGCATATCCTCGCAAATGCGACCATGCAAAGACGTCAACATAATCACGCAGAGTTGGACCAACTTCTCATATTCCCCTTTTTCATTGAAGTGCCAACCTTGACTTCTTTCTTTTCACCCTCTCGTGCCTAAATTGACGGTCTCAGCAGTTTTCTCACATGGTAGAATAACCTTTTCTTCTTGCTCAACCATTCTCATCAATTCTCGGAGAGTCTCCGGTCATCCTCAACATCCTCCTCACTTGATTAACGGGGTAATCAAAATTAACATATGAACCATTGGCACTATTATTTCCAGAGACATTCATTTTAGATCCGCATTTATGGAATAGAAAAGCAATGAACAAGCAAAAACAGAGACACAAAATGAAGACACAAAAAAGCAATTTTTATTCATTTAAGAATTCAAAACTACATTTTATTGATAGATGGTATTTGAAAAGAAAACATGCATGCCCTTATGAAAATGTCCTAAGGCCTTGGCGAGCCAAAGGATTTGCATTACAAAAATCATTACTTTGAAATGAAAACAACAGTGGAAATCGACGATCTTCCGGTTGCCAACTTCTTCTCCCCGCAACATCGCGACAAACCATATCCCGACCCTCTTCTTCTTCCTAACTCTTCCTCGACGCATATACTATCTCGGTTGTATTGTTCATCTTCCTCACCCCATCCCGTAAATTTGGATGTCTTCTATTCGGATTTGGCGCTTGCCAGGAGCATCATACCCGACTAAGTAATCAAACTTTCCACTAGGCTCTCCTAGAGTATCCCAACATCCTTCCTTTGCCATGGGGACAACTACTTGGTTGTCTTTGCTCATCTTCTTCATCCCACCCCGTAATTTGGATATCTTCTATTCGGATTTGGAGCTCGCAGGAGCATCATATCGACCAAGTAATCAAACTTTCCACTTTGGGCTCTCCTAGAGTATCCCAACATCCTTCCTTTGTAGGCACTACTTGTTATGTCCTTAATGGTTTCTTCTTTGCATGAAAAAGGAGGCGGGTCTTTAATGATCGCTGGTCGAGTAATCGACTTGAACCATTCTTGGATCAGATTTGCGCAGTAATTTCAATCGGCTTTTTGGTCTCTCTACCGCCGTGCGAATATAGAGTCAACACTTCATCTTCCATACCATGAGTTCCTACGGACCATGTATCGATCCATTAAGTCTGCGCAGGATCATTGTGAAGCTTTCACAACCTCCTCACATAAAGAGTCAAGACACCCTTCTTCATGGCAACACCCTTTTTAACAACCTCACTCGACATAACTCAAACAGTAACGACACTTAGAGGAGTCTTGATCTCGTGCACTTTCTTTATCAATCGCCCACCGTAACTTTCTATAGCGTTGGTAGAATGGTCTCTGGTGACCGGCAATGGGTTAGTGGTAACATTTGGATCCTCTTGCTTGAAAGTTATGCCTTTTGCATCTATCAAATCTTGTACCACTACCTTGAAGGCTCTGCAGTCTTCCACAACATGCCCCACCTGCTTCCTTCATGGAAAGCACAGTGCTATTGGGATTGTACCCCTTGAAGTAAGGTGGTTGGACGGGTTTCATGGGCCTTATCTTTGATTAGCTTGTTGGTGACGAGGTAGTTAAAAGGTGCAGTGTAGGACATGGGGATTGGGTCAAAGGTTGTTCTGTTTTGGTAGGTCTTTTGGTAGTTGCTTTGATCGTTGTTTTGGAATGGACGGCTTTGTTTGTGCGGGAGTGGGGACTGGAATATTGGGTGGTCGATATGGTGGGTTGATGGTGATGGCATTGGTTTCTCCTTCCTTCTTTTTGGGAAGTTAGGAGAATGACTTTTCTCGGGGTTTGCATTCATTGGTGAATCCTTGTGTAATCTTTCCACTTCTCAATCCGCTTTCCAACCTCTCCCACAATCACCAAATCTGAAAAGTTGGACGAGACACTACCGATCAAAGCGGTCATAATACAACCACGGCAAGGTTTCCATGAACATAGAAACCAACTCTTTGTCTAGCAAAGGGGTGTAACTTGCGCGACCAAAGCCCTCCATCTCTCGGGCATACTCCTTGAATGATTCATTGTCTTTCTTACTCATGTTCTGCGGTGTGTCCGATCCGCGCCATATCTCGCATTGTATTGATCTTGTTTGAGAAAAGCATCGCCAAATCCTTCCAAAGAATGGATTTGGGATGGCTCTAACTTCATGTACCAATTAAGAGATGCCCGGCTATCTTTGTCTTGGAAGCAATGGATTAATGATTTGTCATCACGGGAGTATGTAGACATTTTCTGCGAGACATCGTCGGATGACTCTTTGGGCAAGTAGCACCTCTATATTTGTCAAAGTCGGGGACCTTGAACTTTGGGGGCAGCACCACATCGAGGATAAGGCACAAATCTCCGGCCTCTTTAGCTCAAGCCAAAACCTTCAACCATCCTTAACCTTTCTTCTAACATTTGGAACTGTTCCTTGGTCCATTGGTGCTCGTGAGAATAACCCGGGAGAATTGCTTACAACATATTGCGGTGGCAAATTTGAGTATTGAACACGGGGATAAGCAGAGTTGCGGACACGAAGCCCCGAGTGCGGAAAAAGCGGTGGCGGTGTAGTGAGATTACGAGTGGGTCGAGGTATAACAATTGGATGGGGAACTTGAACCGGGGTTCAGCGAATTACCCTCTTCAGTCCAACAGACGTTGGTCGCACATTCTCGATCGTCGACGCAAGACCAGCCTCCTGATTTGCTTCTTGACTTGGGGGAGTGTATCCCAAAGGAAGGCCATAAGTGGGCCACTGGGCAGTCTGAAAGTCATTCCCATCTTTCAAGGACAACAAAAGCCTCATCACTTCGCTCATCCGCGCTTTTAAAGCATTCATCTCATTCCTCATTTCGGGATCACTGATTTGGAGCTACCGGAGCCGAGTTTCGATTACGCATCGTGAGGGTCGGGTTTGCTCCACTTCCATTTGCCGAGTCCGGAATAGGAGGATTCGATTCTCTCTCTTCTTGGTGAGGTGGATCGATATCTCGCTAAGATTGCCATCCTCGGCCCGTGAGCGTGTCCAATACCGATGTTGTCGCACCAGCTTGCCTTTTCTGTTTATTTAGACTTTTATTACATAAGAGCGAAAAAGAAAAATGCATGAATGAATGCATGAATGTATGCATAATGTTTGCTCGACGTCAAGAACCACGTAATGCCTCATCTTGTCTTAGCGCGTCAACTTTCCTTCCCTTCCTTTTATTATTATTTTTTATTTATTATTCTTCTTTTTTTTTTTTTTTTTTTTTTTTTTAGAAAGTGAAATGAACGAGGAATCAAAGTAGCAAACCAAACACTTCATTCATCAAGGACAAAGAGCTTCAACGACTTTTGCCAAGGGAAAAGGTGGTACCATATTCATAACGAAATAAAGTAAAGGAGTACAATATTTCAGAATACAATATTCGGAGTAAATGTTTTGGATAAAGAAGTACATCTAATCAACTCAATTACAAATGGCTTTAAACTCCTCGGCTCTCTTCCTCTTCTTGTTGACTCTTGCTCCCTGAGATTGTTCCTTGAACTCCATGACCAATGCCCGGCAATACTTCACAAACTTGTACACCTCCGGAGGGGTGTTGAAGAAACACATTTCGGCCTCGGCTGCCCTTAGATTTCTGGGAACTCCTGCCATAGCTTGCCATAGCTTGACTTACCCTTCCACATCTGGATCTCCTCTCTAAGCTCCTTAATGATCTCTTGCTCCTCAATTTTCCCTATCAATTCCAGGAAGCGCTCTTCCCAATCTCGACTTTCAACTCGAACTCGCTCTGTAGGCCTCCTCCAGCATCGCGAAGGTTACCTTTTAATTCACCAAATATTTCTCTTTCAAAACTCAAGGCTTGCTGATATTCCTTGAGGATCTCCTCAACAGCATTTTTCTCCTTCTCGAGGTTCCTCAGCTGACCTTTCAACTCCCTCACCAGGTGTGATTCTTGCTCTGACTGGTGGGCTAGTGTCTTCCACTCTTGGGCCTCCTCAAGCGCCTTCCTTGCTTTCTGTTTGTACCTCTGGAGTTCTTCTCTGGCTCTTTTCAGAAATCCCTGGGCCTCTATCTTGCCTTGCTCTTCATTCTTGAATCGCTTAACACTTTCCTCCACAGCGATCATCTTAATAACATTTTCTTCCTCTAGCCTTTCCTTCTCTAGAACCATCTCTTCTAACTTGGCCTGCAATGCTTTCTTCTCTTCTTCTACCTTTGCTAAAACGAATTTGGCTTCGTTCAACTCCTCATAGGTAGGGACATAGGGTTCTGGTATCTCCTCCTCAAGGGTAAGCATTCCTTGACTTGGTGATCTCACCCTTTGAAGCTTGTCTTTAAGCCATTGATTGAAGGTGATGTCACTGGTTCTTTTTGACAATTCCTCACTTCCTTTTCGCACTACGGATTCCCATGACTGTTGAACTCTTCGAAGCAAATCACCGCATTTAGGCATCCCCTTGCAAAGGTAAACACGGGACAGCATGCTTTCGGAGGGTGAGTTCTTCATCGGGTAACCGAGTTGCCTTAGAGTCAATGAAGGGTTATAGTTGACACACCCTTGAGTCCCCATGAGAGGCACGTTTTGAAAGCTTCCACAGCTGAAAACCACCATAGGTCTGTCATTCCAACATGCAGCGGTGTACCATCGGATTTGGAGATCATTAAGGTTTTTCAGAAACTCAACCCATTCTAGAGAAGTTCTGACCTTCACCTCACAACTTAGAGCATAGGAAATTAACTCTTTGACATCTAGACGGTTATGGACCACATGAAGAATAAACCAGGCATAGAGGACGTGAACAGAAAGGCATATCTTTTTTGTATGGAACTGACTGTGGCGAGTGAAGGCATGATATGTGTTAGCAAGAACAGCAGGCACGGGATTGATAGGGTTTTTGGCGTCTTTGAAGGCTAAGAACGCACCAATTGCATCTTCATCAATATACTTCTCTATTTGAGTAAAAAGAACGACCCCAAATATGGTAAGAGCTAATACTAACTTGAATGGACCCCAATTCTTGGCCAGAGCATAAGATTGCATCAGATCTTCGAAGTACTCTTGTGGATACCCAGCTACACCATTTCTTTTTAATTTCTGTAACTTCAACTGGTCCTTACCAATCCTCAACAATGTTGCTAACCTCTCATCTCATGTAATACTGGTCCCCTGGAATTGATAAGGCCTAGCATGAGACCTGGAGAATCCCAAAAGCTGCTCGTACTCTTCTAGTGTGGGCGAAAGCTGGAAGTTTTTGAAGAAGAAGCACCTCATATCAGAATCATAGAATTGGCTTAAAGCCACAAGAGCATCTTCTTGAACATTCAACTGCAAGAGCCTACGTATATTCCCATATGCTAAGTCGAAGGAATCCCTCTCAATTGGACCCATAAGGGCTGCACATTGCCTCAGGCTACCAACATCCACTTTCTTCACAATCGGGAGGCGAGGAGTAAGTGAAGCTTTGCTACTTGATTCCATTTTGACACACCTATGACAAGATGATGCATTATTCAGTGGTCCTTGACAAGCAAATGCAAATGAGATGCTCTATGAATGCATGAGTTGCAGAATCTTAAGATTTATGCAATGCGGGAATGTATGCAAATGACGATGATGCTTTATGCAAATGCAAGGTTAGAAAAAAAAACTTTATTTGCGATAACTCGAGTTTTTTTTTTTTGAAAGTGCGGACTGCATAATCGCTTCATATAGACCGGTAGGAGGAAAGCTACATCAAGTAACTCTTTCTTCCCTTTTTGAAATAAAGTGGGTCATATGTCGCTTTGTACTTGAACGGCAAAAAAAAAAGGCTACAACGGCAACCCTTTCTCTTTTTCTTTTGAAAATCCTCTTTTTTTTTTTAGGAAAGACATGTCTAAACTACAATGCAACACACAATTTGTATGTCCTCGTGTCCTACAAAGGTGGAAATCCTAAGTTCTAGGGCAACTTCAAAGGTTCCTCCCATGTAGTTCTAATTCACACCCTCACAATGGCTACCAGAGCTATAGAATCCTCATGCCGACATCCACAAATGTAGAGAACTACCAAGTGTGAAGCGTCATGAGAAAGCGTACTCTGGTTGAGACTTTCATGAGTGTCAGACAGACAAAGGTCTCGAATGACAGTCACTAATCGTCTCCACTCTCCTAGGTATTTGTTGGATCCGGGTATAGGAGCCCACTCATAACATACAAAATGTAAGGTGTGAAAGTGTGTGATTGAGGACATACTTTCTAAAATCTACCCTCCCCACCTGCAAGGAAAAAGCCAGACCAGTCCAGATAGAAGCAAACAGTAACATGTCGTCTACCCTAAGTTTTAGCATCACTTCAAAACAAATGAACTAACCTAAAGTGTCATCAACAACCATATATAGCTTACCTCAAGAAAAGGAGCAGAGAAGAAGGGATTATAATAGATGGGGGAAAGCATGCATAATTACAAGCATATGAAGAAAGAAAAGGAAAAAGGTAAGGAAATGAAGAAGTAAAACAAAAAATAATTCAAATCAAACATTTTGAACCACACAACGGATTAATTAGGTTTGACCCACTTATTTTTTTTTTAAAACGAAAAAAAAAATTGTCCCCAGTGAAGTCGCCAGCTGTTGCGCCCGAAAATGTCCCCGAGGGAGAACCTTCCTCGTTTACAACTTTTCTAAAAGAAATCGATCAATGAAGCCGCCACTAATATTTATTAAGGAAAATATTAGGAAAACCTTTGGAAAGCAAACCGGTCTTTCAAAACTCGAGAGATGTAGGTTAGAAATCGGTTAGGTGTGGGGAAGGTATTAGCACCCACACCTCCTTTCTACCGAAAGGGAACCATTAATTCGATGTGTGGTTTGGATTGTTTGATTTGAAATAAATCGTTCTACTTCTTTTCTTTTCCTTTTTATTTGAAAGAGTTTTTTAGAAAACAAGGGAGAAAGAAATCTTTTTGGGATCTTTGAAAAGTGAAACTAAACTAAGATTTTTTTAAAAGGAGAACATTTCAAACAAGCAACGGCTTCGAGTGATGGCCAATGATTTGTTTATGAAAAAAATGCCTTAGGGTTTTTTATTAGAAAAACATGTGATTCCAAGTTTGAAAAAGAAATAGAACATTTCAAATCTTTTCAAGTCCAAACCAAGGCAACAATAAGAACACAAGCATAGCAATCATAAAGAATATCCACAAATTATAATGAACCAATTGAATACATGATTGAGCTAACATGTGGGTGCATGAACATACAATTACAATATGCAAGGCACATCATTATTGCATGTATAAACAAGTAAGGATGCATGAGGTACTAACAAGTGAGAGTGCAAATGAATATGCAAGAGATATGAATATATGAAAAGGCATGAAGATTAAAACAAGAGAGTATGCAAGAGATACAAGCAAATGAGAATGCAAGAGAGTGAATAAGGTTTTATTTAAGTGCAAGTGTGTGAGAGTGTGTCATAAAAAGTGGTAAAAATTTAGTTACCTTATTCTTAGGAAATGGTGAAATGTTTTGGTGTTTTTAGAGTCTTATGAAAAAGTGGTAAAAAGTATTTTTGGGTTGATTTTATAAAGTTGAAAAGTTATAAATGTAAACCTGAGAGTGTTTTGGGTCTTTTTGTAATTTAAGAAAGGTAAAAAGTAAAGGTAAATTATTAATGAAATGGTAACTTATTTAAGTGAAGGTGGTGAATTATTTAAGTGAAGGTAAATGGTAAAGGTAAAATGTTTTTTAGGGTTTTAAGTGAAAGGTAAAAAAAAGGTAAGAAAATGTTTTTTACTATTTAGTAACACTTAAGTGAATGGTAAAACTAAAAGGTAAAAAGTGAAAAAAACACAATTCACAACAATTAATTTACCAAACAAGATCAAACAACAAATTTGAGTAAGTAAATTGGTCACAAAAATGGCTTTATGGCCGAAACATACCTATACACAATAAGGCTCAAATTCAACAAATTTCTTGCAACCAAATCACATCATTAGACACACACACATAAACCCTAAGATTTACACATGTATATCACACTCAAACAATCATCATTTCATCATTTATTCAACACACAAAATCAAAGAAAATAAAAGATGATGAAACCCTAATTTAGGGACCTAAACCCGAATGCACTATTGGTCCCATATACCATTCTTATTCAACTTTGACACATGAAATAGGCAAGAAAACATGAGGATCCTAATTTCTAACCCAAGGCCAAAGCAAAAACATGAGGAAAGTGGCATTTTATTTCATGAAAATGATGCAAACATGCTAAAAATGATTAGAAATGCAAACAAACATAAGAATCTCTCCTTGAGGCCAAGGACTTGTCTCAAACACCCAAGGCTCCCAATGTCCTTGTACATAATGTTTGAAACAAGTCCTCAAAGCTTCTTTCGAGAAGGAGAGAAGAGATGAAGAGATCTACATGGTGAAAGGTGAAGAAAATGCAAAGGAGAATTTATTTACCTCACAAAATAACTAGGAAATGAAAAAGAGAGCAAGAACTTGAAGAACACAACCTCAACAAACTTGAAACCCCACGCAAATAGCCTCTCTTTGATCAAACTTGGATGATTATTGAAGCTTATGAGGAGATCTTTTGAATGATGAAAGAATTATGGAGTTTTGATGGTGAAAGAATGAAGGAAAGATGGAAGGAGAGTTGATGATGGTGGTTCGAATTTAGAGAGGAGGAGAGGAGAGCATGGAGGCTGAGTATAAGTGCTAGGTTAGAAATGAGAGAGTGTGTGTGAGGTCTCCTATTTTTGGGCTTTTATATGAAGTGAAAACTTAAGGGTATTTGTGACAATGTATCTCTTGTAAATCAATAGGATTTGAGAAAGAAATTGAATCAATGGTCAAGATGCATTATCACATGGATTAAGGGCAATAAAGTGAGAGAGAGAGGGTGAGGCGCAGCTTAGGAAGGGTGGTGAAGGATAAACTCATTTACAAAAATGTAATTTTCCATAAAGCTTATTACACAAGTGCCATTTTGATTCAAATGAAGGGTGAGGATTGATTTTCACACTTGAATGGATGGCCATGATTTAACACAATTTGCAAACAATAAAAATAAATGAAAATGGGGTGTATATGGCTGTTTTATGTGACTAAGGGAATGGAGAGTGAGTGGAATTGCAAATTGTACTATTGTACTATCCTTATCCTTTCAAAATTCAAAAGAGTGTAGAATATTCCCTTCTAGATTATTCTTCCTACTTCATGCCATTTTGGGCTATATCCCATGATTCAATGATTGGGCTCTGAATTTTATGATCTCACCAATCCCAAAATTGATTTATTTGCCCCACCTCAAACGAAAAGACCATTTTACCCCTCTATCCAAAAACTAGGTTTTTAGACCAAAAGGTTTAATTGTCGATCACAAAAATAATCACAATGGAGCACAAATATCCTTTAAGAGAGCCATAGGGTATCAGCAGATCCGTGTATTCCCATTGTTGGTTAATAGTGCCAGAATTTTTGAAGAGGACAATAATGCTTTCTCTAGAGTTATGAAGGAAAGGCAAAAGAATTTTTCGGGTCAGGGAAAGCCATATGAGGTGCCTGCTGGTAAGGGCAAAGGGAAGTTTGTTGGTAAATTTGTTGGTGGGTCTAAGCGAAGTGGGGGAGATGCTGCAGCCAGTGTTACTTGTTACACGTGTGGAAAGGCAGGCCATAAGAGTCCAGACTGTCCAAATAATGAGAAAAAGAGATGTTACAAGTGTGGAAAAGAGGGACACATGGCTTCCAACTGTGATAGGAAGGAGGTGTTGTGCTTTAATTGTGGGGAGAGTGGACACATCAAGACACAAAGTGTCCAAAGCCAAAGAAAGAGAAGTCCATCTGGGAGAGTTTTTGCCTTGGCGGCAGTTCGGGAGGGACCCAATGCGATTAAAGGTACATGCTTCATCTATGGTACACCTTTAATTGCTATTGTTGACACGGGTGCTACGCACTCTTTTATTGCTTCTGTTTGTGCTGAAAAGTTGAAATTAGTGTTGTCTGTTATGGAGAGAGGGATGGTTATCGACACTCCAGCTAAGGGTTCGGTAACTACTTCTCTAATGTGTGCTAGGTGTCCTCTGTCAGTCTTTCGAGAGATTTTACAGTTGATTCGATTTGTTTGCCTTTGGGTGGGTTGGATGTGATTCTGGGCATGGAGTGGTTAGTAGATAACCATGTGCACATCAACTGCCCTAGTAAGTCTGTTAGTTTTCTTCTTCCTGAAGAGGAAGAGTCTGCTTTGCTGTCTGCTGAGCAATTGCGCGGGGTAATGAAAGAGGGTGGTCAGTTGTTTGCTTTGATGGCGTCCATGTCTCACGAGAACCAAGTGTGGTTGATGGGTTGCGGTGGTATGTGAGTTCCCGAAGTGTTCCTCGATGAGATTCCTAGTGTGCCACTAGAGAGGGAAGTTGAGTTTGGGATTGAGCTTGTGCCTGGCACTAGGCCTGTGTCTATGGCACCGTACCGAATGTCTGCATCTGAGTTGGCAGAATTGAAAAAGCAACTTGAAGATTTGTTAGAAAAGAAGTTTGTGAGACCGAGTGTGTCACCTTGGGGAGCTCGGTCTTTGCTAGTGAAAAAAAAAAAAAGATGGGAGTATGAGGTTGTGTGTAGACTACCGTCGGTTGAACAAAGTTACAATCAAGAATAAATATCCTCTTCCGAGGATTGATGATCCGATGGATCGGTGGTGGGTGCTAAGGTTTTTAGCAAGATTGACTTGAGGTCGGGTTATCATCGATCAAGGTGAAGGATGAAGACATCCGTAAGACCGCGTCAGGGACGAGGTATGGGCATTATGAGTACTCTGTAATGCCGTTTGGTGTCACAAATGCACCAGGGGTGTTTATGGAGTACATGAACCGGATCTTCCATAGCTATTTGGATCGGTTTGTGGTTGTGTTTATTGATGATATACTGGTGTACTCTAAGTCCGAGGAGGAACACGCAGAACACACCGAGGTTGGTGCTAGAGGTCTTTGAAAGAAAGGAAGCTTTATGCTAAGTTATCAAAGTGTGAGTTAATTTGAAAGAGGTAAGCTTCTTGGGTCACATTATCTCTGGTGATGGTATAGCTGTGGACCCAGCTAAGGTTGATGCAGTGTTGCAGTGGGAGAGCCCAAAGTCTGTGACGGAGATTAGGAGTTTCTTGGGGTTGGCTGGTTACTACAGGAGGTTTATTGAGGGGTTCTCTAAGCTAGCCCTTCCGTTGACCCAATTGACCTGTAAGAGAAGAGCTTTTGTGTGGGACGCCAAGTGTGAAGAGAGCTTCCAAGAGCTGAAAAAGAGGTTGACAACATCTCCGGTGCTAGTGTTGCCTGTGCCGGATCAACCTTTTGTTGTATACTGTGATGCGTCCAAGATGGGTTTGGGAGGTGTATTGATGCAGGATGGGAAGGTAGTTGCTTATGCATCCAGACAGTTGAGGATACATGAGAAGAACTATCTTACTCATGATTTGGAACTAGCTGCTATTGTGTTTGCGCTGAAGATTTGGAGGCACTATCTCTATGGTACCAGATTTGAGGTGTTCAGCGATCACAAGAGTTTGAGGTACTTGTTTGACCAGAAGGAGCTGAATATGAGACAGAGGCGTTGGTTAGAGTTGCTGAAAGATTACGATTTCGGCTTGAACTATCATCCCGGCAAAGCTAATGTCGTGGCTGATGCTTTAAGTCAGAAAACTTTGCATATGTCAGCAATGATGGTGAAGGAATTGGAGTTGATTGAGCAATTTCGTGATTTGAGTCTGGTTTGTGAGGTGACACGCGCAGAGTGTCAGCCGGGTATCTTCGAGGATTGATAATGACTTCTTGATTAATATCAGAGACGCCCAGAAACTGGATGTGAAACTGGTGGATTTGTTGGTTGCGGGTGATCAAGCAGTGGATGGGGATTTCAGGTTGGATTCCCAGGGAGTATTGAGATTCAGGGACAGGATATGTGTTCCTGATGATGCCGATATGAAGAGAATGATACTTGAGGAGAGCCATAGGAGCAAGTTAAGTATTCATCCAGGTGCCACGAAAATGTACCATGATTTGAAGAGACTGTTTTGGTGGCCTGGTATGAAGAAGGATGTAGCACAATTTGTATACGCATGTTTGACTTGCCAGAAGTCAAAGATTGAGCACCAGAAGCCGGCGGGGTTGATGCAACCGTTGGAGATTCCGGAATGGAAGTGGGACAGCATTTCCATGGACTTTGTGATGTGGTTGCCAAACACCGTGTGAGAGGTTTGACTCCATTTGGGTGATTGTGGATAGGTTGACCAAGTCCGCTCACTTTATTCCTATCAACATCACCTATCCACGTGCCAAAGTTGGCTAGAATATACATTCAGGTGATTGTGAAGCTTCATGGGGTTCCGAAGAGTATTGTGTCGGATAGAGACCCGCGGTTTACATCAGAGTTTTGGGGAAGCTTACAGGAGGCTTTGGGGTCCAAGCTGAGGTTGAGTTCAGCTTATCATCCTCGGATCGATGGTCGATTGCAGAGAACCATCCAGTCTTTGGAGGATCTTCCGAGAGCTTGTGTCTTTGGAGCGAGGAGGTGCGTGGGATACACACCTTCCACCGATTGAGTTCACTTATAATAACAACTACCATTCGAGTATAGGGATGGCTCCTTTTGAGGCAATTGTATGGGCGGAGGTGTAGGACTCGTTGTGTTGGCATGAGTCAGGTGAGAGTGTCGTTCTTGGACCGGAATTGGTTAGGAGACTACGAGAGAAGGTTAAGATGATCGGGAGAAAATGAAAGAGTCCTGCAGTCGGCGAGAAAAGTTATCATGATAGGAGGAGAAAGGACTTGGAATTTCAGTGGTGAGCATGTATTCTCGAGGGTCACGCCTATGACAGTGTTGGCGTGCACCAAAGCGAAGAAGTTGACTCCTAGATTCATTGGACCGCACTCAAATCACCGAGAGGGTAGGGAAAGTTGCTTATAGGGTGGCTCGCCACCTAATCTTCGAACTTGCACGATGTATTCCACGTGTCACGGCCTGGAAGTATATTCCGCATCCGCCTCATGTGATTCACATGGATGATGTAGAGGTACGTGAGAATCTCACGGTGGAGACTATGCCGGTGAGGATTGATGATAGAGAGGTGAAGGTGTTGAGAGGAAAGACATTGCATTGGTCAAAGTAGTGTGGTTGGGAGGCTGCTGGGAGAGCATGACTTGGGAGCTAGAGAGCAGGATGAGGAGTCCTATCCTGAGCTATTCGACTGTGTATGAATTTCGAGGACGAAATTTCCTAAGTGGGGGAGAGTTGTAACACCTAAATAATTTAATTAAGTAATTGATTAAATTATTTAAAGTGTTGCACTAATTTTAATTATATTGAGTTATAATGTGGTAACTATTTTGTTGTGTTAGGGAGTGGTGGAAGCGATGGAAGGAGGGTGTAAAAAGGGCCCAAACCTTTTGAGCCCAAAATATAAATAGACTAGGTTTAGTTGCATAGGAAGGAAAAGAAAAGAAAAACAACAGAAGAGGAAAAGAAGAGGGTTTGCGCCGTGGGAGAAGAAAGGAAGGAGAAGAGAGAAACTTCTCAAGGTTGCTCAAGGTAAGGGTTTTGGTCCTTTCTTTCTCAAAATTTTTCCTTTTCTATTGTGGTGATTTGCAATCCCTCATTACTTGTTGTTGATTGGTTCGCAAGTTGCTCAAGTTGCTCAAGGAGGGACACCCATCGTTAGTTGCGAAGGAGAGGGAGGGAGAGCTTGCTATTTTGGGTGATTTTGGTGTTATTGGAGTCCTACGGTTTAAATTAAGGTAAGGGTGAGCGTTTCATTTAACATAATTGGGTATGTGATGTGGTTTGTGGAGTTTCTTGATGTTGTTTAATGATTTCTGATGTTGCTTGGTAATTTTGGATGATGTTGATGAATTTTGATGATGTTAAATTGATGATATTGATTGTGTTTGAGATGACTGAGAATTGTATCATTTGGGTGTATTGATCGTGTGAGAAGGAGAGAACTCAAGGAAAGCCATGAATCGATTCCTTCTTGTGGTGTTAAGAGTCATGAATCGATTTCTTCTTGTAGTGTTAAGAGTCATGAATCGATTTCTTCTTGTAGTGTTAAGAGTCATGAATCGATTCCTCAATTGTATTGTCAAGCCAAGAATCGATTATTCTTGTTAAAAAGGAAGCAAGGAATCGATTGTTCTCTTCAAAATTCAAGGCAACAATCGATTGTTCTCTTCAAAATTCAAGGCAACAATCGATTGTCCTCTTTAAAACTCAAGGCAATAATCGATTTCTGTCTTCAAAAGAAAATAAGGCCAAAATTGATGGTTTTCTTTTCAAAACAACTTCGTTCAAAATAATCAAGTCGTGAATCAATATTTTTCACCTGTGTCTTAATTGTGTCATGCTATTAATGTTGCTGTTGTTGTCACTAAAATTGTACATAGTGCAGATTTTCCAAAAATACAAGTTGCTGTTTTGTTACTAAATTGATGCTGATTTTATAAATATATAGTGCTGTTTTTCGAAAATATATAGTGCTGTTTTCCAAAAATATAAGTTGCTGTTTTGATACTAAACTGATGCTGTTTTTACGAATATAAGTTGTTGTTTTTCAAGGATAGGAGCTGCTGTCTTCTTAATTAATATGTTGCTGTTTTACAAAATAATGTTTTCTCTAGTTTTGTTGCTGGTCAAGATATGATTGAATTGCTGTAAGAGGTTATACTACTAGTGTACTCTTTGACTATGGCTAGACTGTGGTTTACCACTAAGGCCAGAATTTCTTTCGCTGGTGTATTTACAAGGGCATCACTGAGAGCCTTGCAAATGTGGCCAATGCCTCTTGCGAGTAGTACCAGTTACCTGAGTAATCCCATAGTCAATCAGGTTACTATTTTATAATCCACAAAACTAAAAGATAACCGTAATGTATATATATATGCTTATGATGACGTGACTATATGATGTTGATGAATGTTGTGTATTTAAGATTGTGATGTGACTGACGAATGCACTCTACGAGTGTTTTATGATGACGTACCTTGAGTGGTTATTTATTTTATGATGATGATGATGAGTACTCCGAGTAAGTGTTGATTGAGTTGCACATGTGTTATAGAGTTCCATGGCATGTGCATACTATGACTACTATTGATGATGTTATGCCTTGAGTGGTTTCCTTCTATGATGAAGATATGCCTTGAGTGGTTTTTAAAGAGGATATGGTACCATCATGCATATGCCCGCGTGTGGGTTGCATTTTCATACATAATTATAACTGTGAGTTGTTGCTGTTGTGCTTTGAGCTGTTGTTGTGTATTTATGATGTGATGATGATGATGACACCTTGTGATTGTCTGTTCTCATCCCCCTATTATGTATCTGATTATGTTCCATTGAAATTCTCACCCCTTCTGCTTGGAATGTTGCTCTATTGTGGCAACGCTGCAGGTACCCGCAGTGAAGGACTTCACGCCTTATTCTTTTAGTTTTGGGATGTATTGTTGTGTCGCTCTCTGATACTGTAACACCTAGGGGCGTGGAGTTGGATAATTTGTTTAATGGTTGTATACTGCTTTTTATTTGTTACATTGAGATGTGTTTGAGAGTATTTGGTGAGTTGGTATTTATGCCGCTGCGATTGTGTTTATGAGAATGGAATTTTCCATAACTGATGTTGATTGCACAAATTTGAAGAGTGCATATTTGATGAGTTTTTTTAAGGAAGCTGTAGCATTTCTTTTCTATCAATTGAAACAATTTTATTTTTGAAAAAGAATTACTCTGATAAATGACACATAATATAAGGGTAGAAAAGGGGTGTTACAAGTGTGATCCAAGAAACCCTGACTCGGCCGAGCGTCTCAACCAAGCCTAGCCAATCCTTGGCCGTTCTCACCATTGGAACAGAAGAAGATTGGATCGCTCCCATTCTGCAATACATCACAACGGGCGAAGAGCCGACCGATCCGAAAAAGGCCAAGACCCTGAGGTTACGATCCACCAAATACTCCGTGATCGAAGGGAAATTATATCGAAGAGGATTTTCCTGCCTGCTCCTCAGATGCTTGTCGTCGGTCGAAGCCGACCATGTCTTAAGAGATATCCATGAGGGGATGTGTGGCAGCCATCAGGGCGGACGGTCCATAGCGAGAAAAGCGCTCAGAGCTGGTTACTACTGGCCGACTATGGACGAAGACGCCAAGAGGCTAGTACAGAAATGCAAGAAATGCCAAGTGCATGCGGATGTTCACGTCGCCCCCTCATCGGAGCTGCAAAGCCTCACCTCACCTTGGTCGTTCGCTTGGTGGGGGATGGATTTGCTAGGTCCTTTCCACCGCACTGTGCCGTTCAAATTCTTGATCGCGCAGCGGTGGACTACTTTACAAAGTGGATAGAGGGCAAGCCTCCGCGACCATAACCTCGGCAAAGGTCAACAAGTTCTTCGGCCGGAATGTCCTAGCCCGGTTCGGAGTTCCTCAACAACTCATAACAGATAATGGCACCCAATTCGCAGATAGAAAATTCAGAGAAATGTTGGTCGACCTAGGAGTGAAACAGCATTTCACTTCGGTCGAACACCCGCAGACGAACGGGCAAGCCGAAGCGGCCAACAGGTTCATCATGCGTGGGTTGAAGAGAAGACTGGATGAAGCTAAGGGAAATTGGGTCGAAGAGTTGCAGTCCGTTCTCTGGGCATACAGGACGACCCCCCGTCATCAACCGAGGAGTCTCCTTTCAAACTTGTCTACGGAATGGACGCTGTAATTCCCATAGAGATGAACGAGCTAAACTGGAGAACGACCAATCCCCCAACATCGGTCGACAACGACCGGGCGTTAAGTGAAGAATTGGATTTGGTCGAAGAGCTGCGCAATCAAGCATCCCTTAGAGAAGCATTGATCAAACAGAAGGTCGCTGCCAGATACAACGCCCGTGTGCAGAAAAGAGACTTTCCCATCGGACAGCTGGTCCTCAGACGTGCAGATGTTTGTAACAAGAATGCTCGTCAAGGAAAGCTCGCCCCAAATTGGGAAGGCCGGTACCGTGTCATCAACAAGACCGGCCGTGGAGCGTACGAACTAGAAACCATGGAAGGGGCGATCATCCCCAGGACATGGAATAGTGATAAACTAAAGAAGTACTACGTTTAGTACCTCATTTTTGTAATCGATCAATAATTGAATGAATAAATGTCAAGTGGGCGCTCTTTTTCCTCGTTGGGGTTTTTTACAGAGGCTCGTTCTTTAAATTATTGTGTTTTAATTACTTGCAACGAATGACCGGTCGCTCACAACGCACGTATAACGGAGCGATCGTATGGCCACCTGGTTGGTCCAAACGAACGTAGATCCCGAGCGGTCTACAACGAGCGCCACCTAGCTGGCCCAATCGAAGGTCACTGAGTCGACCTAATCGAGTGTCACCGCGTTGACCCAATCGACCGTAGGCCGCTGAGCGACCTACAAAAAGTGCCATCGAAATGGCACAAGGGTTAAGTAATAACCCACAGTCGATCGTAGGATGCCGAGCGACCTACAAAGAGTGTCGCCGAACGGCCCAAAATCGAGTCATTAAATGACCCAAGGGTCAAGTAATGATCCGCATGACCATAGGGTGCCGAGCGACCCAAAACGAATGTTTCGAAAAAGCACGAATTGGCCGACGATCGGCCTAAAACGAGTGCCTTCGAGATAAGCGGCCTACGACCGATCTATATTTCGTAACTTAGAAATGCGCGAAGATAAAAAGACGAACTAATTCAAGAAAACGAAACAAGTTAATATTCATTACAAAGCAAGACGCCCGGTCGAAGCCGGACGCCCAAATTGTTCAACCGCTCGAAGGTGGATTTGAAGTAGCAGAATTACAAGTGTTACACCGCTCGCAGGCGGGCAAAATAAAAAGTTGATCATTTCTTGGCATGGCCAAGGATCACCGACCGTTTGCGGATCATCTTGTCGTCATCATCAATCCTCGCTGGCAGGACGATTTCTTCGCCTTCGACCACACGATCGAGCTGCACCAGTCGGTCTTCATATTGGATGCCTCGGGCGACGAGCAACTTCATCTGGGCCACAGCATTGTCAAATTGGTATAGGGCCGCTCCATTTGCCACAGAAGATACCTTAGCGACCTCCTCCTGGATGGCGGCCTTCTTGACCTCGTCAAAGCGAGCGACCTCAGCTTTAAGGGTCTTCACTAGTTCAGCAAGTTCTTTATTTCTGGACCTCAGCTTGGCCTTATCTTCAATTGCCAGCTTTTTTGTCTTTCTCAGCGGCCACCAGCTTGGATTTGATCTGTTCTAGGGCGGCGATCTCAGGCTCAAGCTCTTTGAGCTTCCGCTCGGCCGCATCCCGCTCCGCTCAAGACTGAAATGGAAAATAATGTCGTGGACGACGAACATCATATATTCGGCCGAGAAGTTAGCGTAACGAGCAACTTACGTGCTTGATTGATCTTCAAATCCTTCAATGTCTTATTGGCGGACTTGAAGCGAGTCACCGCAAAAAAGTCCGGGGCTGCTTGAAGTGTACTACCTCGGCATCGCCAAGTCTTCAAGCTCGAAAATGGGGACTCAACCGGTTTCCTCCTCTCTCCTCGCCGCTTAAGCTGGGTGCAACCGTCCTTGCCTTGGGGACCGCCCCCAGCACTCCTCTCAGGTGGTTTAGGAGTATTCCGGCGTTGTTGAGAATTGGGGGCAGAAGTTTTCTTTTGAGCGCTGGCGGAGACATACTTCTCAAGGCTGAGCCAGTCTGAGGTCGACATCTTCAAAGTTTTTCCTGCATAAGACATAAGGGCGTTAGTCGACCGATCAAAGAAAAGAAATCAAATATAATAAGTCAAATTCACCGACCGAGCTCGGACACCAGCTTATCCCCTTCGAACAGACAGAACGGCCGACAGGGGATATCCCCTTCAGGATTCTGCGGCAGCAGGGCGGACAGTTCCGTGACCATGCCCAAAGTAGCGGCATCTTCCTCATCCAAGGTTGATACGGCGAAAGTGTACTCGCTCGGTTTCTTAGTAAAGTGGGCCGCCCGCCACGAGAGTGGAAAGAAAGGGGCCCCTGCTGTGCCGTCCGGAAAAATCTCCGCAATGTCTTTAGCGGCCTCCACATCAGGAATGACCCAGAAGTATTGATTTTTCCACCCGCCCGACAATGAATCCGGGTAAGCTCTGAAGAATTTGCGGGGGAACGCCTTCTGATTCTTAAAGGACACTTGTTCCTTGCGGGCCATGTTGGTGTCATACTCACCATGCCAACTCAATTCGAACAAGGTGAGAAAGAGTTTGGTTGATACATTTCGCTCCAGCCGGTCGCATAGATGCTCGAACGTCTTCATAAATCCCCAGTCGTTCGGGTGGATCTGAGATGGGGCGACGCCCAAGTATGTAAGAACGTCCTGCTGAAACGCAGTGAAAGGAGGGAGGATTCCCATCTTCTCGAAAACAACGCGATGCATGGTGAACTTAAGATTTGGAGCAACGGTCGCGATATTCTCGTCGTCCCTCATGCCCTTCACTTTCCACCCCAGCTTAGCGAAGAGGGCTTGTAGGTCGTCTAGACAGGGATGCTCCAGGCCGATAAAACTCTTGAAGGTCCTCATCTTCTCGGACACCCAGGAAATATCCTTTTCATCGATAACCGTAGCTGGCTCGGCCTCTCCCTCCGCCCGTTCGCCAGTATCTTCGTCGGGGCCGGTATTGTCTTCCACTTGTTCGCCGGCCTGTTCAACGCTGTCGCCTGCATCTTCTTTCCGGTCGGAACCCTCTCCATCGGCCGCCCGCTCTTCAACGTGGATTGGCTCGGGCTCTAGAGGATCGGCTTCCAAGTCAATCACTTCGTCATGAAGACTTCCCAAAGCGGACTGAGTGACATCGACCATTTCCTCGTCACCTACAATGTCAACCAGTTGGTCGCTTCCTTCGCCATCCCGCACAGTTGTTTGAGGTGGTGGCGGGGTGACCCATGACTCCGTGGAGGTAGATAACGAGACGCTATCGCTCGAGTCAGAGCTAGAAGAGCCGGACGGCGAAGCGTCCGCAGGAGAACGCCCCTACATTTCGAAGATTTGGGAGGGTCCGGACGATCCTCCGGATGACACTGACTCAGCCCGTTCTGGCTCTTGTGAGGGCCGCGTCGCCATAACCGCAAGACTCTGCTGGGGGGCACCAGATATCCGGGCAGTCTGCTTTGTTCTGGCCAGATCCACCTATGAAAGGGAAATCACGTCAGGTCGAACGAGCCAGCACGCTCGAGAAAGGGAGCGACGTGGTCGTCCTCCGACCGGACGCCTCCCCTTTCACGAGGCGTGGAGACTAACTAAAAGCTAAAAGTAAAGCAGTAAAATGCAGAAACTAAAAAATAAGGCTTAAATGGACGGTTTACCTGGAAGAAAAGGCCGGAGAAGAAAGGAGCGGACGAGTAACTCTGGTACAGCAACTCTCAAATCATTTGCAGAAGGCTCGGTCGGCAGCAGAGATGTGATTTTCAGGTGTAGAAGTCGTGCTGACCAAATGCCCTATTTATAGGAGGGCCCACCAGACGAAACGTCGCGGAGCTGCTGCTCGCCTTCCCCCCATCCGTTGCATGGGGAATCTCAAAAGGTATCTCGAGATACGCAAAAGTCACCTCATTCATTGCGCATTAATGGCAGGGTCGAAGCCCAAACGCCACGCGCGGTCGGCCAGCACTCCGGCCACGACTGACCTATTTCTGACGAAAGTGTAGAAACACTTCATTCCACCGGGGGCACCGATTCAAGCCTCAGCCCGCCCTGAAGCGACCTAGGCTTGGGGGGCAACTATTTCGGAGCGTATCAGCAAATACAAGGAGGTGCATTTAGAAATGGGCCAGCGGCCCAACCCAGCGAAGATGGCCCAAGACCGTGTCTTGGTCCGCAATACTCGGCGACCGGCCGTGTTTCTCGCAACGGCCAGGTCGCCCCAATAGTATAAATACCATCTCCATCCATACTGTCAGGTACGCAATTCCTACCCTGTGATACCCTGCCCGTTGGCACACTTCTGACTAGAGCGTCGGAGTGTCTTTGCAGGTACCACCCGAGGTGCTCTCAAGACCGGTCCACATTCCACGTCAACGGCCAGACGAAGGAGTAACTGACAACATCTACACTTGGTGATCAAGGTACGATCATGAAGAAAGAAATACAGTTTCTCGCACTTATGACGGATAACGGTTTGGCCTCAATCCATTTGGTAAAGTAGTCTACCGCCACAATCAAATATTTAATTTTACCTGGGGCCTTTGGGAATGGCCCTAGAAGGTCATGGTGGGGGAATGTAACGTTTCGGGGAATTCTGATCTGGGATATTCCTAGCTTGATACCCAGTAATCTCGGCCTCTAATTCGAAAATACGGAGACTCCGAGCATGCTCAGTCGCATTATGCTGAGACAGTATTTGGACTAGTTGTTGTACTGCGTCCACTGGAACCAGAAGCATTGCAGGAGGTGGTGGAAGTCGGGATCTGGCCGAGCTTCCATGAAATGCATTCCGATCTGAGAAAGGTTGGGTCACTGCTACCCCTTCAGGAGTTCCTCCTAGACGGGGTTGAGTGTGAACTGGCTGAGGTTCAACCGGCTCAATGACACTTGCCAGACGTAGACCGGACCTCAATTGAGGGGCCATTACTGATCAGAAAAGAAGGTGAAAGTAATTAAGTTCAAGTTACTCCCACTGTGGTCGCCAATGTTCAGTACCGTATCTAAGGGTCAGCCGATCCTAGACAGTAGGTAGGAGATGAGATTGATCAGTGAAGGTCACGTCCAATGTTGACAATGTTCAGTACTGTATCTAAGGGTCAGCCGATCCTAGACAGTAGGTAGGAGATGAGATTGATCAGTGAAGGTCACGTCTGATGTTGATATTCCAAGACGAGGTGGGGTGTACCTACAAAGCCACTCCGATGCTAAAGTCAGAAGTTGGAGAGTTATTGCAAGTATATGTGGTAATTAATGCGTACCTTCACCTTAGTCATAAATGCTATATTTATAGAGTCAAAGAGTGCTTGAGTGAAGGTATCTGGATTGTCTATTTTAGAGGTGCATTGTGAGCCATTGATGAGTGGACTTGGGCCTTGGTGTGTTTGGTAGCCCAATAACTTTGTTTTTGAGAGAGGGGGTGTAAATAACAAGAATACTTTTACTCCACAACAGTAATATTATCAATCTAGAAATGGTTTTATCCCAAAAATTACACTGAATCACTCCTAATTATATATAAATGATGCCCATCTCTTTTTTTTGTTACATAATAGAGAGGAGAGAGATATATGGGGTGTTAAGGAAAACTCAATGTGTTAAAAATTTAAAATAAGCAAAGGAAGAGGATGTATTGATCATCACGAGTCTAACTTATGATACTAAGAATATCTTTAGTAATTGTCACTAAATGGGCATAATAATAATTTTTCCATCAAAGAAAAAATTTGGTGACCACATCAAAGTTATATTGTGACAAGCATGTACTAACAAGTGTTTTCATTTACCTACTCACTCAGCACACAAAAACTAAATTGTGGTTAATATGTACTAACAATTGGATTATTGTATAATGGTCGCCGAAAATTTTAGTAACTATTACTAAGGATATCCTTAATATCATAAGTCAAAACCTATCATCACTATAAAAAAATTGATTTTTACCTATAGGCAAAAACTGTCACTAAATAACAAACGTAGATAAAGTTAGATTTGACATTTGCCCTCGATCAATCCTTCTATATAACAACACAAATTTTTCTGTCGGTAAGTTTAACCTACCGCCCAATATTTTTACGCACCAACATTTTAACTGTCACTATATCTTTTAGGTCAAATTACACCAGCAGTCCTTTAAGTTATTTAATTGTAACAAGTTGGTTCTTTAAGTTTTTTTACCACTTAGGTCCTTTAAGTTACATAATTTGTACACGATTAGTCCTTTTTTCATTTTTGGTTACAAAAAAAACCCAATTTGTATTAACAGATCTGACGTGGTCGTGATGGATGCTACCTATTATCTATCTTCACTACAAAAAAAAAAATATTAGCGAGGAAAATTAGCGAGGGAATCCAGGAGTGTCGCTAAAAAATCAATATTGAGGGAATTAGCGACGGAAAAGGCCGTCGCTAAAGAGGCGTTGAATTTGTTTTTTTTTAAACATTTTCGTCGCTAAAAGACAGAATTCCCTCACAAAATGGAACAGCTGTAACCCACAACAGTTAGATTTTAAATTCTGTCGCTAATTCTGACAAATTCCCTCGCTAAAACCAAAATTCCCTCGCTAAAACCACAATTCCCTCGCTAACTTTAATTAAAGTAACCGATCCATTTCTTCCTCTTCCCTCTCATTTCTCTTCTCTCACTCATTTCATTCCTTTCTTCCTCTTCCCCCTCTACGGCTCCAACACCATCACCACCCATATCTTCTCATTTTTGCCTCCACCACCGTCCACGCCACCACCACCACCATCCACGCCACCACCACCATCACAAAGGTTTGTTTTTTCTCACTCTTCTCTCTCTCTTTCTCTTTTCTCCGAAATTCCTCTCTATTTCTCTCTAATGGTTTTTCTTTTTTTCCTCACCCACAGCCACGATTTGTTTCTCACCACTTCACCGGAGTGCACATCGTCACTGAAACTCCAAAAGATCGTTGGATTCTTGACTCAAAACTGTTAGTTTTTCTTTATTTTTGATTTTAGTGTATAGGATTTGTTTTTAGAATGTTTAGAAATTGATTTGATTTTAGTGTATTTAGGATTGATTAGGATAGATATTGACATTTGTGTTTAGGAATGATTTTTGAAATGTTTAGAAATTGATTTGATTAGTATTAGTGTTTAAGAATGATTTTTATTTAGAAAGTAATAATAGTGTTTAGGAATTTGATTGAAATTTTGGAAGTTGATTGAAATATTATTTTTGTTTATAAAGTTGATTGATATTAGTGTTTAGGATTGTTATTATGTTGAATAATAATGTATGAAAAGTGTATGTTGTTGGAGATGTTAAATGAGAAGTGTATGTTTGTTAAATTGGAATTAATAATTGTTGACAAGTGTACGTTAATTTTGAAATTGAAATTGTGTTAAATAGTTGTTTTGATGTTTGATGAACCCTAGGTTAGTATATCGGATGTTTTCATTGTGTGTTGTTGATAGAAAAGGGTGAGGTGGTGTCCCTCACCCCCATATTTTGCTCGAAATCATCTCCATTGAGATAATTGCGAGACAATTCTAACAACGGTAAGGTTGGGAGTTCGAAATAACTTCCTTCACTACTTGGATGGAAAAGGGTTTTGTGTTGTCCTTGACCCCCATATTCGGCTCGAAATCATTTCCACCGAGATAATATCGATGCCACTAACTTGATATGTTATATGTTGGGAATTTTTATGGGAATCTAACTCGCTTTTTAAATGTGTGTAGATGAATTGTGATCGTACCTTGACCAATGAAGAGTTGAAGTGTTGATTGATTCGTCAAGTGGGCCGGTCGTTGAATGAGTGAAAGGACCGGTCCTGGCTTCACGCGTTGAGCACCTCGGGTGGTACCTGCAAAAACACTCCGACGATCTAGTGAGAGGTCGCTCGGGCAGATAGCACAAGGTTAGAGAACGCACACGATGCCATATGCGAATGGCGTATATATATCGCGAGGTCCGACCGTTTTGCAAAGATTTCTACGGCGAGAAGTGCGCTCAAGCGCGTATTGGGCCGATCGAGATGGGCTGGGCCGCAGGTCCAATTGCTGTTGGCAGTCCTCGTATTTGCTAATACACCCAGGAACAGTTGCCCCCCAAGCCTAGGTCGCTTAAGAGCGGGCTGAGGCTTGAATCGATGCCCCAGGAGTGAAGTTATCTTGACGAAGCGGACGCGCCGCTCGCTTTCTCGTAGAGGGCGGTGTCGGTATCGCTTGTCAACCGTCGGCCGTCTTTGTCGTGGACGGTTGGTCTTTACCGACATTTAAGATGTGACGTTTGGTGTTTCCGAGGCTGTCTGGAGACAACCATTGGTGAGAAGATGAAACGTTGTGACGACGCCGCATCCCGGTCCTCTTCGCGCATTGAGTCTGCACTATAAATAGTCCCCCTACTGAGTTCATTTCTCACACTTCCAAGAATTGCTCTGCCAGCGACCGACTCGTCTGCCGCCGACTTGCATTTATAGCTGCTTCTGTCTACTTGCGACCGATCTTCAACATCTGTTTAAGGTATGGACCGATCTTTCCCTTTACCTTTTAAGCTTCAGTTTTGATTTGGAAGTACTATGTGCTTTTTCACGCCTCGTGATAGGGGGCGTCAGGTCGAGGGATGGCCAAATCGCCCCCTCTCATGAGTGTTCTACTCGGCCGACCTGACTCGTTCCCCCTTATCACAGGTGTTTTTGCATGCCACGGACGAAGCCCGACCGCCGTCGTTCCCGGAAAACCACCGCAATCTTTCGCTACATACATGACGAGGCCGGGCGAGCCCAATTACCCCGAGGCGGAGCCTAAGTCGTCTTCGGGCGACAAAGGTTCTTGCTCTTCGAGTAGTTCCTCGAGCAGTACGAGCTCGACTTCCCATTCCTCCGGCCGAGGGTCGACCAGTACAAAGAGCTCTGGGTCAAGGTCCGTTCATTCCGGCGGCGATCAGGCAACACCCCACCGGGCGGAGAGGAAGACGTGGAGGTGGTGATCATTGATGATGAAGAGCCTAGCGCCGTCCCAGTCGCGGACGAGGAGATGGTAGAGGCCGAAGGCGGCCGAGATGAAGCGGCCCACGAGGAAGAGGTGATTCAGCCCGAAGTCGATATTTCTGGTCTGGAAGCCAACGTCGGAGGGTCGAACGAAGGGTCGGCCGAAGTCCAAGCTGATGTAGCTCGAGATATATCTGACATGTCTTGGGTGTCGGAAACTCTTCGCTCTAACAGAGCATTATTACGATCGGCCACGATGCTTTGCCCGATCTACTGAGCGCCTTGAAGACTCACCGGTGGAGGATAAGAGGCATGAAGGAGGCGAAGATATCGCGACTTATTCTCCCAACTTCAAGTTCACGATGTATCGGCTCGTGTTCGAGAAGATGAAGATTATCCTCCTTTTACCGAATTCCAACGCGGCGTCTGCGCCATATTGGGGTCGCCCTTCTCTCGAACTTCATCCAAACGCATAGGCGTTTTAAAGACTTTTGAGGTCTTTCTTGACCAGGGTGGGGTCACGGTGTCGATGATGCTTTTCTTTGCTCTCTTTGAGGTGAGTGGCAGCAGAGAGAAAGCCAACAAGGAGAAGAGGAGCAAGTCTCCTTTAAGATGCAGAAGACCCACCACCGATTTTTCAAAGCATTCCAGGAGTCGTTGGGAGCGGCCTGGAAAAGCCAGTATTTCTGGATCGTTCCCACCGAGGAGGCCGGGAAGGCCGTTTCTGAGGTTCAACCGGACGGGATGCTAGGCCCCCCTTACTTCCCAATTATGTGGAATGAGGCTCATTTCTTCAGGCGGCCGGGCGATTACATCTACTCAGTGAAAGACTTGGCGAGGAGCACCGGAGACTTTGGAGATGATAAAGTCGTTGGCGAGTATGATGCGTCCAGATCCTAAGGGCGACATACCTTGCCGACCCTTTGTCTTGTACGAAGGCCAAGACCTGGAGGCCGAGATCGGTTCGCTTTTGAACTTTTTTGTCCTTATATTCTGTTATCGATTTTTTTCTTTTAACTCATGACTCGGTACTTTGCAGAAAGAATGGCCGGCAAAAACTGGGATTTGCTCGCTTCCGTTTTGAAGCCTGAAGGAGGAGCCAAGAGGTACGAAGGTCCTCGGCCGGCGGATGCTCCAGAATCGTCTTCTAAGGTGCCCCAAACCCCCAAGAGCCAAGGGAAGAAACCGGTCAACAGGCCCCGGTCGCCTCCTCGCACCGCTGATCGCTCCCCCAAACGGGCCAAGCATGATGGTCGGGGCTCGGCCCCTGCGACGGAGGAGGTTCCTATCATCTCGCTCGAAAGCTTGGGTCCGGCCGATCTGGAACGGTACAGAAAGAAACCCATGGCGCTCTGCGCTTCTCTCTGCATGGGGGTCGAGAAATTCATGGCGGAGCTGGTGGCCGAAGCTGATGGTAATTTTATTTTCTTAGTCTTGTACTCTTCATCTTACCTTTATTCGACCGACTGACAACCCCTTGACCTGAATTTTGCAGGAAAGGACAACGCTTTAGCTGAGGCGCAGCAAAAATATGACAAGCTCGCCCAGTCGAAGAAGGAGGCCCTCAAACGGGGAGGACGGCGCGTGCAAGCTTGCAAAGAGGAACAAGGAGCTTCTTTGCTCAGTCACAACTACAAGACCGATCTCGAGGCCATGGGGAGGCGAGAGGCCAATTGGGTGGCAGAGAAGGCCGAGCTGGAGGAAAAGATCCGAATGGTGGCCCAGGCCGGTCAGGAGGCTGCAATTGAGCAATTTTACAATGCTCTTGGCCAGGCGCGGGCATTGAACCCAGACTTGGGGATCAATTTTGATGACAACATGATAAAGCCTACGCACTATGTGGAAAACAACAAGATCATGTTGCCTGCAGAAGTTGACGAGCAAGGCAATGTCGTTCGCCCGGCCACCATTCTCTTTTAAAGCCCGCCTGCGAGCGGTGTAATTTTTGTAACCGTTTAACTTGCCTTCGGGCACAACAATTTCTCTGCCTTCGTGCAGTTTTTGATCTGTGGACGCTCGGCATCGACCGGGCGTCCCTTGTTTTGTAATGACAATTCTAGTTTACTTGTTTGCTCGAATCTGCTTGCTTTACTTTACGCGCGTTGTATGTTTATTTTTCTCTAAGTCTTCGAGTTTTAAGACCGTTTGGTCATCGTCTGCGCTTATTTCGAAAGCATTCATTCTTTGACAAGTTTTAGTATCCCAACGGGTCCTTGGATCGCTCGGCGGCCTTCAAACAGGCCCTTTCGATGGCACTTATTGGGACCATACCGATGGTCGCTCGAGATAGGTCGTTTCGACGGTCCAATAGGATGGGTTATCGCTTAACCCTTAGGCCATTTCGATGGCACTCGGTTGGGACCATTTCGATGGTCGCTCGATTTAGATCGTTTCGACGACCTAGCGTTGTTGGGCCATTTTCGATGGCGCTCGTTTGAGTCAACTCGGTGACCGTCGTTTGTGCCGGCTCGGTGGCACATACCACGAATCGCCGACGACTGAGGTTTTGCGGGTTATCTAACCCTTGGGCCATTTCGATGGCTCTCGAGGTAGATCGTTTCGACGATCTAACCGACTTTGATAAATCTTCGATCGCTCCTTTGCCACGGGCAATCTTGAGCGACCGGTCATACATTCTTGCGAGCAAATAAAGAACACATCATATTTCTAAAGTCGTCGCCTCGTAAAAAAACCGATTGGGAAAAAGCGCGCACGCTTTTCATTAATAGGTCGATCATTGATTACATTCAAGTCGTTCGTTACATTCAAACGTAATATCTTCTAAGTTTCTCGCATTCCACGTTCGGGATAGTCGCCCATCCATGGTTTCCACTCGTAAGCCCCTTTTCGATCTTGTTGATGACCTGTATGGACCTTCCCAATTTGGTGCGAGCTTCCCTTGGCGTGCATTCTTGTTTCCTACGTCGGCCGTCTTAGACGCGGTGACCGACCGTGAAGTCTCTCTTTTGCACGCGAGTGTTGTACCTGGCTGTGACCTTTTGTTTGATCAATTGCTCTCTTAGTGACGCTTGGGTGCGCAGTTCTTCAATTAGGTCCAATTCTTCTCGGATAGCTCGGTCGTTGTCAACCACCGTAGGGGATTCAAGTTCTCCAATTCGGCTCGCCCATCTCTATGGGTATCACAAAGATCGCCCCATATACGATCGAGCGGGGACTCCCGATGCGTTGAGTGAGTGGGTCGCCCTGTAAGCCCATAGAACGGATTGCGACTCTTCGACCCAGATTCCTTTCGCCTGGCCGAGTCTTCGCTTCAACCCACGCAGAATTACCCTGTTGGCCCATAGAACATGGTCGTCCTGTAAGCCCATAGAACAAGTACCTTCATGAATATCTCGTAGCACATGGTCGGCTCCGACCGACGTAAGGCACCTCAATAATGGGGACGAGAACCCCTTCTATATAACTTTCCTTCTATCACGAGTATTTGGTCGCATACAGGCCGACCAATTTCGCCGCTACGGTCGCTTCGGTTCTTCACCTTCAACGATGTACCTTAAGATAGGGGCGATCCAATCTGAATCAGGATTGACACAAAGAACGGCCAGTGACTGGGTTGGCTTGGTCGACACACTCGGCCGATTTAACGTCTCCTGAATCAAACTCCTGTGATTTCCCGGAGTCTTGGTACTTGCAAGCTTTGATAATATATCCGCTCGAACATTTTCGGTCCGAGGCACATGTACCACTTCAGCTCGGTCGAACTGCTTGAGTAGTTCTCTCACTCTTGCTAGATAACTTTTCAGCACGTCGTCTTTAGCGTCATATAATTCTTTGATCTGCGAGACTACGAGTAAGGAATCTGATCTGAGTTCAACCCGGCTAACATTGAAGTCTCTGGCGAGCTGCAGGCCGGCTATACACGCCTCATATTCGGCCTGATTATTTGACGTATGGAAAGCGAAAGTCAAAGACACCTCCACAGCCAGGCCTTCAGAATTTTCTAGTATTAGGCCGGCTCCACTTCCTTTGCTGTTAGACGACCCATCTACGTGCAAGATCCAGGTCGTTTCAGCTTGATCTTCTGGGGTAGGAGTCATTTCGGCTATAAAGTCGGCCAACACCTGTGCTTTTGCGGCCGATCTGGATTCAAATTTAATGCCGAACTCACTGAGTTCCACCGCCCACTTTATCATTCGTCCCGCCAGTCCGCCGATGGAGGACTTGCTCGATTGGTGATCGGTCCTTACCACGACACGGTGGGCCACGTAAGTAGGGCCTCAACCTTCGCGGCGATCATCGAGTGCAAGAGCGAATTTCTCTATTTTCTGGTACCTCAGCTCTGGCCCTTGCAACACTTTACTAATAAAGTAGACCGGATTTTGTTTCAGCTCGCATTCTCTGACCAACACGGCGCTCAGAACTTCTTCTGTGATAGCTAAGTACAGGTACAATGTCTCGCCCGGCAACGGCTTGGTCATGATGGGCGGGCTAACCAAAGCTTGCTTTAATTCATCCAATGCACGCTGGCATCGGTCGGTCCATTCAAAGTCTACATCTTTCTTTAGGAGTTTAAACAGTGGCAGCGACTTGCAGGCCGCTTTGGGAATGAACCTGGACAGAGCGGCCACCATGCCATTCAGCTGTTGTATTTCTTTTTTTGAAGTGGGCGGCCTCATATCGGCGACCGCCCTGCACTTCTCAGGGTTTGCTTCTATCCCTCTTTCAGTCAGGTGGAAGCCCAAAAATCTGACGGCCCTCACCCCAAAGGTACACTTCTCAGGGTTCAGTCTAAGTGAGTTCTTCCTAGCTTCTTCAAATATTTCCCTGAGGTCGCTCACATGATCTGGGTCGGTTACGCTTTTAATGATCATGTCGTCCAAATACACCTCCGAGATGCGACCGATCTGCCTCTTGAAAATTTTGTTCATCATTCGCCGGTGGGTCGCGCTCCAGGCGTTCTTGAGGCCGAAAGGCATCCCCTTGTACTGAAAATTTCCCCGATCGGTCATGAAGGCTGTCTTGTGCCGATCGGGCGGATACATCGTGATCTGATTGTATCTAGAGTAAGCGTCCAGAAAAGACAGTAGTTTGTAGCCCGAGGCCCCATCGACCAATTTGTCAATGTTGGGTACGGGGAAGGCATCCTTCGGGCATGCCTTATTTAGATCGGTGTAGTCTACACACATCCTCCACTTTCCATTCTTCTTTTTAACCAGCACGACGTTGGATAGCCAGGTCGTGTATTTGATCTCTTCTATGAAATTGGCTTTTATGAGGTCCTCAACGGCCTTTGCAGCGGCTTGAGATTTTTCCTCGCTCTGAGTACGTCTTCTTTGGGTGACCGGCTTGACCCCTTCATCGACTGAGAGTTGATGGCAGGCTACTTCGAAAGGAATGTCGGGCATGTCTGATGCCTGCCATGCGAACAGGTCAGCATAGTCTCTCAAACATTGCACAAGATCTTGTTTCACTTGCTCTGGTAGGTCGCAACCGAGTTTTACCGTTTTGGATGGGTCGTCACCCAATTGAACCTCTACCAACTCTCCATGAGGCTCTGGTCTTTTCAGCCTGTTTTTCAGCTCTCGAGCCAAATCATCATCATTGTCCTGCGGGTCATTTATGCGGATCATACCGAAAGCGCCCAAATCGGCGACATTGACTTGATGGCCTTCACTAGTGCTCGAGCGTTCGGGCCACGATCTACCTCGTCACATATTTCTTGGTATAGAGCGTGGCTTCTTCTTCCGATTCAAGGTCGGCCGCCGGGGTAACCACTTGGTCGTCTTTCTTTGTAGAATTTCATTTTCGGATGCACCGTCGATGTAACTAGCCTCTAGCTTACCCAAAGTCGGCCTACCAATAATACATTGATAGCGAGGATTTGAGGGGGAGTACGAGGAGCGTCGTTTCGACCGTTCGTACAAAGTACTATCCCGGTGTCGTCACCAAACGTGACTAGCGACTCGATCGTTCCCAACGGGTAGGTGGTCGCCCCATTGAAGCCTGTTAGAGGGGTAGGCTCGGCCTGGGGAATTATCTCGCTCCGATCAACCTTTATTTTGTCAATCAAGTCTTCAAACATGATATCGGCCGAGCTACCTTGATCGACCGGGATTCTCTCGCACCTCTGTGTTTGCCATGGCGACTCACGATTACCAATGGAACATAACTATTAGGCTTGCCGTCGTATAGGTCATTGTCATCCAGAGCGAGATGAGAGTGTCCGCCGAGACCGGTGGTGGTCTTTGAAGTGGATGCGACCATTAACAACTCGTCCCACTTTCTCTTGGTGGCTTTGTTAGATTCCCTGCGATCCAGGGGGTTTCCACCATGAATAACCATCGCCACATTGCGGCCTTTGGACTGCCGAGTGTCACGATCTTCAGACCGATCCTTGTTTTGAGTGCTCTCATGGCGAGAGGCCCCTTTCCTCTGTCTGGATCAGCTTCTTTCTGCTTCTCTTGAGGTCGGTCGCCTTCCTCTGACCTCACATACTTCCCCAACTTGCCTTTCTGAATAAGCTCTTCAATATCATCTTTGAGGGCCATACAGTCGTTAGTATCGTGCCCTTTACTCTTGTGGTAGCGGCGGTATCTTTTAGTTCGGTCGTGCCCCCTTCTTGAGAACGCAGTGGATCGGGCCACTTTACCCCCACAAATTCATTGTTTTGCACTCGCTATAGATGTGCAATAGAGGAGATGGAATTGGGTCGCAGAGACTCCCACCATTCCAATGCTCTACCGCCCAATGATTGGGGAAAAAGCACGCATTTCATGGTCGGTCCCAATTTCTGCATGAATAAACAGTAGTTATTGAAGTAACGGAGATGTTTATGCGGATCCCCTCGTAGTCAAACTTGTTGAGATTGGGCGGCTTGCGGAGATCTCTTGGGATTTTGTAACGCTCGATCTCCCGGAGAGCGGGCGTGCTCGCTCGAATGCCGTTCGACCCAAAGGGTTGCATTGCGAGGCATGCCCGCGTTGCCGGCATTCCATAAAATCCTCCGGACGCGGGCGGTTGGTGGAAGTGGTGGAGGCCTTCTGGGTCGCTCGCTTTGGCCTCTCCTTGGCCGATGCGAAACGTCCCTAATTCTTCCATCTCTGTAATCTTCCAGCTCTTCGCGGGAATCCCAAGATCTCGCTTCTCGGCCGACGTGACCGGACGACTCATTGGAGGAGTAGTACGGTGGGTGAGCGACCGGTGTCGGGGCGGTAACTAGAATCTTCATAATCATAAGACATTGAGCGGCGCGCTCACGCCACGCTCGCCGAAGCGTCTGCGTGCGTTCGCTTCTTCCTGGCCGGAGAGCGATGAGTAGTGCTCTCGGCGAGAAATGCTCCTTCGAGGAGGGAGCGGTGTCTTCGCGCCGGCCGGCGGCGAGCGAGGGTTCTCCGTCTTTCCGCGGCGGCCGAATCGACCTTCTTTCATGCGAGAGAGAGATGCGCGTCTCGATCTGCGATGACTGGTTTTGTTCTCGCAAGATGCGCAAAGCGGCTTGAGTGACATGGTGCAGTAGAGGTTCTCGAATGCCCGCTTCAACCTCGGGTGGCAAGTCTCGTGAGCGGGCGGTGAACTGTTGGAGGATAGGTCTGCGCGTTGTGCAATCAAGGCTCTTGTCGCGGAAGTCCTTGAGACTCGTGGGTATGCGCCACGCCCTCGGGGGTGCTGGCTCTTTGATTCTGCCGGAGGGGTTGAGTCGAGAGGTGGCCGCGTCACGGGGCGGTCGCGTGGAGCCATGAATGAGGTAGGATAGCGCGCGGGCCTCCCATCGCGTGGTCGCCAATTGATCGTACCTTGACCAATGAAGAGTTGAAGTGTTGATTGATTCGTCAAGTGGGTAGGTCGTTGAATGAGTGAAAGGACCGGCCCACGGCACCACGCGTTGAGCACCTCGGGTGGTACCCGCAAAGACACTCCGACGATCTAGTGAGAGGTCGCTCGAGGCGGATAGCACAAGGTTAGAGAACGTGCACGATGCCATATGCGAATGGCGATATATATCTCGCGAGGTCCGACCGTTTTGCGAAGATTTGACGCCGGCGAAGTGCGCTCCAAGCAGCGTATTGGGCCGATCGAGATGGGCTGGGCCGCAGGTCCAATTGCTGTTGGCAGTCCTCGTATTTGCTAATACACCCAGGAACAAATTGGAATCAATTAAATCGTGGTTGGGTGTATGATAGGTTATATCCTGGAAGATCTTTTTTGAAAGAAACTTTTGTTAAAGGGGTTGAAGAGTTTTTATGGGTAGCGTGGCAACATGTGATGGCTAAAAATGAAGGAGGGGTTAGATGTCCATGCCTTAATTGTAACTGTGTACCTATTAGTATTGATGATGAAATTAGGGAGCACTTGTATCGTAACAGGTTTAAGCCAAATTATTTTATTTGGGAGGACCATGGAGAACGACTTCCAAATTTTGACTTAGGGGCTTCAAGTAGTTCTAGTTTTCGTGTTCCATCTAATGAGCAATTTCAGTCAATGGAAAACATGATTTGTGATGGTATGGGGGTGAATGTACCATTTGATGAGCCTCAATATGACGATCATGATGAAGCTTCAAATGAAGAAGCACAAAGATTTTATTGTGTGTTAAAAGAGGCAAACACACCGTTGTTTGAAGGGTCGCCAGAGTCAAAATTATCTATGTGTGTGAAGCTTTTAGCTCTCAAGTCCATGAGCAATATTTCTGAGTTGGGTTTAAATTTTGTGACTCAAATGATGTTGAACGGGACACCTAATAAGGATAATTTGCCAAAAAGTTATTATGAAGCAAAAATGTTAGTTTCAAAGTTGGGATTGGAATATAAGAAGATTGACTGTTGTGAGGATGGGCACATGTTGTTTCTATGAAGCAAAAATGTTAGTTTCTGTGGAAAGTCGAGGTATCGTGTTCGTAAAGGAGACAAAGGTAACTATAAACCCAGTCCTGTAAGGTCGATGTTCTATTTGCCTATTGTTCCAAGGTTGCAAAGAATGTTTGCACCGGCTGAAATTGCGAAGAAAATGACGTGGCATTATGAGAATAGACATACCTCAGATATTTTACGCCATCCATCTGATGGAGAGGCGTGGAAACACTTTGATCGAGTCCATCCGGATTTTGCCTCAGACCCACGAAATATTCGACTTGGCTTGTGCTCTGATGGATTTACTCCATATATCCAAGTATCATCTTCTCCCTACTCTTGTTGGCTGGTCATTGTTACCCCTTACAATCTTCCTCCTGAGATGTGCATGACTAAACCGTTTATGTTTTTGACTTATCTGATACCTGGCCCAAAAAATCCAAAAGCTAACATAGATATCTTTTTGGAACCTGTAATTGATGATCTCAAGAGATTGTGAATGGTGTTTGGACATATGATGCAGCAAAAAAGAAGAATTTTTTGATGAGAGTGACATTGATGTGGACAATTAATGACTTCCCAGCTTATGGTATGTTGTCGGGTTGGGGGACTCATGGTAAATTAGCATGCCCCCACTGCATGGAACACACAAAAGCGTTTACGCTGAAGTACGGGGGAAAAAGTTCTTGGATTGACTCGCATCGTAGATTCTTACCGCCAGATCATGTGTTAAGAAAGAACACGAGGGCATTCAAGAAAGGGGTAGTTGAAAGAGATGGCCCACCGCCTTTGTTGACATCAGATGAAATATGGAGTAGAGTTATGAATTTTCCACAAGCCACAGAGGTAGGTGAGCTCCCCCGAGTGGATGGATATGGATGGGATCATAACTGGACAAAAAGAAGCATATTTTGGAATCTCCCATATTGGAAAGATAATCTATTGAGACACAATCTTGATGTTATACTGCTTGAGAAGAATTTATTTGACAACATATTTTACACTGTGATGAATGTGAAAGATTGAACCAAAGACAACAATAAGGCTAGATTAGATGCCACTCTATACTGTAGCAATGCCAAGATTCGATCTAATTTGAATTTGGTGCCATTGGCTAATGGAAAAATGCTAAAACCCAAAGCCAATTATTGTCTAACACCCGAAGAAGCAAACGATGTTTGTCGATGGTTGAAAGGATTGAGGATGCCAGATGACTTTTCCTCTAATCTTGCAAGATGTGCAGATGTGAATACCGGGAAGATTCATGGGATGAAAAGTCATGATTGTCATGTATTCATGGATTGTTTGCTTCCAATTGCTTTTAACTCATTGCCAAAGTGTGTTTTGGAACCACTAACTGAAGTGAGCCAATTTTTTAAGAATTTATGTTCTTCAACATTGAGAAAGAATGATCTTATTAAGATGGAGCAGAATATTCCTTTCATTATCTGTAAGTTGGAGAGAATACTTCCTCCTGGTTTCTTTGATTCGATGGAGCATCTCCCGGTTCACTTTGCGTATGAAGCATTGCTTGGTGGACCCGTTCATTATAGGTGGATGTATCCATTTGAGAGGTAATTATGAATTTCAACATTTTAATTAAATTGCATATTTAGTATGACTATTTGTTTAATTAACTCCACTTCCTCCATACTTTTAGATTAATGGGTGATTATAAACGATCTGTGAAGAATAAAGCTAGAGTCGAAGGATCTTTTTGCGCAACTTACTTGCAGTGTGAAACCATTTATTTATGTTCTCATTATTTCAACAACTTTATGTTGTCAACAAATAATAGAAACGAAATAGAGGTTGAAGAAGATAGACACTCACTCACTTTATCTGTGTTTAACAAACTGGTTGCCTAGGAAAGAAGAAGACTCATTGGTTGTCACAAAAGGAGTGGACATCAGCACATGTTCATGTCTTGATCAATTGCACTGAAGTTAAACCATATGTTGAGTAAGTATGCTTCAATTTAGTCTTTAATCTATACACCTTTAGAGTATGAAGTTAAATCATGGTTTGATCAACTTTCAATTACACCATTTGAGCATTCTTACAAATTGAGGGTATATCGCCGAAGACTCTTACTGTTCATATACATGAAAGTTTTCAATCTGGTTTAAGGCTAGAGTAAGTAAATAAAATAATATTTTAATGCCAAACGTTTAAAGTAGATATGAGAATTACTTATTTTTTCCATATGTGATTAATTAGGTTTATGAAGCGGAACCAACTCCCTAATCCAACACTTGAGGAACTTAGCTAAAGGTCCTTTTCGTGAAGTTAATGAGTGGTGTATATGTTAAAGGGGAAACAGGAGGGGGTGAAGATGACTACTACGCTGTCATCCAACACATATATGAGCTTGAATACTTGTATTTATACTATGAAAAGAGAATAGTTTTGTTTTATTGCAGTTGGTTTGGTCCATCGGTTAAAGGAACAAAATTGAATCCAAAATGTAATACGGTCGACATTCAAACATGATATCGGCCGAGCTACCTTGATCGACCAGGATTCTCTGCACCTCTGTGTTTGCCATGACAGCTCTGATTACCAATGGAACATAACTATTAGGCTTGCCGTCGATAGTCGTCGTCCACCGAACGAGATGGGGGTGCGCTCGAGACCGGTGGTGGTCTTTGAAGTGGATGCGACCATTAACAACTCGTCCCACTTTCTCTTGGTGGCTTTGTTAGATTCCCTGCGATCCAGGGGGTTTCCACCATGAATAACCATCGCCACATTGCGGCCTTTGGACTGCCGAGTGTCACGATCTTCAGACCGATCCTTGTTTTGAGTGCTCTCTATGGCCGAGGCCCCTTTCCTCTGTCTGGATCGACTTCTTCTACGCTTCTCTTGAGGTCGGTCGCCTTCTCTCGACCTCACATACTTCCCCAACTTGCCTTTTTACGAATAAGCTCTTCAATATCATCTTTGAGGCCATACTGATCGTTAGTATCGTGCCCTTACTCTTGTGGTAGCGGCGGTATCTTTTAGTCGGTCGTGCCCCCCTTCTTGAGCACGCAGTGGATCGGGCCACTTTACCCCCACAAATTCATTGTTTTGGCACTCGCTATAGATCTGTGCAATAGAGGAGATGGAATTGGGTCGCAGAGACTCCCACCATTCCAATGCTCGGCCGTCCAATGATTGGGGAAAAAGCCTGCATTTCATGGTCGGTCCCAATTCTCTCAGAATGCCAGTGAGTTATTGAAGTAACGGAGATGTTTGTCTGGATCCCCTCGGCCGTCAAACTTGTTGAGATTGGGCGGCTTGCGGAGATCTCTTGGGATTTTGTAACGCCTGATCTCCCTGGAGAACGGGCCGTGCTCGTTCTGAATGCCGTTCGACCCAAAGGGTTGCATTGCGAGGCATGCCTCGTTGCCCGGCATTCCATAAAATCCTCCGGACGGGCCAGTTGGTGGAAGTGGTGGAGGCCTTCTGGGTCGCTCGCTTTGGCCTCTCCTTGGCCGATGCGAAACGTCCCTAATTCTTCCATCTCTGTAATCTTCCAGCTCTTCGCGGGAATCCCAAGATCGCTTCTCGACCGACGTGACCGGACGACTCATTGGAGGAGTACGGTGGGTGAGCGGCCGGTGTCGGGATTTCGGTAACTAGAATCTTCATAATCATAAGACATTGAGCGGCGTCTCACGCCTGCTTTCGCTTTCGGGGCGTCTGCGTGCCCTCGCTTGGCGGCCGAGAGCGATGAGTAGTGCTCTCTCGGCGAGAAATGCTCCTTCGAGGAGGGCGGTGTCTTGCGGCCGGTCGGTGGCGAGCGAGGGTTCTCCGTCTTCGCGGCGGCGGCCAAATCGACTTCTTTGCGAGAGATGAGCGCGTCTCGGTCTGCGATGACCTGGTTTTTGTTCTGCAAGATCTGCAAAACGGCTTGAGTGACATGGTCTGGTAGAGGTTCCTGAATGCCCGCTTCAACCAGCTCGGGTGGCAAGTCTCCAGGAGCGGGCGGCTGAACTGTTGGAGGATAGGTCGCGCCGTTGTGCATGAAAGGCTCTTGTCGCGGAAGTCCTCGAGACTCGTGGGATCATGACGCCACGCGCCTCCAGGGTCTCGCTGGCGATTCGCCGGAGGGTTGAGTCGAGAGGTGGCCCGCGTCTGGGGCCGGTCGCGTGGAGCCATGAATGAGGTAGGATAGCGCACGGGCCTCCCACTGTGGTCGCCAATTGATCGTACCTTGACCAATGAAGAGTTGAAGTGTTGATTGATTCGTCAAGTGGGCCGGTCGTTGAATGAGTGAAAGGACCGGTCCTGGCTTCACGCGTTGAGCATCTCGGGTGGTACCTGCAAAGACACTCCGACGATCTAGTGAGAGGTCGCTCGGGCAGATAGCACAAGGTTAGAGAACGTGCACGATGCCATATGCGAATGGCGTATATATATCCGCGAGGTCCGACCGCTTTGCGAAGATTTCGGCGGCGAAGTGCGCTCAAGCGCGTATTGGGCCGATCGAGATGGGTGGGCGCGAGTCCAATTCTTTGTTGGCGATCCCTCGTATTTGCTAATACACCCGGGAACAAATTGGAATCAATTAAATCGTGGTTGGGTGTATGATAGGTTATATCTGGAAGATCTTTTTTGAAAGAAACTTTTGTTAAAGGGGTTGAAGAGTTTTTATGGGTAGCGTGGCAACATGTGATGGCTAAAAATGAAGGAGGGGTTAGATGTCCATGCCTTAATTGTAACTGTGTACCTATTAGTATTGATGATGAAATTAGGGAGCACTTGTATCGTAACAGGTTTAAGCCAAATTATTTTATTTGGGAGGACCATGGAGAACGACTTCCAAATTTTGACTTAGGGGCTTCAAGTAGTTCTAGTTTTCGTGTTCCATCTAATGAGCAATTTCAGTCAATGGAAAACATGATTTGTGATGGTATGGGGGTGAATGTACCATTTGATGAGCCTCAATATGACGATCATGATGAAGCTTCAAATGAAGAAGCACAAAGATTTTATTGTGTGTTAAAAGAGGCAAACACACCGTTGTTTGAAGGGTCGCCAGAGTCAAAATTATCTATGTGTGTGAAGCTTTTAGCTCTCAAGTCCATGAGCAATATTTCTGAGTTGGGTTTAAATTTTGTGACTCAAATGATGTTGAACGGGACACCTAATAAGGATAATTTGCCAAAAAGTTATTATGAAGCAAAAATGTTAGTTTCAAAGTTGGGATTGGAATATAAGAAGATTGACTGTTGTGAGGATGGGCACATGTTGTTTCTATGAAGCAAAAATGTTAGTTTCTGTGGAAAGTCGAGGTATCGTGTTCGTAAAGGAGACAAAGGTAACTATAAACCCAGTCCTGTAAGGTCGATGTTCTATTTGCCTATTGTTCCAAGGTTGCAAAGAATGTTTGCACCATTTGAAAATTGCGAAGAAAATGACGTGGCATTATGAGAATAGACATACCTCGGATATTTTCGCCATCCATCGATGGAGAGGCGTGGAAACACTTTGATCGAGTCCATCCGGATTTTGCCTCAGACCCACGAAATATTCGACTTGGCTTGTGCTCTGATGGATTTACTCCATATATCCAAGTATCATCTTCTCCCTACTCTTGTTGGCTGGTCATTGTTACCCCTTACAATCTTCCTCCTGAGATGTGCATGACTAAACCGTTTATGTTTTTGACTTATCTGATACCTGGCCCAAAAAATCCAAAAGCTAACATAGATATCTTTTTGGAACCTGTAATTGATGATCTCAAGAGATTGTGAATGGTGTTTGGACATATGATGCAGCAAAAAAGAAGAATTTTTTGATGAGAGTGACATTGATGTGGACAATTAATGACTTCCCAGCTTATGGTATGTTGTCGGGTTGGGGGACTCATGGTAAATTAGCATGCCCCCACTGCATGGAACACACAAAAGCGTTTACGCTGAAGTACGGGGGAAAAAGTTCTTGGATTGACTCGCATCGTAGATTCTTACCGCCAGATCATGTGTTAAGAAAGAACACGAGGGCATTCAAGAAAGGGGTAGTTGAAAGAGATGGCCCACCGCCTTTGTTGACATCAGATGAAATATGGAGTAGAGTTATGAATTTTCCACAAGCCACAGAGGTAGGTGAGCTCCCCCGAGTGGATGGATATGGATGGGATCATAACTGGACAAAAAGAAGCATATTTTGGAATCTCCCATATTGGAAAGATAATCTATTGAGACACAATCTTGATGTTATGCACACTGAGAAGAATTTATTTGACAACATATTTTACACTGTGATGAATGTGAAAGATTGAACCAAAGACAACAATAAGGCTAGATTAGATGCCGCTCTATACTGTAGCAATGCCAAGATTCGATCTAATTTGAATTTGGTGCCATTGGCTAATGGAAAAATGCTAAAACCCAAAGCCAATTATTGTCTAACACCCGAAGAAGCAAACGATGTTTGTCGATGGTTGAAAGGATTGAGGATGCCAGATGACTTTTCCTCTAATCTTGCAAGATGTGCAGATGTGAATACCGGGAAGATTCATGGGATGAAAAGTCATGATTGTCATGTATTCATGGATTGTTTGCTTCCAATTGCTTTTAACTCATTGCCAAAGTGTGTTTTGGAACCACTAACTGAAGTGAGCCAATTTTTTAAGAATTTATGTTCTTCAACATTGAGAAAGAATGATCTTATTAAGATGGAGCAGAATATTCCTTTCATTATCTGTAAGTTGGAGAGAATACTTCCTCCTGGTTTCTTTGATTCGATGGAGCATCTCCCGGTTCACTTTGCGTATGAAGCATTGCTTGGTGGACCCGTTCATTATAGGTGGATGTATCATTTTGAGAGGTAATTATGAATTTCAACATTTTAATTAAATTGCATATTTAGTATGACTATTTGTTTAATTAACTCCACTTCCTCCATACTTTTAGATTAATGGGTGATTATAAACGATCTGTGAAGAATAAAGCTAGAGTCGAAGGATCTTTTTTGCAACTTACTTGCGAGTGTGAAACCATTTATTTATGTTCTCATTATTTCAACAACTTTATGTTGTCAACAAATAATAGAAACGAAATAGAGGTTGAAGAAGATAGACACTCACTCACTTTATCTGTGTTTAACAAACCTGGTTGCCCCTCGGGAAAGAAGAAGACTCATTGGTTGTCACAAAAGGAGTGGACATCAGCACATGTTCATGTCTTGATCAATTGCACTGAAGTTAAACCATATGTTGAGTAAGTATGCTTCAATTTAGTCTTTAATCTATACACCTTTAGAGTATGAAGTTAAATCATGGTTTGATCAACTTTCAATTACACCATTTCAGAGCATTCTTACAAATTGAGGGTATATCGGCCGAAGACTCTTCTGTTCATATACATGAAAGTTTTCCAATCTGGTTTAAGGCTAGAGTAAGTAAATAAAATAATATTTTAATGCCAAACGTTTAAAGTAGATATGAGAATTACTTATTTTTTTCCATATGTGATTAATTAGGTTTATGAAGCGGAACCAACTCCCCTAATCCAACACTTGAGGAACTTAGCTAAAGGTCCTTTTCGTGAAGTTAATGAGTGGTGTATATGTTAAAGGGGAAACAGGAGGGGGTGAAGATGACTACTACGCTGTCATCCAACACATATATGAGCTTGAATACTTGTATTTAGACTATGAAAAGAGAATAGTTTTGTTTTATTGCAGTTGGTTTGGTCCATCGGTTAAAGGAACAAAATTGAATCCAAAATGTAATACGGTCGACATTCAAATGGATAAGAGGTATAAGCTTTATGATCCTTTTATCATGCCTGAAAATGTGAGACAGGTGTATTATGTTGCATACCCATCAACTCGCAAAGGATGGTGTGTTGCAATTAAGACAAAACCACGGGGTCGCATTGAAGCCACTGATGTGGGGGATGAGGTTCCTTATCAAGTGGATGAAATGTCAGGTGTCAATGAGGTAATTGAAATTGAACCAATCAATACCTTATGTGATGATCGACACCATATTGAAGAAGTTGAACCGGTATTAGAAGAAGAAATTAGAGAATATGAAGAAGAGGAACAAGATGAAGAAGAGGAACAAGATGAAGAAGATGAAGAATATGAAGAATTTGATTAGTTTGAATAGTATTAACTCCATGGATCTATGTGATGATCGACTCCATTGTTGTCTTTAAATGTTGTTGTTGTTGTCTTTTTATAGTATTAATTCCATAGATCTATTGTTGTTGTTATTAGTTTGAATAGTATTAATTTATGGTTCTATTAGTTTGAATAGTATTAATTCTATGGATCTATTGTTATTGTTGTCTTTAAATTTATATATAGTATTAATTTTAAAGATATATATTGATCGTTCCTGATCTATCGATGTTGTGATGCTGATGTAGTCCTTTAGCTCGGTCGTTGATGGTGTTGATGTCCTTGAGTCTGGGTCGCCTCGGGTGGTACCTGCGAAAGCACTCCGACGCCCAAGTCAGCAGTGAACAGTGAATAGGACCACAAGTAATAATGACGTACCTCATTCCTTGGGATTCGTGCCATACTTATAGCCAAAGTATTGGGCCATATTGGGCCTATTGGATTGCATTGGGCCTTGAGTCCACTCCACAACAGTTGCCCCCCAAGCCTGGGTCGCCAATAGGCGGGCTAAGGCTTGATTCCCTGCCCCCCAGTGGTGCCGTGGAAGACCGAGTCATAAGGAGTGACTTAGCGCGGCCTATTCGAGGCTCAATTTGTTGCCCCCTGTCTGGCTTCGCGCGGCCGACCAGCAGGGAGTGGCTAGTCGTAAACGGACGCAGCCACTCATGTGGGAATGTGATCCAATTGGTCGGGACTCGGCCGACCCCCTTAGCTTACGGAGGCTACTCGGATCTTGCTCGTCTTAGGATGTGCGATCATTTTCAGGTTGCTCAAATTCGTTCAAGTTTTGTCACGCATTGCCTATAGAATTGTTTTGAGCTTGCTTGATCGTGATCTCGATGGACCGCTATCGTAGTGGACTTGTTCGACGCGTTGCGCGACTTTTGGCAACAGGTCTACTAGACTCGTTCTAGGCGGCCCTCGTTGCGATAGTTGTAGCCGGTCTCTTCTGGCCATGTTCGTTACAGACCATTCGTTGGCTGCCTTTGTGTAGGTCGTTCGACGTCCTACTCTCGTTGTAGACCGCTCGGGGTCCATGCTTGTTCGTGGGTCATTCTTTGACCCTCGGTCCACACGGTGGCACTCGGTTGTAGGCCGCTCGGGGCCTACGTTCTTTGTAGACCGCTCGGGGTCTACGCTTGTGCCGTTCGATGGCGTTTGATCGTGCCAACACGGTGGCATCGGTTGCCAGGCGCTCGGGGCCTCGTTCTTTGTAGACGCGCTCGGGTCTCACGCTTGTGCCGTTCGGCGACACTTGATCGTGCAACACGGTGGCACTCGGTTGTAGGCCGCTCGGGGCCTGCGTTCTTTGTAGACCGCTCGGGGTCTACGCTTGTGTCGTTGATCAGCGGTCGTACGCGGGTCAAAATAATTATAAAGTATTCAAATATAGTATCAAGGTAAGTTAACCTTGGTCGTCTCACGAGGATCTCTAATTTCAAATTACCAAAATCAAGAACAAAGTTAACTTGATAAAAGGGGTTTTTAGGAAAAGAGTTTGATGTTTAATGAAGGAAAAAACAATTAAAGATAGACAATCAATCTATTGTTTCGGGTGTGTTTCTCGGATTTATCATCGGTTCTAAAATAAAGATTTGTGCAAGGTTTGATAACTCTTGATTGATCATAAACTAAGTGAACAAGCGTCGATCGGTTTATATGAATTCTACGATTTTAAAGCAAGCGTCAAAAGCGAGTGTGTTCAATCAATCGTGATAGTGAACAAGCGCCACTAACACAATTAACATCATAAGCGAATTCTTTCAATCCTATAAACAAGCGTCATAGACTCTATCAATTCCTATCCAAACTAGATTAAACAAGCGATAAAATAGTTTGAATAATGAAAGTTGCAAAAGCAGAATCATGATTAAGTGATTAAGCAAAAGCTGAATCATAAAACGAATCACATAAGCAAATCACAGAGTTTGAGTAATTAAGCAAAACACAAACCGAATTTGCAACAAAAATTACGGAGATGGAATTGATAGAGAAAGAATTAAAACCATAAAAACTAAATAAACATTAAGCACTGAACCTCAAAATCCTTACAAAGAACACACCTTCACCAATAGATTGATCTAGGGTCTTAAGCTTCCATGGAGGTTAAAGCACAAAACGTAAAATTGAAAGTAGGAATGTGTAAGATGATTCAAGACGGCTGCTCCAGCCAAGTCTATAAGAATAAAACGAAAAACCTAATCCCTTAATGGGTTCTTGGATAAAAGCCCGTTAACAAACTAATATTTGGCCCGAAACCCGTTTTACATTAAACTGCTTCGGTATTTTGCAGTTTTGGCCTTCAGTACTTCCGAATTGGGTTTCGCGCTCAACAGAAGAATTGTAGCTCTGTTCCTTAGCTTTCCAACGCATACTTGCACGCCTCAATCGGATAAACGAGGCCAAAGTTATGACCTGCAGAGTAGACAGGGTTCAATATGCAATAAAAGTATGAATTAAGCAATAAATTGCTATCTTTGCTCAAATAAGACCCAAAGTCTAGAAACGTGCTAAGACTTAAATATTAGGCACAGAACACAATTAAAAACACTAAGTGAAAAGCTATAAAGAGTACATTAAAATGCACTGATCAAATTCCCCCACACTTAAGCTTTTGCACTCCGGGCAAAACACACAAAACAAGACAAAAGCAAAACATGAGTTTCCAATGAACCCAAAGAATGCAAAGTCATAAGAGAGATGCTTTTCATAGGATTCTAGGAGAATGACATTCAGAGATAGCACTTGATTGCAATCGAGGTAAACAAGAGGATAGAGCACCAACGAGTGAATCATAAGTGATGAGTCCTCACAGGATTTATATAAGTAATGCTCTCAATCACTCAAGTGTCTAGGCTTGTGTTTACTCTCATATATATAATAAGCACATCAATGAAAGTTAGCACTACCATATGCTTGACAAGCTTCTAACATCCACACTTAAGAACACATGCACATAAGATCAAAAGGTCTTTATAAGGGTTGTAATGGGGCCAAGGTCAAGGTGGAATAATCCTAAGGGGGAACTAAGCTAAAAAGAATCAAAGATGGCAAAGAAGCAGTGAAAATCAATTGTAATGTGAGCATGAGAGGGTCCAATTTGAACAAGATATGACAAACTTCTCTATTTTTGAGACTTCTCTCCATAACTCTCTTCACACAACATTCACTCTCCTTGATACAAAGATAAAAATAAAAAGACATCTACAATTTTTTTTTCTTCTTTTTGATTTTTTTTCTTTTTGACTTTTTTTCTTTTTTTTTTCTTCTTCATTTTTCATTTTTTTTTTCTTTTTGAAGAGTATTTTTCTATACAAATGTACTTGCCAAACTTTCCATTGAAAACCCAAGAATCAACCCGAACCACAATTACACAATTTGGACACCCCCGCACTTATGGATATGACAATTTTCAAATCAAAGCTCCTTCACCCTCTAAGATTGGGTAATATCATTGTTTTTCTCTTTTAGGCTTGTAATGAGCTATAAAACAAAGAATGGGATAAAAAGGCTCGAGAGAGGGCTTACACAAAGGGATAAATTCAGGGGTAGGCTTATTTGGCTAGTAGCTAAGAAAAACAGAATTGCCTAGATCATTTCAAACATGCATGTGAACAAGTGTTTCAACAAGAATCGAGTCAAGTTCTAGAGTAACTAACAAACATGAGTGAGTCACACACAAGAAAAGAGAGAATGGAAAAATGTGGTCCATCCATAAAAAGGCTCAATTCTCACCAGGGACAATGACTATCACAAATGATGCAGTAATTAGTGCTCATACCCAACTTATTATACCAAGAGCAACAAGAGATCAATCAAATCATGTCAAATCATCCATGGTCCTAGAATAGTCAAAATCACTCACAACTTGTACAAACATAGAATTCATGGAAAAATATGCAACAATTTTTTTCTTTTTTTATAGTTAAAAATTAAAAACATAAAAACAAAAAGACACACCCCCACACTTAAATCACACATTGTCCTCAATGTAAGCAACATGTATAACTTAAGGATAAGGAAAGAAAACTCCCTCTTGAAGGTGGAGAACTTGAATCTTGTGTGTGGTTGGTATTTGGTAGTGCAAGCTCTTTTATGGTTACCGCACACATGTTTGGTCACCTTTTTCTTCCATACATCCAGAATCAAGAGGCTGAGTTGTTGTTGTGTTTGCCACACTTTCTTACTAAGAATGTCCGCTAATGTCCATCCGATACCTTTTCTATGTTCCCTTAAAATTGGCGGTAGCTTTTCCTGTTCAGAGTCAAGGATAGCTGAAATAATCACATGAAAAATTTCACTTCCCTTTAAATGTGCGCATTTAGAGTTCTCAGAGAGTTTTTTAAGCTCTACAACATGTGGCTGCTCCAAGGAAGTAACAGTTACATCCACAACATCATCTATGGAAAGTGTATCAACCTGCAAAGTATTTTCAATCTCAACACAAAGAGAAGGATTATTAGAACATGTATAATCAACCAAACCATCAAGCAATTCCATTTTACAAAGGGAATGTTCTTCCATGGGGTGTTTTTTAGTCATTACTTCTATTTGAGGGGAAGGTGGTGGTGGTGTGTATTGCTCATTACCAACATGTTCAAGCAATCTTGTTATTTTTCGGAACAAGCGATGTAGATACCTCGGAGTTTCAACAACGATGAGTTGCCTTTGAAAATGGGAGTATTTGGCACATTAGGATTCACTACTTCATGGTCAGGCAGTTGGTTTGATCCTTGGGCCTGCATCTGATTAACTACAGTGGTTAACTGTCCAAATATTATCTCCAATTCCCTAAGTGTGGAATCTGTTCTTTGTTGGAATATAAGATTTTGAATAGCCATCTGTTTAACAAGATCCTCTAGTGAGGTCCATAAATATCGACCATCTCATAGTCAACAAAATCAGAATCAGAATAGAAAAAAGAAGAATCGCTAAACATTAGGTAAATCAGAAAAATATCAAAATAAATGGACCAAATCAGAAAATTGAAACTAATGCTAAAATTAAGGCAGAAAATAAAAAACGAATTAACTCTAATCTAAAAAAAATAAAAACACCACTACAAATCTAATAAAATCATAAGAAACATATACGATTTTTTTGGATTTTTTGTGGAAATAAAAAATTAAAATAAATAAAAATAAAGCGCAAAAGAAGGAAATTCGGATTTTTCGGCCTTAGCTCCCAAAGGAGTCCTGCTCCTTGATTTTTGTGATTTTTCTGACCAATTTTTTGAGCAATGAGGAATTCGCTGAAAACCGCTTTTTTTTTCTTCTCCGTCCTATGATAGAACCGAAAGATGCCGAAACTAATAGAACCTGTAAGTGCAAGAAACAAAACTAAAAAAAAAGGTTAGTGGTTAGTGAGGTTCTTAAGCCGTAATTCCTAATTAGAGGTCCCCGACATGGCGCCAATTTGATTGATCGTGGTCAATGCACGCGGTCAAAATAATTATAAAGTATTCAAATATAGTATCAAGGTAAGTTAACCTTGGTCGTCTCACGAGGATCTCTAATTCTGAAATTACCAAAATCAAGAACAAAGTTAACTTGATAAAAAGGGGTTTTTAGGAAAAGAGTTTGATGTTTAATGAAGGAAAAAACAATTAAAGATAGACAATCAATCTATTGTTTAAGGGTGTGTTTCTCGGATTTATCATCGGTTCTAAAATAAAGATTTGTGCAAGGTTTGATAACTCTTGATTGATCATAAACTAAGTGAACAAGCGTCGATCGGTTTATATGAATTCACACGATTTTAAAGCAAGCGTCAAAGCGAGTGTGTTCAATCAATCGTGATAGTGAACAAGCGCCACTAACACAATTAACATCATAACCGAATTCTTTCAATCCTATAAACAAGCGTCATAGACTCTATCAATTCCTATCCAAACTAGATTAAACAAGCGATAAAATAGTTTGAATAATGAAAGTTGCAAAAGCAGAATCATGATTAAGTGATTAAGCAAAAGCTGAATCATAAAGCGAATCACATAAGCAAATCACGAGTTTGAGTAATTAAGCAAAACACAAACCGAATTTGCAACAAAAATTACGGAGATGGAATTGATAGAGAAAGAATTAAAACCATAAAAACTAAATAAACATTAAGCCTTTGAACCTCAAAATCCTTACAATGAACACCCCTTCACCAATAGATTGATCTAGGGTCTTAAGCTTCCATGGAGGTTAAAGCACAAAACGTAAAATTGAAAGTAGGAATGTGTAAGATGATTCAAGACGGCTGCTCCAGCCAAGTCTATAAGAATAAAACGAAAAACCTAATCCCTTAATGGGTTCTTGGATAAAAGCCCGTTAACAAACTAATATTTGGCCCGAAACCCGTTTTACATTAAACTGCTTCGGTATTTTGCAGTTTTGGCCTTCAGTACTTCCGAATTGGGTTTCGCGCTCAACAGAAGAATTGTAGCTCTGTTCCTTAGCTTTCCAACGCATACTTGCACGCCTCAATCGGATAAACGAGGCCAAAGTTATGACCTGCAGAGTAGATAGGGTTCAATATGCAATAAAAGTATGAATTAAGCAATAAATTGCTATACTGCTCAAATAAGACCCAAAGTCTAGAAACGTGCTAAGACTTAAATATTAGGCACAGAACACAATTAAAAACACTAAGTGAAAAGCTATAAAGAGTACATTAAAATGCACTGATCAGTCGTTCGACGACACTTGATCGTGCCAACACGGTGGCACTCGGTTGTAGGCCGCTCGGGGCCTGCGTTCTTTGTAGACCGCTCGGGGTCTACGCTTGTGTCGTTCGACGACACTTGATCGTGCCAACACGGTGGCACTCGGTTGTAGGCCGCTCGGGGCCTGCGTTCTTTGTAGACGCGCGGGGTCTCACGCATGCCGCTCGGCGACAACGATCGTGCCAACAACACGGTGGCACTCGGTTGTAGGCCTATGGCCGCTCTGCTGCTGCTCGCATGGCGAGCGACCAATCATACATTGCATGCGAAATAAATTACAAAGTACGACGTTTAAAGGTCGGGCCTCAGTAAAAAACCCTGGTGGGGAAAAAGAGCGCCCGCCTGACATTTATTCATAGATCGTTAGTCTGTGTTGTTATCACAAGGACTGTCTTGTTCTTCAAGCGACCTATCCTGCTCTTCTCTGGGCCGCGCACGGGCGGCCCTTCTAGCAAACAGTGTTTCTTCATAGGCCATATGATCGTTGGCCCTTCGTAGGAACATGGTCAGATCCATGTAATGATTTAGGCCGAATTCTTCTGCAAAGCTGTGGTCCGGTCTGATACCACGTTTGATATACTTTAGTTTATCTCCGTCCGTCAGGTCGCGCACCTGATCGGCCTCGGCATTGAATCGTTCTATGTACTGTCTCAATGATTCATTGTCCCCTTGGATAATCGTATCCAAGTGCTCTTCATGCCGTTCTAGGCATCTGTTGGCCGTGTAGTTGGCCAAGAATGTTCTGACCAGGCCGTCCCAAGAAGAGATGGTGTTGGGCGGCAGGCTCTCCCACCACTCCAGCGCTCGCTCCTCGAGCGACTGTGGAAAGAGTCTGCACTTCATGGTCGTTCCTAGCTCCCTATAGCTGCAGTAATTGTTGAAGTACCTTAAGTGTTTGTCTGGATCCCCACGGCCGTTGAATTTGTTCAAATTGGGGGGTTTCCTCAGGTCTCTGGGGATACGGTAACAATGAATCTCCCTCGAGAATGGCCCATGACCGGTTGCTAATTCTCTCGCCCCAAAAAGCTGCAAGGCATGGTGCGCTTCATTGGCGCAAGACTCAGTATAGTCCTCACTTGACTATTTGACCATACAACGGAGGCGTATGGGACGAGCGCCTCTATGTCGCTCGAGCTCACGCGCTTCTCGGCCAGAAGGAGGCGTCCCCCGATCTCCCTTTACGGTAGTTATCCAGCTCGTGATGAGAGTTCCACGACCGGCCTCTTGATCTGCGAGAACCGGAGGACTCGTACGAGGAATACCTTGTGGGCGAGCGGTCCGATTCCGGATTATAGCTAGAATCTGCGTAATCTTGGTCAGGAGAACAGCGACTACGCACGCCCCTTCGAGCGGGGGACCTTCGCGCCCGGACTCTTCGTGCCGAGGATCGGTGTGATATGCCTCCACGAGGACGGTCGTTTCTTCCGGATGGAGTTAGGTGCCTGTGGGAAGGACGCGCTTGACCTGGGGGCCCTTCACCGCCCGCTCGCTGGCGTGCTGGAATGGATCCCCTTTCATAGTGGGAGAGAAGCGCATCTCGGTCGGCAATTATCTGATTCTTGTTCTGTAGAATCTGCAAGAAAGCCTGAGTCACATGCTCGGGCAAAGAAGCATCAATTCCTACATTCACCAACTCGGGCGGTAGTTGTTGTTGAGCTGGCTGCAGTGTCTGTCCCAAGACTGGGCCTCGGCCGCCCTGTACGGAAGGTTCTTGACGAGGGTTGTCCTGTGATTCATGGATGGCTTGTGGGACGCCCTCTGGGGTTTGTTGAGGGAGTGCATTCCGCCCAGAGGGGTCGGCCCTTGACAAGGCTCGCGTGGCGTGCCTCCTTGGTTGCATGGTGGGAGTGTTCAATCCGCTCCCACTGTGGTCGCCAATTGATCGTTCCTGATCTATCGATGTTGTGATGCTGATGTAGTCCTTTAGCTCGGTCGCTGATGGTGTTGATGTCCTTGAGTCTGGGTCGCCTCGGGTGGTACCTGCGAAAGCACTCCGACGCCCAAGTCAGCAGTGAACAGTGAATAGGACCACAAGTAATAATGACGTACCTCATTCCTTGGGATTCGTGCCATACTTATAGCCAAAGTATTGGGCCATATTGGGCCTATTGGATTGCATTGGGCCTTGAGTCCACTCCAGAACATATACCATTATGTGTTTCGTTTTCCATAGATATGGATCCAGGAGGAGGTTATGACCCACAGAGAGCGAAGGGGAAGAACAAACCACGGAGCAGGAAGCATCGCCCAACTCGAGAGGTACCTAGTGAGAATTATTCGATGCTGCCTCATACCACCACTACTGCTAAAGGATCTGAGACTTCTCATTCCGCTCCAGTTGGCCCACCGCGTGGTGATTCTCCCACCGGAGCTAATTGGTATCCTATCTCTTCATCTAGCACATCATTTGCATATAGCCAGACATCAGCATCCTATGGGTATTTTCCAGGCCCACATCAGCATCATATGGCCACACCACCTAGATATGTGGGACCACATCAGCATCCTATGGCCACACCACCTGGATATGTGCCCCACATCTACTCCATCCTATGGGCCCACCAATGGGCCCACCTATGCAACATCCTGGGTATATGAGTTCACAGGTTGGCCTATCTATGGCTACACCTGAGGTGCATCCTCGGCCGCATGGATGTTCTTGACCACGATGATGATGTTGACCACGATGGTGGTGATATTGACGACGCATCATCAGAGGAAGAGGTTGTTGTCGACCCTGTCACTAAACGATGTCGCAAGGTCATCAGGACCTGTGGCGATGTGTAAGTATTGTTTTCCTTTTACTTAATTTAAATTCATGGTTTGATGCATATATATGCTTGTTAATTTTGCAACAATTTCATTATGCATGTTTCTTAAATCGAACTTTGGTTTCTGGCGGGCCACTCACGTGATTAAGAAATATTATTTGACAAAGTTTCGTGAAAAGTTGACATCCCTCACTGAGGAGAAGGAGAATGAGTGTTTGAGAGTGTTCTCGGTAAGTATTAATTATCTCATTTCTTATGTTGTTAATTTTAATTTTTTGTTTAATGGTTAATATATTTACTAATAAGTGTTTTGATTTTGTTTAATATAGACCATAGTGGCTTGGAAAGCTGAAGATGAGGATGAGGTCAAGAGGGTTTTTTGGATTAGAATGTCCAAGCAATTGTCAGACTGGTGTTACAAATTGAGAGTAAAAAATGAATGCCCAAAGTTTATGAGTGAAGATGTCTGGAAACAATACAAGGATGCTTGGGAAAAGGACATATGGAAAGGGAAATCTGAAAAAACCAAGCAGAATAGGGCATCAGAAAAGGGTGGCTCGCTTCACTGCCTTGGCTCCGTCAACCTGCCTCATCATGCTAATAGACTGGTAAGCTATCTTAAAATTTTGTTTTACTTTTTAGTTTAGATATAAATTGAAATATGTTTCATTTTACTGAGTCTAGGAAGGTTGGTCGCCCTCTCACTATTCCTGGGCTGCATAGAGTCACTCATTTGAGGAAGGATAACAACCAGTATGTTGAGGGGCGCGCTAAAAGGACTCAGGTAATTATGCAACTTGATTTCTATTGTATTTAGTTCTTTTCTTAATGGAGACCTAATTATCATAATGTTTTGTGGTTATGCAATGCAAGAGAAACATGCCGAGTTGATGTTTGAGCCTACTCAGGGGAGCTGGAACACTGACTCACTTGGTCCACTTTCCCCTGAGATGATGGCTTTGGCAAACAAAAACTGGAAGAAGGCAGTAGGCAAGTCAAATAAAAATCGTCTGTATGGTATGGGGCCCTTGGCGAGACTTGTGAAATTTGCTGATCACTATGACACTAGGTCTAGTAGTTCCCATGCTTCATCAGCTGAGACACAGTAGCTCAAGCAGCAAGTAGAGCATTTGATGGCTGAGCAGTAGAGGAAGGATCAGACTATTGCAGAGATGCAAGCAAACCAATTGAGGTTGCAACGTGAGCAGGAGAGGTTGTTCGCTCTCTTTAACAGCCACTACAAGAAAATCGCTGATTTGCCACGAACATTTCCGTGGCAAATGTACAAATTTCCGTGGCAAAACAACATTTGCCACGGATTTGCCACGGACAAAAATTGGTGGCAAAAACGCTCGTCGCAAATCGTTTGCCACGGAATTTTCGTGGCAAATGTTTCCGTCGCAAGACAAGAACTTAATTTATGCATGCATATGAACCTATTATTTATGCATAGCTAGCTAGCCAACAAGTCTTAATTTCCCTGGGCCACTTACCGGCTAGAACCGCAGTCCCTATGCAAGAAAGTACTCCTGAAAGGAACGAGTTAAATGGAAATGATCCCACCAAAGCCATGTAAACTACTACCGCTCATAAAGAAAAAACAAAAATATCGGTTTCAAGTTTCAACAAGACCAGGTAACTTTAACATAAACCTACTAAACCAACCTTGAACCTTCACCAGAAAAGATTAACTTCACTTTTACAAAATTTTCAAGGGAATTCATTAGCATACTATATTCAATTAGCCAGAAATTGAATCTTAACAAAAAAAATAATTGTAAATGAAAGGAAATCAATTGAAGCAACCGAGTTGAGTAGAATTTGAAAGTCCCTAAATTTCCCTTGGCATCATCCATTCACACGAAGAAACCAAAAACTATTTGTCATTGTCTAAGCACTGAAACTAGATAAAAAAGAACAAACTGACAGCTTCTACCATCATCAAACAAGAACCGAAATAAAAGGGTTGGTAAAGGACTAATCCCACACTCATATTGGGAATCACCAAAGATTAATATTATTATTAGCATAAGCACAATTCACAAAACGTACAGGTAAATATCATTAAACAACAGTCAAAAAAGTAAGAAAATTTGAAGCAAGGTTGGCAAGTACCTGAATGAGAGCGGTGAAGACAGCGAACCCGACATACAAATCAATGATCTAAAGAAAAATACAGAGTAGGGTTAGGGAAAAGTAAACGTCTTTGGAAAAATGGAGAGTGAAAGAGAAAAAGGACCTTCAGATTTGTGGGGGTTGCAGTATAAGCAGACCAAAGAGCGCGAAAAAGGTCTCGGGCATCCTTGCTGGTAGACCTCGACGACATTCTCTCCAACTCTTGTTAATTTGGCAATACACTCACCACACATCCACACCAGAAGCCTAAACCCTCTTCTTTCTACCTTCGCAATTAAAAGAAGAGACACAGATTTGCACAATTACGGTTCAACAAACCAACTAACTCATGCATCCAATTTTTTTTAACATAAAAATATGACAAAAATCACAATATAGAAGGAGATAGTATCAATGAATCATAGAAAACAAAAAATAAATAGCAGAAATGATATTTTGACACACAAAATTGCTAGTTAACGCAGTTAAAATGTGGATGGTTAATGGATGTAGCAGTTTATTAACCATCTATCAAAGAAAGAATTGTGATTTACAATGACATGGTTCGATCATTTGCCAAAAATGCAATGCTGCTTGCGAGGGGGAACAACATAGTTCAATTCGATGGAATTATCCAATTCCTATTTCAGAGGAATTGATCTGCTAAAACCATTTGCATCTCAAATCAACTAAAGACGCATCATGCATTTCTTGCAAAACTATCCAATCTATGAGGCAAACGAAGAAGCAACACATTGAAACAACAAAATTGTTGGACGATGCAACACATTGAAATCAAAAGCTATCCACACAACAATTAACAGAAAGAAGAACAAAAAATGAAAAGAGAAATTGAAATGTTCTTATGCTTCAGATATAAGAAACGCAAAAATCAAGTCAGCTTAGAAAATTCAATAATATACTGGTAGAACATAACAATATCCATCTATCCAAATGAATAAATTGTGTAAGAATTTACCAACGGAAATTGCAGTAGTGCTCCTCTGGTACCTGTCATATGATATAGAATTATCAAAATTAGATTGAACTTAAGACAATAAATTATCAGTCTAATGCAATCAAATAGGTCCAGAGTTCCACTTACACGTATGACAGAGAATGTACAAGCTCCTGCAATTCATCAGGAGAGAAACCAATCTGATCTAGCAGCACATGGTAATGTGTTGGCCTACTGGTACCCTGAGCACAATATTTTAAAAGGAAAACAGTTGATACAAGTTCTTACACAAAGCTTTTCCACACATCATTTAATTGAGAGGTCGTAAGTTAAAAACAGAAATGGAACGTTCACACCACTTGATTATATCAAGTAGGAACGAAGATTTCATTTCTGCCAGGAGACAAATAAGAACTTCCTGGTCAATGTCAACATAGTAAATCAAACTAAAAAAATGTAAAAAAAAAAATAAAAAATTGGTTGAAGCCTGCTGCAATTATTATTATTAAGATCGTCAGAAATAAGAAACATGCACAATTCAGATGAACCAAGAAGGGAAAGAAGCCTATGACTTCAAAACTAAATAATATGCAGAACCAAATTAACAAAACTAATACACAAAATAGTTACTCACTATCATCCCCGCATGTGCACATAGGTAGAAATCGTAATTTCTGGGATGACAAATTTTGTTGTCAATAACAGTTCCTGTCAAGAAATTTACATGCCTAAGAAGTACAAAATCAACATTATTCCTTCATGACTGAACTGTAAAATTTTAAATTTAAATAGCATAGTTGATCAGCCTATGAACCTCAATGATTTGATCAAGTTCAATATTCAACACTTGATTGAATTGTGACTCACTAACACCATCCCTATATGCAAGAGAAAACAAAAAACATTATTTTCAGGTTCATCAGAAAAGGAACACATTACTAAGCATAAGATAAAAGATACATGATCTAAAACCAGACACATTTTGTAGAAAATTAGTACAAGGTTAACATGCAGGATAAAAATATCCTAAATATCAAAATAACAAATTCTACAGTTATATATTCATTCTTAAAAATCACTAAGTGAAACACTTCACTTTCTGCTTCTGTTAATCTCTGATATTTTAACCATCAATCATGCATGAGCCAAGCAGAAAGTGAAGTGTTTCACTTAGTAAATTTGTCTGTGAAAGCAATACCAGAAACATACTTGAGCCAAGCAGGAAGTCAATTGCTTTCACTATTGCTTTCACTATTGCTTGTATAAAACCCTAAATAAAACCCATAACAAAAAAACCCTATATAAAACAAGAACAGATTCATATCAACGTCAATAGATTCACATGAGTAAAACCCTAAATTCAACATCAACAGATTCATTATTAACATTTACCACAAGAGAAATCAGAATCAGGATTAGGGATTAAGGGTTTCAAGAGAACATAAAACTCTAACCTTGAGAGTTTCAGAGGCATGGAAGTTGAGATTGCAGCAGAGGGGATCTTGAGACGGAGGTTGACGGCGCCGATGGTTGAGAGACTGAGGGTCGAGGCCAGAGTTGGGTTAGGGTTTGGGGAATATTGAGGTTTGGGTTTCGCAGTACTCGTGGAGAAGGGACGGTGAGAGAGTGATGAGCGAGAGTGACGACTAATGAAGCAGAGCGAGAGCGAGAGTGAGCGAGAGTGAGCGAGACAGTTCCAGTGAGGCGCGACGGAGAGGGAGAGCTCGATTAGCGATGGAGGAGGGCGGAGGAGGCCGGACGAGGGTGGAGGGTGGAGGGTGGAGGTCGGAGGAGGAGTTTGAGAGGAGAGAGCGTAGAGAGGTAGAGAGCGTAGAGAGGTAGAGAGCGAGAGAGACGTTCTGATTCACAGGGATCAAGCTTCTTTTAATTTTATCAATACGTTGCCACGGATTTGCCACGGCATATCCGTCGCAAATTTTTGTCCTTTCACATGTCCGTGGCAAACACCAGCGGGAAATTTCGCGCTCCCATATTTTACACATGTCGTCGCAAATTGGCAAATTACTGACGGAATAAGCTCCGTGGCAACTGCTGGTGGCTAAAACAAGCTTTTCTTGTAGTGAGCTTGAGGCCACATGAGTCGTCTGATCAAACAGACTGATCATCCTGATTGTCCCTCTTCCCCCTATTGATTTGGATTATGTTATTGCTGTCCATTTGGATTATTTGGATTATGTTGTTGCTTTCCGTTTGGATTATGTTGTTGCTTTTCGTTTGGATTATTTAGATTATGTACATTTTAGATTTGATTATGGGTTTTATTTGACTATTTTAGAAATATGAAGTTGCATTTAGTTTATTTTATTACCATTATTTATATTTATAAGTAAAAAAGCAGGAATTTAAAAAAAATTCTCAGAAAATCCCTCGCTAATGCCACAAAATCCCTCGCTAATAACAAAAACAAATCCCTCGGTAATTCCCTCGCTAAATTTCCCTAGCTAATTCCCTCGCTACATTTCCCTCGCAAATTCCCTCGCTAAATTTAGCGAGGGATTTGGGTCCTCGCTAAAGTACGTTAGCGAGGGATTTTTGTGCTTTAGCGAGGGAATCCTGCGTCGCTAAATCACGTTTTTTTGTAGTGCTTGTTAGAATTTGGTCCTTTAAAACTACTGTCACGTAACAATTTGGAACTTTCAACTTACAACTTTTTTTTAAAAAAAAAAAAGGTTCATCTTCTTTTTCATTTAAGTTAAAATGACCAAATTTATATTACGGTAGTCTTAAATGATAAAATTATTACAAGACAGATGACATGTAGGCTCCATCACAGCCACGTCAGCTCTATTAGTGAGAATTGGGTTTTTTGTAACGAAAAATGAAAAGGGACTAACAGTGTACACATTATGTAACTTAAAGGACCTAAGTTTGTACGGAAAAAACTTAAAGAACCAAATTGTTACAATTAAATAACTTAAAGGACGTCAGGTATAATTTTGCCTATCTTTTATCTATATAGTTTTGGATACATTCGCAATTGGGGAGCACAACTACTACTACTAGTCTACTACATAGTTTTAGGATATAAATGTCTAATAAATATCATTATTTTTTCACCACTTTTAGATATATTTTCATTTATATTTCAAATATTATACTAGTAAAGTTCTCAAATTTCTTTTTAGTCATGAAGGAGATCTCTACTCTATGATTTGTAGTCGTGGCTTTTAAAACAATTTTGTTTGAGATTTAACTCCTCTATATTGATTGAGTCGACAATATGCAAGTAATTCAACTATTTGAGAAAATCAAAAGCGAATTGTTATGTATTTTAATTTTTTTTTGACAACTTGTTATGTATTTTAATTTATATATAAAAACTTGATTTTATCATGGTTGAGATTGTTTATTTTTTTGTCTAAAGTTAATTTCTCACTTTTTTTTGTGAATGCCAAACCAAGCAAGCAAATTATGTGTCATTAGTAACAAAGTAAATAACAGAGAATAATAGAAATGAAATTATCAGTTTCAAAATTCTAACAAAATATGACTATATATTGATCAGGAAAAGCTACTTCCATCATCAGAAGAAATGATAGAAAAAAGTTTAGGAAGATTCGGATGGGTGGAAATCATACAATGCATTCTAGTCTCATTTGCAATGTACTTTGATGCACAACAATCATTCATAACAATATCTACACAGATGACTACCCAAAATGGCATTGCACTGATTTCACCACCTGCACCCCCCATTCCAACATATGCAACCTCCCAAAAACTTCTTGGTCATGGGATGGACCCTCCAAAATGACAATTATATCCCAATGGAGTCTAGAATGTTCTAGTAGCTTCATCACAGGTTTACCACAATCTTCATTCTTCATTGGTTGTCTCATTGGTTCTTTCGCTCTAGCCACATTAGCCGACACGTCGTCGCTTGGTCGAAAAAACATGTTAATCCTCTCTTGTTTAGCAATGTCTATAACCTCAATAGTCATTGTATTTTTAACCAATATTTGGATTTACTCAGCTTTTAAATTCCTCATTGGGTTTTGGAGATCATCAATATTGGAACATGTGTGTTAGTTTTGGTAACAGAAAAAGTTAGCACTCAATGGAGATTCACTGTGGGAATTGTTGAATATTTTTGCTTCACATTGGGTTACATGTCATTACCTGGAATAGCTTATCTCAACAGAAAAAATTCATGGAAATCAATTTATATAGGACATCAATTCCAGCTATTGTTTACTCAATTTATATCTTTGTTACTGAATCACCAAGGTGGCTTATAATGCAAGGTAGACAACAAGAAGCTATAGCAATGTTAAAGGGTAAAGGAGTAAATTCATCATCAGCTGAAAATGATCATGCTGATGATTTAACAGCAAGTTTATTAAGAGAAGCTGTAGTAGTAAAACCTAAAAAAGCTTCAGTTTTTCAACTTTACTCATCAATAGCTGAAATATTTGAAAGAAATTGGGCTTTGAAAAGAATGGTAGAGATTATGATACTTGGAATTGGTATCGGAATGGTGTATTTTGGAATGCCATTAGCTGTTGGGAATTTAGGGTTTGATATTTACTTAGCAGTGGTTTTCAATGCATTAATGGAAATACCTTCTTGTGTTGCAACTTATTTCTTGGAAAATTGCAATAGAAGGCCTTCAATTCTTGTGTTCTCAATAGCAAGTGGAATAAGTTGTATAATGTGTGTTGTGGTTGGAAGTGATTTACAAGGAGTTAAAGTTGGGTTAGCATTGGTAGCGTTTTTCAGCGCTTGTACAGCTTATAATGTGTTTCTTATATACATTATTGAGGTGTTTCCGACAAGCATGAGGAATACTACAACATCATTGGTGAGACAAGCTATTGTGTTTGGGAATATATTTAGTCCTTTTTTGATATCTGCTGGGAGGAAAAATGATGTTTCCTCTTATGGTGTGTTTGGAGTTGTTATAATAGTTTCTTGTGTTACTTTGTTTGGTTTGCCAGAGACTCAAGGATTAGCTCTTTGTGATACTATGGATCAACAAGAGAAAAAAGAACATACATCTGTGTAAGATTGGCTATATATAATTGTCAAGTTAATTATGATGTTTAGGTTCGTTTGTTAGCTGCATTATTGGTTTGTAATGATGCCAGAACCTAAGATTTGGTTTTACAGCAATGTTAGTAAGATCTGATTTTTTAGCAATGCTATAAATAAACAAATTATTGCTAGTATTAAAATTTACCTGAAATTTTGTGTTGGGAAAGTTTCATAGTGTTTGGTAAAAAACAAAGTTTAGTTGTGTCTAATTTGCAAATAACTTAACCTCTAAAGTTAGTCCAAAGAAAAAGTATTTGTCAAGTAATCTTTAAGATCAAATGTCATCTTAGAGAAGATATATATGTTCATCAGAGAAATACCTTTTTTAAAGGAGTAAACTTATATAATTTTATTTTTTACATTATTCTCAATATAGGTTAGTATGTCCTCAAATAACACGATTAGCTTATCTCCTAACATAAATAACCTCAAAGTTAATTACTACCTACTTGTAAGGATGTTTCTACAAGAAGAAAGGATCATCGGAACTCATTAATTTTTTCCCTAACCCCTAATACCCTATACAACTTGCAAAAACAATCCATCTCTAATAATACTTTTGAAAAAGGGTTAAATATGATTTAGGCCCCGCAAATATAGTGTGTTTTGGTTTAAACCCTTGCAAAAAAAATGTTAGTAAAAAACTCTTGCAAAATGCACCATTTTGAAATAAGCCTTTCTGTTAGAGGACTGTTTGTGTGACGTTAAAAAAACTGACACCTGGGCTGCCACGTGTGTTAAAAGTGCTGACTGAGTTAAACATTAAAGATTAAAATAAAAAAGAAATAATGCATAAAAGATCAAATCCCTAATATTAATTTCATCATCCTATTCCCCTATTCTCTTCTCAGCACCTCCATTGATTCTCAGCACTTACAAGGGGAGACACACGTGTGAATCTATTGTGATGTATCTATTTGGGGAAGATATCTATTTTTGTGTTTTGTTGTTAATTTGTGCATTTTTGAATCTGTGCATTTGTGAAATTTGTGAATTTGTGAAACATAATCTAACTACACATGTGCAATTTGTGAAGCTGAGCATTTGTGAAACATAATCTAGCTACACATGTGCAATTTGAGAATCTGTGCATTTTTGGGTTTTGTTAATTTGTGTCTTGTTGAACTATTTGTGAATCTGTGTCTTTTTGTTAACTTGAATTTTTGGGCTGAGAAGAGAATCCATGGAGGCATTGAGAAGAGAATAGGGGAAGAAGAAGATCAAATTGAAATTAGGGATTTAATCTTTTATGCATTTTTTTATTGTTTTATTTTAATTTTTAACAAAGTCAGCATTTTTAACACACGTGGCAGCCCAGTTGTCAGTTTTTTAACATCACACTAATTAACAGTCCTCTAATAGAAGGGCTTATTTCAAAACGCTGCATTTTGCAAGGGTTTTTTACTAAAAAAAAATTTTACAAGGGTTTAAACCAAAACACACTATATTTGCAACGGCCTAAATCATATTTAAGCCTTTGAAAAATTGTGCTCCTTCAACCAATTTAGTCCTTTCAAGTGGTCAAACGCTTTCACCTCATTCACCTCTCGAGACCCTTTAAACCATATATCTCTTAAACACAATTACCAAATGAGTTTTGGTTATGAAAAATTGCAAAGATCAATGTTGAATTTCGCGGCCACTACAATCGACTTCAACAATTGATATTGCATGCCAGTGTTCTGCAGTTATTGTCGTGAAGTCTATTTTGAAGTTGCATACTCTCAATGCTAGAAGGTATCACATGCACGACCCATAACAGTTCTTGCGGAGACTTGCTATTAGTAGCTACTAGTAAAGGTAAAAGACAAAAATTAATTGCTCCGCGAATGGAGTAGACTCTTGCTAAATTTGTTCGAATGATTGATTGCCTTTATAATATGACAAAATAACAGCCAGTCCTTTACAATATGACAAAAAAACAGCCAAATACTAGGATAATTGTAACAATTAGAAGTTACTAGATTTATTCTATTCAAAGGAGGAAAAGTATATTCTCAAAGACTCATCTAATATAATTCTTGGTCCATTTAAGCCGGACCTCGTTTTTGCGTGCTCTTCTTTTGGGAATGAGATTCTCAACAACATCATATGGGTCTTCCAAGTCATGGTCATATCCACAGTTGGGTCGTACAATCCCTTTCTTCTTCCACAAGAACTTTTTTCTCAAGCTTCGATGAAACTTGTCACATTTTAACACTTCGTGTGCGTGTGTCTGAGAGAGAGAGAATATGACCTAAGGGTATTTTTGTCTGTCATTTGAATTTATTGAAAATGTAAGGGGTAGAGGTGTGAAAAGTAACTATGGCCTAAGGGTATTTTTGTCACTCCGATTTATTGAAAATGTACGGGGTGTGTAACTAGCAAGCTGGGGGTGTAACTAGCGCTAGTCCAGGTGTAACTTTCCCACCCTCATCTAGTACCTCTCTTCCGTATGTGCTTCGATCATCCTTAGTTCCTTACACTTTTTTTTTTTTTTTTAGATAAGCCTTAGTTCCTTACACTGTTTCATCACACTCGGACGCAAGCAACGCGCGAAAGAAGATTAAGAACTGAAAAGCGAATATGTTCAAGAAGGCGGTGGAAGCAAAATCTCAGCAGAGATTATCCGGCGCCGACAGAAAGAAGCTGAAACGAACAATTAAAGACAAATTCCCAAAAGCTTCTGATTCCGACCTTGACGCTTTACTTCCTCCTAAGGTACTATCTAATTGATTCTATTATACTCTTAAATAACACTGATAAATCAATTATTATCATTATTATTTTGTTCCTAACTTCCATATCCCAATACTTCAAAAACCTAATCAGTCCTATGTTGAGTTTTTCATGTTTTGTACTAATCAAAACTCAACTTAAATGGATTATTATTTTATTGTATTGTAGTGAATAACGAACACTGATGATTGATGAATGGATTATTGTTTAGTTTTTCAAATTTCCATTTTTGCTACTTATAAACCTAATGAATCAATCTTATCTTGATTTTTCATGTTTTGTGCTAATCAATACTAATCAACTAAACCTTAATATTAACACAATACCAGGCAGAGATAACAGTTGCCAAATTTCAAAATCGAGTTCAAGTATATGCTGTGGAGGGAGGTTTTCCTGTGTTTTTCGATGTTGATGGTCGTGGCTCGGATATTTTCCCTACAGGTAGCTCTTGCTTGCTTTGTATTAGGGAAAGACAATAAATTGGATTTATTTGTATGTTTATAAATTAATTAACAAGCCCTAGATTTATCAATTCGAATGTTACGCTGCAGTTTATGCTCTCTGGATGGTCCCTGATATGCTGCCGGCTTTCGTGGTCAAGGCGGGTGAGGTTTCTCGGTACATTATAGGCGGAGCGGACTTGATGTTCCCTGGTATAAGTGTGCCTCCTGAAGGTCTTCCATCATTTGCGGCTGGAGAAATTTGGGCGGTTAAAGTACCTGGAAATCCTGCTCCTATTGCGGTATAATTATTTACGTTGCTTGTTATGTGTTATCAATGATTGTAATTTGTAAGATAAGATGGCAGTAGTTGTTGAACTTGAAGTTGTGTTTGTTCTTATCAAGGTTGGGAGTACCACGATGAGCAGTGCTGCAGCATTGAACGCTGGATTGCGGGGGAAGGCATTAAAAATAACTCACTATTATCGTGATTTGCTTTGGCAAGTATCACTTGAGCTTGACTGTTCTATTAATTAGTGTTAATTAACAAATCTTTTGTAAACGTGAGTTTTTGTCTTTTGTTTTTGCTGATTGGTTGGGTTTGCAGGGAATCAGTTGAGGGCCGTTTTGTGCCTAATGTGGGTTTTTTGGACGATGTTGTATATGGGGATCCTTCTTTAATATCATCACCTCAGGATTCAGGTTTGACTGAGGATGCTTGTGAGACATCAATTGATCAACAGAACAACATGAAAAGTGATGAAGTGGAGGGATCTCTGGAAGTAAATGAGTCACCAGCTGACTCTGTCCCTACATTGAGAACATCAAACGATGATGAAAATCATATGGAAATAACTGCAGGCGTGGCTGATTTGAAGTTACCAGATACTGACTCTGCTAATGATCCAAATGACCAACAGTCTCTATCAACTGCAGATGTAGATTTGCTGTTAGATAAGTGTTTTTTGCAAGCATTGTATACAACAGTGAAGGACAAAGACCTTCCCATTCCGGGAAGCACTCTTTGGTGGGACTCTCTCTCTCTCTCTCTCTCTCTCTTGGTTGACCAAGTTGAACCATTATAAGCAGAATGGCCAAAAAATCCAGCAAACCAGTATTTTAGGTTGACAATAAGATTTAGTTTATAAACTTTAAAAGATAAATTGGCCGTGTAACATGATTCACCAAAATATGACATCTTTGGAGCATACTTTTAATTGTATGAGATCATGAAAATCTAAGTAGTGATTTTTCATTTTTGAAGCTGTCGATGTTTATACTGAGTGACAGTTTTGGCATTGTCTTATAAATTTATCTCCGGATATTACTGCAGAAGAATTAAACATTAATTTTTTGTTTGAAAAGAGTCTAGTTTTAAGTGCAGAAAGTGTTAGTTGTATATTAAAGAGAAGTAGAAAACTATTTCCATTGAATATAATAAAGGGTTTTATGAAGGAGTTTTAATATGGCACTTGTTAAGGAATTAAAAATCGAAGTATTTAAATTATTAGAAAATACAGCACTTGAACATCTGAAACTTAGAAAGCTTAACTTTTCTTTAGTAATTCCCATTTTTGAATGTTTGACAAGTGTCTTGAGTGTACCCAGCCTTTGTCTATAATAAAATTAGGTAATAAGTTATTGTCATTTGAGGATATAAGTAAGGAAAAACTTTGTTGCATAATAATACCTTTGATACTAATGTGCATAAATGTCAGCATATATTTTTTTTCAATTAAACTAAATTCGTTTAAGTTTGTATTGTACATACACTTTTAGTAGTGAATGCTGAACTTGTAAGTTCAGGTTTACTTCAGTAATCTAAAACATATATATTTTTTGGCATTGTAGGTCAAACCATGTGTTGCCCTGTAGGCCTCCAGGAATTACTTTAGACATCAAGAAATCATCCTACAAGAAGTTATCCAAGTGGTTACAAGCAAAATCCTCCTCAGGCTTGGTATGTAATCTACTAGTTTCTTTTATCTGGAAAAGTACAATAGTAAATATAAGCTTGTTGATATTGACTGGAGAACTTTAGATTGATATATAAACTTAATATTAAATCTAGAATGTGCTGACGTAGGTCTCTGCCAACTTTTAGTATTTGTGAATTGGAGCTTTTTACTAGTTTTTAAATTGCTTTCATACGTTTTTAGTCTTTGAATTTTCTTTTATTGTTCACTTTTCTCCTTGTATGCTTAACCACTGATATTTTCTTCTGTTAGGATGCACTAAACTACATCACACAGACACTTCGTAACCTCCTTATTATGTTAGATATGTAAGCCAGGCCACTAGGCCACTATAGTGAAAGACATAACTTGACAACATTTTGCTGCTGTAGTATTGTTCATGAAGAATTGGAATGGAGATTGGAGCTTGGGTTACAGTAGTTCCATTAATTCAATGTGAAAAGTAGATCGATTTTTTTTTATAACAAGGAGAAATATCTGAATGGGTAACAACGATAGAAGTTTGAATAGGACTGTTGATTCAATTCATATTTTTCCTGAGTTACAACTCCACCATGTCGTACAGCTTTCGTGCAGCTTTTGGTGAGTGCAATACTTGTTGATGGGATCTCTGTAATGATTGCTGAAATCAACTTGCAGAATGATTTTCAGTTTGGGTTGTTTCTTTGCTTCTTACTAAATTACCTTTTTAGTTTGTTTAGGATTGATGGGAAATTGAAAAAATAAGTCTATTAATTGGATTTCTTTGAAGTTTATCCATGTATTCCTGTTAATATCTGAATGTAAGCAAATTCATTAACATTTTCAATTTTCTTATGGTCATCTCTCTTCTTCTAGTAAAACCCTTTGCACTAAATTTATCTGCAATGCCATTTCTGGATTCCTTCTTAATTTAGATTTGCATTTTGTACAGATTTCGACAAAAGAAGATAAACACAAAAAAGAAGTCATGTTACTTTCAGTAAACCGAAAACATGCTGATTATTCATCCTTTAAGCCTGAAAAAAGGCCAGTGGAGAAACCTGACCAGTCCAGTGCCCACTCTGCCAATGAAAATCGTTCTTCTGAAACTCTTGAAGTGGCTGAAATCTACAAGCCAAGTGTACATGTCAATTCCATATTTTCATCTGTAGGTGCCGATATGGGGAAGCTTTATACTGCTTCTGAAGCTACTGATATTGTCTTCAAATACGTTGAAAAGAAAATCTTGTGAAACCAACAAATAAATCCCTCGTGGTTTTAGATGCAATATTATGTGATGCACTATTCAAGGGGCTATTAAAAAGGAACAGCGTATCCTACGGAAATTCACAAGAAAGATATAGGGTCTACATTTGTGAACCGCATGCAACCTCACCATGTTGTGACAAGAGGGAATGAATCTGTAGTTCAGAAGGTGCACTTAAAACAATGCAGATTCTGACAGAACGGCGGCAAGGCAACAAGAAGGTAACCAAACTCTCCGGCATGGAATCCTTTCTTATAGATGCTGAAGCATTAGCATCAGAACTGCAGAAGAAGTTTGCTTGCAGTACCACTGTTTCAGAATTACCAGGTATTTCTTGGTAACATAAAAATTGGTAGTTTTATATCGGTTTTGCTTCTTACGATGTTATCCTCGAGAATTGTGAAATTTTCTGTCAGATGTTGCGTGTTCCCTGTTAGATGCTGCTTTTCTTTGTTTAAATTCAATCACATGTGTAGTGTCTGATTTTATCTGCATTTTCCATGCTAGACTAGTTGCAGTTGCATGGCTTTTGATTTCTGATTATCAGTATTTAGAGGCTAAGGGAAGGGGGTTACTGGAAATTTTTATCGCATTAATCACCATAGATTAGTTGCAGCTGCATGTCATTTTATTTCTCAGTATCAGTATTTAGAGGTTAAGAGCCAGTACGGCAAACTAAACCGATTTAATTGAGAGCATTTATGGAAGCATTAGCCGCAGGTGCTGCAATTCTTTTCATAGAGAGAGGCAGGCTACTGCAGGTGCATTGTTATATTAATGTATCAGTTTCCTTATGGAAGTAACTAAACAAAACCAGGGATTGTGCTTAGATGCGTAATAACAATATGGCTAGGGATGAAGTGGACAAACATAATTGCTTATTTCATTGAATGTAGTATTATATTTGGAATGGCCTAAGAACGATGGTCAGACACCATGCTATTCAGGGTTATGATCGTAAAGTTTGATTTTCTAGTTGCATCTGATAAAATCATGTGTCGGTTTATTATATTGTACTAGTATATATGAAATTTGAAAATATTTGTTTGCAGGTAAGAAAGGGTACGAGGTTCTGGTTCAAGGTGGAGTTATTGAAGATTTAGCAAGGCATTTGATTGAACAATATGGAGTTCCAAAGAGATTTATTGAAGTTCTTGATAAAACCAAGAGATGAGCTACTACGGAGTAATATATTACGGCAAGAGGTTTGCTTGGATTCAGGAAACGTAATGAATTTTTGTACTTTATTCGTATGTTTAATATTGGTATTGGTATTCTTAGGTTGAGTTGAATATAGAAAGAGAAAATAGAGAATAGGAATGGACAAAGGTTCTTTTCAATTAAGATATTTGCTGCTCATAAGGTTAATGTGAAACTCAGAATGGGAATAAACCATCGTTAAGATCAACTAACTTGATCAGTTACCTATTGGATTTTCTTTGATGGAATTTCCCTATTGGATGTTGTGAAATTTTTATTTTGAAGCATGCTGGGATATTTATGCTTGTTCAGTTAAACTCTTCATACATAGCAGTGAATCCCAATCAAATTAACTAATAGTTTAATTTAGTGATTTTGGATATTAACGTATTTGTTAACAACAATAACATTTCTAATTTGGCAAGTAAAAGAGTTTTGCTTTTATAATTTTTGGGAGGTTAATTATTGTGCAGATTTATTTGCTAAAGAGGGAGAAAATTCAGGCGTGGATGTGATTATTCTTCAAGAGTATTCAGTTGACTTGAGAGAGATCACTTGCTGGTAGACGCTTAGTGGAGTTTCGTTTCCTACAGTTTAGTGGTTCTTGTTTATTTTTTCTTTTGTTTCTCTTTGCATTCGTAACCAAAAAAAAAAAAAGAGTATTTTGTTCGTAGGTGGGTTCTACCTGGACAGGGATGATAGGTACTAGGATGATGCATAATTTTTTCTATTACTGGAGGATAAAGTCTTATCTTTTTATTTGTGTTTGTGTTTGTGTTTGATAAACCGATAATTCTAGTGGTTTTTATAAGTTTCTACGTGTTAAAAATCTCGTTTTATGGTTTTAAGTTTTATTTCCCATTCATTTTCATAATTATTATGTTTGCAGAACTAGTTCACAAAATTAAAAAGTTCCAAAACAATGCAAAATGGGAGAATTTGAGGGAAAAAGACCAATTTAGAGTTTTTGCAGATATTCAAGGGCTTGACATACTCCCTACACAACATGCAAAGATTTGACATAGCCTCTTTACATATACCAAGGCACTACAAGTTAAATATGCAAAGGCTTGGATGAAAAGGAAAAGCTTGTGCAATCTTGCATATACATACATGTAGCAATATCGTGCATCATGCAACAATATCATTTTGATTAGTAGTAAAATCATCGTCGAATCTACTTTGTTATAAAGCTGTCTCTAACTGTGGGCTTGCACGACCATAAGGGTAGTTGATTAGAGGGAAGACTACTAATATTCTGTTGACCATAACAAGTAGTATTGATATTAGAGTAGGTGATTGATAGCCAATAGAAATCATAATTGTTGAGTAATTAACGATAATTGAGTATTACCTTAGGTGAAACTGGTGTCCCCAAGTCCATATTAATTGTGCGTCAAAAAAAAAAAGTCCATATTAATTGAACCTCTCTCATGTTCTTGTTTATTGCTTTTATACGTTGCAGACAAGTTCACACAATTTCATAAATCGATTGTTTGAATAACATAAGGAATTAAGCGATTTAATAGTTACATATAGTCTTTGTGGGTACCACTTCTTCATCTTAAAACACTTCACTTTATTACTTTTATTATAGGGTGATTTTCCATTAAGTATCACATTAGCAACAATGTTTTCAGCTGATTAATGGAGATGGTGGATGATGAGAAGTTGTGGCATGGGAGATGAGTTGGTGGAGATATGGCGGTGGATGATGGTGGTGGACTGGTGGTGGTAGTAGGAGGAGGTAGAGGTGTAGATCACCATTCCAAATTTTGTTTGAATGACAAACGTCTCTCTATTATCATATAATATATAGGGGAGATGTATATAATTGACGGGAGGTAAATACATTTTTTACAAAATAAGGGTGTATAGGTTTAAAGGGTTGGTTTAGTGGAGCATGGCAAAATTTCAGTTCGACAAGTCCTCTATTCAAGTTGTCACTAGCCCCTTTTGAGCTAGGTCTAGAATCCTATTCTTGAGCCTAATTTTTTCCATCAAAAATGAATATGTATGTATTACTTTGTTTAAGAAGGTCTTAACTCAAGTGCGAGTGATTAACACACATTTCATTTAAAGGGCATATTCGGTTAGACCGAGTTGGATTTTTGGCGAAGGAACCACTTGGACACTACAAGAAAAACTGTGATTACCTCCAAGCAAAGACCGTCGGTAAGGCCAAAAAGTTATCACGGCCGAGTTTCAATTTTGTGGTTTGGTTTCTATACTTTTGTAATTGCACTTTTGGTTCATCAAACATCACGAATTGTGCATTTTTGATCCTTCGCTTTTCCAAATTTCAAGATTTTTTGGGACTAAAGCTTCAAATAATCCGTAATTTTGAGAGACCAAGTGCAATCAAAAAGTATGGAGACAATAACCATCAAAATTAGAAAATTGAGAGACAAAAATCATCAAAAATAAAATAGATGGACAAGAATTGTCAAATTAAGAAAGTTGGTTTGTACCCAAAAAAAAATTGTACCAAAAAAAATTAAGAAAGTTGGGATAAAAAGTGCAATTGAGCCTAAATTAAAAATGAATTTAATTGGTACGCATTCTCTTAGAATTTTTTTTTTGTACATTTTATCTAAATAGTTAGTCATATGTGCAAACTGTTGGAGTGAAGAGCAAGGAAAAGTGGAGCGTACAGGCTCGAATTTTATTCATTACGTGTAAATGAGACGTGTTGCACCACTAGTCTGCTTATGAAAACAATTTTTGCTTATCTAAAAAAATACTTACGTTTTTGTCAAAAAAAAAAGTACTTACATGTGTTTTACAATCGAACTATGCTCTCAGGAGGACCCTTACCGTTCGTGATATGTGTGAATTTCGGATCATTTCTTAGGGTAAAAACGTGAATACTAATATTTTTTTTATTAAATGTAAATACTAATTAAATCCAATAGAAATAGTATTCGCCAAAAAAAAAAATCCATCAAAACGCTCGGAATACAAAACCGAAAAGGGGGGAGCTCACAGAAGATCTATAAATACCCTTTCCCTCCAAATTTGCTTCAATCAACGGATACAAATTAAAACCGAGAAACAAATCTCTGAATCTCTCTCTGATAGTGCGATTCTGAAGAAGATGGAGGAGTACCTGCAGTACATGAAGACTTTGCGCTCTCATATGAACGGTAGTATCTTTCAAATAACCAATCCATTTCACAGATTTTATCAATCTATTCAATCTGAATTCGAAAACTGAAACTGAATTCAGATGCTGAGGATCAAGCTGCGAAGACTACGGTTGAAGAACAAATGCAATTGACGAACATTCGCACTTTGGAAAAAGACATCGATTCAGGTTTCCTTCACACTTGTGCTGCGTTTTTTTCCATCAATCCAAGCACTGTTTATAGTCTTAAGAAGTAAAACAGTTGAAATTGCTAAATATTTTATATGAATATTTAGAGATTTGAGAATGGAAGAATAAATGCAATCGATGAACATGCGCACGTTAGAAAAAGACGTCGAATTAGGTTTCCTTCACACTCTGCGTTGCGTTTTCTTGCCATTTCCATCGATCCGAACACTGTCTATAGTCTTAAGAAGTAGAACAGTCAAAATTGTTAAATATTTGAAATGAATTTTGAAATATAGTACTCGTTGATTTGGAATCTCATACGCCAAAATTTCTCATCATCATTATGCAGCAAAATCTGAAATTGCGCAAGTCAAGGAAGATACTGAAAAGATGAATATGGCGAAGGTTGAGATTTGCACGAAGATGTTAGAAAAACAGAAAAAGATTGCATCGATGGAGTCTGATATATCCAGACTTATGCAGGTATAAGGCTTTTGTTCTTTGCATTTGATTACATACTATATAGCTTTTTAAAGAGATCTCCATGTGCAATGCGAAACTGAAACAATACGAAACTAAATTTATAGCTTACCTTGATTTTTTCCCCTCTTGTATAATCAATGGGTTCGTTCTAGTGGAATGCATGATATATGTTATTGCTACTGTGTTTGGGTTATTTTCGAGAGCTTATATAATAAGGACATAAGTCCAGTAAGTTATTTTCGAAAACTATTTGAGTTTGAAAATTTTGTTTTCACTATAAAAGCTGAAACAAAAGAAGGGACCAAATAACTCTACATGAGCTGTTTTTGCATGCTAGCTTAGATGAAAATAGCTTATGTGCATATATAAGCACTTTATGGGGCTTCAAGATTGGTTATGAAGAATTTGGAGCTTATTTTTTGTTTTGACATGTGACCTGATAATGAAGAATTGGAAGAAAAGAAAAGATAACAAAAAATATGATGCTTTGTTCTGTGTTCCTGATGTTGTTCACGACTCTCTCTTCCAACAGACTTTGGAGCTAATTCGGCAAGAGAAAGTTGGGTTATCTGCCAAACTTTCAGAGAAGAGGTAAATGAAGATACTGAGTGAGTGATCTTATACATATGATTTTTATTCGTCTCAATTGCTTTCTTTATTCAGAGCCTATTATAGCACGGTTGCAGAGTTGATGAGTGCCAAATTCCAGAAGCAACAGGTTTGCTTTTATTGTTCTTCTTTGTTACTAAAATGGTGCTCAAGTAGTTGTCTTTGGAGCTGCAGGCTCAATGCATGAAATAATATATTTGCATTGGACAACTGGCAACTAATGTTGACATCAAAGGAGTGATTATGTTACGGAAGTAGCACCATTTGAAATATATGTTCAGCTAGGATATTTGGTTTCGGTGTTTTTGGTAGTCAACATTAATGATTAAACTCCTCAATATTTTCCTTTGTTTTTTTTTTTGACAAATATTTTCCATTGTCCTTCTGTTGGGTTTGTCGCAACTTTGTATTGATGGCTGAATAGAAAGAAATCTTTGGCAGGAATGGATCAGAACTAAGAAGATTAGCAGAGAACTGAAAGAGCATGAACTGGTTTGCGTTTTCTCTATTCATACTTTTATCTTTAAGTTCTGTATCTATAATAGCTTTATCAGCAAACTTCTTTGAGCTTGCTAATTTATCAGCAATAGTAGAATCCGATAAATTATTGACCAAAACATAGAAAAAAGAAAAAGAAAACTCCTCCAATTGTCAGGCCTTATTATCTGCTTTAGAGACAAATGTCTGCTAGTCACATTTATATTGAATTTATGCAGGTCATCGAAAAGGATAATGGGCAAAGAGGTGAAGCTGAAGGCATGAATCTATGATTTCGTGTGATGTTTACACTGAACACAGAAATATCCTCCTGAAATTCTCTTCTTTTTTAATTTAGCTTTCGTAGATTTCCGCAAAGGAATAGATCCTCCCGAAATTCTTGGAAATGTTCCGAAATCTCTTGGTTTCAAAATAGGCCTTCGACACGAAATTCATTGCCAGAAAGGATGCATATTTAGTGCTTCCATTACCAACCTTAGTAACAACAAAGGCTCTAGTGAGAAAAGTGAATCAAATAATCGATAATCCAATTAATAGGATTATGGAAGACCTAAAAAGTTATTAGGAAGAGACATTTAAAAGACCTTCCACTAAATTATTTGATAGAATTTTGTATTTTGATAAAGTTCATGGTTAGAATTGATCTATTTAGTCAACTGCACCTAATTAGAGAAGGCGGCATGTTTTTGATGTTACATTTTATAACACTAAACTGCTAACTCATCATTTACTATTTTCATTTTGATGATTGAAACCATTTTTCCTTATTTATTTGATTGATTTTTGCATAATTTCTTTATTTTCTCCTTTTTTAGTCCATCCTTTTAGAGTGTAAATTTAAAGGATCATGCAATTAGGGCATCGTGATGAAAAATGAGGATTACTGCAGATTTGGCAGTGACCATATATATAGAAAATTTAGCATGTATGGTGAAAGAGAAGAGAAGCTTGGGATCATGAAAACTCTTTCGTAATTACACACGGGAGAGGTATAATTACACAGGGTTTACCATAGTTAAAATATATGGGCTGATGGGTAACTTATTGTGGAGTTGGCAGTGAGCTAACAACTGACAAGCATATTATATTTCAAATTCATTTTTTAAAATTAAACTTGATGTGCTAGTTTTCTTATCATAAACTTAACTTCCAGGGAAGGCTGGTGCTAATGGAAACCATATCATGGATAACCAGGTATACTACCTCTTTCAAACCGTGTTCTGCGTGGAGTTGGAATCTGGTAATTTATCTTCTTTGTCTGACAGGGGAATGATGCAAGGAAGAACTTAATCACTGAATTGGATTCAGCTAAAGCTAGGCTTGATGAGATTCTTGTTCTGAAATCCGAGATTCTTTTAGACATCGACAAGGCACGTACCTGTGTCCTTTTGAGACTATTAAATTTCAAGTTTGTGGCTGTTTATTTACTTAGTTTTGCCTATGCGTATTATTTTTTTTATAGCATGTGTTAAAGCATTTTATTGATTCTAGAAACTTTGTCAGTGTTTAAAATTTAACAAGTATTCAAATCTGATTTAAGTTCTCTCCGGGGTGTTGTCCCTCCTAATGTTCAAGACATTTTGTTCCATATAATCTTCCTTCTTTCTCTTTTCTGTTTCATTATACTTCTATACTTTTTCCATTTCAACCATATTTTATATAATACATAATGGAATAATGTGCATGACACATATTAGTTATTATGATCAAGGTCGAACCCTGGCATTTAAAATGAATTCGGAATATGGTGAGCATCTAATATAATTTGCATCCAGTGTTTTGAAGTTAAGCAAGCTGGATTTTTAGGCTTCCATTATACACATGGAATTGATACATGGGAGCATTTGCCAACATTCTCTTGTATTAAAACATTGAGTGAGAGAGACAAACAGTGCCAACTTCTCAACATAACATTTTGTTTTTTCCAGTATTGTGCTGCCTATTAGTTTAAAAGTGTGGTTCAGTCGACTTAAGTAGTGAGAGATTTCTAATCATGGATAATGATCTTTACAACTGAGCTTCCATTTTGTTTTAAATTGCTAATAATGCGGTTCTATTGTCTTTATGCTTTCATTTCATCTGACTGTTATTTGTTTGTCCGTGTTAGATAAAACTGGCAATTGAGGATGTAAAGTACAGAGAAAATGAGTTTAAGGTTGGTTATTTTGCAGGAATTCTTAAGAAATGTATGATTATCATTATGTTCCTATATTCAGATGGTTGGGTGGATGATATTCACTTGCGCACATTAAACACGATAAATAGATAGATTCACAGATAGAGATTTCTATATATTGATTGAAATTTGATCCTTCATGCGAAGCTTATTTCTCAACTGATAAATTTGTGGCTTTTGATCAATGATTTTGTAAAGTATGTTATTCAATTTTTTATTTCCAATGAATGAGCCAGCCAGAGCTGAAGGCAGCCGATATAGCTGCTCTTGAAGTGGAATACAAGGCTCTTTTGTCTGACAAAGCCGGAGAAACCGAATTCTTGCAGTCTACGGAGAAAGAAGTTGAGAAACTCAAGGTAAAATAAGTTTAATCAACTGGAAATTTTACAAAGTTTCCCCCTGCATTTATGGACATTCCTCTGATTTTCAGGAAATCTCTCATGTGATAAAATGTGCTTGTGGAGAGGAATACAGAGTTGCATTGAATACGTAAATATTGTAAGAGAACATGAGCGTACAGGAGACATCAGTTGTCCATGCCTCTGATTCTACTTTCCATTCAATATACAAAAGTTTAAAAGAAAGAACACGCATGGAAGAAAATCCATCATGAAAAAATAAATACTCTAGCAATTGCACTTTTGGTGTGTCACGTGTGGATATGATCTTGCTCATAACTTAGGCGGGGTATCATGTTATGAGTTCCATTGTAGATGTCATATGTTCTGAGCAACGATATAACGACCAAATAAACGTAGTGGATGTATGAATTGACCATCTAACTAACAATTTAGAAAGTTGGTTAACGTGACATAATGCATTGTGCCAACAGCACATATGTAGTGTGATGTCAATGTAGCATATCAGTACCATGTTTGCTAAATCTATAGTTACTCATAAAAGTGGAAATGCCTCTAGACTCTAGAAAATTTGCTTGCTGCAATAAGTCTCGTATGTACTTGGACTGATTAAGAATCAAAGATCCATCTTGCAAGTACTTAACTTGGATCCCCAAGTAGTTTGGTTTACCAAGCTTCTTAAGAGCAAACTTAGCATGTAGCTTGCCAATGATTTCAGCCACCAGTTGTGAGGAAACACTTGTGATCAATATGTCATCAACATCTACTAATGCATAGATGGTAACTCAACGACTCTTGTACACCAACCGAAATGGATCACAACAACTTGGACGAAATCAAATTTGGCTCGGTCGAAGAGGACACAAAGTTCAAAGAAGAGTTGATGAAGAACTCAGGGGCAGGAGACTAAAATGGCAACTCTATTAGAGTAGATTTAGAGGAAATAGGTGCAGTTTTGGATGGCAAGTTTAAAGAAGAATCATTAGTGATGATAAGGGATGGTAGGTGAGTAGGATAGTGGAGTAGAGGAACTACAGGGAGTGGTTTTGAGGGAAATAAGTGGTGATATGGGAATCTGAATTCATTGAAAAGAACATCCTTTGAGATGTACACTTTTCCGCTAAGCATTTCTAGCCTTTTTGATGCAGAGAAATGTCAAGAAGAATACACTCAATACTCTTAAATTGTAGTTTATGTTTGTTGTAGGGTCTCAACAAGGAAAAACAAGCACACCCAAATGTTTTGTGATTTGCAAAATGGTACTTCTTGAAATAAGGAATTGTAAAGTGAGAATGCACAATTGTAGTGAAGATGATCCCAAAATGTGAGTTAAGGGTCCATGGGTAAGTAACGTTAGACTCATATTAACAAGGACATGTTAGTCTATGTATTATTATACCTATGTCTGTAAAATACTTTGTAAATGGGCAAAATTCCCTACCAAAGTCAGACTGTACAACCTTGATATATTTAGTGAAGATGGGTAAGTAGTGATGATGATCCCACATTGATGTCATTCCCATTTCCTCTTCTTCCTATTCCTCTACCAAGAAGCAAACGGTTGGGATTTTGCTCTTGAAAGATAGAATCATGTGTAAATGTCGCTAGAAAGGGACAAGTAAATTAAAAAAAAAAAGGCTAGTACCTACGAAACTAACATTACAACCTAATTGACAGCATATAATCAATGCATGGCAACTTCCAAAGCCCTTTTCACATTCTAAAGATTAAGCCTTTCAAAAGTAAGCTGTCACATTAAACATATATGCATGTTTGGTTATTCATCTAAATCTAACATCAACTAATGATTTATTCATCACCGGTTGAGATTAGTTTCCTCTCTAAAGTGAATTGCTAGTACTTAAGTAATATTCTATTTCACTATCATGATAAAGTGTATGCAAGCTTCTTTAGTGATTGCTTTCATCACCATCATCATATATAACACCATACTCTCAGCTGGATAGTAGTAAATGTGGCCTACTAAGAAAGTTAAAAGTGGTTCAATTTCAAAATGCATCTTACTCCGCTCAAAGAGGTAAATTACAAATTGGTCCAACAATGTCCAAATTTGGAGGTAAATACAGGAAAGGGGATGTGTTAAAAACCCAAAAGTGATACCTGATCAAAATCAATTGCAAGTCAGAGGAATGCTAACAACATGACATGGGATTTCTCCTACCAACTAAGAAAAGTTTCATGAGAGGGTTTGCACTACTACAATCCACCCCGGTTAAATTTATTATCAGTATAAACCAAAACTGTCATTTCTTGTGAACTTGCACTCAACTGGATGCCTAATTTATTTACTACGGATTTTAACTTTCAAAGTCCAGTTAACCTTGCCCTCCGCAGCGGGATGGACCTCGTAATCGAGTGGCACCTCATATTCTCCCACAGTTGATAACGGTGCTGGAAGATGCAGATTTTCAGGTGTGATGTTCACACAAAGTTGTCTTGCCACCTAAAAATAGCACAACAGTTAAAACTTAGAGCCAGAAAAAGAACGAGAAATTAATAAGATGAAACTAATCCTAATTGTCTTTAACCAGAAACCAATTTTCTTTTAATGTGGTATACAAATATTTAATTTCTAATTCTGATTAAACAAGAAACAAATCATGAAATATGGAAGTCATTTTAAGAGAAAATATAAGATCCTCTAAGTTATTCAAGATTCCTGTCTCTTAATATAGGACACTAGGGAAATTTATTTTCCCCTTTTTATAAGACCTTTTCCCAATTCTCTCTTGCATTAACTACTTCTTTACAAAGATATCAATGATTACTTCATCTCTCCCTTGTGAGATGGGAGAAAGATGAGTGATCAGTCCCAATCATTTTAAGGTAATTTTGGAAAAAAGTGTTACCAAATTCAATGTCACCAACTAAATTAACCAACTTTCTGAATTCGTGTGACTTAGCTAAAGGAGTCTTATATACAGGGATAGAGGTAGTACATAACAATATAATAAAATGTTTTCTAAACTTCCAAGTTTCAACTAACAGTGGCAGATGATAGTAATAGAGGAAAATTGGTAACCTAGTTAATGGACCAGGAATTTGGCAGGTTCACAGCAAAGTATGAGGGGGGCACATGAAGAAGAACATGGAAGGAACTATGAAGAACAAATATTAGTGGCATTTATTTATTTTTTTAACACACTTAATATGCTACTTAGTTGCTATTAAGAAAACATTTAAACTATGAAGAACAAATATTACCTCAGCCACAAGAGCTTTTGTTGTCACGGGTGTGTACGTAACTCCAAGGGTTCATCTTTACTTTCCGCAACTTTGCTTTTTTAACATCAATTAACCTCCGCAAGACCTATTAGATCATTACATACAATCCATTTTAAATAACATATATCAACTACTGAGTTTTAACATGAAAAAAACTATCAAAATATCAAGTAAATTTTCTATTTAAAAGATTTAACAATTAAAATCTATGGGAGTATCATCACAACCATAGTTGTATAAACCAGACCAAACCAACCAATTCAACTAGAAAACCTGCAAACCAGTTAGTCCAAAATATTACATGATTACAAAACTGCTAGAAACCAGTGGAGTTCAGTTGAACAAATCCAAAACTGATGATAACGAACTAGTTTGAACCAGGTTATTTGTATTGTTTTAACTTTTTAAAATTAATTAAAAAAATTAACGTAATAAAAGCCGGTGTGAGATTCACATATAAGTTATTGTTATTACTTGCCATCTACCATAATTTCATGTAATTTCATGTTGGCCTATAACGTTACACATTTTATAGTGCTAAAAAAATTCTAACCAATTCGACCATGGTTGAACTAGAATTTAGCCAGTTCAGTGGCGGGTCCATTTCCTGAACAGTTCCTTTCGACTTTTGCTATGCGGAATTTCCCAAGAAGCGATATAATAAATAAAAAGCAATCACCTAACTAAAAAAGTAAATAAACTACCGAAAAAGACAGCAGCAATGTTCTCACTGTCGAACAACAATGAAAAGTTTTGAAGAGTAAACTACAAACCAGCTTAGCTTTATCAAGACGCAGTGCTGCCTTTTCATAATCTTTCAGCATATCTTCCTTTGACTCTTTAACTACAATAACGTCTTCTTGTTTTCCTTCTTCAGTTGGTTGATAGACCTGAAGAATTTAAAACATAACACTAGCTATTGGTGAAGCCGTGAAGACAAAGTAAGTTACTATAAAGATTGGCTATGTCAGTAAATGTTTATGTGCCAAGCATACAAACATAGAAAAGATTGTTGACAGTGTGTGCTGCACACCAACTCATAAACACAGAAACAAAGGGAGGGGATGATGTTGTTTTCAGGATCAGATATCTGATGGCATTATCAGATTTATTAGTCAATTTGGTCCTGGAAATTTCACAAAAGTTCAATTTAGTCTCTGACATTTACAATATATCTTGCAAAAGTGTTTCAATTTAGTCTCTCCGTTATGTCAATTTAGTCCCTCCTATTTTGCAAAAAGGGACTAAATTGAAACCCTTTCGCAAAAGTCGGTGACTGGGTTGATATATTGTAAATGATAGGGACTAAATTGATATAACGGAGGATAAACAGCTTAATTAGGCGCTTATGCATAAGCAGTTTATATAATAAATGATAAAATAATGTTTATGCATAAGCCATAAGGTGTTTTCATAAGTTATCACAGGGATGTAAATCAGCTGAAAACAGGTTATGAACATGTCATAAGCCGTTTCCATAAACTCTCCCAAACGGTCTCACAAGTGTTTATGCCAATAGATAGGCTCAAATAAGCCGATCCAAACGGCCCTAAATTGATCTTTTGTGAAGTTTCAGAGACTAAATTGACTAATAACTCCATTATCATATCTAGAATTTAAAGTCATTCCTGAAGATGGCATAATGCAAAATGGAGTGGAAAAGATAAATTTACATAATGATGAATGACATTGAGCAAGAAAAAGTATAGATAAATAGTGGGAAAAAAAACAGAGATCAATGGAAAAGACAAAAAACACCTTGCGCTGCTCAGTGAGAAGATAAGCAAACTTATCAATGTTAGGGACAGCAAGGAGCTTGGGCATTAGGTGGTTGCGAAAATATCCAGGAGCGACTTTGACAGTATCACCTGCCTTTCCAAGCTTATCAATGTCCTATAAAGTGAAAATTGAAAATATCAGAAATTTGAACTAAATTCAATCCCAGAAAACAACACAAAGAACACAATGCAAGATAGATAATTACAGTTGTAAGGATGACTTGGAGCTTTCTGTTGTATCGCAATCCTTGAGATGCATACAAGAGAGGGTTTACCACAACACTATCATTAATGGCGTCTTTGTATCTAATGATCTGCCTAACACAATGTCTGCCAAATTGAAGATAACCCATTCAGAGACGTGAAACGAGATGGAAAGGAAGAAATCGGCTGCGACGGAAAGGAAAGACGGAATCTATGGATTGGGTGTAACAAATCGATTCTGTGTAGAACGGGGCAGGCGATTTGGGGGTTTAGGGATTTGAGGGTTTAGGGATAAGTAGAAACAAGAGTGTGAAATCTGATCTGAATAGAAGAAACAAAACAAGACAAAAATGAATGTTCCTGAAAAGGCTTGTTTTTTTTGACCCCCCACCCTCTCCCCCTTAAACCCCCACCCACACTGAAATCCCAAAAATGTCCTTTGTTATCTATTTTTTTTTTTAAAAAAGGCGCATCGTATCGGCCAATCGTATATACTTCTTCAGGGCATATATACGATGTGTTAAAACTACACATCGTATATATGTCCCAAATGATATATATATACGATGCGCCTTAAATTTTTTTTTTTATTTGTAAAAAATTTTTAACGGTCATGATTTCACTTTCAAAGTTGATCAACGGAATCAACGGTTGATAATCTTTTACCTCATCTATAAATACTCACTCCAACCATCACTATTTTCACACCAAAAATTCAACTTCCTCCTTCTCTCACACAACACAAGTGAAGATGATGAGAGCTTCGCTAATGCCATACTACGAGCCTTCTTCCTCACTCCCGTTCATTCTAATATGGGGTTTCTTTGATCATCAAGGCATCATCTTGAAAGATGATGGTATAAGTTTCGATGGGAGAGATGTTGTATCGTGTAGAGTTAAAACACGATATATCATTTCACGCTCTTAGCGTGAAAACTATGCGGATGGTTCAACCAGAGAACGCAGCGAGCATGAGATAATTCGTATCGTTTATCGGAAACCGGAATGGACTAATGGAGGTCTTCACCGTCCGCCTGAAGTGGATGTCAACACCGAGGATGACCTTCGACGGATGATGTCAATCATATTATGTTTAAATAGAAGAGTTACATTCATGCATGCGACGTCGAAACCGGAAGGACCGTCATTTGAGATCCTTCGTCGATTAACTCCACCAACTCAGTAGTTTCTATTGTATTTTATTTTTATACGTCTATTTTTATTCTAGTTGTTTATGTTTTATCGCTTGTGTAACTTTGTTTTATCGAATCAATGAAATCAAAAATTCATGGAAACTCGTAAAATAAATAAAACATCCGAAAAAGTTAATAATAAAGTGCCAACATCAAATACAATACATCAAAAAACAAATAAAAAATTAAAAATCCCTAACGTCGTGGCCCTCGTCCTCGCCCCCGTCGTCTAAGCTCCCCAGCAATGTCATCCGGTGTTGTCATCCCCACCAGCCTATGGAGTGCCCGATACGCCCGATCGCCATGCGTGATCTCGCCATCACGAATCCCTCTCTACAAGTGGTCACAACCTCCTCATCCGGTCGGGATCGTCGTAGCGTAGCTCGGGGAGTGTGTCGGCACTGAGCTCTTGGTGATGGTGGAGCGGTAATAGTCCGGGGATAGCCCGGGCGCATTTCACTCTAAGTACTGCAGACAGCCTAATCCGGCCACGAGCAACCCGAGTAGGCGCATGATGTCCTCCACGAGATGTCATGAAGTGGGACGATCCGAAAAGACGCGATCGATGATTTCGGACGACCTACGAGAGGTCACGCGGGATGATCTCGAGTGTACCCAAACCGTCGCAGCACCTATCGTGCATGTATGGAACTCGAAGTCGGCCGGTGATGAAGCCTCTGTAGAGGAGATGCGCTCAAAGCGGTCTACCGCACCTGTCATCCTCAAATGGTCGCCGCCAGACATCCTCCGCCCTCGCTCATCAATCATCCTCTCCCAGTAGTGGCTCAACTTCGGTGGTTTGACTTCTTCCTGTAGCGCCCGGCCCGGTGGCTCCGCACCGTGGATATGACCCACCAACCTCTCCGCCATCCGAGGGAAATACCACATAATCCAAGCCTGAAATGCAAAAATAAACAACATCTTTAATTCACAAATATTTACCAAAAGTCAGTGTGATTTAACAAAAAAAATGAAGTTAAAATGTGTACCTGAAATAGGCTGGCATACCCTCCACACTGCTGCGTAGTCCTCAAAGACGCAGTGTTCAAGGACTCATACATGGCGGCTAGTGCACTGCACCCATGCATAGCCTCCAAGAACCTCTGGACTCAGATCATCCAGGTAGATCAGCCACTTAGCCTCAGCCCTGTCTCCAGTCTTCGTAGTAAAGATACTGTAGGTCAGAAGGCGAAGCAGATAAGCCCTGACAACAACTATGATGTCACCCCCCCTCCTCCAAATTACGCTCATACACCTGCTCCAGCCATTTGAAGCTGTAATACGGACCCCACGGGTGTTGTTAGCAGCCTCAACCCGTGACACACCAAGATATGTCTCTCGGTTAAGTCGTGTGGCATACTCCGAGCTCACAGTGATGGCGGGAGGTGTGGCATAGTTCCCCTGGATGGGAAGGTGCAGCAGACAGGAGATGTCATCCAGAGTGATCGTCATTTCACCAAATGGCAAGTGAAATGACGAAGTATCTGAGTGCCATCTCTCGATAAAAGCCGACAAAGAACTCATGGTCTCATCGTGGCGTGGCGATGCGGAGAAGTGGGGTCAATCCGAGTCCGACCACAGTGGTGCGCTGAAGTAGGTCAGGGTAATGAAGATGGAGTCTAGTATGGACTTTGTTGTCATGAGCCCATACTTTGACAACACGCTGATACTCCTGAATTAAAAATAAATAATTTATGTAAGCAAAAAGTGCAGACTATGTGAGTTAAATAAATTATTTAAGCAAAAACTGCAAAACTTACCGGGTCAGCGAGTATAGAACTGCAGACATGATCTGCCAGATCAGTGAGAGAGAGACCTCAGGCTGAGGCTGATCCTCCTCCTGATGCCCCTGATCCTGTTGGGGCTGCTCCTCCTGATACTCATACATAGACTGGTCTAAGTAATAAGTATCAGCCTGGGGCTGCTCCTGCTGATACTCGGGAGTCGGAGCATGCTTTAATTAGCCTGATTTATACTTTTAATTTATATATTTTATACAAAAAGTTAATAAAATTAAATTAATAATATTATAACCATCCGTGCAACGCACGGGCATTCCTCTAGTAAGCTAGAAAGGAAGGTTGCAAGTCAATAAAGCTTAGATTTACTTGCGGTTTGGTTTGGTTCGATTGGTGGACAAAAAGCGCGGGTCGAACCAAACTGCGCGGTTGATTAAAAAAACCGTATAGATTTTGCAATTTGCGATTTTTTGCGGTTTTCAGTTTGGATTGGTTCGGTTTTGAACACCCCTAGCCTCAATAACCGATTTGGTGAAAAAATACATAATCTCGTGATGAAATATGTAAAGTGTGATGCTAAACAGCGTGTTTTTGTGTACTTTAGTGTTTGAAAAAAATTACCGTTCAAATACTCAGAATTCATTCCTCAATAACTGATTTGGTGAGAAATAATAATTTCATGATAAATATGTACACACTCTATTTTAGTTTTTAAATCATAGCTTTTTTTAATAAATATATTTTTTAATTCATGCTTACCTTCAATTTAAACAAAGTTTTGTCATGTTGCAATTTAAAAAATAAATTTTACTCAATAATAATTCTACATTAACTAAATTTTTTACTCAATAACTAAAGTACCGTTATTGACTAAAGTACCGTTATTAAGTAAAAACTTTGTTTAACTTTGTTTAGCATCACACCCTTATGCAGTATCATAATATTGTACCGACTTTTCATGTGCTTTTAAGAATCTAGCTTCCATTTCCTCTCAATTCATCAAGTTTTCAACTAAATTCATCAAGTTTTCCTCTCCTTCAGTGAGAGTCTTATAGTTATGCTCTCCTCTGGTGAGAGTCTTTTATATGGGTTTGCTTGATGCTCTTTCATTGGGTGATAGTATGGAAGATGGGTTAGTTTTGGGGGATGAAAGTGTGCAAGAGAAGTCGGTGAATATTCACTTTGTTTAATAGGCAGATTTCTTACCATAAAACAATAAGAGTGAGCATTATGAAGGAACGATTAGCCAGTTTTTGGAAACTTGGAAGAGGTGTTACAATCAAGCAAGGAAGAACAAGTGTCGTACCAAACTACTTTTTATATTTAGTACGGTACCTTAGTACCGAATAGGTTCGATACGTTGGTACTATGCCAGAATGGTACAAAGGTACCGTACCGGTCTAAAGCGTAGTGTGTGGTTGTTTGGGAGCATGGAAGTATAAGGGTATTTTGGGATATTTAAAAGTATGGGGTGTGGGTGAGTAGAAGGGGAGTGTAATAAGTTTGGGCCAACTATTTGCACACCCCTAAGTTGGGCTAGTACACAGTCTCAAGCCTAATTTTTTGGCTCATGCTTCGTACAACCCCCTCTACTCACTAGACACCCCCCAAAACTGGTTTAATCCCAAAATGTCCTCACGTGAAAAGCACGTGACTGACGAATCGGCGCACGACTAATCGAACAGGTTCGACTGGACCTGCATCGAACAATGCAAAAATAGACGGTTCGATTGGACCTCCATCGAATCCTACGTTTTGTGCTGTTCGATTTTATGAAATGCAAACCTGTTCGACTCTGTGAGGGCCGAACCGTCCTGATACTTGATAGAAACAGTGAGTTTCTGGACAGCAACCTGTGCAGCAGTTTTTTTTTTAAAAAACTTGTAATTTCACGACTAAAATAACTACTAAAATCAATACTAAATCACTCAATTAGATCAACAAAACATGATATTGTCTTAATACAATTATCTTATACATCTGATGTATGATGGTGCAAACTTCTCTCTCTCTTTAGTATTGAATAGCAGAATATATTAATAGTGAAAATTTATCTACGGCTAATTAAACACCTTCTACTAGTAGTAGAATAATGAATATATACTTCCAAACACCTATTATAAATCTTCCACCAATATTGTTTCTCTCTCTCTCTCTAAAGTGAAAATCCTATATGTTTTTGTTTACATATTCTTCTGAAAACAAGAAAGATAGAAGTGGAGGAAACCAAAATGCAGAGCAAAAAAACCATCTTTTCAAGACTTCAACTTTGATAGAGGTAAGACATCAAAACTTTGTTTTTATCTTTTTATCTTTGTATTCCTTGTAACATGTTTATGAAAAACTCTTGCAAATAATCTAGCAACTCAATTGAAATTGTCCTAATATCATGTTTTCATATATGATCTGATTTTTTGTTTATTAATTTTTGTTCATTTTTAGGAATTTTTCATTTACTTATAGTATTTTTTTAATCTAATAATAACTGACACCTACGTATTTTTTTTCTTTTGATTTTGAAGGTTGAAAAAGAAGAGATGCAAACCAACTTGAAGATTTGATATAATTTTTGTTCCTATCTTAGGTTTTGATAGCGTTTTGTAATGTATGAGGAGCTGTTCAAATTTGGTGTTATGTTTCTTAATGAAAATAAAATTTATTAGTAGTTTATTGCAATGTATTTTGATTATTGTAGTTATGGGGTTGAATTTGTCTTTGTAATTTTTGTAAGGTTGTTTCAATTATGTGCTATTATTTTATTAGCTTTCTTTGAATTGATAGAAATTGGTAGAAAATATGTCATATTGTTGGAGTTTGAGGATAAATATTAAAAAGTCATAATGTGAAGTTAACTAGTTAAGCCTATTTAAAAATAGGTAAGGTGGACTATTATGAGGCCTTAATAGTATATAGGCTTTTAAATAGGCTTTCAGGCCGGGCCAGATTTTTAAAAAGGCCAGGCCAGGCCTAAAAAAAGCCTATGACAGGCCATAGGCCAGACTCAGGCCTAAAAAATTCACTGTAGGCCAGGCTCAGGCCTTTCAAAGCCTGGCCTGGCCTATTCCCACCCCTATACCTAGGCTTCTTCCAACATTTGACCATTTACCAAGGGAACAATTTCTCCGAGTCTATAGAACATTTTCAAAACTGTATCAGCCCACCCTGCCTCTTATTATTAGACAACACAGTAATACTAGCTTGGCACAATGGCTATAAATTTCAATTACTGATAAATTTGTATCATGTGCCATCATGTACCAAAATGGTAAGTAGTAGCTACTGAAGCCAAACACAGTTTCACAAAATCTCTAGTCCAAGTCACTTCAAATTTGGTGATGGGCGGAAAAATTGGAGTAATGATAGTCACCCACAATGAGATGGAGAGAGGATTTGCAACTTCCATTAAACCCCATCCTAATTTCACAAGTAGGTTGTCAACAATTATGTGCATTGCGGATGTGTTAAAAAGAAAACCATTTGTTGACTCGATAGAATTTGCATTAAATGCATACCTCGCAGTTACTAACTTCACCATATTTTTTGACACAAACTGTCCCATTTCGTCCCATAGAGTGACTTTAAGGTGTACATATGAAAATATCACTATTATGAAGCTAATGGCACCTGACACCAAACGGTGAAAACGTGTGACTAACTCTAACTGACAGTTACAATTGTCATGAGTAAACAATGTAGCGACTATGCAGCAACCCCAATTTGGTGTCTCGAACAGTGGTTAGAGGAATTGACACTGCACTAGCTAATATCATGCAACAACCACCACCACACAAAAACAGTGATCTGGTGGCTTTGGCAACGATGGGAAAAGGGCAGAACCACCTGCAACGTGTACCATTGGTGTGGCGACATATGCTTTCTAATATGACCTTGCCAACTTGACATTGCAAAATCTGTAGTGGCCACAAATTAAATTCGTCAATACCTCTCGAAATCTTCTTGTCGTGTCGAGCATTAATCGAATCCTCATGTGAAGCTTCTTCATCCTTCTCAATGTATTCATAAAAGGGAAGAAACTCATCTAGTGTGTCGGCAATTCAACAAATTGTCAAGAAGGAATCGGACCGCAACTCGAAGATCCTTTGGCAATGACTCTGAAGCATCGATTTCTTCTTGCAACAAGTTGATGATTCTTGTACACGACTTCTTGATTTCTTGTGAATATTCATCCATACATTGATGAAATCCGCTTAACGAATCCACTACCAAAGATATGAAATGCTCTTGCTTCAGAATGGACTCTGGATTCCGATCTTTCTTTTCGGCAACAATAACAAAGATTGGATCTAAAAAAATCATTTGTGAGAGAACATGTCGCTACAGAGGTCAACAACACAAAATCAGGCTCTTCTTCCTCGTCAAATGAGCACTACACCATTGGGAGCGCTCTACACACAATTATCTTTCTGAAGTAGTGCTTCCAATGAAGCATTAATTCTGGCAAATAGCTTGTTGCGACATTCCTCCATTTTTTCATCGAATCATCCATGCGTCCTCTGCCACAGTGACAATGAAAGCACCAATGAAAGGGAACTCAAATTCACTGTAACAATAGCAACAATTGGAAAATCAGAGAACAAATCTTCAATGAAATTGGATTACATGAATTCATACTAGCTTGATAATCAAGCACGAGTTGTTATTACAAGAGGAAATGAAATCACACATATAGAGAAAAAGAAGAAATTCTATTAGGGAGAAGTAAGAAGAAATATCAAAGGAAAGAGAGGAATTACATCACAATACATCCATCACCTCACTATTCTCTCCACAAACTAGTTATAGTTCACCACATCCTAGCTAGCATACCATTTCTTCATTTTCCTCATTTACCCATACAAACATCTTAGTCTTTGGGTTCGCCACACTATCCAAACGTGCATAACTTGAACAACTATTGTTCACAAATCCTTTGTTGGAATGATGTTTTTAATGGTGTCAAATTTGCGTGACATTGCAAACAACTATGAAATCCAAATCTTTATTAAGTCAATCCATGTAAACATGAGACTATGATAAAGAATTTCAAAAAGAGAATGCCCTTTCTTTGTTAAATGCATAATAAACGGAGAATGACATTTTACAATTTTTTTGACTCTTTTAGTCATATTTAATGATATTATACCAAAAATGTCATTCATTTATTACTGAATATTTAATACTCAACATAATAGCATATGTTATTTGCTGATGACTGCTTCTTATTTTTCAGGGCAACCGAAAGAGAAACCAGGGTCATGAACGATATTCTTTTGACTTATGAGAAGGCTTCTGGTCAATCTATCAATTTCCAAAAGTCGGAGGTGTTCTTCAGCAGCAACACCTCTGAGGCTATGCGTGAGGTTGTTACTGGTATTCTTGGTGTCTTTGAGCGTCTTGGCATAGGGAAATATCTTGGCTTACCTTCCATGGTAAGTAGAAATAAGAAGTCCATCTTCAACTATCTTTGGGATAGAGCCTGGAATAAAATTCACAGTTGGTCAGACGGACATCTCTCCGAGGCTGGCAGGGAAGTTCTTGTGAAGTTTGTGGTTCAGGCTATACCCACTTACTGTATGAGCACATTTATCATCCCCACATATCTAGGGGAGGAAATGGAGGGCATGATTAACTCCTTCTAATGGGGTTCGAACAGATCACAAGGTCGTGGCATTAATTGGTTGAGCTGGGATAAACTAGCTATGAGAAAGGAGCACAGAGGTATGGGTTTTTGGCATTTCCACATCTTCAATTTGGCTATGCTGGGGAAGCAAGGTTGGAAGATTCTTTCTAATCCAGATGCTATTATTTCAAGAGTTTTCAAAGCTAAATATTTCCCTCGGGGGGACTTTTTGGGGGCTTCTATTGGCCACAACCCAAGTTATGTATGGCGTAGCACATGCGCTTCACGGGTAATTGCCAAAGGTGGGCTAATATGGAGATTGGTGACGGCTCAAATGTTCGTATTTGGGATGATCCATGGTTGCGTGAGCTTAATAACCACTATGTCACTTCTGGCCACAATCAAAATTCTTCTTTATGTTTTGTCTCTCAATTGGTGGATAGCGCCTCAAACAGGTGGAATACCAATCTTATTACTACTACTTTTAATGATTCTGATGCGAAGGCTATTTTGAAAATTCCAAGGTCCACGGTGTTAGGTGGATCTGAGCAGAAACGAGGTTTATTCAGTGAAGTCAGCCTATCACTATGCTATGGAACAACTTGTGAACACCTCCCATATTCGTGTCCAGGATGACTGGAAGGCAATTTGGGCCCTCAATATCCCAAATAAAATTCGCCTCCTTCTTTGGTGCATTGTGCATGGTTGCTTGCCTGTCCTGACAAAGCTGGTGCGTAGAGGAGTCCCATGTCTGTCTACGTGCCCTATGTGTGAGGATGGTGCTCTTGAAAATGAGTGGCACTTGTTCTTTGGCTATGCAAAGGCTCAACAAGTTTGGGTTACTGTTGGTCTATGGGACACTATTAGCCCGGATGTTGACCAGGCTGATGGTGCAAAGGAACTTATCTTCCACTTGCTGAATTCTCTTGATAGTAGCAAGTCCATCTGTAACACCCCTAAGTCCATTAATTTCGCATTAAGAAATTAATGAAAGTTTTATTACTCAAATAAATAATAAAATACATTTTAATATGAGTTTGTCTCAGAATTAATGTGTTGTATTTAAATTATAAATTGAATTGTGATGTTGATTAAATTGTGTGAATTGAATGTGAGAGTTTGGAAAAGAAATAGGAATAGTGGGATTTATGAGCAAGGGCAATTAGGTATTTTCCACCCAATTAACACCCTTGACCCACAAAAGTTTGTGGTCAAAGTAAGAAAAAAAAATCAAGAAAGAGAGAGAACCGAGAGAGAAGGAACGAGAAACCCGAGAGAGAAGAAAGAAGGAAGGTGGCGATGGAGGGAGAAAGAATTGGGGCAAGATCTCTTCCAATTCAACACTAGCTTGGAGCTCAAATGGAGCTTTTTGGTGGTTGAAGTTTGTATTGAAGGTAGGAAGCTTAATAGGTGGTAGTTTGGGGAAATTTGTGGGGGTGTCGATTTTATTGTGGATTCGAGTCGATTGAAGCTTAGGCAACTTCCATGGAAGATGGCTAGGGTTCCAATTCTCAATTTGGGGGTTTTCACCCTAAAGCTTCTAAGGAGCAATAGGTAACATAGAATCCCCCTCTCAAAACCTCTCATAGGTGTGCTTAGGAATTTAAATTAATTTGTTCTGCATGTTTGGGTGATGAGATGTTGCTACATGATGTTTAGGATAGAATGAATGGTGTATATGCTTGCAATGTGTTTGATTTAATTATTGTGAGAGAATTTCAAATTTGTGATTTGTGTTGAAATAAGTATGTTTGTGAAAAATGCTCATGTCTTTGTTATTTATTGTTTTAGTAAGAAGAAAGGTCATGTTTACATATTTAAAACTGAGGGGTTAGTTAAGTTTAAGATGAAATTGGATGTTATGCATGTTAATCTTGAGATATATGAATATGGTCATTGAGAAAATGATTTGTGTTGCTATGATTCTCTTATAAACTCCTTGAATCCTTTTTAGTTGCTTGGAATTAAGTGTCTTACAACCTGTTTGGTGATGATTGATGGTGTGGTTTAGTAGAAGTTGTAGAAATTGAACTCGAAATGGATTCAATTTGGGGTTGCCTTAAAACCGTATAGATATATGTCTAGTTTTTGGCTCATGATGACTTCCATAAAAGTCAATTGGAAATGATTGTTATTTCTTTAGAAACTAGATTGAATTCCCTCCAATTTGGACACCTATTTTGTTGCCTTTGGTTAAGAATTTGTAGAGAAAGATAGTTATAAGTTGAGCAAGATATTTTGCCTTGTTTCGCACATATGCATCTTCTTTTAATAAACTGTACTAGTTGGTTGGTTGTCTGAAAAATAAAAAGCATATTCATAATATAGACATCTTAAGCTTTCCAACGGGTGGTCATTGGATCAAAAGCGACACCGTTTGATATTTTAATAAAATCACCGAAGTTGATGTATTGATCTTTGAAAGTTACTGCACAAATGATTATGAGCATAAAGACACTTGAATGAGTTCCTATGTGTTTTAAATTCTTACCAAACATAATTGTTACATGAATTACCTTGGCATGTAAATCTTGTGGGAGTAGCTAATATGAAGTGGAAATCTTGATTTTCATATATTCGATTTGTTGTGACTCTCGGATTTCAAGTATTGGTGAATTATTATTTGGTACATATCTGATTTGATGTTTTGGTGATATGTATTGTGAAACTATCTATATATTATTGATATTACGAGGCGGGAGCCTATTATTGATATTCGAGGCGGGAGCCTATTATTGCTATTTTCAAAGTGGGAGCCTATGATTTACATTTATCGTGGGAGCCTATTTTCGCTCAGTATAAGTGTCTTGTTTATGATATCTGTGATATACGCGCACGAAATCTTATTGTTATCTTTTTATGCAAAGTGGTCCTTGTCCTATATTGTGTTTCTTTCATTTTCATCTAAGAGTTGCATTTGAATGGAAAACGGTTGTATGTGATTTAGACTTTCTATTTTTGTAGAGAGGATTTTCCATGTCTTGCATTATACGGATATGGTGGAAACATCAAGTAAATTCTTTCCATATATTCTTGTTCTTGAGTTGCAAAACTCACTATGTTTGGGGTGATGTTTCAGTGTAGCAGATAACATTGGAAAGTCAAGAGTATATCCGGATTACTCCGCCAAGTAGTCCAATGTAGAGTGTCGATCACCGGATCACGGTTGAGTCCTAGCTTCAAAGGATCTTATTGTGGCTAAGCTAGTTGTGTTAAGCTAGATTTTTATTTTACATGTGTACAAAAAAAAAAAAAAAATTATGACGGGTGGTTATACTGGTATATATATTATTTTGGGATGTCCATATTTCAGGGCCAGTCTTTGCTTGAAATTTCATTTAGAAATTTCTTTGAAATATAGGTTATTATAGGTTTTGATAAGATGATCGTTCTTTAGATCAACTTGTTTTCACGAGGCTTTCTTGCGATTAGGGTAGTAATCATGCGCCGATCATGGTCCAAATTCGGGTCGTGACAAAGTTGGTATCAGAGCCGTTTGATCCTATCGGACTGTGAGTTTTGTGTCTAGAAGTGATCCGGTTTAGGATGTATGTGGTCAGTGTTCTATAGTGTAGTATTTATTCTTGAAGTCCTTTGATCAATTTGTTAAGGCCGCCACCTTACCTTAACGAGTTGTTCCATGAATGGAGAAGAATAATTACACGCACTATGCATTAGATAAATAACGCTCCCCGAAATTAGATAGTATGGCTTGAAGACTAGTTTTCTTTAAAGGTAAAAGGGCAATTGGAAATTGCATAGTATTTGCTTTTCATTGAAGGTTATTCGTGCTGGAAATTTTTGTGATCATGTGTGATTGTTAGTGAAAAAGTATCAAGTAAGAGGAAATGGCTTGAAAAGTAGATTGACAAATTATATGTAAATACTCATATGTAGGGGTATATATGTATGTGTCACCATCAAGAAGGAGAAGAAAATCATACCAGCCCTCTAAATGGGACTTTCAGGTTTCTTTTGAATTTATAATCAATGTGTTGTTCACTCTATTATGTTACTCGTTGATTGACCCTTGATGAATGCAATATAACTTTTGTCCTTATTTCTTTTTGCTCAAGTCTAGGTGTATAATCAGTTCATGTGATATTTTTAGTTAGTTGGCTACCATATTGAATTCATGCTTGATTGCTGTTAAGAATAAATCATTGGTAATGTTTTTGCTAGGTTACAAATGTACTGGAATTGTTGTTACTTGTTGATGATTTGTATGCTCTTGAATATTTCTTTATCTGTTAATCTCCATCTCTCGATACTATTTCTATGTTCGCAAGTAAATTTTATTTCTTCCCGATACTATTGGGTCTATGTTCGCAATTTCAAAGTCCGGAGATTTAAAATTTCGTGCTATATGTCAAATTTTATGTTGTTATTCTGCTTATTATTTACTATTTCTGATTTAAGATTCTCGTTTGACAATCAAATTTAATATGCTCAACTTTGGCTCTCACGTCTAGTGAATTGCTCAAAATTTGCTTGGTGAATTGAAATCTATTTGTTGGTTTAGTTTGACTACGACTTTTCGTTACAGTTTACACAATAATTTAGCAAGTGAACAAACATCAAGTATTGTCAAGTTGTTATTGGTTTAGTAAGGTCAAGTTCTTACTCCAAATATATTTCGGATTTCTAATTTGTCATCCGTTTTTCATACTTGCATAATATTTCGTGCATGATTGGTAAATCTAATTGTGTATAAATTTTGAATGTGTTATTCATCAAGTTTTGTTTTGTGATAAATTTAATTGGGATATGACAAGAAGCTAATTGTGTATAAATTCTATCTTTGTGGAACTGATTTTTTTGTTTGGTATTATAGAGTTTCTTTTCCTTAACATTATATTACATTAATAATAGTGCTCTGGTCTCATATTTCCCGAAGATAAGGTAATTAGAATTTGGATTAGTTATGATATGTGCTTTAACATTTAGTGTTTGGTTGTTCATTGTGTGTTTCATTAGATGTTCTTGTTGATATTAAAGATCCGATTCGTTGTTCACTACTTTGTTTTATCTCTGTTTTGTCAAAATCTTTCCAATGTATCTTGGGTATCTCATCTTCGGGAATACTTTTCCTATCTCCCTTCTCAGTTTGTTGAGTGGTGGTTCTCTGCTATCATTCCTTATGAAGATTGGGTTATTGCTTAAAATTAAAATGATACTAGACGAGTGAAGTGGTGAGACTAGGGTGTTATGAACTCCCTGAGATTTTATAAAGGCTTACCCTTTTTATATTTGTGGTTTTCAGTTAAGCATGTATGATGACAAGATTGTGAGAGAGAGCAGCATGATATATGTTATCATGCACCCTTGGTTGAATTAGGAATTTTTAGTCTAAATCTTTGGGCCAAGAAAATAATGTGTATCTTTGATTATGCTAAATTGCTTAGTAAATTGGTATTTAATGACGATTAAATTAAGGTTGTTACATGTAGGACTTGTTGATTTTGTACTTGAGGTTTTATTATTAATTGGAATTTTCCATTCCCATTGATATCAAAAGAAAACTAAATTATTCACCGAGCAAAGAACTCGTATTTTTGTAGTAAGCCCAAGCATGTATTTGTTGTGCAATGTAAATGTAAAGACTGAGTTTGAGTATTGATTGCTTAAGAATTCCAATTTAATAGCATTCATTAATCATAACCTAGTACTTAATGTCTAATATATGAGTTATGTGTGAATATTGTGTATTATATGGTGTTTGAGACACCCATTTTTCTGAATGTATTTGATGATCCCTGAAAATTCTCATTTCTTGAATTGGTTTGAATTTAAATGTTTGAGTGAAGGACAAAATGCCATTATTGTAGTGTGAGATTAGAGGTGACTTATATGAATTATATGTCTTTTGATATGATTGAATATTAAGTTGGGGAGGAGTTAGTGAATATTTAGGCTGAGCAAGTAATACAAAAAGGCGATCTCCATTTACAAATAAGCATTTTTTTGCGATTCTCACTTATCTTGAAGGACGTGCCCCAAATTTAGTTCAACATCATATTTGACAACATGTTAGCTCAAGAAATATATCCCTCATATATCATAATAAAAGAAATTGTAGAGAGCTTGAAAGAATAATTAATGATTGATGTCATTGATTATTTAAATTATTTAAATGTGTCTGTGACAATCTAAGGATTTCTCTAATTTAAGTTCAATGAATTGGTTCTATTGATGGTTGTGTAGACATATGATGTGCCACTTAAGTGTATATATATATCTCTGCCCTTTCTTTACACTTTGAAATTTTGTTTAGGAGTGGCATATGTACTTGATTGTCTATTTTTGGCTTGAAAATTCACTTAGTAATACTACATATGGGACTACTATGTTTGACCTTGTAGTTTGGAGGATATGAACTATTAGTAGATGTGAATTTGTATGCAGAGGCTTTTCAAATATGATAGAACTCAGTTTTTCTCTAGAATAAGGAAAGTAAGGACTACTCGTTTAGAGGGTCGTAAGATTGGAGTTCAGCGACAAAGCGCATAGAACAAATTCTACCAGAGGATAAGGTATGAAGGTAGGTCGAATTTTGGGAACTAGAAAAAAAAATGATAGAGCGATATCCGCATTTATTCGAAGGTGAGCAAATTTCGAGGACGAAATTTTATAAGTGGGGGAGAATTGTAACACCCCTAAGTCCATTAATTTCGCATTAAGAAATTAACGAAAGTTTTATTACTCAAATAAATAATAAAATATATTTTAATATGAGTTTGTCTCAGAATTAATGTGTTGTATTTAAATTATAAATTGAATTGTGATGTTGATTAAATTGTGTGAATTGAATGTGAGAGTTTGGAAAAGAAATAGGAATAGTGGGATTTATGAGCAAGGGCAATTAGGTATTTTCCACCCAATTAACACCCTTGACCCACAAAAGTTTGTGGTCAAAGTAAGAAAAAAAAATCAAGAAAGAGAGAGAACCGAGAGAGAAGGAACGAGAAACCCGAGAGAGAAGAAAGAAGGAAGGTGGCGATGGAGGGAGAAAGAATTGGGGCAAGATCTCTTCCAATTCAACACTAGCTTGGAGCTCAAATGGAGCTTTTTGGTGGTTGAAGTTTGTATTGAAGGTAGGAAGCTTAATAGGTGGTAGTTTGGGGGCTGTGGGTGTCGATTTTATTGTGGATTCGAGTCGATTGAAGCTTAGGCAACTTCCATGGAAGATGGCTAGGGTTCCAATTCTCAATTTGGGGGTTTTCACCCTAAAGCTTCTAAGGAGCAATAGGTAACATAGAATCCCCCTCTCAAAACCTCTCATAGGTGTGCTTAGGAATTTAAATTAATTTGTTCTGCATGTTTGGGTGATGAGATGTTGCTACATGATGTTTAGGATAGAATGAATGGTGTATATGCTTGCAATGTGTTTGATTTAATTATTGTGAGAGAATTTCAAATTTGTGATTTGTGTTGAAATAAGTATGTTTGTGAAAAATGCTCATGTCTTTGTTATTTATTGTTTTAGTAAGAAGAAAGGTCATGTTTACATATTTAAAACTGAGGGGTTAGTTAAGTTTAAGATGAAATTGGATGTTATGCATGTTAATCTTGAGATATATGAATATGGTCATTGAGAAAATGATTTGTGTTGCTATGATTCTCTTATAAACTCCTTGAATCCTTTTTAGTTGCTTGGAATTAAGTGTCTTACAACCTGTTTGGTGATGATTGATGGTGTGGTTTAGTAGAAGTTGTAGAAATTGAAGCTGAAATGGATTCAATTTGGGGGTTGCCTTAAAACCGTATAGATATATGTCTAGTTTTTGGCTCGCAGTGACTTCCATAAAAGTCAATTGGAAATGATTGTTATTTCTTTAGAAACTAGATTGAATTCCCTCCAATTTGGACACCTATTTTGTTGCCTTTGGTTAAGAATTTGTAGAGAAAGATAGTTATAAGTTGAGCAAGATATTTTGCCTTGTTTCTGCACATATGCATCTTCTTTTAATAAACTGTACTAGTTGGTTGGTTGTCCTGAAAAATAAAAAGCATATTCATAATATAGACATCTTAAGCTTTCCAACGGGTGGTCATTGGATCAAAACTGACACCGTTTGATATTTTAATAAAATCACCGAAGTTGATGTATTGATGCTGAAAGTTCTGCACAAATGATTATGAGCATAAAGACACTTGAATGAGTTCCTATGTGTTTTAAATTCTTACCAAACATAATTGTTACATGAATTACCTTCGGCATAGAGTACTGTGGGAGTAGCTAATATGAAGTGGAAATCTTGATTTTCATATATTCGATTTGTTGTGACTCTCGGATTTCAAGTATTGGTGAATTATTATTTGGTACATATCTGATTTGATGTTTTGGTGATATGTATTGTGAAACTATCTATATATTATTGATATTCTGAGGCGGGGAGCCTATTATTGATATTCTGAGGCGGGGAGCCTATTATTGCTATTTTCAGGCGGGGAGCCTATGATTTACATTTATCGGCGGGGAGCCTATTTTCGTTCTGTATAAGTGTCTTGTTTATGATATCCTGATATATCGCGCATCGAAATCTTATTGTTATCTTTTTATGCAAAGTGGTCCTTGTCCTATATTGTGTTTCTTTCATTTTCATCTAAGAGTTGCATTTGAATGGAAAACGGTTGTATGTGATTTAGACTTTCTATTTTTGTAGAGAGGATTTTCCATGTCTTGCACACGGATATGGCTGGAAACATCAAGTAAATTCTTTCCATATATTCGTGAGCGGATTCCACATTGTAACTAGGGCGGCTCAACGTTTTGCTAATCACCAGCTTCATGAGCGGATTCCACATTGTATCTTCTCTTTATTAATGAATAAAATGATATAACCTTGTTTGGTTCAAAAAAAATACTCAACATAAACAAATAGATATTTTTTAAGCAATTAAATGAGGCGAGAGTAGTTTATGTAATGAAGTTAAATTTTAAACAAGATTTGTAAAAATACTTGCAAATAACTAGCTATTTTAATTGGTATGCAAATATTTAGTTTTACTTATATTTTGTTAGAATATAATATAATATAAATTTTATTATTATTATTTATTATAGCAATTTTAGTGTAAGGGATATATCCACTGTTGCAGACAATTTTTAACTTATTTTATTATAAAAAATAAATAAATAAATTGGCATGTTAAAGGGTAATTAAACCAACCAAACCAATAAGTTATTCTTAGCATTACTTGGATTCATATTCCATCGTAAAATTCAAGTATTGATTGTGGGATAAACTCTATTGAAAAAGAGAACCACATGAATTAGCAAAGCCACCTACATGTTGCTAAACAGATTTCCCCTATGTTTGGTTCATCAAAGAAAATGGGAGGAAAGAAAAGTAATGGAAAGGAAAGGGAGAGGAAGGAAAAAGAGTGAAGTGAGATGATTTTTTAGTTGTTTGGTTGAAGTGAAAGTGGAAGGAAGGAAAGGTAGAAGTTTTCTCTTCCCTTGTTTGGTAAGATAAAAAATGAGTGGAAAGAAAAATATATATGTGTAAAAAGACAAAAGTAGCATTTATTTAAAATTTAAAGTTATATATGATTAAGTGAACTAAAATGTAATTAGACTTTTTGGACAAATATAAGTAGACTTTTAAAAAAATAATAAATAATAACATAATTTTTAAAAAAATGTAATTAGACTTTCTTTCCATTTTCTTCTCAAATTGGGGGGAAACCAATTTTGGTGTGGGACTCACAAAAAGTTTTCTTTCCTTCCATTTTTAAATGACAATCAAACAGAGGAAACTGATATTTTTTCTTACTTTTCTTGCCTACCAAACATACCCTTCGTGATACAATTAATAATAATTAATGACATAATTAATCATTAATAATAATTATAATTAATCACCAACAAATCGGTAAATAATGGACACCAACATAGTAAAAAAAAAGATTATTTGTATACCAATGGTTAGTTATGTATTGTGAAGCAGAAAACAAGATAGCTTGGGGTATCTTACCAAAATCTTAATAATAGTATCAGTGTTCTATTGAGGTTTCTCTCCCATGCGTGAGAGCTCTCTCCGTGAGTGAGAGGATTGAGGTTTTCTAAGTTTCACCATTTTTTGAGTAGCTATTCGTTTCTTTTCACTATAGTGTGTTAGTGTGTTATCAATGGATCGTCTCGATTTGGAGGAAGAAGCGGAGTTTCAAATCGAGAATGAGGAAAGGGCTGAGGTAGGCTCAGATCTGTCCTTGTGTCTTGTTGGAAGATTCTTGACTGACAAGGGCATCAGAGTCAACATCATGATGGATAAGATGGTTGAGATCTGGAGACCTGGGAGAGGTGTAGGGGTCAAGGAGGTTGAACCGGGACTGTTTCTATTTCAGTTCTATCATTAGTTGGATATACAACGCATACTGAAGCAAGAGCCATGGTCGTTCGATAGACAACTTCTCATTTTGAGTGTCTTGCCGGAAGGGATTGTTCCTCAAGAACTCCCTCTATATACAGTTCCATTCTGGGTGCAGGTGCACGATATTCCTATCGGATTCATGTCTGAGGCTGTAGGGAAAGGCTTGGGTGACTTCATTGGGGAGTTTTTGGAATATTATAACAACAACTCATCAAACTTTTGGAGGTAGTATATGCGTATTCGAGTGTTGGTTGATGTGCGTAATCCTCTAAGAAGAATGAAGAAGGTCAGAAAGCAGGGAGGGGAAGCAAGAATGGTAAACTTTAAGTATGAGTGGCTTGAAGTTTTTTGTTACCTTTGTGGCATGCTTGGTCATATGGAGAGTGGCTGCGCTAAATTATTTTCCATGGCAAATGACGACGGCAACAGAGGTTGGGGGTCACACTTATGGGCGGAGATACGACATGGAGGGGGAGGTGCGAGGTCGCGGTGGCTCTGGAGTGAAACAGACACTGATTGGAAAGCGCCAAACCAGGCCTTCAATGATGGAGGAAAACGCGGATCAGTTAATGGAGGAATAATGAATAATGATAGGAGAGAGGGATGTCATGCTTCGGTTGCAAAATCAGGTGGGGTCAATGGAATAAAAGACAATAAAGGAGGAGATAATGTGATTAATGTGGCAGGTACAAACATTAAGACAACTGATATTTTTAGGAATCCTAAACTTTTTTCCCTGTTAAGAAAACCGCGCCTGATTCAGCTGACACGCAGCAGGCTGACGTGGAAAGTGAGACAGCGTGAAAGTCCTATGGCCAACTCGGTTTTGGATGAAAATTGCACTGTTGGTCAGATTGATTTAAGGACAAACAACAATGCGGGACACATGAATCTGTCTAATTCAATGGCAGCAGATAAAAATTCTTTTTTATGGGCAGGTCCTGGCAAGTAGACCTACCAGGAGCGATGAGTTTCATAGTTGGAACTGCCAGGGCCTGGGCAACCCTAGTGCAGTTCCCTCACTCCGGGACCTCGTCCGAGCGTACCAACCGGATGTTTTATTTTTATGTGAGACTTTGGTACACAAATAAAATTGAAGAAATTCGGGTTCGTTTGGGTTTTGACTCATCATTTGCAATTGATAGAATTGGTAGAAGTGGTGGTTTGGCTATTATGTGGAAGCAAACATATGATTGTCGGGTGATGAATTATGCAACAAATTTCATAAATGTGGAGGTCTCAGTTGTTGGTTATCCCGATTGGCGGTTCACTGGTTTTTATGGGTATCCCGAAAGGGGGAGAAGACGTGAGTCTTAGGACTTGTTGAGGTCTCTGTCTAGAGAAAGTAACTTACCGTGGTGTGTGATGGGGGACTTGATATCCTCTCAAATGAAGACAAGAGAAGTAGAGCGGTTCGGGCTCCATGGTTGATTCAGGGATTTCAAGAAGCTGTGCAGGAGAGTAATCTTCATGATCTTCCAATGGAGGGTTAACAATTTACGTGGACAAAATTACTGGGGACCCCTAATAGCAAGGAAGAGCGTTTGGATCATGCTTTAGTCACTCAAAGCTGGTTAGACATTTTTCCTTCTTATCGTTTTGTTAATGGCATCTCTAATACATCTGATCATTCACCCATTTGGCTAAGATTGTTTGAACGGGATAGACGAGTGAATAGGAGGGACTTTAAATTTGAGAATGTCTGGTTGGAGGAGCCGGAGTTACCTATTGTGGTGGAGGAGAGTTGGCAGGAAGGGATGAATAGGGGCTTTATGGAGAAAATTAGAAATTGTACTAGAGGAAGTTAGGGGCGGTTGGATGGTGAGTCTGAGCAGGGATTAAAGGAAACTAGAGAGAGATTGGGTGTGCTTCTAGCATAAGAAGAGGCTTTTTGGAAGCAAAGGGCGAAAGTGTATTGGTTACGTGATGGGGATACGTCAAATTTTTTCCATACTATGGCAAGTGCTAGAAAGCGGAAAAATATGATTACGAAGATGAGCAGAGATGATGGGGTAGTTGTTACGGCACAAAATGAAATTGGTGAGGTAGCTTCAAATTACTTTAAGGAGTTGTTTAGAGGTAGCCAAGGTGATTATGATGGGGTGTTAAGCCACGTAAAGCGAAGGGTGAGTGAGGAAGCCAATGTTGAGTTACTTAAACCGTTGGAAATAGAGGAGTTCAAAAGTGCTTTATTCCAAATGCATTCCGACAAAGCGCGGGGACCGGATGGTTTAAACCTGACATTCTTTAAACGGTTTTGGAATCTGTGTGGTGTTGAATTATTCCAAACCGGAAAGACTTGGTTGGAGGAAGGGGAGTTCCCACCAAATTTGAATGATGCTAATATTGTCTTAATCCCGAAAGTTGAGGATCCTATTTATATGAAAGATCTCAGGCCTATTTATTTGTGCAAGGTCATTTATAAGATCATATCTAAAGTCCTAGCCAATCGTATGAAACCTTTGCTCCCAAAATGTATTTCTAGTGAACAATCGGCGTTTGTGGAGGATAGGTCAATTTTGGATAATGTCTTAGTTGCTATTGAAACTTTTACACCGCCTAAAATGCCAAACCAGGGGAGAAAGGTGGGTGAGATGGCCTCAAGATAGATATTAGTAAAGCCTTTGACAGGTGGATTGGACATACTTGAAAGAAATGATGAGAATGATGGGTTTTGATGATAGATGGATCTCTTGGATGACTATGTGTTTAGAAGCAGTTAGCTACTCGAGTCTTGGTAAAAGGTGAAAAAGTCGGTCCTATTACTTGGGCGTGGTGTGTGTGTGAGGGGTGACCCATGTCACCTTATCTCTTTATTATTTGTGCGAAGGGACTTACTTCTTTACTAAAAAAATCGTGAGTCGAGAAGAGACTTACATGGTGTTGGGTGTGTAGGGGCTCCATCCCTTACACATCTACTTTTGGCGATGATTGTTTCTTGTTTTGCAGGCCAATGATACGGAAAGTAGACACTTGCAGGAAATTTTAAAAATCTATGAAGCAGCTTCAGGGCAAGCCATTAATATGACCAAGTCAGAGATCTTCTTCAGCAGCAACACCCCTCAGGAGATGAGGACGCAGATCACAGGTGTTTTGGGGGTCACTGAGTGCATAGAGACAGGGAAGTATCTTGGGCTACCTTCGATGATTGGAAGGAACAAGAAGCAAATGTTTGGATATCTCCGGGATAGGATGTGGAAGCGTGTTCAACAGTGGTCAGGGAAACACTTGTCCAAGGCAGGAAGGGAAGTCTTGATAAAATCAGTGGCACAATCTATTCCAACTTATTGTATGAGCACATTTATGCTCCCAACTACGTTGGGTGAGGAGCTGGAGAAAATGATGAATTCTATTTGGTGGGGTAGTAGTCAAAATAATAGAAGGGGTCTACATTGGTTGAATTGGGAAAAGTTAACTATGAGAAAGGAGTATGGAGGTATGGGCTTTCGTCATCTCTATGGATTCAATTTAGCATTGCTAGGGAAGCAAGCGTGGAAGCTTATGAATCACGCAGATACTATAGTAGGTCGTGTCTTCAAAGCCAAATATTATCCAAATGGTGACTTTATGGGGGCTCGTTTGGGCCATAATCCCAGCTATATATGGCGTAATATCTTTTCTTCCCGGGTTGTGGTAAATGTAGGATCGAGGTGGAAGCTTGGTGATGGCACTAAAGTACCGGTTTGGGGTGCTCCTTGGTTAAAGGGTCGGAAGGATGGCTTTATTAGATCCCCAATTGTAGCCGGAAGAGAGAACATGAGAGTTGGGGATCTTTGGAAAGACACAAGGGATGGTTGGAATGAGGGTCTAGTGGATACTCTTTTTACTACCCATGAAGCTCATCTAATTAAAAAAAATGACAAACTATACAATTTTAATGAAGAAGATAGAGTTGTGTGGTGGAGGAGCCGTAACGGCGAGTACTCAGTAAAATCCGCTTACTATGGGATCATGGAAGATTTGATTGACAATTCTCACCTCCGGATTCCAGGTAGTTGGATGAATATTTGGAGACTAAAATTCCACAACGGATGAAGATTTTCCTTTGGCGGGTGGCACGAGGATGCTTGCCTACTCGTGTAAATCTTAGACGGAGGCACGTACCGTGTGAGGAGGTGTGTCCTATGTGTGATAGTGGTGTGGAGGATGAGTCCCATTCAGGCTGCACAAATTTGGAGAATTAATAGTCTAGCTGCTGTCCCAAACAGAACGTAGCAACAACAGGTCTTTCAGGACTGGTTTTTTGCGCTTCTTGATGCCACTTCAGCGGAGGATCAGCATGTGTTAGCTATAGGTATGTGGGTTATTTGGAAACGGCGGAATGACAAGGTATGGGAGGGTAATTTCAAGGATGCTACCACAACAATTCAGCTTGCATGGGATAACTTTAAGGCCTGAGAATTAGCAAAAATGCGCACACACACCGGCCTTGGGAAGCGGAATTTGTCACACACATTCGTGAGTTCTATGGCAAAAACCAGATGTGGGGAAGCTTAAATGTAATATTGATGTCGCCCTCTTCGATCAAGATTGCAAGTATGGTATAGACATGTGTATTCGGGATGAAAATGGATGCTTTATGGAAGGGAAAACAATGTGGTTTGAAGGAGTACCGGAACCTCAAGAAGCGGAAGCAATGAGATTGTGGCACACTTTGAATTGGTTAAAGGAATTAGGCTTGGAGTCAATAACTATAGAGATGGATTGCCTCTCCTGGTTAATGCGGTAACCAAAGCGATGTCTAATTTATCCAATTTTGGTTCAATTATTTCCCGTTGTAATTCTTTACTATCAAACTTACTAAACTATAGGATTAGCTTTATTCGGAGGCAAGCGGATCTTGTTACTCACTCTCTTGCGAGGGCATCAAGAAGTTATGCTAGCTCCACAATTCATTATATTACTCCATTTTGTATTAAAAACATTCTTAATCTTAATAGTTAAATGATATAAGTTTGCTTTGGTAAAAAAAAACATAGGAAAAAAAGAAACCAACCAGGCTCCTTTTATCCTCCAAACCCAGGCTCCTTTTGTCCTCCAAACCAAACTCCTTTGCAGTTTTTGAAATTAAGACGCGTTGGAAATTCCACTTATCGTAGACGGTGAATTTAATTTATTTTATTTATTTTCAGGAAAAAAATCAATAAGTTGAAAAAACAAGTAGATTCAAAATAAAAATGAGAGAAGACAAGACGGCTGAGACAACCATTTCAAAACGCTGAAGAGAGAGAGAGAGAGAAAGTGCTTTTTGAATTTTCCGATTCCATCTTCAAATTATCAAATTAGTTAGTAAGAAGAGAACGAAAGTCCATTTCTTCAATTTTAGAGAGAGAAAATCAGAGATCTGGTTGCAGATCGTAACCAAGGTCTGGTTTAGGGTTCGGTTTCGATCGATCCCTATCTGGCACGCAATCGCGCACGCGTTCAATTCTCAAAAAGATTCTCTTTGTTTTGGATCCGTTGTTTGATCATCCATGGCGGCGATCGAGGAATTGTCAGAGCTCGCCGATTCTATGCGCCAAGCGTCCGCGGTACTCGCCGATGAAGATGTTGACGAAACCACCGGTTCTTCCAATTCCAGAAGACCTTCCACTTTTCTCAACGTCGTCGCACTCGGCAACGTCGTAAGTTTCCATCATTTCACGTTTTCATTTTCATCTTCATCGGTTCTCTATTATCATATTCCGATTTCAATTCCAATTTTAATTTCGTAGGGAGCTGGCAAATCCGCGGTTTTGAACAGTTTAATTGGACATCCTGTTTTGGTAAGTTAGGTTTCGAACACACTCTTTCTGTTTCTTTGCTTTGTAATTTGAAATCTCAATAAATGTTGTAGTGAAAGTGACATTGAAGTTTGTTTTCTTCAGCCTACTGGTGAGAATGGAGCTACTCGAGCTCCAATTTGCATTGATCTGCAGCGAGATACTTCTTTGAGCAGCAAATCCATTATCTTGCAGATCGATAATAAGTCTCAGCAAGTCTCTGCAAGTTAGTTCCTCTTCTGCAAGCCACACAGACTAAAATGTCTGATCTGTGCAGTTTTGAGTTTTTTAATTTATTTTCTCGATGAATATATTCATATGCCTTGTTTAATTTCCTGCAGGCGCTTTAAGACATTCATTGCAGGACAGGTTGAGCAAGGGTTCCTCAGGAAAGGGTCGAGATCAAATATATTTGAAGCTACGGACGAGTACAGGTCTGTTTATGAATGAATGATGATCGATTTTAGTTAATGGTCTTTAGTTTATATAATATAATTAGGTAAAACTACACAGCTTTGAAAAGGTAGTAAATTTCTTGATTGCTATTTTTTGTCTCCTTTTGATATGGTTTTCTCTTTCAATTATGAGCGTAGCAACATAATGAAATTAGAGTTTGCTTGTAAAAATAGTCATTCTTGAACTTTCAGTGTTTCTTACAAAACCCTGGAGTTTCTTGGTGCTGCGTGAAATTTGTATATTGTGATTTTGGGTTATTTCTTAAATTTTGCTTCTATTTGAACCTGGAAAGAGTGGAATATTCTGATCTATTTAAATATTGGATCAGTTAATTTATTAGACAGTTTCAGTTATGTGTGCAGTACTGGATTTCCTTTTTTCCCCTTCACCTACGCTTCTAACACCTTATCCTTTCCTTTCAGCACCACCTCTTAAGCTGGTTGATTTACCTGGGTTGGATCAGCGCATCATGGATGAATCGATAGTAAGTGATGGCCTTCATTTATGATTTCCCTCTTTTTCATTCCCATTTTTTTGATGTTATCATTTATTGGTTTTGGGATTCTGATGATATTTACACTGGTCTTTGCATAGGTTAGTGAATATGGGGAGCATAATGATGCCATTTTACTAGTTATTGTACCTGCAGCTCAGGCATCTGAAATTGCTTCGTCTCGTGCCCTAAGGATGGCAAAGGAATATGATGGAGAAGGTAGACTTTTCACATTTTTCTTTTTATTAATGCTGTCATGTAAAAGTTGTGAAATTTCACTCCTAATTAATTAATTGACTTAAAATGCAAAAATATGTTTTATAGGCACCAGAACTATTGGTGTTATTAGTAAAATAGATCAAGCTGCATCAGACCAAAAGTCACTAGCTGCAGTTCAAGCACTTCTTTCAAATCAGGGTCCTGCAAGAGCATCTGATATCCCTTGGGTTGCATTGATCGGTCAATCAGTTGCATTAGCCACAGCACAGTCTGGGTCTGCTGGCTCTGATAATTCTTTAGAAACTGCTTGGAGAGCAGAGAGTGAAAGCCTCAAGTCCATATTGACAGGAGCTCCTCAAAGTAAGCTTGGGAGGATAGCTTTGGTAGATGCCCTGGCACAACAGATTCAGAATCGCATGAAGCTTAGGCTGCCTAACCTTCTATCTGGGTAATTTCCATGTTGTGCAATATGCAATTTCTTATTAAGTATTGGCTTAGTTTTTTCCTTGTTTCCTGTTTGTAGTGGAAACCAAGAACTGGACAATAAATCAACTTTTTCTTTGGCGTTTATGTTAAGTTCTTATTGTTTTCTCTTTAACATTTTGCTCACCATGTGATTGATTGATTGTTTGAATATTATCTAGAAAAACCCAAGTCTTATGTTGACTAATGATGAGGTCTGAAATGAATTTATTATAAATGGACACCCCTAAACCGGTGTCGTAGTGTTGATTTATGCCCAACATCTAAGAGAAACTAAGATTCTGTTTGGCAAAATGGCTGATAGGCTAGTTGATAAGCAAGCTTATAGCTGAATAACTAGTGGATTGATTTTGATGTTCTTGGCAAAATTAGATCTTGAATCTAATGACATATTTATGTGTATTCTAAGGATTTGTACCTGGAACCCAATGACATATTTATGTGTATTTTATATACGTTGTATAAATACTTGTTGATATATTATTTATTTATTTTATAATAGTTCTTACTTTAATATTTTAATTTTAATCTAATTTTCCTATTAATTAAAATGTTATTATTTTTTTTAAATATCAAGCGGAATGGGATGTAATTAATAAAATTACGTGTTCATATGTTTATTTGGTTTATTTTATAGATAGATTTGGTTTATTTATAGATAGATAAATTGATTATTTATTCATGTATAATTTTAGCATAAACTTATGATATATTATGTATTATATTACGTGAGAGAGTGGTTAAGGGTTTTATCATTGTTATTAATTTAAGAGTTTGTAAAGTAGAAATTTGATTAAATAATGAGGGGAAAACCAGTTAGTTATGAAGTAGTATAAGCTTACTTACCAAATACTTTTACTTTGGTGAAAAGAAAACTGTTTGTTTTGTTTGTTAGAAGTTCTGGTTATCTGCAAAAGCGTTGGTGACTCAATTGGTTTCTATAGTGAAATGTGGCTTTTGCCAATTTTAGCAAGTGTTATCATGTTTGCAAGTGGATTAGAATAATCTTGACTTTTATGTTGTGAAGGCTACAAGGGAAGTCTCAGGTAGTTCAGGATGAATTGGCAAGGCTTGGCGAGTCAATGGTCACCACTTCAGAGGGTACTCGTGCTATAGCCTTGGAACTTTGCCGTGAATTTGAGGATAAGTTCCTACAACACATTACCTCTGGCGAGGTATGTTGTCTCAGTCTTAGATTTTAATTGAATTTAATGTATTTTCGATGTTTCTTATTATTGAAGTGTCATTTCCTTAGAATAGATAATTTAGAGCTTCTTTTTTTATATGTTGTGGCATATGTAAGATTTCTGTTCATTAAAAAAACATTATGTGCTCAATTAATTCTAAGAAGTTGAACAATAGAGGCTTTGGAAATTGGAAAGGAGCATCTTTGGATTATTTACATTTTAGATATTCATAATTATTGTTCTGGTTCCCTGGTTTAAAAATAGAACTGGTCAACATGCAATGTTTAGCTGTTGACATTTTTATAATGTGAATGAATGATACTACACTTTTTTGTTGATAAGAAATTAGAAATTGAATGATAAAACTGTACAAAGAGGTGCAGGATAAGGAATCATCAGGCCTGTAAAACTATTCATTCTAGTTCTAGAAGTCCTGTAAAACTAAACCATGTGTGGAACACCAAAGAGAAGCCATGAACCCAATTCCGTCCTAAAGCAGATTTAAAGGTAATACACCCTCAAAGAAGCAAGCATTACTTTCCAACCATACAAACCATAAAATTCTGTGAATCCTTGTATTACCACAACATATGTTTTTCCTTATTACCATTCCCTTGGAAGGGAACATGCAGAAAACGGTCCTATGAACTAGTACAAAACCAAATCTCTTAAAAAATACCAAAAAAGACTATACTACCAAATGTAGCTTACCCCTGAACAATGAATGGATAGATGAGAAAAAGGCTCATTCATAAAGTGTTGATTTAGTGGCTTGCCTCGAAATTTTCAGCATTCAGTGACAAAATTGGTTTTTGCACTGTGTTAATGATTAATTGATTTTATGGTTGTTGTTTGAGCCTTTTCTCCCTGAATTATTATAATTTTATCTGGCAGGGAACTGGTTGGAAAATTGTAGCCTGCTTCGAGGGGAGATTTCCTGATAGAATGAAGCAATTACCTTTAGATAGGCATTTTGATATCAACAATGTAAAGAGGGTAAGTTTTGGACTACTGGTTTACTGATATATTCTTACATTGTGTTGTAGGTTTCTTTTTTATTGGGCTGTAGCTCTTGCTGACCCTTGTGTCTATTCTCAGATTGTGTTAGAAGCCGATGGTTATCAGCCATATCTTATCTCCCCTGAAAAGGGGTTAAGATCACTAATCAAAATTGTTCTAGAGCTTAAGAAAGAGCCATCACGTCTTTGTGTTGATGAGGTATTTTTGTTCTATGTAGAATGGATTTGAATTTGAATTTGATTTGTATTTATTTTTCTTTCCTCAAAAGTTTTAGCTTTCTTTGCTGAAAGATCTCTAAACGATTATAACTTCTTTCTAATTTCTGATGCCTCGTGTTTTCTTCATCTTTTCATTTGGTTTTCAATTAGTATAGCATCTGGATTTATTATCCATATCCATATTCATATCCACGTACATTGTCCTCGCCCTTCCATCTGGCTGTATTCATTCTACCTATTGCCAGTATTGCATAAACATGTTATTTGTAGAGTAATCTCAATCTTTGGCACTTTATATAGGATCCCTTCAGTATTTTTTAGGATTTCTTGCAAAGCACATGTTGATTAATGACTACTCAATTGTATTGTATGTTAATCAATATTGTCAAAAGATCACACGGGCTAGTTACAGTGGTGTTTTTTGAGCAAACTACTATTTCATTTTTGTACTGTATGGCGGTGCGACGCCATATGCCATATGACATTTTGAGGCGGCCAAATGTGGTGTGATTTTGGCAATCTGCTATCGACAACATGGATTTAAATGATTGATTCGAATTCAATTATTCTATTGTAAAGTAAGTTAATAGACTCCTATATTGAGGTATTTGCTGCAACTAGAGGGATGGGGTGTAAAAGGATAAACACGTCTGTGAGGAAGACAAAATAAGAAATAAAGGGAAGGTTCATGTGGTTATACCTGAAGCTTAACTTAATTTTGAGATGGTAAGGAATAGTAGTCTTAGAATTTGGGTATGGCCTAGCTCAACCCTACAAAACCGGCTTGTAGTGTTTCCCACTTTTAAACCTTTTCAGGTCATATCACATTTGACGTTAGACTCTAATCAAGTGGGAGTTGGAATTGGGTTTTAGAGACATGAGAATACAAGAGGGAAGGATAGTAGTGCATGATTTGCATTAATGATGGGAAAACGAGAATTTGTTTGGGGTAGAGGTTATGTGCATCTGCAAAACTCTAAACTTCTATTTTCTGTTCTTGTAAGTTGTAAGGAGCTAATCTTGATTCTTTTTTTTTTTTTTAAAAAAACTTTTCAATTAAAAGTTCTACCCTCATATAGCATGTAGTTAATGTCGGCCTTTGATCATCATATGCAATTTTCCTTGTTTTTCTTTCTATTTCTCTAGTTACGAATGGAGATTCTTATTTATTTGTGCTTTAGGTACATCGTGTCCTTGTAGATATTGTAAATACTGCTGCCAATGCTACCCCGGGTTTAGGAAGGTACCCACCTTTCAAGAGAGAGGTATGGCACGTAATTGTTGATTTCAAGTTTCTACTTGCTACATATATAACTATGTTATATTAAGTTGGAATCTGTTTTGATTGTTCCTTTATATTTTTTTCTTTTAAATATAACCGTGTTTTAAAAATTTTCAAGGTCGTGGCTATTGCAACTGCAGCACTAGAAGTGTTTAAGAATGAATCGAAGAAAATGGTGGTTGCACTAGTTGATATGGAGCGTGCTTTTGTGCCACCGCAACACTTCATTCGCTTGGTACAGAGGAGGTAATTTGGATCTGGACATTTTCTAACGGATCTAGATCCTCTCCTGTTTGTAAAATTTATGCTTGTTTGCAGAAATGCCTTTAATAATTAATAGTTAATAATAATAAATACTAGATGCCATTCATAATAATTCATAATAATACATACTATCACATGTTGCTTTGTAGCGTATATAGTTAATAGTTAATATCTAACTATCATTTCGCACCCTTAGCTTGACAAAATGAATTATTTGTTGGAATTTTTTTTGAGCATGATGTGTTTGCAATGGCATGCTCACTAAGATAACTGTTGATGATCATGCTAAATTTGTATTTGATAGTCTTTCTTTGAATGTGTTGCATATTAGCCATCAACTTTTTTCTTGTCATACAACACATTGCTATGTGTTCCCCAAATGCATATTAGGCTAGCGTTTGATCAGGTGATTCTGTATTATTTTCTTAAGGATGGAGAGGCAGCGTCGAGAGGATGAATTGAAGGGCCGATCCTCGAAAAAAGGGCAAGATGCAGAGCAATCTATACTTAACCGGGTAGGTGTTCTCATGCTGTAATGAAAGATTGAGTTGTTAAAGAAATAAATAATGAGTTGTATGGCTCCAATTTGTTGATTTGTTTTCATTCTCTTCTTTGTGTGATTTGTTTGATTCAAACTGCATGTTGTCAACTTATTTTAGGCCACTAGTCCTCAAACTGGTGGAAGCATGAAACCAATGAAGGAGGAGAAGGATAAGGAAAAGGACAAATCTGGCCAGGCAGAGAAAGAGGGGACAGAAGGCTCCGGTTTAAAGACTGCTGGGGCTGAAGGAGAAATTACAGCAGGTTTGTCTTGTGCTGTATGCTACTATGATTTTTTCATGGATGTTTCATGCATTATCACTACCCACTTGAGTGCTGTGAAGTTTAATGTAGGAAATCTACTTAAAATTTGACATAATGATATCCCCTGGAAAAAGATTTTTTCTCTGGAAATTATCACATCTTTTGAGTTTTGATCTATGTAGCCAACCCCATTAAGTGGGAATTTGCGTTTGTTGTTATCTTCTCAAAATATAAGGAATATAACTACCTCTCATTTGGGAATGTGAATTGCTGTGTGTTCAGGTGTTTGCTTTGTGGAAAGTTACTAACCATATTTCTCTTTCTATATTTTGTTAAGTTCTGACTTCAGAAGATATTTTGTTGTTTCACTGATGTGTATCATTTTAGTTTGGTTTGACTTGATAAAATCTTATTCTGAAGGAATCCTGAGTTCTCAATCATGCATCTGAATGGTTAAGCTAGGGTTTAGGTTAGCTTATGCTCGAATGCTACGTTTGTGTTAAAAAGAAAGCTAATTGAAACATGTAGTATAAAGATTGATTTTGTAAGTCTTCAATCTGTGATTTATGCATTATAAAAGATGACTCATAAAATTAAATGAGTTATTGAGGGTAAATCTCAACAAGATTGATTAGATACACATGATTAAATTGCAAATATTGGAAACTACGTAAATAATGGAACTAGGAAGTTAAATAAAGCTATACAAATCAAAAAAATTTGAAAATTAATATCTCCTAAATATAGGATACATTTTCCCGAAGTAGTCGATACTTTCACCACTCCTTAGATTGGAGCTGATGAATTGACTTCAAGGAGCTCGCTTAGATTTTGTAAGGATATCTACAAGCTATCTGGAATTGAGAAATCAATAGAAATTTCTTTCGAGATAACTCTTTCTGGATATCATGATAGTCAAATACTATATGCCTTGTTCATTCGTAAAAGACTGGAATAAGTGCAATATGTATAGCATATTGATCTTTATAACCACAATACAGTTCCATTTCATCAACATTTTCAAAAATCAACTCAAGAAATAACTATTTTAACGGTAAGATCAATACCTGGCTTGCACACTCATTCATGCAGCCACATTACGCTTCTTACTCCCTCTGGTCTCATTTATAAGCAAAAAAGCACTTTTCAGGTTCATTGATTAATTGATGTATTTGGTCTATAATATAGACCAGATACAGATGAACCTAAAAAGTGCTTTTTTGCTTTTAAATGAGACCGGAGGGAGTACTTTTCTAGGATTCAAGATTGCAACCAACAAAAGCTCAATGGCCTAGACCACTATCAATAGGTGAACCAACCCAATCTCCATCTAAATACGCCACAACTTGATTATTTCGTCCCAGATTATATTTAGATGGAGATGGAGATATCTTGAATCATAATGGTAGATCGACCTTCTGAGTATGGACATATCTTGAACTATCGCTACCCAATTTATTCAAGAGATGGTTTGTGTTCATGGTATTCCAAAGACTATTATCAACAATGACGATTTTTTTATTGGAATTTTTTGGAAGAAGTTATACTGGATGCGAGGAACTAGTCTTTTGATGAGCTTGACATATCACCCCCGAACAGACAGTAGATAGAAGCACTCAACAACGGGCTGGAGACTTAATTGCGCTGCTTTTCCTTGGAGCAATCCAAATAGTGGTCCCATTAGTTCCTGTTGGTGGAACTTTGATATAGCACTAATTATCATTCCTCCATTACCAAGATCCCTTTTGAGATGGGCATATGGCAAAAACCTCCTCCTCTAGTTCAGTTTTATCAAAGGAGAAACTCTGGTTGAAACAGTGGCTAGTGATCATTTAGAATCGGATAAAGTTTATAAGGAAATTTCGAAACAACATTGCTGAACTGAAGTTTCTAACAATCACCTTTATGGAGCTTAATTCTAAAAGCTCTCCTAGTTTGTTTCTTGGTTATCTAACATAGAATGTGTGGGACCAATTCCTAGTTTGCATTGCAGTATTGCACTAATGTTGCGTCACTATGGAAGTTGGAATTTGCTAAAAATAGATGTTTCAATACTAATGAACTTAATCTAGTCTATGTTGTTGCTTGCAGGATTTTTATTAAAGAAAAGTGCTAAAACGAATGGTTGGAGCAGGCGATGGTTTGTGTTAAATGGGAAGAATGGAAAGGTTGGTATTTGGATTTAAGTAGAATATGGATCTTTGTATCGTATGATATTAGTGCATGCACTAACTCCAGTCTATGCTGTTGGAGATATCATATGATTATCTGAATATAACCACGAGTATAATTTATTTATAATTGGGACAAGTAGCATGATATTTGGTTGTATAAGCAAGCCAAATGAGACTAGTGAGAGAATCATTTAAATATAATATAATAACATAAATTGTTTTTTCCAAAACACAACATGGATATTTGTAATATGGTTCATGATAATTCCGGGCTAGTCTGTGTTGCTCCTTTATTATGCGGATATGAGAGATATTTGGGTGCTTTCAGTGCAATTTGTATATGTAGTGTTGACTTTAACCTTTCACTTCACAGCTTGGGTACACTAAAAAGCAAGAGGAAAGGCATTTTCGTGGTGTTATTTCATTAGAGGTATGGAGTATATTATTACTTTTGCACGTTCATATTTGATCTACTTCACAGTTTATAGTGTCTATGTCATGTGCATGTAAGTTTGAGGGCAGAGATTATGATGATGGAAATTTGATGCAGCTGTTACTAGATTAGGGTTTTATAGTGTCAATGGAGAGAACCGTCTTATTAAGCATACAATTTAAATTACTATATAGGAATGCAACATTGAAGAGGTTCCAGATGAAAATGATCCTCCACCAAAAGCTCAAAGGATAAGAAGTCCAATGGACCTGATTCTGGCAAAGACAAAGTCAGCCTTGTATTTAAGATTACCAGTAGAGTCCCTTATAAAACTGTTTTGAAAGGTGAGTTCTCCCATAGCTGTGAATGGTACATGCCCTGAAAACATGTTAATTACAATTTCTTTCTCTCTTGCAGCACACAGTGCTGTTCTTTTGAAGGCGGAGAGCCCAGCTGATAAGGTTGAATGGCTTAACAAGATAAGTAATGTTATACAAGCAAAGGGAGGACAGATAAGGCTTTCATCTGACGGTGGCTCTATGAGGCATAGCCTCTCTGATGGTTCCTTGGTGAGTTGCCAGCTAACAGTCTTTGTTCACGCATGTTCCATTTTTTATGGTGTGGTCATTAGGAGTATATGTTATAAATTAAAGTCAATCCTTAAAACACTCTTTAAAGAAGATAAGTCTGCTAATATGATTTTATTTTTATTTGAACTTTTTGCACTGAAATTGATAGAACAGGATCCATTTTGAATCATATTTAAGGGATTCCTTAGTCCGTAAGGATCTCACTCGAGCGCCTTCTTATAAGAGGCCACGTACTAGATTAGAAGCATTCTTGATGAGTCTTTAAGAAATGATCCCAGGTTTTTTTGTTAGGTTCCCGTACCAAAGGTCTTGGGTACCAAAGGTCTTGGGCAACCGATCCAGCAGAACAAAGGAAAATATAAAGAAGTGTCGTTAGTTTTTTCATGTTTGTTCCAGGTTCAGAGTATCGGTTGTTGTTTTAGTTTGGACTCCTCTTTGAACGCAACTTTTGTTTTTTTGGTGTGCTTTTGTGTTGTGAGGTTAAGCCTCATTTGAAGTGCTTGATTTTCCTTTTTCTTATGTCACTGTTTTTATAAATGTGATTCTTTTCATGTTTAATAAATACCAAGGATGCTGAGTGCTCTCCCTCATAAATTGACAGAACTTGTGTCTAATTGTCAAGAGTCTATTCATAAAGTTTCTCAGGTGAATTTATGGGATAATGTAAGGAATTGCAAAGCAGTTAAATAAAATAAATTGCAGGTATTCACTGGCGGTTATTTTGTTTTATCTCAGGACACAATGGCTCGAAGACCTGCGGATCCTGAGGAAGAACTCCGATGGATGTCCCAAGAAGTTCGTGGCTATGTTGAAGCAGTTTTAAACAGTTTAGCTGCTAATGTACCAAAGGTGAGCTTCCCTTTTTAACATTTTCTATTTTTGTAATATTTATTTGTGGTTCTGTCGTTGTTAGTTTTTGATGCATTTCCTGATCTATTGGCTGGCAGGCAATTGTCCTTTCCCAAGTTGAAAAAGCTAAGGAAGATATGCTGAATCAGTTATATAGCTCTGTCAGGTTCAGAAATTTGTTTTTCCCGTTTCCACTTAATAATTTGAATACTACACTTTTTAAAAATATGAGAATGAGAATTTGCTTCAATAGAAGTTGACATGAACATTTTTATATGTTCCATTATTAGTGGTCAAAGCACAGCTAAAATTGAGGAGCTGCTTCTAGAAGATCAAAATGTAAAGCGAAGAAGAGAGCGTATCCAGAAACAATCCTCACTTCTCTCTAAATTGACACGCCAACTGAGTATACATGACAACCGAGCTGCCGCCGCCTCTAATTGGTCAAATGGTAGCGCAGGTTTGTGTGAGCCGGTCTTTTACTCATTCACATATTCATTGGATGATTGAGTAATCAACATTCTGTTTCTATATTGGAACATCTATTTTTACTAGTGGCCTAAGTTGTCTGTGATGAATGAGTGTTATCTGGAATTATGATACAGTTTTATCTCAATCTGTCATTTCTTCTGTATAACATTTATATCTTGGACTTATTGGCCATTGATTATAAGAGTAGTATAATGAAACACACGTTGTAGAATATAAGCTATGACTGTGTGAGAATTCAATCTTGATATTTACATTAGCACTTACAATTTGGACCAGGCCAGGCCAAAAATCTCTAACAGTGAGCGAGGCTTAAGGCAGGCCCAAAAATCTCTAAGATGAGTTTTTTTGTTGATGTCTGTGGTCTTTTTGCTTTATAAAAAACTAGTGACAAATCCGTTTTTGTTGGTAGGCCTAAAGCTAGGACTTCAGTAGTAGTCTAATCCTAGTGCATTTGGACTTTTTAAGTATCATGTTATCATAATCATCTGGGCTAGGAACCTGAAGTGTTAAATTTGTTTAAGGAGAATCTGAAATGTTTTTTGCTATCCTGGTTGATTTTTGCTTCCCTGTTTAGTATTTATTTCTCTCTTATTTTATTTTGCTTTTCACGCTGTGTACTTAGATTATGTGTTTGTTTTGCAGAAAGTAGCCCTAGAAGCAGCGGGGACTAGGTGATGACTGGAGATCTGCCTTTGATGCAGCTGCGAATAGCCCAGTTAGCCGTAGTGGGTCATCAAGATCTGGATCGAACGGTCATAGTCGACATTACAGTGATCCTGCACAAAATGGTGATGTGAACTCTAGTTCAAACTCAAACTCCGGCAGCCGTCGCATACTCCTAATCGATTACCTCCTGCTCCACGGGTTCTTCAGGTTACAAATATTAACAGATGATGGCTGACAATTCAATGTTTTGTTACATTTTTGCAGCTTGAGATTGCAGCGTGAGATTCTTCCCGCTCCATTTCATACATACCTTTGAGTTTAAGGTCGTCCCAATTCTTTGCTTCTGCCAGGATTATATTTAGGCTATAAGAAATGTTTGTGTAAATAGAAGAAAGACTAGTTTGTTAGTATATATGTTTTCCGGCCTTGTCCTTTCGTGGTAGACCTGAAAACATTGATCATGTTTTGATTCAATATTCTTTCTACTTTTTTATGTTTCCTTTTTTCTCGGTTTTGAGAACTTGCTGTCATCTTGATGTAATTTGTTTTATAAAAGATTGAATATCACTCAATTTTTGATGGGTTTATAAGACGTTTGTAGTATTTTAATAATGGGGATATTTGTTATATCCCTATTGGTTTGTCATTTATTATTTTGAATTTTATTATCTCCTTTTGTTGCGTCTATTTCACTCATTTTTGTATCCAAGCGATGTATTATGCTCAATAATGATTTGATTGACTAGTGCACCATTTTTGATGGTACTAATGGGGATACTTTGTTTTCTTGTTTCTGCTGCCCACTCTCTCTAATCCAATTCTCCATCTATGATTAGAAGCATCTTAGAATTTAGGTTCGACCTAATTCAATCCTACAAAATTAATTTGTAAGGTAAGGCCTTCCACTTATATACTCATTTTTTATGGCATAGCATTTGATGTGGAACTTTTAACACACTTGCCTTATGCTCATGATTGGACAATTAAAGCGTGACTCGATTGCGGCTGGTCTAGTAGATATTGGATTGATTCTGATACCAAGTTAAGAGTGAAAAAGAAAGAGACGTGGTGAAATCGTGTGTCTTAATTACGTTACGGAGAGATTTTATTATATAGATATTTGAATGAATCAATACACTATCTTATTGACAATAATTACAGAATAGTGACAATATCAAAAACTACTCTATTCGCCTAGTATTCTAATTTTAATATGTTATTTACATAGAAAAAGTAAAACGAAAGTAACAGGAGTTAAAAGTTTGATACATAGTCTGTCCAAAAAAAAGTATGTTACACATGTACAACTAGGGATGGCAAAAAAATCCGCACCTGTAGGTATCCGTGGGTATTACCCGTGACGGGTATGGAGTGGGTAGGTTAACGGGTACTAGTGGGTTTAATAAAAGGGTAATTAAACTACTCGTTAATAAATGGGGCGGGGCCAGATATTGGGGTACCCGTACCTGTAATAAATATACTTATTTGGAAATTTTCCTATTGTTATTAATTTTAGTGTTATTTATCTTCTTTCATTAACTACTATAAGCTAACAAATAAATGATAAAAAGAAATATATAATGAAATGCCTCATTTTTTTATATGAATGAAGATAAAAAAAATTGTGTTCGAAAGGTTAGTTTTGTTTGGTATTTTGAACTTTATTTTCATAAAAAATATTTCAATTAATATTATATGTATCTATAATGAAATGCCTAATTTTTTTATGAATGAAGAGAAAATGGTGTTCAAAAGGTTAATTTTTTTGGTATTTCAAATTTTATTTTCTAAAAATATATATTTCAATTAATATTAAAAGTAGTCGTGGGTACCTGCGGGTACTCGCGAGGAGATGATACCAGTGAAAAATCCGTTACGCGGGTACCCGCACGGATATGGGGCGGGTACAAGTAGCGTTTATATTAAACGGGACGGGTAGCGGGTAGCTACTACCCGTGCCCGCCCCGCCCCATTTACATCCCTAGGTACAACAAGGCCATTGCTTTTCCCACACCCCTTAACAAATTTTATTCCAAAAATAACCTTGCGTGAAACGCTGAGTTCACGTGTTTAAAGACTTTTCGAACGACCTTGTTCGAACACGTTCGAATGACGCACAAGAGGGTGTGAAGTCAATATTTAACACACTCGAACGATGTCGTTCGAACGGGTTCGAACAAGGTCATGCGAACAGGTTCGCATGACCTCACTCGAACAGGTGAAAAACGCCCAAAGAAAGTGTGAAGTCAAGATTTAACACACACACGAACGATGTCATTCGAACCTGTTCGAAGGCGCGTGTTCGAACAGGTGAAATTTCGTGAAAAAAAAGAGGTTTTGGCTGGCCTTTTGGTCTTTTCACACCCTTATGGGGTGTGTTTTGAGTAGGAGGGGGTGTGGGAAAAGCAAACGTCGTACAACAAATGTATTGCTTTATTATTTGTCAAATAAAAGTTTTGTTTTTTGACGGTATTGATTTAAAATGGGAATAATGCTCAAAGAGACACGAGAATGGGGAGTAGAAACTTCTAAACAATCAGCGGCTATTAAGGGCTTGATGACCTATGGGGGATGATCATAAATAATTGGGTTTTTTTTTGTACCCCACGTTTTCCCCAATACCCCCCCCCACACACCCTGTGAAAAGACCAAAATACCCTTGTGTTTTTACAAAATCCCAATTTCTTCACATTATTGGTCATATCTACGATTGACCACCTTTCACTCAAATATACCTCAGAAAAACGTATATACGAGCGCCTTGTTTCAGCCCTAATCGTATATACGTCCCTCAGAACATATATACGACGTTAGGAATTTTGCACATCGTATATACGTCCATCCAACGTATATACGAGTCAGCCTGAGTTGCACCAATCGTATTTACGTCCTTGGAAGATATATACGACGCCTAAAATAGTAAGCATCATATATACCCCCTTCATATGTATATATGATGAGCTATTTTTTTTTACTAATTGTTTTTTTTTCTTTGTATGCAGTGTCCGGTAGGCACCGCAGTCATAGGGAGAGTCGTCAGAGATGGAGATGGGATGTATCTCCTATCATAGACAGAGGGGAGACATCTTCGGCTGCTCCGAGCACGAGGACTCAAGGCATAACCGACTGCATGCTTCTGCGAGGAGACATGATATCAGACAGGCTGGCGCAGTGATAGGCCGCAAGTGCACGGTTTCTATCTCGTAGTAAAAATGTATCGATCCCACAGGGACTTTTGTGATTACCAATTTATTTTTTTAGTGGTGATTAGCTAAAAGGAAATGATTTTTAGGAAAAAGGAATAATTGTTTAATTAATATTCGAGAATATAAAGTGTGTCTCAGATATTATGGGACAAATCACAATGATGGAAATTTAACAATCCCTTAACTATCCTCTATCTTATATTGAAATTGTTTTTAAGGACAAGGTATTCTTTTGGTGTAATTCAAGTTTCCTCTCGGAATACAAGAATGTGTCTCAAACAATGATCAAGCCTATTCTCATGGTTGATCATCGCGAGAGACCCATTAAGCCCAACCTTATTGTCCCAAGACACTCAAAGCTATTCTCATGCTTTGATTGCCTTGTCTAACCTCATAGGTCCAATATCAAACTTCACCTCTCGGTACTGCACTCGTTTGATATTTGATTTATGAAATAAGTATGATGAGGCAAGATTAAAAATCAAGTTCTAATAAGATAGAGTTTAGTCTTGGAATTGTTTAGGGATCCATCATTGGATTGTTTCCCACAATACCAAGACTAAAGAGGTCTACTCACACATGATCATAGTAGACAAGGGAGTAGAAGAGAATGACATAAAAGTAAATAACAGAATGTAAATGACAAGAATATAAACAAAGCAGTAAAGAAGCGAAATGTAAAAAGTCTTTGGGAATGTAAAGAACATAAACTAAAATTGCAAGAAAGTAAAGAACATAAGAATAAAATGCAAGAACTTAGATAAATCTTTTAGAATGAGTTTACAAGTAAGAATCACCTCACCTAGCACTCAGAATTTCGTGCTTATTTATAGGCCTTTGAGACATAAAATCTGATTAAGAATCAGTTACAAGAAGTGAAGGAAGAAAAGTAACAACAATTGGAGGAAGTTGGAAAAACACGGCCATGTTTTATAACAACGGCAGCAGTGTTTTATTACCTCGCCAGTGTTTTATTACACGCTGCCGGTGTTTTCTCTGAATTAGATTTTGACTCTTCACTTTTCTAGCGAAACATGGCCATGTTTTATAACACGCCAGCCGTGTAATGGCCTCAATTTACGGCTATAAAACTCCATCTTTTCTTGCCTCTTTTTGGTTCTTTTGGTACTTCTTTTCCTCCTTTTGCCTTGGGATTTCATTCCTATGCATTAGAAGCTTAAATTCCCTTACTTTGCTCAACACTTATCACGAAAATAAAAACAAAACAAAAGGTAGTAAAATAGCTCTAGAATTGAACTAAAATACCAAACAACTTACTTAAAATAAGTACTAAAAAGACAACCAAAAATGGACTTATCAAACTCCCTATGCTTAAATCCTTGCTTGTCCTCAAGCAAAACATTACAATTTATTTGGCAAATCCTTGAATGAAAATTATCGGCTTAGCACATGAACTAGAAATGATGCGGTGGTATCCAACAACATTTTTCTTCTCGACTTATGACACTTTTCTCGTTGAGCTTTATGTGCAGAGAAGATCGGTTTGTGGTACTAGAATAGCAAGTTAGATATCAATGACCAAATTCCCTAGCACCTTTTGCTTGGGTCATCCACTTATATGCAAACAATGCAATTGCCACACTTGGTCTCAAAGGAGTGTCTCTTTTTCCCGAGAGTCAATCGGTCTCAAAAGGGTACTCAAAGTATTTCCCTAGTAACTTATAAAGTCTCAAAAGGGTACTCAAAGTATTTCCCTAGTAACCTATGGCCTCAAAGGGATGTTGGGCTAAATTGCTTAAAGTCTTTTCTTTTCTTTTTCATTTTTTTCTTTTTCAATTTATTTCCATTTTATTGCTTTTTAAGCGACTCAACATGGACATTTCTCCAAAGAACCAAAATGCGTAAGTGTCACCAAAGGGAACTAAGTGGCTTTTTTCCAATCTTTCTTAGACATCCTAGTACTGAGAAACCTATCTTAGCAAAGTGTGTGTGTAAACCCAATGAAGAAGTACCAACAAGCATATCTAATAGTTGAACTCCAACAGAACATTCAAATAGATGAAAATAGAAAAATTTAACACAAAATTGCCATAAAAAAAATTACTTCGAAGATTCACAAGGATCTATCACATAGGAGGAGATGATGACTCAACTACTAAATAAAGAAGAAGAAAATACTAAAGTCACCCCCCATGCTTGGACTAGACATTGTCCTCAATGTATAAAAATGAAAAGCACATGAGAAGGGTAAAGAAAGCTCACATTGACTAGCATTTGCAACTTTCCTTCTTATTCTAGCAAAGCAAAACAAAGGTAAACCTGTGGGTTGCCTCCCCATGCAGCTCTTTTATGGTCATTAGCTTGACCTTTCCCTTTATAGACTTATTCACGGGTCCCATTGCTTGAAGCATAAAGACCAAGTGACACATGAAGAATGAAAACATATTCCAGGATCCCATGGCTTGTAAAAAGGAAGTTGCGTAACAAACAAGATCCTATTTTCAATTCCTCTTAGATCAAATGTTATTTTCACAAAGGAAGGTGAAAAATAAGATAAAGGAACAAGATTTTGACATCCACACATTCATTTAAACCCATATATTTATCCAAGGATGAAATTACAGTTTCCTTTATGTTCTCCATCTCATGGTATATCTCTTGTGAATCATCCGCACTACCACTTTAGTATTATTTCGATCTACCTCAACTACAATATTTTTCTCAAATTGTGTTTCATGTAGTTTTTGAATAACCCTCTTAAGCAAGGTGGTGGTGGTGGCAAAGATGACTCAAAAGATTCCCATTCCTCCTTGGAAAATGTAAATATATTTTTGTAAAACCCTTTTAAGCAACGTGGTGGTGGTGGCAAAGATTCTCAAAATATTCCCATTCCTCCTTGGAGAATGTAAATACATGCTTATTCATATTAACAAGAAAAATAAAAGATTTAGTCTAACCGATACCAAAAATCAATCAATATCACAAAAGTCCCTGCAACGGCGCCAAAAACTTGATAGCGCAAGTGCACGGTTTCTATCTCGTAGTAAAATGTATCGATCCCACGGGACTTTTGTGATTACCAATTTATTTTTTTAGTGGTGATTAGCTAAAAGGAAATGATTTTTAGGAAAAAGGAATAATTGTTTAATTAATATTCGAATATAAAAGTGTCTCAAAGATTATGGGACAAATCACAATGATGGAAATTTAACAATCCCTTAACTATCCTCTATCTTATATTGAAATTGTTTTTAAGGACAAGGTATTCTTTTGGTGTAATTCAAGTTTCCTCTCGGAATACAAGAATGTGTCTCGAAACAATGATCAAGCCTATTCTCATGGTTGATCATCGCAGAGACCCATTAAGCCCAACCTTATTGTCCCAAGACACTCAAAGCTATTCTCATGCTTTGATTGCCTTGTCTAACCTCATAGGTCCAATATCAAACTTCACCTCCTGGTACCTCGTTTGATATTTGATTTATGAAATAAGTATGATGAGGCAAGATTAAAAATCAAGTTCTAATAAGATAGAGTTTAGTCTTGGAATTGTTTAGGGATCCATCATTGGATTGTTTCCCACAATACCAAGACTAAAGAGGTCTACTCACACATGATCATAGTAGACAAGGGAGTAGAAGAGAATGACATAAAAGTAAATAACAGAATGTAAATGACAAGAATATAAACAAAGCGGTAAAGAACTGAAATGTAAAGTGCTGGGAATGTAAAGAACATAAACTAAAATTGCAAGAAAGTAAAGAACATAAGAATAAAATGCAAGAACTTAGATAAATCTTTTAGAATGAGTTTACAAGTAAGAATCACCTCACCTAGCACTCAGAATTTCGTGCTTATTTATAGGCCTTTGAGACATAAAATCTGATTAAGAATCAGTTACAAGAAGTGAAGGAAGAAAAGTAACAACAATTGGAGGAAGTTGGAAAAACACGGCCATGTTTTATAACTTTGGCAAACAGTGTTTTATTACATCGCCGATGTTTTATTACACCGCCGGTGTTTTTCTGCGAGAATTAGATTTTGACTCTTGACTTTCTAGCGAAACATGGCCATGTTTTATAACACGGCCCACCGTGTAATGGCTGCTTTACGGCTATAAAACTCCATCTTTTCTTGCCTCTTTTTGGTTCTTTTGGTACTTCTTTTCCTCCTTTTGCCTTGGGATTTCATTCCTATGCATTAGAAGCTTAAATTCCCTTACTTTGCTCAACACTTATCCTGAAAATAAAAACAAAACAAAAGGTAGTAAAATAGCTCTAGAATTGAACTAAAATACCAAACAACTTACTTAAAATAAGTACTAAAAAGACAACCAAAAATGGACTTATCACGCACTCAAGATTGCAGTAGGAGCCACCCGGTATTATGTTCACCGGTGAGTACTATCACCCACTCGATGATCAAGACGCTGGACATTTTTATCACGGGGATTTCTTGCAGCAGAGTCAGCATGAGGATTGGTATCGGGGGAGGCCGCCTCCTCAGTACACTTCCCAGCCTCCTCACCACACTTCCCAGCATCCTCAGTACTATCCGCCGCCTCCCGAGTATCAGGAGCATTACCATCAGCAGCATGAAAAGTCTCGGAGATATGTGTCTTCCTCAGACGAGTCTATGTCTGAGCATTAGGAGGAGCAGCCACAGCAGGATCAGGGGCATTCTCAGCCTCAGCCCTCTCTCTTCACTAACCTGGCAGATCATGTCTGCACTTTCATACGTGTTGACCGGTAAGTTGTATTTTTTTGCTTAAATAATTTATTTAACGCACATAGTCTGTGATTTTTGCTTACATCATTTATTTATTTTTAATTCAGGATTATCAACGTGTTGTGAAAGTCTGGGCTCATGGCAACAAAGTCCATACGAAGCTGCAGGTAGAGAACGATGCCCTATTCCAGCGTACCCCAGTCCTCAAGGACTCCAGACTGGCCCCACTTCTCTTCACTGGCCACACCACAGTAGACCATGAGTTGTTGTCGGCTTTTATCGAGAGATGACACTCAGATACTTCGTCATTTCACTTACCATTTGGTGAAATGACGATCACTCTGGATGATGTCTCTTGCTTGCTGCATCTTCCCATCCGGGGAACTATGCCACACCTCCCGCCATTATCGCTACTATGAGTATGCGGACGGACTTACCAGAGACATATCCGGGTGTGTCACGGGTTGAGTCGCTAACAACACTGTGTGGTGGTCCGTATTACAACTTCACTTGGTCTTTGGACATTTTTGAGCGTAATAAGGCGGGGGGTGACATGACAATTGCTATTAGGGCTTATATGCTTTCCTTACGATCTTTAGTATATCTTCACTACGAAGACTGGAGAGTGGTGAGGCTAAGTGGTCGGGTCTACACCGCATGATCAGAGCGAGAGGTTCTTGGAGGCTATGCATGGGGTGCAGGTGCACTAGCTGCCATGTATGAGTCCTTGAACACTGCGTCTTTGAGGTTGGTGGCGTGATTAGGAGGGTATGCGATCTATTCCGGTATGAATGTAAACTTGATTTTTTATTAATTGCATGTGTTTGGGTAAATAGTTTTTAATTAAACCTGTTGTTTATTTTTTGCATTTCAGTCTTGGATTATGTGGTACTTCCCTCACATGGCAGTGAGGATGCCTGGTCATATACGCGGTGCGGAGCCACTAGCTGGGCGCTTCAGGAAGAAGAAGACAGATCACCTGAAGTTGAGCCACTACAGGTGGATGATTGATGAGATGAGACCAGAGGATGTCTGCTGCGACCATTTGAGGAGCACTAGGCTGGTAGACCCTTTGAGCAGATCTCCATATACAGGGGCTTCATCAGCTGGGCCGACTTCAGAGTTCCCTACATGCCTGATAGGTGCCTGCGACAGTTTGGGTATGTTCAGGGCATCGCACGTGACCCTCTCAGAGGTCGTCCTAGCCATACTGACTGCGTCTTTCAGATCACCAACTTCATGGCTAGTGTGACTGACGTTATGCGCACTACTCAGATTGCTCAGCTGGCGGATGAGATTGTACCTGGGTACTTAAACTGGTACGTTCGTGCATCTATCACCAGACTATTACTGGCTCCACCATCACCGATGAACCGGACACCCTCCCGAGCTACGATCGGACGATCTCGATCCTGGATGAGGAGGTTGTGGATCGCCAGAGAGGGATTCGTGATGCCGAGATCCCTAGTGGCACTCGGGCGTATCAGACACTCTATAGGCTGGTGGGGATGACACTACCAGATGAGATTCCACGAGCACTTAGACGAGGACGAGGACGAGGACGTTAGGGATTTTTTATTACTACTTTGATGTATTTGTACTCATGTTACTTTTATGTTTGCACTTTATTATTACTTTTTTTCAGTAGTTATATTTTACGAGTTTCTATAAATTCTCGATTTCATTGATTCGATAAAACAAACTTACACAAGTGATAAAACATAAACAACTAGAATAAAAATAGACAGATAAAAAGAAAATACAATAGAAACTACTGAGCTGGTAGAGTTAATCGACGAAGGACCTCAGCGACGATCCTTTTGGTTTCGACGTACAGATGAATGTAACTCTTCCATTTAAACCTAATATGATTGGTCATCATTTCTCGGAGGTCATCCTCGCTGTTGACATCCATGGTAGACCAGTAAAGACCTTCATCAGTCCATTCCGGTTTCTGATAAACAATATGAATTATCTCATGCTCGTCGTTCTCAGTTTGAACCACCATCCGCAGTAGTTTCTGCTTAAGAGCAGCAAATGATATGCAGTGTTTTAACCTACACTGCATAACATCTCTTCCATTGAAACCTACACCATCATCTTGCAAGGTGATGCTCAGATGATCAATGAGACCCAAATTAGAATGAACAATAGCGATGGAAGAAGGTTCGTAGTATGACATTAGTGAAGCCTGCATCATCTTGACTTGTGTTGTGTGAGAGAAGGAAGTTCAATTTTTGGTGTGAAAATAGTGATGGTGGGAGTGGGTATTTATAGTTGAGGTAAAAGATTATCAACCGTCGATTTTGTCGGTGCAATGCACACCGTTGATCAACTTTGAAAGTGAAATCCTAACCGTTAAAATTTTTTTACAAAAAAAATAAAATTAACAACCCATCTTATATAGCTAATCTGGACATAATACGATGACTACATTTTACACATCGTATATATGTCCTTAAGACGTATATACGATTGCATCTTACACGGCCAATCGTATATACGTCTTAAGAACATATATACGATGTGTAAAATGTAGGCATCGTATATATGTCCAAATTACATATATACGATTGACCTTTTTTTTTTAAAAAAATAGATTGCAAAGAGGTATTTTAGGGATTACATATTATGTGGGGGGTATATGGGGTAATGGTGGGGGTACGAAAAAAACAACCCTAAATAATTAGGCCACCATCAACATCAAACCCCAATCTTGCCAAACCATCAAGAACAATCATATTCATATTCATCTTCATCTTCAACCTAAAAAAACAAAACCTAGAAATTTAAAAATAAAAAAGAAACTCCTCCCCCCAGCCCCCACAGCTCTCTCTCTCTCTCTCTCTCTCTCTCTCTCTCTCTCTCTCTCTCTCTCTCTCTCTCTCTCTCTCTCTCTCTCTCTCTCTCTCTCTCTCTCTCTCTCTCTCTCTCTCTCTCTCTCTCTCTCTCTCTCTCTCTCTCTCTCTCTCTCTCTCTCTCTCTCTCTCTCTCTCTCTCTCTCTCTCTCTCTCTCTCTCTCTCTCTCTCTCTCTCTCTCTCTCTCTCTCTCTCTCTCTCTCTCTCTCTCTCTCTCTCTCTCTCTCTCTCTCTCTCTCTCTCTCTCTCTCTCTCTCTCTCTCTCTCTCTCTCTCTCTCTCTCTCTCTCTCTCTCTCTCTCTCTCTCTCATGGAGGAAATTTCTTAACAAATCAATGTGAAAGCCATGTAGTTAGGGGTTTCTAATCCCACTTCAGACCCTAAAACTAATGTTCCTCTGTAGTTTTGTCTTTTAACCACGTCTACATGAAACTATCTCTAAAATTTGACTCTATAGCCGAATTACTTCATTGAAACATTGTATGAACCTTCTTGACATTTTTCATTAGGCATCTTATAAGACCCTTCAATGAAGTCAGACTTTTAATTTCCTTCAAACTACTTACATTTGAATTTCTCACAAGGTTGTTTGAAATTTATACTTAAGTTAATTTAGAATCACATCACTTCATTGTCCACAGATTCCCAATAGTAGCCTCCCCTACAAGCTACCGGTCTTAGACAAGTTATTACATAACCATATTATATCTAAGAATATACATCTTGTAGAGTCTCCATTTGTGGGACCTACAAGATTTTCCTCCAAAATCCCCTCTCCTCCCTTTCCCTCCAAACCCTCTACCCTCTACCTCCCACCCCCCCCCCCCCCTGTAACAAAATATAAAATTAATTTTGTCCAAAATATGTAAGTGTGTATTAAGCTTTTTTTTTTTTTGGGTTGAGTTAGGATTCAAAAATAAATTTAGATTGTACAAATATACAGAGTTTGTTTCTAAGTACTTGGTTTGGTCAGACCAAAAAATAATTTACTGTCAAAAAACGTAAAGTACGTAAATTAGGTAGTGTTGAGTTTCATGGCGTTGGAAATATTGTTTAATATGGGCTAACCATTTACTCTAACTTTAACACAAATTATTTTTGTTCGACAATTTGTTGTCCATTGTCCTACTACTGAAAAACACTTTCATCTTTGCAAATATATGCTCATATTTTTTATACTGATCGACTTAAATATCTCAATAACTTCTATCTCCGTTCTAAAATTTTCCATAAAATAACAAAACTATTACAATCTTTATAGTCTATAACTATTTTTACATGTATGCCATTTGAAAATTTAACTTTGGTTTAATATAACTTAAATTATTGTCCCCTCTCTCCATGTAAGGCGAAGCGTTGGCGCCCATCTGGACGGATCACTGTGATAGTACTTACAAAAGCAGCACTAGTACTTACAAAAGCAGCATAGTCTTACTGATCAGTAATGTAAGAACTACAATTGGGCAAAAAATTAATTAACCTCCAAAATTAGGATTTAAATTTTTGCAGACTAAAATCAAAACGCCAACTTTATAGAGACTAAATAAAAATATAAAATTTTTATAGAGATGAAAAACATAATTTTTGTTAAGTGAGAATATTTGAGGGACTAAAGTTCTAATGAATTTTTTTGCATGGACTAAAATTAAAATTAGCGAATATTATAAAGACTAAGAACATATTTACCCTTATTTTATATTTGTTCCGATTAGCACCCTTATTTTATTCGTATCATATCGTAAGTATTATAAATCACACATCAGCTAGTGTTTTTTGAAACACTACTTCAAGTAGCGTTTGAAAAAACGCTAAATACTACCCGAAAAATGCTAAACGCTAGTGCTTACAGAACACATGTACTCTTCACTCGCTAGTTCCATCCGTTATCCGCTAGCGGATGGAATGCGCCAAACAGAGCCTTATACTTCGGCTGGTATCTTGACCATCTAGGGGACCAAAAAAAACATGGATATCATTCAATATTGCAATTATTTGAATTGAATTGCAATAAATAGGTGATTTCCAAATCAATGATAAGTATATTCTACGAAGGGACCGCCCGGACCGGTACAATTGCAAAACGTATAGAGGAAGCAATTTAACATTAAATAAAAAGTATATAAAAAATTAAAAACCCATTATTGAATTTGTAATATAATATATACGCTTTTGGTTTAACCCGTTGACAGAAACCGGATACAAATTCAAAAACACTAGCCCCATACTCGATGCGATGATGCGAAGTTAGTTAAATTTCATTATATAATCGAGTAATTAATTTTTTTGAAAGAATAATATCGCATCGTCTTGAAAGAAAATTTTGTCTTGGTCAACATTGAAATTCATCAATTGTGATATAAAATCTAATAAATAGCTTATGTCATTAGGCAAATGATGTTACTTTGCAAAATATAAAATCTAATAACTTAAAAAATTAAATTATAAATATTAATTAAATAACAAATATTATAAATTTAAAAGGAACTTTAATAAAGACATTTAAATTGAACATCATTCGTAGATAAAATAAGAAGAAAAAGTCTAAAGAACTTTAATAATTATCAACATTCATTAAATACAAATACAAAAAATGAACCCATAATAAGAAAGAAAAATTGAACATCCTCCGTATATTTTTTCTCTCTCATTGTAAGGGATGAACACCCCTTGTGCTTCTTTCAATGAAATTGCTTATCGAAAAAAAAAGGACAATACAGTGAAAAAGTGAAGCACTCGGGTATCGTGCATGGTTGAAGGAAAACTCATGATAAAATAGGAGCAGTTATACAAAGTTGAAAAAGAATATGGAGGTTTTATTGTAAATGTGACTGAAGGTCTCGTTGAAAGAAGATGATGAAAGTTCTATTGTAAATGTGGCTGAAATTCCCACACGGAGTCAATGCAGCAACACTACATATACTCGAATATTAAAGAAAGATAAAAATATAAAAACCAATTAAAGAAAGGATTTAATACCCGTTGGTGCAAAATGACCAAAATAAAGAAAACAATAAAATAGAAAGTGAAATACGTGATATCGTGATGGATTTGATGGAAATTATCAATAAAATAGAAGCACATATAGAAAGTTGAAAGATGGCTGAAGTTCCCGTAGATAAAATTAAATTAAAACTATAAATTAAATAAGAAGATTATAAAATCAAAAAGAGATGGTTATTGAGGAAACACTTCGTGTATTTGAACATCTACAATTTTTTAGGGTCCTAAAGTACCCCAAAATACACTGCTAGCATCACACTTTACGTATTTTAATTTTTCACAAACTTATTATTATATTTTACCAAACTTATGGTATTTGAAGAGTTAATTTTTTTTTCAAATCCCAGAAGTACCTCAAAACGCACTACTTAACATTTCACTTTAGACATTTTGTTACAAAATAATAAAAATTTCACGATCAAGTACACCAAACCACACTTTTTAGGATCTGACTTTACGTAGTTTTTCATGAAATGAATTTTTTTTACCGAATCGATTATTGAAGAACAAAATTTACATATTTAAGCATCTAAAAATTTTGAGACGAAGAAATCACTCCTTAAAATATAAGAGAAGAAAAAAACTGAAGAAAAACCAAAAAGAAACAAAAAAAATGGAAAAAAAGAAGAGAAAAAAAAACTAAAACAAAAAAAAAAGTTGCAGATCGCAAAAAAAAAGGAAACAAAAAAAAATTGGCATTTGGCGCGGAAATGCCAAGCCGCATTGCAAGATAAATTGAAGCCAATATTCCGACCCGATATAACGTTGCCTTCAAGTACAAATCATCAGAGAGAGGTTATCATCGGTGTGTCCCATTGCATAAATCGTTATATCGATCCATGTTTTTAGTAGCATAACCGAACACTTACCTTGAGATGTAACTTGTGACTCTAAGCAACCCCGATAATGATATTGTGTTTAAGATCAATATAAATCTATAGAAATCTAGTTAAATTAATAGATTTTGGTACTTTCCCATATGACGTTAGAATAAACAACCTCATTTGTTGGGTTTTTTCCACCCCCTCCATTTATCCCATACACCCATATTGCCATTTAACCTGAATACACGATTTTTATAAATAAATAAAAATGTTTTTTAAAGATTCTCGGATTTATCCTTAAATCCAGAACCTTAAATTTTGAGATTCCCAAAAATACCTCAAAAATAGGTATTTTGAGAACCTTAAATTTTGCCTCCATACTTATTTTTGAGGTATTTCGGGAATCTAAACCCCCTTCCCGAATTTATATGTAAATTCGGGATATTTTTAAAAATTCGGAGGAAATTTGGATTTACCGCATTTTACTGATAAATCGGAACATATTTTACAAACCAGAAATACCAGTAAAATAAGGTAAATCCAGGAAACCTAAAAATTGGCCTACTGGATTTATCTATTTATGATGTATTTAGGGAATTGTTTGGATATCGAGGATAATCTCGTTTATTTGGATATTTATGGGGGTATGGGGTATATGGAGGGGGTGGGAAAAAAACTCATTTGTCAACGTGGTATATTTTCCTTCTAAGATGCTAGTCCCATAATCGGTGCAATGCACGGGATTGGCTAAATTCCTTCATGTAAATGAGTATTAATTTTTTTTATACATTTATTAGCAAACCTCCTTATAAAAATAATATTCAGTTTCTTTTTTTAACTGTACAAAGTTTGTCCACTGCGGGAATTGAATTCAGGAACACTAAGTTGACCCCGTTTTCCGGAGTACCTTATGGCAATGTAACAATGGTGTTGATTTGTAAAATATATAGTCAAATAACCGTGAATAAAAATTAAATTATAATTATAAATTTAATAAACTTCACCCAATTGATTATTGAAGAATAAACATCACATATTAAAATATCTTAAATTTTTTGCGACTGCAATGTACTCCTTAAAATATAAAAAAGAGGGTCCATTAACCATTTGGTCATGGGTTCGATCACTGACTGATACGTATGAAAAAACATTTGTTGAGAGAGTTCAACTCATTAAATGGATATCTGATACCTCAAATAGATTAGTCTCCACAATTACCTAAAAGATACCTTGATTTACAAAAAAAATATATAAAAAAAGACAAAACATTAAAATAAAAAGATAAAAAAGGGAAAAAAAAAAGGGACAAAAAACTGAAAAAAAAAGGAAGAGAAAAAGACAAAACAAAAAAAAAAAAAGAAAAAAACCAAAAAAAAAAAATGGCATTGGCGCGCAAGCTGCCAAGCCACATATATAATAGTAGATATAGCCATACCTTTCGTGAAACATCCATGGTGATACCAGCAGGGGTGATTGAAAATTTCATTTTTCAACCCAAATCTACGATAGGTTTCGTCAACAGTGGAAAACAAATAAGCACCAAGGCTTAACAAATTTAATTTTTTTTTAGGATTTAGTATATAAATGGTACCAAGGTTTGATATTTCAATTAAGAAATCATAGTAGTGTCAAATATATTGAACCCTCTACGTACCTAATGAACTATAAAGCAGCAACATGTAATCCGAAAATTATCTCAAGGCAAACACAGTGTGTGTGTTCTGATCAAATAATTGTGCATCCTAAAATCATGGGATCAAATAAATGTGCAAGCAAAAATCATGGGATCAAATAAGTGAGTGTTCTGATCAAATTAAAAAAAAATGATCTGGCAATACCTTTCTCCAGACATTTACCTAATACATCCTAAAATCATGGGATCAAATAATTGTACATATTAGTAATTAAGGCAATATTGGTTAATTATGCATTAAATTCATTTCTTTAAAATCGCACCCTTGGTGGAATTAACATTAGTAAACAAGTTGTATGATTTTCCTCTACTGCTTCTATCAGATACATATTTTTTTGAACAACGCTAATTACTTAGCTTTATACAGTATCATTTTGACTACATCATTACATTGCTAATGATCTCATAATATTGGCATCGTTAATGTTAGCCGGCCAAGATTAAGCGACCATCAGAGGACGAAGATTTGTTTAAAATAGGTGCGTCACAAGAGGTCAGCAATCATGCTTGCAAGCCGCGCACCATAAGTAATGGGGTTCATAAACATCAAATTTCTTAGGAGCCTAATCTATAGTAACTCGAAAAGTTTGTACGGGTAGTTTATGATATGTGTTGAAAATATCAAAATACTCCTGTTCTAGATCCAAATCCAAATATCATTCAGAATCACTCTTCAAAAAATAAGGGGGGAGTGACAGCTTCAAAACGCGTTACAGGTAAGATTCCTTATTCAATATTAATTTGTAGAATAACACAACATACTCCCTTTTGAGGGCCCGTTTATTACGGATTAAAAAATAAGTGATTTTATTGTTAAATAATTTTGAGATTAGTTTTTAGAGATTTTTAAAAAATTGAGAAGTTATTTTGTGTTTGTGTAACATACTGAGAATCACTTATTTTAAAATAATCATTCTTAAAAAGCGATTTTCATGAGAAGCTACTCAAAAAGCGACTTCTCATATGAAAGCGATTTTTAGATTATTTTCAGCTTTTCATTTTTAAGAATCTGTAACAAACAGACAACATGTAGTCATAAGTGATTATTTTTTTTAAAAAAAATATGATATTTTTTAAAAATAAGTCGTAACAAACGGGCTCTGAGTTCCTACATTACAAAAGCAAATGATCATGGGTGTGTTTTGATCGTTGCATATTTCAGGTGTGGCTTCTAGAAACACACAACTACGGCCCCCGCTGTCGCAGAAAAATGAAGGTAACACTGTCTCTTTATCATTTGGTAAATTTCCTATGCTCGAAAGTAGCTCAATGACAAACAATATGACTATTATTCATTTCCATATTTATCTATACGACGTAGAGGAAGACCAAAGAATGAAATGTCACATGGTAAACCGTAGTTAAATGTTATTTTTGAATTTAAATTAGACAGGCATATATCAAACACGATATAAATTCATTTTTCGCGAAATCCCTAACTTATAAATCTATTCAGATATAAATACGCAACAATCTTCTGAGGGAACTTTTTTTAAAGAATTAAGTTGTCTTCCTTCCTATTTTTACTAGTCAGCATCCGCAGAGGACCAGGCAGACCAAAGAAACAGGTGGTAAATCAATCTACATGTTTGACTAACAATCCTGAAGGTACATGATATCACAATTATTTCCAAATTTGTTCTCCACAATCTTGGTATCTACTTATTTATAAAATTGTCTTGCATACAAAGTTAAAACAAATTACCACGCTCTTTTTACTATTTCTTCCCTCTCTACACCATTCGATTTATATCTATTATTTTTCCTCTTTTAACTTTTTTCCTAATTTATTTTTTTACTATTAATAATTTCTCTACTCAGTGCACTTATTTTTTCATATTGGAAGGTGATGTTCATGTTTTTTTTTTTTGTAGAATATTGGAAGAGCAAACAATTTGGTGAAGCATCTAGAAGATGAACACAAAGGTATTATATGTTTTATCTATTATAATTGCTTGCATTCAAAGTTAAAACAAATTACCAGGATATTTTTTCATATTTCTTCCCATTCTACTTCATTCAATATAGCTATTATTTTTCCTCTTTTTGATTTATTTTTTTAATTAGTTTTTTCAGGCATAATTTTTTCTCTGCTGGGTGCACTAATTTTTTTTGACTATGGAATATTGGAAGTTGATAGTCATGTTTTTTTGTAGAATATTGGAAGAACAAACAATTGTGAAGCATGTAGGAGATGAACACAACGGTCGTTGAAATCATTTTCAATTTGAATTTACTTGCAACGTGATGACATATTCCATTTAAGCAATTCTCACATTTTATTATTCTAATAGTTGTAGCAAGGGGTTTTACTTGCTAAATTTGCATGGGGATGACAACAATGTTCGCTCTTTTTCGGTTTCCTTTCTATCACTTTCCTTGGCTAGAGACTTATTATAAAGTGAATGTTTTTCTATTCATAATGCACTTTGGTGTTCTTTATTTGCTAGCCTTTTGATGCAAAATAAGCAATGTTATTAAACTCGACCCGGAGGTCGACCGAGCAAGTCACTGGGTCACTGGGTCAATGGTCGGACCGAGGGGTCACTAGTTGACCCGCATGACCCGTGACACTACTAAAACTTGTTAAAATTAGGCATGTTGTATATTCACATATCGCAGAGCTATGAATTTTTTTACCATACAATAAAATTGTCCAAAAACTCACTACTCATTCATCATTGAAAACAAATAAAAACCTTAAAGTTAAACTGAACAAAAAATATTGAATTCAAATTTAGCTTTTGTTTTAAAAAAAATAGCAAAACAGCGTCGTTTTACTTAAAAAATAAAAACAAGCACAAATCAGCAACCCGGACCGGGTCAACACCGGGTCGAGCCGACCGGGTCAACACCGGGTCGCACCGGTTCGATGCCTTCAGCTCACGGGTCGCACCGGGTCACACCGGGTCTGAAACACCCACGATCCAATAGGTGACTCGGACCGATCACATCACCGTTTCCCGGTCCGACCGGTCCGACCGGCCGGGTCGGTCCGGGTTTAATAACATTGCAAATAAGTACTAAACCATTCTAATTTTTAGTTGGTTTTTACAACAAAATTAAAAATCGACTGAGAATGAATTAAATTAAGTTATTAACAGATAATCAATTAAAAATATTAATATTAGAGTTAAAGTTAAAAAACATTGTATATTTAAAATCTGAAACTCAAGAAGAAATTAGAATTGAAATTAAAATTAAAATTTTGAGCTGAAAATTAAAAACAAAAATGAGCATAATGATGAAATGTAAATTTAGAATTAAAAATGCAATTTAAAGTACCTATGTACTCCTACTGTTCTAATAATGTTAATTAATTAATATTGTATATTAACGCCTTCATTTTGTACCATTGGCTAATTACTATCTCTTCTTCAAAGAAAAAAATGCTGATAATATAAATTCCTTTGTTACAAAAATATACTTTTCGAGTTCAGCATATTGATAGAAAATGGGATTGGTCGGGGGTATATGTTTTGATTGTAATATAATATAATATAATATAACAAGCATAATAATATAATTAGTAAAGAAGTTTTAATGGGGAAACTAATTAACTATATTAAAAATAGATTAAAACAGTTATTAATAGAGACTGATTAATTAGGGAAATTGTAACTCTTTTAAATATGTAACTATTTAAATTTCTGTATACATATATATATATATATATATATATATATATATATATATATATATATATATATATATAAATTTAAATTAATTTTTTCATTGAAATAATGTTTTTCACTACAAAATATTTATTTAAATATATTTTAGTCAGTTTATTACTAAGATGTAATTTTTATTTCTTTTACAAAAATATTAAAAAATAAGTTCAAATGATATGTATACCCGTGCAGCGTACGAGTGATACATACTAATAATATATCATATAAGAGAAAAGATAACAAGTATGTGTATACCTATAACCATCGATGTTTGAGAGGTTTTTTTGGGTACAAATATAGGGCCATGTTTGAGAGTTAGCAATGAAAAAAATGTCATTTGGTTATATAAATTGAAAACTTTCAAATATAAATTTTATTTAATTCAAATATTGAATATTAAATTTTATTCATCACAGTATTAATTCAAATAATAATTTAAGAGAAACTAAAATTGAAATTTACTAAAAAACATTATATACATAATAATTAAGACATTAAAGATTAAGATCGTTTGATGATATAGACAATTATTAATTATATTTTTTAAAATATATTATAAAATATTCAGTTACTATATAATAAAATATATTTTTGTCAATAAAATAAAATGAAATATATTATAGTATATTCAATTACTATATATAACATATATGGTATACAATAATAATTAAGTCATTAAAGATTAAGATCGTTTACTTTTTGGTCAACAAAGATTAAAATTGTTTGATGATATATACAACCAATTTTTTTTGGTAAATAAAGAGGGATATATAACCAATTAATAATCCGTTCAAAATACTTAGAGATATTTAAAACAATTATCTGAATTACTAAATCTGAAATGATTTTAAGTATTAAGATTATTAGTAGTTGTGAACGGGATGATCGAAATAGTCATAAGACATGAGACATAATATATTACTAAATATATAAAAACATTTCTACAAAGAGACATAAACGGATGATTGAAATATTATTGGCCATGAATTTCACATTCCTTGTCAGACAAACTAGATGATTTTTTTTTATTCATGAATCATATTAATCAATATCACTGTTTCTGTATATAATTTCTTCCATAAGTGGAAGAACTCCTATAGTATATAAATTGTCACATTTTCTTCACTACTCCTCACTCACTTCAACGACAACATAGTAGCTTCATAGTTATACTTGTTCAGTATTTTATATAAAAAATGAAAGGCTTATTTGTTGTTCTTTTAATGTTTGTTGTTGCTTCACCTAGCTTATGTTCTAGAATGTTAATGCTTGATGTTGATGCTGATGCTGGTTCTTTCTTCAATGTTCTTAACTATGGTGCCACTGGAGATGGCCATACTGATGATTCAAATGTATATTTTCTCTATTTTCATTTTCATATATTAACCTATAATAATATATATTTCTTTTTCTCAATATACTTTTTATGAGGCTAAATTTCTTAAATCTACTAATATCATTTTAATCTATTTTGGGAACTTGAAAAGGCTTTTTTGAAAGCATGGAAAGGCGTATGTGGTGCAACTAAGAGCAACACAACACTTGTCATACCCAAAGGGAAAACATTCATGTTGCAACCTGTGTTGTTCCAAGGTCCTTGCAATAGTGCAACTATTCACATCAAGGTACGTAGATCATAATTGAATTATTATTCGATTACAATGTTGCATTACTATATATATTATATATGCGTATGTGGTTCTTTTTCTTTCATACATCGTATGATTTGGCTTGGCAGCTTCAAGGAACTATCATAGCCCCAAAAAGCATTGAAGCTTGGAAATGGTCGAATAGTGATGATAAGGATACATGGGTCAAATTCTCGGGCATAAATGGTCTCTCTATTAATGGAGGAGGTCAAGTTGATGGCAATGGTGCTCCATGGTGGAAGCATGATGACCAAAGTGATCGACCTACCGTAAGTTGTCAATATCCTTAAGTACGTTCTTTCTGTATCAGTTTAGACAAAATAGCAAATAAATCTTCGATGTCCTCATGTCGTTGAAATTGTCAACACAACTAACCGTGGGGACATCTATTTAATTACTTTGATTTCTTGGAATTAAATAAATATAAGTATATAATTACTTTTACTTTCATGTGTGCAGGCTCTTCGTTTTCATGATTGTGGAAATTTAAGAGTTAACAAGTTGACTCACATCAATAGCCCAAAAAATCATATAAGCATAAATTCATGCAATGGCGTTTCCATTTCCAAACTTCATGTAATTGCACCAGAAAAAAGTCCAAACACTGATGGGATTGATATCTCAAATTCATCCAACATTGTCATTAAGAGTTCTAAGTTTGAAACTGGTTCAATTCTAAAACTTTTCTTATCACTATATGTATATATATATATGTTAATCATAAAGTTAATAGTGTGTATCTCCTTATTTAGTTTGCATCTTAATTTTTCTTAATTATTATAGGTGATGATTGTGTTGCTATTAACTCTGGTTCCTCATTCATCAACATAACTAATGTTAAATGTGGACCTGGCCATGGTATAAGGTAAGTGTTAGGGTTTAGGCTTATCTAAAAAAAAGTGTTAGGGTTTAGTTTTCCACATTATCATACAACCCACATTAAAACTTTGATTATACATTATTTGGTTTGCCATTAAAAAGAACATTGACTTTGACCCTTTCTTGCATGTGATGGTTAATCTAGTGTTGGGAGCCTTGGTAAAAATGGAGATTATGCTAAGGTAGAAGAGGTACATGTAAAAAATTGCACCTTCAATGGAACTACAAATGGAGCTAGAATCAAGACATGGACAGTAAGGACAATATTTAGTTAATTAATTGCATAAACTATTGTCATAAATTTAAGTGTATCATATAACTATAAATAATTGTGTCTTGTTTATGTTTTTTTTTATTAGGGAGGTTGTGGGTATGCAAGGAAGATCACATTTGAAGACATTAAACTTATTGGAACAAAGAACCCTTTGATCATTAACCAACAATATAATGGTCTTTATTATGATCATAGTGAAAGTGAAGCAGTGAAAGTGAGTGATGTTACTTATCGAAATGTGAGAGGGACTTCACTTTCTAAGGATGCAATTAAACTTAATTGTGATCGTGCAGCTGGTTGCACTAACATTATACTTGATAATGTTAACATAACTAGTGTTGCTGCTGGTGAGAAAGCAAATGCAGTGTGCAATAATGTGCAAGGAATATGTTCTTCATGTTATCCAAATGTCCCATGTCTTTCTAAAACTTGATTAAGAGTTTTGATTGGAAGCTTAGTTAGAATTATTTTAACTAATTAAGCTTTATTTTAGTGTTACTTTTATTGGGGATGGATATATTGTTTTTAAGCCTTTTATTTTATCGGCTCATAATTAGCACTATATATGTAGTCTCTTTGAGACATTTTAGGGTCCAATCAATAAAGAAGCTTTTAACTTATTCTGGATATATATTTGGATGGTCTCTTCTTTGCAGCCATTACTACCAAATGGCTCATCTCAAGTTCCGCCTTACCTCGAACCATTTCTACAATTTCTTTGTACCCAATGTAGAAATGTTCTTGGCGCTCATGGTCCAAGTCGAACATGACACTTTCTGTAATCTCATAAGCTAATGAACATGACACTTTAGGCAATATAGTAAAATGTATTTCTTAAGGTGTTGGTGTTTGAATAAAAAATTTAACTTACAATTTTTGAAGCAACAGAAGCTGAATTATCTATTGTAAAAGATCCTATTTTCTTCTGATGGGCCAACTTAAATAACTCATGACGTGGAGGAGATGGAGGATCTACTACTAAGTTTAATTTGGATCACCAAACTCCTCACGCATTGCTTCCACATATCTCTTTTTCCACTTGTCCATAACCATTATAGCCACCACGAGAGGATGTGTGGTAGAAGTTATTATGGGATTGAATTTCTTTGGCTTTTTCTCTTTTAATCTATCACAAATAACAAACCAAATGTTACCTAGAGGCTCTAGGCGTTGGTCAAATTCAATCGGGTACTTATAACCTTCTCAGTCGTCTAGACGTAAACTCCCAGTACATCGTGACACTTCTAGTCTTCTTTTTGGGGGTGGGGGTGGGGGGTGGTAGATGAATCAGCCATGATACATATTTAAACAACACAAAAAGCACTCTTGTCAAAACAATACACACTGTTGGGTGGATCTAATAGCCAATTAATTTACCACGTCAAACAAAGAATAATTAAACTACTTGTTTTATTGTCAATTCCTCTCTCTCCTCATTTGAAGTTAATAAAAAAGCAAAGCATCATTCAGAATGGTTGAAAATAAATTGGATCAGTGCATTCATAAAAACAAAGCATCATTGAAAAAAAAATCCATTACTTCAACAAACACTAAACTGTATGACATGAAACATATTTTTTTCTCATATTGTGGTAAAATTGCCTATTTAGCTAAAATAATCTCCATTGGTATATATAAAATAAACTTTTTGAATTAAATAATATATGCTTAGTTTGTTTCATAAAACTTTTAGTTGTTGTAGTGGAAATTGACAAAATTTTATATTTCTGAAGATTCACTAACAAAAAAACACATTTGATAACCAAAATGACTTACTAAAGAGACCCTTGAGGATGTGTTTGCAATATCGATACAATCAGAACTAAACGTCAAACAACTACTTATATTTGAAAAATATATATTAAAATATTAAAATTGTATATCATCAACACAGACTGACAAATGAAAAGGAGAGGGTTTTACACTTATGTTGCATCTTTTGGTTTATGTCTCATTTATATTTGATTACTGTAAGGTTGATGTTGGTTACAAGAATTATCTTGTTGGACAGCAAGTTGAAAGTTTTGTGATGTCGCAATTGGCAAACTATCAATTTATTCCATATATATTGGATCATTTATTATTTTTGCAGGAAGCTATCATCGTAACCCTGTAGAATTGAATATATTTTAGAATTATATCATCGTCTCCAATTTATGCAAAGTTCAGCAATAACAAAAGTAATATATCCTCATCCTTTGGCCATGGCATTTGCTTTTTTAGATTCTGCCTGACACAACTATACAATAATTATAATTTCATTGTTGCTTTTATTGAGAGTGTATATTGCGATGGCTAATTTAAGAGGATAATCTAATATTGATAATCTAATACTCACACTGCTGAGGACCAGGGGAGTACTAATTCACAAGATTCTAAGGAATGTGAGTCAGATGCCGAGGCCGATCCTGATAGTGGGGAGGAGAGCCACAATCACGAGGTCGGTGTCCGATCTGAAGGGGTAGAGATTGTTGAAGACTACTCCAGTACAGGGGTTGGACCGTTTGATGTTCCCTTTCAAATGTCCTTCTGTTCCACACAAGTATTCGTGGGTTTCTCAGACCCTAAGGGTGAAACGGTCTAAACACGAAGTAGGGAGCAATATGACCAGATTCTTTCGCAAAATATCGGGGAGGAGCAGACAGGTTTGGGACATCGAGGGCATGGCTCAAGACCAACATGTCACCATATGGCCCTCCGCCTTTAAATTTGTTATGTACGAAGTGACACTTTCCACCATGAACATCTGACCCCCCTTCGCTGCATCCCAACAAGGTATCTTTGGCACGCTGGATGTTTCCCACTCACACCTACACCACAATGCTTGGGCCTTTATTTGAGCTTTCGAACTGGTGTGCCTTCACTTGGAGAGACCTGTCTCAGCCAACCTATTTCTTCATCTCTTTGAGGTAAATAGGACGCACGAGCCTAAATCTGATGATCGCTGGGAACACGTGAGTCTCCGAGCCAAAAAGCACACAAAGATCTTTCGACCCTTCACTGATTCTCTGAAGGCACACAAGAAACATAGATTCTTCTTCGTTCAACCAGTGAACGCCGATGCTGTGGAGTACATCGGAACGTATAGTGAGGATGGAGAGATTCTGGAATCCACGTAGTTTCCCATTGGCCGGTCCTTGTCCCACTTCAATCGTAAATCCAGCGCCCATACAGTCAGTGAAGGAAGCCTAAGTGAGGTGGACAAGGAGATCATGTAGATCATGATGCATTGTGCTGACTTTGTACCATATGATAATCCCAAAAATATGGCTTTGACACCCAAGCTTTGGTTCGGGTCGACACCAAATATGAGGTTTCAAGAGCTCTTGGTAGATTCAGGAACACCTCAATTCCGCTCCCACAAGCGACCATGTGGAAGAGGATCAACATGTTTAGGACCGATCTGCAGAGGTTCCGTCGAAGGATCTAATGTAGGAGGACCAACCTGGTTTGGGACCGAGTCTCGCGAGGTTGTGATGTTGGAATCGATTCATTCGAGGCTACTCACATTGCTGAGGACTAAAGGAGTACTAATTCACAAGATTCTAAGGAACGTGAGTCGGATGCCGAGGCCGATTCTAATAGTGTGGAGGAGAGCCACAATCACGAGGTTGGTTCCGATCTGAGGTGGTAGAGGTTTTTGAAGACTACTCCAGTACAGTGGCTGGACCGTTTGATGTTCCCCTTCAAATGCCATTGTATGTTCCTCGCGAGTATTCGTGGGTTTCTGAGACCCTGAGGGTGATCCGGTATAAACACGAAACCGAGCAATATGACTAGATTCATTCACAGAATATCGGGGAGGAGCGGACAAGTTTGGAGCGTCGAGGGCATGGCTCAAGACCGACATGTCACCATATTGCCCTCCGCTTTTAAATTTGATATGTACGAAGTGACGCTTTCTACCATGAAAATCCCCCCCTTCACTACATCCCAACAAGATATTTTTGGCATGCTGGACGTGGCCCCTTCACAACTACACCCCAATGCTTGGGCCTTTGTCTGAGCTTTTGAACTGGTGTGCCTTCATTTGGAGAGACCTGTCTCGGCCAACCTATTTCTTCATCTCTTTGAGGTAAATAGGACGCACGAGCCTAAATCTGAGGATCGCTGGGAACACGTGAGTCTCCTAGCCAAAAAGAACACAAAGATTTTTCGACCCTTCACTGATTCTCTGAAGGCACACAGGAAAGATAGATTCTTCTTCGTTCAACCAGCGAACGCCGATGCTGTGGAGTACATCCAAACGTACAATGAGGATGGAGAGATTCTGGAATCCACCAAGTTTCCCATTGGTTGTTCCCTGTCCCACTTCAACCGTAAATCCAGTGCCTACAGAGTCACTGAAGGAAGCCTAAGTGAGGTGGACAAGGAGAACATGGAGATCATGATGCATTGTGCCGATTTTGTCCCATATGATCATCCCAAGCTTTGGTTCGTGCAACACCAAATCTGAGGTTTCAAGAACTCTTGGTAGGATCGGTCACCGAGGTTTTTCCTTTTTTGTTTTAAACTAATTTTCATAAGTTTACTAACTTGTCTTTAATGTCATTTGCTTTGCAGACAACATGTTGTTGGCTGGGAAATTTGCCGCTAGGGACGAGATCCCGAATGCCATTTCTCTTTTACTAGAGTTGCGAGGCGAGGAGAGAATCCCGCCTCGACCTTCATCATCGGAGGCGGTGCGCAGCTCTTGTCTTGCGGTCCACCCAGTGGATGTGGTGATGGTGCAAAAATTGAAAGCGACATGTCGCGCCGTAGTTATGATGGATAGTCGTACCTCATTGATTCGACGTGTGACGACTTACTTCACGTGAAACGATGTGGTGAAGCGTTAGTCCCCAAGCGTTTAATCATTTTTTTGAAGGCTATAATGTGTTCAGCATCAGTGTTATTAAATACATCTCTCTCAGTTGTGTGAATGTACTGAATTAAACTAGTGCAAAATTTGGGACTAGAGTGAAAAAAGATATTTTCACGGTGTGCAAAAATATTGTTTAATAGAGGTATTGGTACTAAAAAATTTCAGGGTGTGCGGTTAACCATCCTAAATTGTGGGTGGATTCGTCCTTGACTATTGGGTCGTGAGGGAAACCTAGAGGATCATCCACATTGGGCCAAGGGCAAACCGCACAGGTGAGTTGGACACCACACCTTAACCCAAAATCATAAGACATTGTGTTTATGGTTCCTCTCACTTATATAATGCTCAATATCCACTTTTTCATCCAATGTGAGACTTCTCACGTTGAAGATCCTGCTCAAGGTACACCAATCTAGTTGAATCCATTGTCTCAAGACTTCTATGGATGCCTTTAAACCTATTCTCAAATGTTCTCTTTAGTTTCCTTATATCACCAAAAACTTCTGTTTTGAAAATAAGAGAGTCTTCCCTAACCTTAGCCAGGCGAGTAATGGGATCCGTGTCATTGTCATTCCACGCATTGTGCACAACATTTTGGTATTCAAGGTGCATGATTCAGGCAGCTTCAAAACGAAAGGGACTAGAAAAAAATTTGGTAAGACTATCACATGCGTATCTCTTCGAGGTTTCTCTCTAGGTGCCTTGCTTAGGGTTGTATTCCTTTGTGAGAAGAGTCTCTCCTTGTGAGAAGGTTCCAGCTTTTGATTATTTGTGTAGTTGTTGGTGTACCGTTTCAAGCCATCGTGGTCATGGCAAGTGGGAGCAGCAGTAGACCGATGTTGGAGGTTGAGTTTGACGGTGACGAGGAAGAACCGAGGAGTGGGGTTGATATGTCCTTGACATTGGTAGGGCACTTTCTAACTAACCGGCCGGTGCGTACACATATAATGAAGGAAAGGATGGCGGCGATATGGAGACCAGGGTGTGGGATCAACATCAGAGAGGCGGGGTTGGGGACGTTTCTCTTTCAGTTCTTTCATCAATTGGACGTTCAGAAAGTCATGAAGCAAGGGCCATGGTCCTTTGACAAAAACCTCTTGATCTTGAGCGTCATTCCGGATGGGATGGCTCCGCGTGAAGTCCCATTGTATCAGATCCCATTCTAGGTGCAAGTTCATAATGTCCCTATTGGTTTTATGTCTGAAACGGTAGGGAAGCATATCGGAAACACGATCGGTACGTTCCTTGAATATGATCCAAAAAACCTTCTGAATTTTGGAAGCTTTATATGCGGGTTTGTGTGTTGATCGACGTAAGGAAACCTCTGGTGAAAGATATGAGGTTGAAGAAGAAGGGTGGGGAAGCGAAGGAGGTGTGTTTTAAATATGAACGGTTAGATGTATTTTGCTACCTTTGTGGCCTGCTTGGCCACGCTGAAGGAGATCACAAGAACTTTTTGATCTACAAGTGGATGATGGGAAAAGAGAATGGGGACCAGAGTTGCGTGCCGAGGTGCAAAGGGGTGGAGGAAGTGGTGGCGCACGGTGGTTGAGGGAGGAGAACCAGCCATGGGAAGCACCAAATCAGAGCTTTAATGGCACAATTAATTATGGGAAGCAGGCTCCGAGTTCTTTGGATCGCCATAATGGGAATTCAAATGGTGGAATAAAAGCGACCGATAATAATGGTCGAATAATGAGGTTGCTAAATTAGTGGAAGCTTTCAAAAATCCTGAAATCCTTTTTCCTAGACCGTTACCACAATCGTCAAATGCCACATCAGAAGTTAGTGAGGGTACAGTCAGCGCCACGGTGACAATGATGGATGTTGACGTGGCCATTGTGGATGACTGAAAAAGAACTCGCGAAGAGGCCACTATATGGGGTGACGCGAGCCAGACGTGTGTCGACGCGGAGAGGGTTAAGCGAAGCTCGGGGGTGATGATAACAGGCACTCCTAAACCAAAAGAAGGTTCTTTTTTATGGGCAGGCCCTGGCAGTGGGACTGCCAGGAGCAATGAGTATCATAAGCTGGAACTGCTTAGGCTTGGGTAACCCACGAGCAATTCTATCGTTACGTGACCTCGTTCGGTCTTATCAACCGGATGTCTTGTTCTTATGTGAGACACTAGTACACGCTGACAAAATTGAAGAGATACGTGTTCGTCTTGGGTTTGACTCGTCTTTTGCTGTTGACTGTGTTGGGAGAAGTGGGGGGTTGGCTCTTTTCTGGCGCCACCCGTTTGATTGTACGATTACTAGTTACTCGGTTAATTTCATTGATGCGGAGGTTGTTAGTGTGAATGGCCCTCACTAGAGAATTACAGGTTTCTATGGGTGTCCAGAGAGTGGGCGACGGAGGGAGTCTTGGAATTTGTTGCGCACACTTGCGCAGGATAATTCGCTACCGTGGTGTGTTGTGGGGGATAATAATGATTTGCTATCAAATGATGAGAAGCGGGGAAGTGCTGATAGAGCACCATGGTTACTACGGGGTTTTCGAGATGCTATTCAGGACTGCTTGCTACATGATATTCCTATGCAGGGTTATCCATTCACCTGGAGTCGGGGGAGGGGTACGACCGCTTTTAAGGAGGAGAGGTTGGACAGAGTTCTTGCTACTCAGGATTGGATTGACTTGTTCCCAAATTGCAATCTTATCAACGGTATTTCTGACCGGTCTGATCACACACTGCTCTGGTTACAATTATGGGAGCGACATCAAAGAGGGCCTTCTCGCCCGTTTAAGTTTGAGAATGCTTGGCTAGAAGAAGCGGATCTTTCGCTAGTAGTGGAGAGAAGTTGGTCTAGTGATGGGGATCTAGACTTGATGCAGAGGGTGGAGAATGGTACTAGATCGGTTGATAGTTGGGGAAGGAAGTTGCGATCTCGGTATAGAATTGACATTAAGCGGTGTAAGGAGGAATTGGAGGGGTTGCGTGGACTGGTAGATGAAGAGTCCATGGAGCGCTATAAGAAGGTAAATATGCGGCTTGGTACTTTGCTATCTCAAGAAGAGGCATTCTGGAAACAAAGAGCTAAGGTTCATTGGTTGAAGGATGGTGACACCAACTCTAAAGTTTTTCACGCAATGGCCAGCACCCGTCGCCGCTGTAACGCTATTGCTAGATTAAACCGTGATGATGGTACTGTGGCTGAAACTCAAAGTGAGTTGGGGGAGGTGGCGAATGGTTATTTCTCGTCGTTATTTGAGGGGTCGGTAGGGGAGTATGGACCGGTTGTGGATTGTTTGAGGACGGTAGTGACAGTGGAGGATAATACGAAATTGACTAGTCGTTTTGAGATTGGAGAGTTTAAAGAAGCTTTGTTCCAAATGCATTCGGATAAGGCCCCCGACCGGATGGTTTGAACCCAACATTCTTTAAAAGGTTTTGGAATCTATGTGGTCCGGAGTTGTTTCATGCAGGAGTAGCGTGGCTCGAATGGTTCGGTAATTTAGGTTCGAACTGGTTCGGTTCGTAAAGTTCGAACCGGTTCGATTCGTAAAGTTCGAATCTGATAAATTCAATATTATGTCTGTGAAGATACAACACTCGGTGGTAAGCTACCGAACCAGTTTGGTGGGGAACTTATGAACCATCGTAATCTTCAAAAAAATGGAAGTGCACGTTTCATTAAAGGCATTCTATGAAACCACTTGATTTGGGTTGGACTTGCATACACTTACCGCTGGACCCTCCTTTTAGGGCTCATTCTCTTACCCAGTGGGATTGGGTGGCAATTTTTGTACCCCGCCCCCCTTCTTAGACCCCATACCCCCTAATTCAATTTAATGCCAAAATAACACTCTCATTTTTACCAAAATTTACTCCACCTCCCAAAATTTCACCTTTCCCAGAATTACGCATTAAGAGGTAAATCCTGGTTTATTTTTTAAAATTGGGAAGGAGAAGTTTTATTAATCAAAGAGACACTAATGATCATTTTACAACTGTCCCCGTGAGGGGATTGGAAATGGCTATGGCTGATGGGTACCTTGAGGATTTAACGCAAGTTAATCTTGTTGGTTTATTTATTTTAAAATTAAATAGTTATGGCTACGGCTGATGGGACTGATGACTCATATTTATATGAGTTATTTATGCCTTTATCCATGTAAATCAAGTGAGTTCTCAAGTAATATTAGTATCTTATTTCTCTAATTAGTATAGTTGTAGGAAAAGAAGGGGTAGAAGCTGATTTGTATTAATTCGGCACATCTGGTGCCCTTTTGAGCAATTTAATGTGTTTTGTGAGTGCTGCAGTGTAAAAACGCTATAGCGTCGAACGCTATAGCGGCAAGAGGGCACCTCGGCAAGAGGGAAGGTCAGCTAAGACCTCGGCAAGAGGGCAGGTCAGCTAAGACCTCGGCAAGAGGGAAGCTCGGCTGAGTCTGAAGCAAAAGTGTATTTTTGGCGCCAAACTCTTCACTCCAAATCTCGTTTTCTGTGCCCACTGTGTAGACTGACACGGCCGGATTTTATGGGATAATATAGGACACATGTCATTGTGTGAGTGGGAGGCTAGCTTTAGTTGGCGCGATGGCCATACCACCTTTTTCACTAACTCTGACGCCAACTACTCCTTCTTCTCTACAAAACAGACATTCGGAAGACATGCAAAGGGATTCGCAGATGTAGGGAGTTTAGAGAGAGTTTTTGGGGGAGATTTTTCTCCATTGTTAAACGTTTCAAGCTTTTGTTTTTATGGTAATTTTTAGTTTATTATTCTCTTGGTGTGAACTCGGCGTGATAGCATCATCTCGGTGAATGAGTTGGAAGCTTTGGTGTGTATCTTTTGCCATCGTTTCTTCTCACTTTGTTCAAGGTAATATGAGTGTTCTACCTTGTATTGCTTTGATGATGCTCAACATGAGCTAAACAATATGAGTGTTCTACATTGTATTTATAATGTTGCATGCTTTGCGTTTCAATCATTGTGTTATACTTCTTTCAAACTTGTTTTAGAAATGATCAGCTAAAATGGGTACATTCGTGGGTACAGACATGGTCCATGAATCGACTTCAAAGATTGATATGAACAAAAGTTTATTTAAAGATATTTAAATAGATTTTGCTCCCTCTAGACATAGAAATGCAATAGTTCATAGAGCAAAGGCTGTGGGGTCTTTATTATACAGGGGTGAACTTATTTAGAACCTAGACATAGACATCTTGTAATGAAACCACGGCGTGAGTGTAGAAAAGCACAAAAACATTTGCAATGGTAGCTTGACGCTATAGCGTGTGTGACGTTATAATTTGTGCTATTTGGGAATTTACTTAGATAAGGCAATCCAACTTAGTATTTGGTGTTAGTATTTGTGTTTAGTGTTTTGAAAAGAAAAAAAAATCCACTTTATGCCATGGACCATTGGAGTTTTTACTCTAGGCAAGAATTGAATGCTCAACAACAATGTTTCAATTATGATTCTCATGGGAGTGAACATGAAAGGGGCTATTATGAGACAAATACATCTTCTCAAGCTCAAACCGAAGGATTACATGAGGACAACTTTGAATTGAAAGAACTCTTAGCTCAATTCCTTGAGGATATCAAAGTGGATAGAGACAACTCTCAAGTGTCATGCAATAATATGGAAGGGAGTTGTATTGAAGAGGTGGTTGAGCAAAATGAAGATAATTTCAAAGAACTCTTAGCTCATTCCATTGATTATATGAAGATGTATCATGACAACTTTGAAGCTTCATGTAAGAATGTAGAAGCTCACATTAACACAATTTTGGAGCATCTAAAAGAAGAGAGTTGTGTTGAAGAAGTGGTTGAGCTAGAAGAAAAGAGTTGTATTGAAGATATGGTTGAGCAAAAGGAAGAGATGAGTGTTGAGTGTGAACTTGAATGTGGTCATTTGGAAATAGTGGAAGAAAAACAAAAATATTGTGTAGTTGTAGAACAAGAAAAATTCAAAAATAGTGACAAGGGAGAAAATCCAAGGTTGAGGTATGAAAAGAGTCATGTGACAATTGAGATTCAACATTTGGTAAGTGAAGAAAAGAATCCTCCGCAAAATGAGCTTCAATTTTTTCAAGAGAGGAAGAACTCCTATCCCAAATGCTTATTGGTTGGTGCATGGGAACACTTGCTTCCATATGCCAAATACATGAGATTTCTGACCAAAAAGAGAAAGCAGAAGGATGAAATTTTCTTCTTGTCCTATTATCCACCCTAACTTGGGTTTTGAATTCCAAGTCTGGCTGAGGACTCTTAAACCAAGCGCTCTTGGGAGGCAACCCAAAGGTTTTAATTAACCAATCTTTTTGTTTTGTGCAGGAGTAAAAATGGGATGTGGAAATTTTTGCTTGAAGTGTTGTGGAACATTCTAGCGCTATAGCGTTAGGTGTGTTATTGGCGCTATAGCGCTAAGGTGGAGTGTCTGGTGAATTTGTCGAAAAGAAGTTTTTAGTTGGTGACGTGGCGCGCGTTTCTGATACTGTTAAACGTTGCGCCCTAGCGTGCCACGTTTCACCAACTCCCATCACTTTAAGTCACTCAAACCATCCCCAACGGTGAAGAAGGTGTGCAGGAACCACCTCGGCAAAGAAGAAAAGACGAAGAAGAAAGCCACCAAGCCGGCCCAGGCAAGTCGTGTCAGCGCCAGAACAAGGTCTGGCATCAGTAAGAAATAATTTCAAACCCTTCTTTTGTAGTTTAGGTAGTTTGTAGTCTAAAATAAGTTGTGAAGCGCTATAGCGTTGTTCTTGCGCTTCACAATTGTATCGAAAATAAGTTGTCGAAAATAACTTGTTTTAAATTTTGTCGAATTGTGTTTTTGTTAAGTCTGGGCCTCTCCTCACCCAATCCAAAGAAGTGAGGACACTACTCCCTTTTATTTGGGGGGGAGGACCTAGAGGTTTAAAAAAAAATTAGTAGAATTGCATGATCAATGCTTTGTTTCCAGTTTATATTTATTGAATATCTTCTGTTTGGGCTAATCTTAGTGATGATTGTGTGAGTGAGTAAAGAGTAGTCATGCTTTTAAATAATATCTCTACTTATTGTTGCTCCCACACATAGAAATCTCTGTGCTTAAAGAGAAACTTAGTTAGCCAAGGACTATCTGATGCTTTGGGCTAGTCTTGGTTAACCGAGGTGAGATCAAAGCTTGACTAAAAACTTGAAGAGTTTTTGAAGCAAAGTTTGGGGGTGCTCGGGCTATATAAAGGTTAGGTACAAAGGTCTTAGGGTGGTCAGTGACTTAGAAGTTCAATGTAAATACTCTATATGTTGTATATATTTTGTAAAGCTGTAGCTACCCGAAACAAAAGTTGAGCTGTTCCAAAGGCAAAAAGGCAAAGCCTCAAAAAAAAAAAACAAAGTTGTCGAATAATTGCTAAGGAGCCCAGTAATGAGGGAGCTACAGCTAGTAAATCTGTTATCATAGTCTTAGTGCTATAGCGCCAAACGCTATAGCGTTTGTTGTAACACCCCCTTTCTATTTACTATTAATTAGTCGATTTTAAAAATCAGAGTTTCAGAAACATAATATTTTTCCACGCACCACAAAGAGAGTGCTACATTTCTTCAAAACACCTTAAATAACTCTAAAATAGTAATTAAAATAAATTCCAGAATACGATACATAGCACCTACAAGTCTGAGATTCAAATAATACAACAGCGGAAGATAATAGCTTAACATAATAGTTCAAAACTTAATAAAGTAACAACTACTAAATAATTCCCCCCAGTGCTACGTATCAGAGCCGACTCGACCACTCTAGAAGAAGGATCTCTAAACACCACTAGTCACCGTCACCTGCAGGTTGCCGACATACGAGGCAACACGACGCAGTAGGGTGAGTCTCAATACATAGATAATAATAAATAAAACAAGAAACACAATAGATTAGGTACACCAGATGTACAGTCAATTCAGTACACCATCAACACAGTTACACCAATTACAGTTACGCCAATATACAGTTACGTCACATATACAGTTACACCAAATACAGTTACACCGACACACCATTAATTCATGAACACCCAATCAATCACCAGAGCATGCATGTAATGCATGGAATGCAATATGCATGTGGATCTATCATCACCTCAATAACCCCTTAGGGTACTCACCTCTTTGGCCGAAGCCACATCACCTCTTTTGGCCGAAGCCACATCACCTCTTTTGGCCGAAGCCACATCACCTCTTTTATATGCATATGATTTATGTGACACCATGACAATGCATCACCCACAATACACCTACCACAACAATTATTAAACTCACCACTTTTCAATCCACACCTCACCTCTATTCACAATATTTGGCCGAGGCCATCTCACCGCTTTGGCCGAAGCCTACACACCTCAATGGCCGAAGCCCACACACCGCTTAATCATCACCACAACACAACACACCTCATATTGGACTACATGTCACACCAAGGACTAAACCCACACCTAAGGACCGAATCACCTCTTAAGGACTAATGTGACACCTAAGGACCATTTCAGCACCTAAGGACCAATCTGACACCATAAGGACCATTTTAGCACTTAGGGACTAGTTTAACACCTCGGGGACCATTTTGACATCTAGGGACCATTTGACACCATAAGGATTATTTTAGCACTTAGGGACTATTTTGACACCACACGGATCAATTCCACACTTAGGGACTAGTTTGAACCCACACCTAGACACCTTGGCACACACAGGCGCCAAAACAGGCGCACAGGGCAGCCAAATGGCGCCCCCCTGCGCAACACACACCCAAGCACGCGCACAACAGTGCACTGGGCGCACTGGGCCTGCCAAGTTGGCGCCCTGCTGCGCCACGCCCCACCAGGCAACACACAGGCGCCAAGTTTGCAAAGAAAGCGGCGCCCCTTCCCCGCACACCTAGGCGAACCAACAAAGAACCCAACACAGTGCACCAGGCGCCAATTTTCCCTGCAATTGGCGCCCCTTCCCCTGCAACCTTCCTGCACCGAAATACGCATCACCCAGCGCCATTTCCCTTGAAATGTGGCGCCCTAACGATATTCACAAAGCACGTCTAATTTAATTTCTCCACAACAACCTACACACTCCCACCAACTCTAAATCAAACAATTTATTAAACACCTAAGAACACCAATATTTCTCCTACTCAATTATATCAATTAACACCAATCACCTCATTATTATTTAACACTCAAACACACACCATAAACACTTCAACACACTTTTATTCAACAATTCAACACTCACTTTATCAACACTCACTTAGGCATTTAATCAACATCATTAAATCACATATTCACATATTTCTTCACATTGAAGCATTTTATCAAACATATAGCATGCACATTTAACTACACATTTATTTCCAACATCAAGCATCATGGTATCACCAAATTAAATACAAATACAACAATAAACATAGAATTAACACAAAGCTCAAACAATCAAATAAATACTCCTAACACCTAATCTCTATGATTTCAAGGTTTATAAATTATTAGCCATGAAAGAGAGCCCCCATACCTCAAAATTGAAGAACCCAAGTACTCTCTCCTTCAACAACACAAAAACCACCAAAATAGCTTCCCAACATTTTGAGCTCCAAAACCCCATCAATGGTAAAAGGAAAATGGGAAGGAATTAGTGTAGGAAGCTTATACTAAATGATAGAGGAAGAATATGGAGTTGATTGGTACCAAGAACACTTACCCAAAGCTAGAAGATGAATTTTCTCTCCCTCCCTCAAGGTGAACAGCTGCGCGGCTTCTCTCTACCTCCCTCTCTTCTATTTTTTCTGTTTTCTTTCTTTCTAAGGGGATGGAAACCCTATCCCCAACTTAAGTCATGACTTTGGGCCTATTTAGTGGGCTTGGGCCCCCTTATTTACACCCCTTAGGTACTTACACACATCCTCCCAATTTAATTAAAATACTCACCATTTATTTACTACACCTCACTCCTTAATTTAATTAGTCACCCTATATTTATTTTAATATAGACAACTAAAATATCACTTAATTAAATTAGTCAAATAATCACTTAATTAAATTAATTAAATTATCACTTACTCAAATTAGTTAAATAATTCACCTAATTAATTTTGGGCGTTACAACTTGTAGCGACCGAAAAATCCGGGAAAGGATTCTTCGAAAGGTTCATAGGAAGCCGCCACCAAATTTTAGTTTAAGGGCAAATTCGGAAAATCCCTTTAAGTTTTAGGACAAGACATTGTTAGGGTTCGGGAGTCGTTATGTGTGGGGAAGGTATTAGCACCCCACGACATCCATAGTCTAATTAATTTAAGATTTATTGATAATTATTACCCTTTTATTTGTAGAGAAAAAGACTTATTTAAGTTTTTGGTTTTTAGTGCTTGACAAGAGTTGAGTCTTGCTCCTACGCACCTCCGGATGCAATGGAGGAATCAAAGCTACGTAGTTCTTCTGAAAAAGGTTTGTTGGTTGGTGTTTTTTTTTAGTGTAGGGGTCCTAGGATTCCTTGAATATGCATAAACCTCATCGATTCCTAGGGGACGACTAACCCGATTGTACAACCGACTTAGTCCCCTACTTTTGAAAATGATTATTGAGTTTTTTGAAAGAAATTGGTTTGGTGTGAGATGAGTCGGTTTTAGAATAGGTATTCTAGAACTCCTGAACTGTACAGCTCATTAGTTCTAGAACGTTGACTAACCCGGTTGTACAACCGACTTAGTCCCCTATTTTTAGGAAAAATAATTTCAATTCATTTTTATTAAGTTTTCAGGGTTACTGAACTGTACAGCTCATTGGCCCTAAAATCATGACTAACCCGGTTGTACAACCGACTTAGCCGTTTATTTAATTTCGAGAGAAAAAACATTTATATTTGAATTGGAAAAGAATTAAAATGGAAAAAGGGGTGGAAATTGTAAATTGGGGTTTTATTAGTCGCAGGGGGGCTGTATAATTAACAGGGGGTGTAAAAAAGGGGGCCCAGTTCGCATAGGAGAGCCCAGTATGCGAAACTGGGCTTGAGTGGGAGGAGGTGTGTGCGTGAATTGGAGGGGTGTAATTAGTATTCTGAACATTAAAATAAATAAGAAATAAAATAAATATAAAAGAGCTATAAATACTAAACCTAACCCAAAAGCAGAACCCTAAAACCGACCCGCCCCTTTTACTCCTACCATTTGCTGTGCCATGCAGCCTTCTCCCAATGAGAGAGGGGCGTTAATTCCGGCGAGTTTTTCGCACGGCCATGCGGGGGGGAGAGAGAGGAAACGAGCAGCGAGATGTCGCGGTTTCCATGGAAAAGAGTTTGTGGGTAGTTCGCGGTGAAGGAGAGGGAAGGATGGCGGAGGTGACGTTCAAGCTTGATTTCATGGTGGCGTTGGTTTTCGTTTTGGAGGATCTGACCGCCGCAGGACGTGGTGGTTCCGGCGAGGTGAAGGCCGGGTTTGTTTTCCAAGTTTCATGGTGTTTATTTTTCGGTTTATTTTTGAATGCCATTGTTGGCTTAATGGTGTTTTATGATTTCTTCTTCCACTCTATCTCTCTCCATGTAATTTTCTCGATCTGTTTGTTCTATCATTTTTACCTCGTATGAACTCTGAGTCTTTCTCTAAAAACAAAACCGATCTTAAGTCATTCTTAAACATAATATCTAATTCACCCTATTTCTATTAAGATAAATGCGAAGCCTTTTTGATTCTTGAAAGGAATCTAATCTAAATTAATTTTTGGATTTTTGATTATGTTCTCGGTTAGGATTTTTAGGGACTCTGTTTGTGTTTATTGATATATTGGAAAAATAAGGAACCTCAAATCTGTTATGGTGAAGATCCTAATCCAGGTTGCACATGAGCCACGTTTATGAACAGATACATGTTTACAAATTCTAAATGTAAGAACTTAATCATATTTGCAACTAAATCATGTTTGTGGACGAGAATCACATTTACAAATCCTAAATCCTAATCTCATCGACAACGTCGTTTACGATAATGCATCAAAAAACAAAAACAAAAAAATTAAACAACAAATTATGCTCACATATTCTACGTATTTAAGTTTAATGATACGAGACCGACCTGACTCCGGCCTCCGTTTATGCTCCTATTACGGCTTCTTTCTTTAGATCTTAGGAACCTCGTAATCAGTGTTTAGCGGATTAGGGTTTCGATGTGAAACTCTAACTCTGTTTTGGGTGATTTTAGCAGTAGTTTTCTGCCTTGGTTTCTGTGTGTCTTTTACTGTTGATTGAACTGTTTATTTATAGTCAAAAATTAGGTTAGAGCATTTATTATTTTTGATTGGGTTTTGGATAATTTTCAGGTCTTGATCCAAGCCCAAGCGATACTGCGGCAGCACTTGAATGCGCTCGAACCCTATTTTCTTTGTTTAATTTGTATTTTCGGATTTGTTTATTTTTTTATATGTTTTGTATTACTATTTTTGTATTTTTGACTTTTTGGACTCTTAAGAGCTTTAAAATTGTAAAATTAACTAAATAGCATTTTTTTGACATTTTTGGACTGTTAAATGCTTAAATAAATTAAATAAACAAAAATAAAAATAACAATAAGAAAAAAGGAGTCCGGCCAAATACAAAGACGAGAACGGCCGGATTCGACAAACTGCGCTAAAACGAGACCAGAAAAAAAGAAATGGGCGCGTTAACTAAAACCCCAAAATTAACTCCGAATCGCATTATTAAATCTGAATTTAAACCAACTTTTTGTGAAAAAAGACTTTAGGTTAACTGCTTACGTACGACTAAACTCGAATACGGACGTTAAATTGAAGAACGCGCGAAAAGATCGATCATTCGCGTGCGTGCCTAATTTAAACAACGGCGTTTCGATTTAGTTGAACGGAGTGATTGAAATTAGTAACCGAGACTCTACACTAATAATTCTCGTAATCATGCGACTCCGAAACGCGCCCTTACTAACAATAAACGACTAAAGCGAGAAAAAGAAGACGGACAAAATTGGGGTATAACAGCTGCCCCTCTTTATTAATATTTTATTAGAAAGTGCTGAGCTCTAGAACTTTCGTAGTAGAAATAGGAATAAAGATAAGATAGACGCTAATTTTGTCCGTTTAAGGGGGAAGTGGAAAGTTTGAGAGATAAGAGGGAGTGGTTAATACTTGGCGCATTGGCGAGATTTGAATGAAGGGTCGACAAGGACCGGAAGGAGCACTAAGGCTCGAAGGACCACTCGAGAGGTCCAAGGAGCGACAAGGCTCGAAGGACCACTTAAGGTCCGAAAAGGTCGCCTAGGCCTTAATTGAAGGACCATCGTGGTGCGAAGGAGCGCAATTAGCTACGTTACTAATTAAAGCGGTCGAGGGGGCCTTTATACTCGGCGGCCATGATGGGTCAAGATCGGTCTAGAAGCGATATGTTGACCATGAAGGACGGCATCGCGTGTCTTAGGCCGACACAACTAGTCGAAGGACCACGCTGGTCCGGAAGGTCCGCCAGGGCTCGACTCGACGTTTGCGACTGGGCCACTTAGGGCATCGAAGGAGCGAGTGCTCGAAGGACCACTCGAGTCCGGGATCGGCTCGGTGATCTGTGATGCGATCACGGGATCAACGCTTAGAGCTTTGATCTTAGAGGAACAAAATATGGGTATCGACACTTGAAGTCGATTCAGAGGCAGTACATCATGTAATGGACATGCAACAAGTGATTTTTGGTGGGGTGATGGATGTAATAGGTGATTCCTTTCTCTTTTTGTTTTTTTGCTCTTTGCTTTTTTGCTTGCTTTTTATTTATTTATCTGATGGATGCATGAAGTATGAATGTTAATATGATGCAAATGAAATGTTTGAATGCAAAGGCTATGGTGTGATGATATGAAATGACTGATTGAGTGCAAAAACATTTTTTGTGATGATGAGATGTGAGACTTCGGATGCGAGAGGCGGAGATGAATATTGATAATTCTTTGGAAAGATTAGATTTGATTCAAACTTCGGCAATCTCAAGGTTGTTATTTACAGACACTGATGTGAAAAAGCATTTGCAAGCTCGCTCATTTTTCTCTTCCATTTTGATGCCCCATGATGACCGAAGTTTTGGTCCACAAAGCTAAATAAGTGGATTTCCAACATCATATGATCAACTTGTGTTTTCTCTCTCTAAAGCATTGTTTTGTGAAGATGTATAGTAGTGCGAATATAGATGAATGAGTCAGTTAACTTGGGGTTCTAAAGACCTAGGGTGTGGACATTTGTGGCACGTGAAGGGGTGAATGACAAGTTTTGGGTAAAGTCATGAAAGGTGGGCTTTCCCAAGCCAAGAAATGCGGGATTGCCCCAATTTAGATTTGATGGCGGTGAGTATCTGCCCCTGTCTAGTGGTGGCAAGCTAGAGGTGTAGAAGATGATGAGTTAGGAGATGTTGTCTCAACCCATAGAGTTTGATGTTTCCCTAATTATGGTAAGGACAAGATTGCCCCGACTAGAGTAGAAACATTTAGGATAGTGAGTTGAGAAACTGCCCCGGTATGCTTTTTTGGCTGTGAATATGGCAAGGGGATGAGATGGGTGCAGGGTGAATTTCCCATTTTAAGGTGGAGTGAAGAGCGACGGAATTGCCCCACTTGGAATGGTATCTCGAATGGTTGGCTTTGGTGAGATTGGGAAAGGTGATAGAGTTAGGGCTATGGGTTTTTCGAGTTGGTCTGGTATAGGCTGGGTGTGATATGGGATGGACACTGTACAAATTTCCCCAAGTTCAAATGGAATAGATGGTGAAAGGGATGCCCCACTCTAGGATACCGATGACGATCCTAGTATAAACTTTTGGTTCTCTATAAAATGATTCCCAGACTATGATAGTCTTGAGTTTTCGCTATGATGACAACACCACTTGGTGATCACTAAACCTTGTCTTGGTGTCGACATAACTTGAATGAATCTTTGGGGTGCAAGTCCTTTGATTTTTCTCTTTATTTGAGATTTTTTTTTTTTTTTGAGACATATATATCGTAAATAAATAAACTTATTTGTCCTAAATTTAAGATTTTGAGAAAACAAAAGCAATCGGTCATTGATCAGAATGGATTTTCAGAGTTGTAATGTGGCTGCTGGTTAATGGTTTATGAGGGACGTGATAATTGGGCTCAAAGTAGTGTTTGGGGATTGATGGGACGGATGATTTTTTGGGCGGTATGATTTGGCTAATGGTTAATGGTTTGTGAAAGAAGGGGTTATTAGGCTCAATGAAGTGTTTGATGATTGATGGGACAAATGATTTGGTGAAGTAACTTGGCTAATGGGCGATGATTTATGAAGGAAATGGTTGTCAGGCTCAAAGGAGTGTTTGAGGGCCTATTGAGACAGTAATTGATGTGTCTCATGGTAGGATGGACTTGTTTAGGGATGTGACTTGGCCAAGGGTTTATGAAGGATAGGATATTGAGGACAAGGGAAGTGTTGGGGGTTTATTTCGCACAAGGATCTCTTATGCATTTAATGGTAAGAAGTATCACCATAATTGTGCCACTTTTGCTTTTTCGTGGTTTTTCGAACCTTTTTTTTTTTTTTAATTTCACTTTTTGATTTTGATTTTGATTTTTTCTTTCTTTCGAGCTGAGTGACTTGATAAAAATGATACACCATTTTTGATGTGGAATTGATCCTTGTCTAGGGTGATTGAAAATTTCTTTGGATTTTGGCTTAAGGTGGGTGGCAAAGGATTTTTGAGGATAGGGGAAGATGGTCAAACTTCATTTCAAAACATGATTGCTAGTTTTCTCAAAAATTAACTTAAGGACAATAATTCATTTACTTTTATATATTTGCTCTTTTTTTTTCTTTATTTCTCTTTTTATGCCCTAATTTTTGCTTAGGCCGCTCTTACGAGTTTTCAACCTAACGGGCATTTTTATATATATTTTTTTTTTGGTAAAGGACTTGCACCAAGGGAATACAACATTGACAAGGTATTTTAGAGATCACACATTTGCCCCGGCATGGAGGGCATAAAGTGTTATTTCACTTAGGGAACCAACTGTAAACGTCAACTATGTACGGATGTGGGGAGTATGTACTTTATGGGTGGTCGGGGTGGGATTAGACTTTGACAGGGGATGATGGCAAGGTAGGGACGCTAACTGACTCAAACACATGTTACCCAAGTCTCTACACAAATGCTTCATTAGTTAAAACATAATAGAAAATTTTTTTTATGGACATTTTTGATTCGTTCGGTTAAAAATGTGAGCAAGCTAAAAATTTGAAAAACTAAGTGACTTGAAACAACTTGAGCTTGCAACGAAGTATGACTAAACTTTTCCAAAAAGAATGATTTATTTCACAAGAATGCCTCACCTCTCATCACATTTTTCCTAATATTATGCTTTTTTTTTTATAATGCACGATGTAAGTATGCAAATGAATGTGCATGAAATATGAATGAAATGATAATGCATGTGCATGAAGTGTGAATGAAATGATAATGTATGTGCATGAAATGTGAATGAAATGATAATGCATGTGCATGAAATGATAACATATGATTTTATTTATCATGTCGGGAATTATAAACTTTTCATTGGAGAGTAAAGTACAAAATTTAATTTCGACTTCAACGTGCGCTTCTCTCCAAGGTAAAGATTTTAGTTCCACAGCGGTCATAAAAGTGCATGCAACAGAGATGTTTATTTCTTTGTATGCATGTGGTATATTTTCTAAAAAGGTAGTAAAAAAATGATTTTTGTTTTTTTGATGATTTTTTTGGATAGAATACGGTATGCATAAATATTTGTTTGAATGCGAGGGTATAAAGCTCCTTTGTGACCCTAGAAATGTATCTTCTGAGTGGGTCTAAGGTTTCTTTTATAGTGAACCTCACAGGATAGTTCTAAAGAATCCTACACATGGTCCCTAGAGCCAAGGACTCCAGTCAAGAACATCGACCCAAAGAATAGGCAAGCTATTAGAAGGGATAGCATCCTCAAAAGGAATCAAACTCTAGGTGAGATTTTCGTGACCACCCAACGAGACGACGTCCGCGCAGCCATCACTACGCAATCTCGTTCTAACTTAGGTTTATGCTCGAGTCAGGGTAGAGGACATTTCTCACATGTGTGTGCGTAGTGTAATTGTGAAGTGTGTGTAGGAGCAATTTAAAAACAACCCAAAAAAGTCAAAAGCAGACAAACAAACACATATACAAATATCGTCTTCTATCTTAGGGTTCATAAATCACATAAAAGTATAAGATGCGGAAAATAAAATAAATAAATAAATAAAGGGTAAAAGTTAAATTAATCCTAAATAACTAGACTAGGTTTTGACTCTCTAAAAAGATAAGTCCCCAGTGAAGTCGCCAGCTGTAGCGACCGAAAAATCCGGGAAAGGATTCTTCGAAAGGTTCATAGGAAGCCGCCACCAAATTTTAGTTTAAGGGCAAATTCGGAAAATCCCTTTAAGTTTTAGGACAAGACATTGTTAGGGTTCGGGAGTCGTTATGTGTGGGGAAGGTATTAGCACCCCACGACATCCATAGTCTAATTAATTTAAGATTTATTGATAATTATTACCCTTTTATTTGTAGAGAAAAAGACTTATTTAAGTTTTTGGTTTTTAGTGCTTGACAAGAGTTGAGTCTTGCTCCTACGTACCTCCGGATGCAATGGAGGAATCAAAGCTACGTAGTTCTTCCTGAAAAAGGTTTGTTGGTTGGTGTTTTTTAGTGTAGGGGTCCTAGGATTCCTTGAACTGTACAGCTCACTGATTCCTAGGACGCTGACTAACCCGATTGTACAACCGACTTAGTCCCCTACTTTTGAAAATGATTATTGAGTTTTTTGAAAGAAATTGGTTTGGTGTGAGATGAGTCGGTTTTAGAATAGGTATTCTAGAACTCCTGAACTGTACAGCTCATTAGTTCTAGAACGCTGACTAACCCGGTTGTACAACCGACTTAGTCCCCTATTTTTAGGAAAAATAATTTCAATTCATTTTTATTAAGTTTTCAGGGTTACTGAACTGTACAGCTCATTGGCCCTAAAATCATGACTAACCCGGTTGTACAACCGACTTAGCCGTTTATTTAATTTCGAGAGAAAAACATTTATATTTGAATTGGAAAAGAATTAAAATGGAAAAAGGGGTGGAAATTGTAAATTGGGGTTTTATTAGTCGCAGGGGGGCTGTATAATTACTGTGGGGTGTAAAAAGGGGCCCGGTTCGATAGGAGAGCCTAAAGATGCTGGCCCGGGCTTGAGTGGGAGGAGGTGTGTGCGTGAATTGGAGGGGTGTAATTAGTATTCTGAACATTAAAATAAATAAGAAATAAAATAAATATAAAAGAGCTATAAATACTAAACCTAACCCAAAACAGAACCCTAAAAACCGACCCGCCCCTTTTACCCTACCAGCTGCGCCGCGCAGCTTCTCCCAGCGAGAGAGGGGGCGTTAATTCCGGCGAGTTTTTCGCCGGCTTGCGTGGGAGGGAGAGAGAGGAAACGAACAGCGAGATGTCGCGGTTTCCATGGAAAAGAGTTTGTGGGTAGTTCGCGGTGAAGGAGAGGGAAGGATGGCGGAGGTGACGTTCAAGCTTCAGTTTCATGGTGGCGTTGGTTTCGTTTTGGAGGATACGACCGGCCAGACGTGGTGGTTCCGGCGAGGGTGAAGGCTGGGTTTGTTTTCTGGTTTACTGGTGTTTATTTTTCTGGTTTATTTTTGAATGCCATTGTTGGCTTAATGGTGTTTTATGATTTCTTCTTCCACTCTATCTCTCTCCATGTAATTTTCTGATCTGTTTGTTCTATCATTTTTTACCTCGTATGAACCTGAGTCTTTCTCTAAAAACAAAAACTGATCTTAAGTCATTCTTAAACATAATATCTAATTCACCCTATTTCTATTAAGATAAATCGAAGCCTTTTTTGATTACCGAAAGGAATCTAATCTAAATTAATTTTTGGATTTTTGATTATGTTCTCGGTTAGGATTTTTAGGGACTCTGTTTGTGTTTATTGATATATTGGAAAAATAAGGAACCTCAAATCTGTTATGGTGAAGATCCTAATCCAGTTGCACATGAGCCACGTTTATGAACAGATACATGTTTACAAATTCTAAATGTAAGAACTTAATCATATTTGCAACTAAATCATGTTTGTGGACAGAATCACATTTACAAATCCTAAATCCTAATCTACTGACAACGTCGTTTACTTGATGAATGAGATCAAAAACAAAAACAAAAAAATTAAACAACAAATTATGCTCACATATTCTACGTATTTAAGTTTAATGATACGAGACCGACCTGACTCCGGCCTCCGTTTATGCTCCTGTTACGGCTTCTTTCTTTAGATCTTAGGAACCTCAGAACCGTGTTTAGCGGATTAGGGTTTCGATGTGAAACTCTAATCCTGTTTTGGGTGATTTTAGCAGTAGTTTTCTGCCTTGGTTTCTGTGTGTCTTTTACTGTTGATTGAACTGTTTATTTATAGTCAAAAATTAGGTTAGAGCATTTATTATTTTTGATTGGGTTTTGGATAATTTTCAGGTCTTGATCCAAGCCCACAAGCACTCGCAGCACTTGAATCGCTTGCACTGGAACCCTATTTTCTTTGTTTAATTTGTATTTTCGGATTTGTTTATTTTTTTATATGTTTTGTATTACTATTTTTGTATTTTTGACTTTTGGACTCTTAAGAGCTTTAAAATTGTAAAATTAACTAAATAGCATTTTTTTGACATTTTTGGATCATTAAATGCTTAAATAAATTAAATAAACAAAAATAAAAATAACAATAAGAAAAAGGAGTCGGCCAAATACAAAGACGAAAACGCCGGATTCGACAAACCGCGCTAAAACGAGACCAGAAAAAAAGAAATGGGCGCGTTAACTAAAACCCCAAAATTAACTCCGAATCGCATTATTAAATCTGAATTTAAACCAACTTTTTGTGAAAAAAGACTTTAGGTTAACTGCTTACGTACGACTAAACTCGAATACGGACGTTAAATTGAAGAACGCGCGAAAAGATCGATCATTCGCGTGCGTGCCTAATTTAAACAACGGCGTTTCGATTTAGTTGAACGGAGTGATTGAAATTAGTAACCGAGACTCTACACTAATAATTCTCGTAATCATGCGACTCCGAAACGCGCCCTTACTAACAATAAACGACTAAAGCGAGAAAAAGAAGACGGACAAAATTGGGGTATAACACAACTCTCCCCCACTTAGAATATTTTCGTCCTCGAAAATCTAACTATCATGGACATGTAAACTTAAACACTCCCCACAACAAACAATAGATTTCTAGTAAAGCACCCTAAATGAAACGCTAACCTCTAAATGTAACCATCACTCCTCCGTAGGCTCCGAACACGCCAGGACAAACACTCTCCCGCTATACTTCTCCTTCTTCGGCTTTGGGCACTTGGTACTAATGTATCCCAATTCCCCACAATTGTAGCAGACCACATCCTTCTTCTCACACTGAGCAGCTACATGACCTTCCTTACCACACTTGAAACACTTGTTGACCATGCAATCTGGACTCCTATGCCCCGGCTTACCACACTTGTGACACACATTCCCGTAGTAGCGTCTCCCCCACTTGGCTTCTTGCCCGAACTCTCCTCTCCTCCTTCACTATCTTGTATGAACGATTACTATCCTCCTCGAAAATCTACGCTAACTCATGAAATCAACATCTACTCTTCTTATCTCCTCTAACTGTTCTCATCTATGTTCTATCGTATACGTAACAGATCAAACACTATTCCCTACACTCTTATTCCCCAATTAGGTATTCTAACCTGTAGGTTGTCAAAGTCCTACCCGACTACCCAACACCAGAGACAACAACAAGTATGGCCAGAGGCCCAACAACACTAACAACCGTAATGAACCAACAATACCAATCTCAACAAGTTATCATATATCCAACATCATTCACATCAACAATTAACACGATCATAACAACAAAATTCAAGTTCAACCTATTCCACAATTAATCATTTTATTCAACGTTCAAATTAGTCCACCTAAACTTGGTTGCAGAAAATTCTGTAACTTTGCGCCCACTTTGGCGAATTAATTAAAATAGTAAACGACCTCGGGTTTTGACAAATAAATACTTGTTGGAAAGCCACGGATGTGTAGTTTCTGAATATATCATTAAAGTTTCAAAACAATGAGCCATTTAGTACAGTTTTTAGAAACAACCCGAACTGTTCCCTGACTGGACAGATTCTGTCCTCCCACTTCCTTTCGCTCTAAACTGTTTTAGACTCGACCAAATGGGACAGAACTTTAGCCCGAATAAAAGAATTTTGAGTGTAGTTTCTAATGGAAAAAGAATCGTTCAAAACGGAGTTCATTTGGAGACATAAAAGCTGCAAAAACCGAACCTACTCACTGTTTGACTCTAGAAATTTGACTCGACTTTAGAGATTCATAACTGGAGCTACACAACTCCGAATTTAACGAAACTAGTGCCAAAACGACCGGCTTTAAGTCTATTTTCGAAAAAACTCAGCCACATAATTTTTGTCTCAACCAAACAGTGCCAGTTTTCAAAAGACTGAAACAGTGTCTAGACACGCACGGAATCGTAAACAAGTAAAACTCATCATGATCAATTACCAATCCAATTATAATCATTACATACTTATGCATTTCATCAAGCACCAAATAAGCATAACCAATCATGCAAACGATTTAAACACTCAAGTCCGAAAAGATTTAAACACGTAGGCATCATCTCCAATCTCTTTATTCCTAGGGATTTGGCTAATATGCGATTTTACAACTTCCCTAGAAAATATCATGGACATATAATTCTACCAATGTTAATTGATTTCATATCACAAAATAATATAACCAACACATGCTTCTTAAAACAATTGCTTTGATTCAAGACTTGATATTAGTTTAACCAAATGAAATTACATACCCTTGTCAACATTTAGCAAATGGAACATTCAAGACTTGATATTTGTATATTTTTCCTACCCGTGATGCTCTCGTACATTGGGCTAGAGAGATTGGAAAAGCCAATGGAACATTTGTTACCATTCTCAGATCAGATAAAGCAATTGGTAAAAGCGGGAGAAAATATAAGATTGTTTTTGGTTGCGAGAGACATGGCAGACACACCAAAGTAGATGTGGGTTGTTCTAAAGGTAGAGCGAGGTCTTCAATTTAAATGTGATTGTACATTCAAGCTAAAAGCTAAACCTTTGAATCCTCCAATTGGGGATTGGAAAGTAGAGGTTAGATGTGGACTACACAATCATAATCCTCATGCAACTTGTATTGAACTTCCAATATTTGGTCAATTCACTAAGGAGGAGTGTTCTATGGTGGATGAGTATACAATGTTATATGTCAAACCGCAGAAGAGTCTGGAAGCATTGAAAAAGAGATTTGTGGGGAACTTGAGTAGTATCACAGAGTTGTATAGGCAGTGCAGGATGTTTCGGACGGGTCGCAGAGGTCCTAGAACTGAGATCCAAGAGCTTATGAGGTTGATAGATTCTAAACACTATTTGCGTTGGACAAGAAGAGTTGAGAATTCTAATGTTGTTGGTGACATCATGTGGGCAAACCCTGAGTCTATCAACCTGTTGAGGATGTTCCCTAGGATTAACAAGTACAAACTGCCTCTCTTGGAGATTGTTGGAGTGACTTACACCGAGTTCACATTTTCAGTTTACTTTGCTTATTTGTCGAATTAACGGTATGACAATTTTAGATGGGTATTGCAGACACTGAGAGAAATGATGGTGGTAGATATTGCGCTTCCCAAACTGTTTATCACTGATAGAGATATTGGATAGATGAGTGTCATAGAGGTGGTGTTCCTTTAAAGTTTCAATTTTCTTTGCCGGTATCTAATAACTCTATTTTATATAGAGTTATTCATGCATTTAAACTTAGATAATTGCTTAAATTCAAGTAAATTAAAGTGTTAATTATAGTTTTATAAATAAAGAACAACATTCAAAGTATCAAGAAGGGTTAAGCAAAGAACTAAGCATGTTTCATATATTTTGGTATGTTTGATGTATTTGTTCAGTGCAGCTGCAGTTGGTGTACCTACACTGCCTGCACTAGGAGTGCCTACACCTGCTAAACCAACACTTTGCACCAAAACATCCAATGACCAATTTGATGCTTCAACACTTGATATGTGACGTCATGCTTAGTCATATGGAGCAGATCCACTTGCAGAATTCAGCGCCTACTTTTGGATACAAGTTGAGAAGGTCACTCACTCAAGGACATGTGGCACTTCTTTATTGGACCACCCCATGTGAGCTTCATGTGAAGATCAACTTGCTTGATGGGAGGTCTGCAAAGTTACTTTGGTTAGCTGGTCTTGATTAAATCTTGTCTCCTAAGCAAACCCTCCATCGAAGGAAAACTCATTGCCTATATAAAGGACCACTTCTCCTCACTTAAAGATCATCCTTAAGATATCCCTGTTTTATAGGTATGAAATCGACCTCTGTAAAGGTGCTTGCTACTACATGTTGAATTTGGTTGTTTCTCCAAATGTAAGTGAATATCTATCAACGTCTCATGCATGGAAGTTATACTTCAAAAGAGGAACAATTATTTAGGAGAACTGAAGTAAATATCATCCCTCGGAGGTATCTAATAACCTTGCTACTGCTCGCCGCTGGCGTCGTTACACTTTCACTCCCCCTGATACTATTTGGCTACCAACATTTGACAACAATTACTTATTTCGTATGTAATTTTATAATCAAATACATTTAAAATAATAGATTTCAAAATTTATGTTCTCAATGTTATTTACTCCTATACATTATTATATGATTTATCTACCTATGTTAACTTGGATGTAATAGGGATACTCTTTGGAGTGGGTCAACAACGCCCATATGTGAAGAAGCGGTGTGAGGTTGACTACGATGAGTATTGAATCTGTATAAAGCAGAGGGTAATACCAATAATCTAAATGTTGTTTAGCCTATTATTAAACTCTATAATATATAATATAATATCTTTAAAAATTAATTAAACACATATCATTTGTCTATCACAATGCACTTACCTGTCACATGTTCTGCTATGTATCCTCAACATAGGCATCAATTTAACATCACCCTCTTTGGGGCCTTTGGCGAGATCAACTTACCTCCTTCCTATTCTTTGGCACTAAAGCGTAATCTTTGTCATTGTAGTCACTTTTGCCAACTGAAAGAATATCAAGGTATTCTTGATTAGAGCCGTGTGGTATCTATTTTAAGATGTATGCATATAATGTTTATTTACAATAAGACCCGCGTAAAAGGTAGGCTCACCTTACAAAGTTCTATGTATCCTTCAAAGCTGATGATCAAAGGTACCCCATATTTAATAGATTGATAATCGTATCATGTATCAAAACTAATAAAAATATTTACTGATGCAAGTAAAATGAACTTATAATAGGACTAATCAAGTATGGTATCCCTGTGTGAATCTAATACAATTAGAATGAACTTTTTTTATATGACCACACACATGGACCAAATACTATGCACTGTTTATTCCCACTTTCACACTATCATCTATTAATTTACATAATATCTTGATATCTTCTACTTTACCGTATAATTATAAATTTATCACGAAATCAGTTTTTAGAATTATAAATTTCGAAACAAACCTACTGTAGTGTTGAGTCATTTGTATATGGTCACAAACAAATGTGCTTCTAAATGTGTATTGTATGCTTCTGTATAAATATTGTTAACATTATTATAATAACCCAAACCTGTTATTTGAGTATGTTACTATTATTTGAGTATGCCATAGACTATTTGACGTGACAAATGCATGGTTCTTTATGTGGTTTCCATATTAACTTTATTCCTTTCTATGGGAAATCATTCCTGTTCAATTTCCAGTGTGATGGATGTTAAGAGTCTCGCTTTGAAAGGACATTCCGTGTGCGTGGTATCGACGGGGATGATGTCGACATCCTTAGCAACAATGACTAGATTACTCCTGTGATGAAAAGGCCATGTCCATTTGAAGATGACATGATATCTTAAATACGATTGATTTAAATAATTCTCCATCTGTAATAGTTACTTACCAATGTTAATGCTATCATGCATGCTTCAATGCCGAAGGATGTATATGTAGTTGTCTCGATGCAATAGAACAAATAGAGTTCAGGATCTACCTGTGTGATATGGATTATACATGTTTAGTTCCATGTCTTATGTAGTTACATGGAGATGTAGCGGTTGTTTTAACTAAAAGGTATATAGTACGTTGCACTTTTATTTGCTATGTTAGAATTTATATCTATATATCTATATCTATATCTTTTCTATATTCTATTCTATATTCTATATATAATACATTTACGAATAACCTCTTTGTACCCCACTCAAGAATTCAACAAACTGATTGGTCCACCTGATTAATAAAATGCCAACTTGGAACAGTCTATCTGCCAACTCATTACAAACTCATCAAACATGTAATAGAAAGTTAAATAAATGAAAAATAAAAATTCAGACACTAAAATATATATATATATATATATATATATATATATATATATATATATATATATATATATATATGTTTTAAACATTGTTACTACCCTTCACGGCTAAGGTTTATATCACTAAACCATGTCTTTAATTCTGATAAGTAAATTGATGGTAGCCAGTAGGATGATCTAATTTTTAATAAAAAGCGTATCACACGGTTGGTAATTAAGGAGGGTAGTTTAAGTACAATCAAAAAATCTGAGTTTTATTAAATAAATTGAAATAATTATTAATAATATAAATACCTATTATTATGGCACATTTAATTTAAAGTTATAACTCCCATTATTTTATCAATTCCCTTTTTTTGTGGAGCGTTACTCTTTGGCTAGCAATTTGCCTAATTATGTGGAAGCCAAATAAAAGCTAATACAATATTTACTTTTTAAAATAAATAGTCATTTCTGAGATGTCCCCTTTAGTTACCGTCACTAAAGGATACCTTTAGTGATGTAAACTACTCTCCTTTCACATATTAATTTGTTTTCACTATAGGTGGAATAAGGTGAGCATTTTTTCTTCTTCATTATATAAAACACATGATGATCTCTTAGTTTGTTAAGATCTTTTTCTTCCTTTGATGTAGGAGCAAGAGCTTGCATGTGTTCATTACATGTTTTTATTTCTTTCTAACTACGAAAGTGTCTATTATTTGACCATCAATATATTTCATTTTACTAATATGTTATTTTCATCATTTGATAATAGAGTATAAAATAACATTCATTAAAAATTAATCATCAAATTATCAAGTAAATTAAATATTTTAACAAAATTAATCATGAAACTATCAAGTAAATTAAATTTTTTAACAAATCTAACAGACCTGTAGGCAATTTTTGGATAGAATTTTTTTACTGAAAAAATAAAATGTGATCATAGTTTTTTCTCAAGGCGTACGTATATTTTTTTCAGAAGTTTTTGTAAGTTGCGTCAGACACTTTTTAATTTTAGAGAAAAACAACATGGACATTTACAGAACAACAGAAATGGGAATGAGAAGTATGTTGCAGCAAAAATAAAATATAAGCAGTGAGGTAAATATGAGTAAGAGGGGTAAATATGTAATAATTTAATTAAGGTGAGTCATTCCATCCTATACCCCCCAAATTGGGGGAACAAAATTAGGGGATGTGATGGAATAAGATGAAATATATAAATTCTCTTTTGAGTTCCACTGCATTCCTTCTTTTTTTAGTTAGTTATCTATTATGTATTTGCTCATGAAATCCCACCTATATAATTAATTCTTGAGAGATAATATGTTTGTTAATTTATTTAGTTAGTTATCCCGATTTTACATATAAAGGATGATTTTTCTCAAAAACAATGTGATGATTTTTCTCTTTTTTCTTTGGAAAATACTATATGACACGAAGAATTTCCGAAGAGCTTTCCTGATAATTGATTCTTTAAAAGAGTTTCAATTCTAAACACATACCTGATCATTGATTCTTTAAAAGAGTTTCAATTTCATCACATCATATATATATGTTTTCTTTCTCCATATATATAGAAATCCAACTTAATTATAACCTAGAAGATTGTTAATACAAAAAAATTCACGTGATATTGTTGACAAGCCTATTTTGCATGTGGCTGAATGCCTACCGTCTGAAGCAGCGTGGATATTTCAAAAAAAATTCACGTGATATTATTGACATGCGCATCTAACGAATCATATTTTAGTTAGTAAACCAAGCAATTGGACCAGTGTCAAGTAGAAGTATTTCCTAAGTAACTATAGTATTTGAAATTTTCTTTTTTAATCCCCTTAATTTGAACTTGAACCGAGTGTAATGTATACCGTGCATCATACGAGTCATACCTTACTAGTTAATTATATATAGATATAGATTTGGGCAATTTGAAAAATGGTGATGTAAATGTATTAGGTAATATAGTTTGAACAGTAAAATAATATTTCAAAACTTCTAGAAAAAATTATATTTCACAATAATTTTGAATTGGTAGTTTATTTCAAAATTATATTCCAATTTAACATTGCCTTTTATACTGAAAAGTAAAATAATATTTCTAGTCATTAGAATTTTTGGTCAAATAAATCATTGCCTTGTATACTGAAATTTGTTTGGAAATAATAAAAAATAAAATGGCTCACCTGTTTTGGAGTATTCAGTCAACTCAATTTGAGAACACTTTAACTTTTAAATGAAATATAGTTATTGAGTCAATATGTTTTTTTTACCAATGCGTCAATATGGATTGTCATTCTCTCATTAATGATTGGTCAAAAATATATCATTAATGTTATTGTTAAAAAAATCGTTTGGTTTGATATTTAAATGATAATTTGATTCATCCACCAAAATTAATCCACCAATAGATACGTTACATAATGACATATTTTGAATTCACATTAAATATTGGTTTAGAATTATTAGTATTGATTAAATGAATTTGATTGACTGTTTTATATTTATTGATTTGAATTGAAATCTGGTTGTTAGGCTGATGTATGTGTTGGCAGGTCACGTCTGATTTTTTAGTACATGTGGACCAATGAAATTTTGTTTTTCTGGAGTAGTCAGCAATGAGGATATTCATGAATGTATTATATATAGATATAGATATAGATTAGGAATGAGAAAAACAACTTCTGAATATTTACTTCATGATGAATTCTTCTTCTTTACTTTTTGTTTTGCTGAGTTGTCTTCTAGCTGCATTGCACGTTGCTGAAGATGTGAATGTTCCCTTTGAGCAAAACTATGCTACTTCATGGGGTGAAGAAAATATAAAGTTTTTCAACCAGAACAGGGAGGTACAACTTACCCTAGACCAACATTCAGGTATCAGTTACTAAGATGCAAATCACACATACTATATACAATACATGTATTTTTTTCATTATTAAATAGCATATAAAGTTGGTATCACTAACTAAATTTATTTTCCACTCAGGTTCAGGATTTCGATCCTTGAAAAAATATGCTTCTGGATGGTTTAGCATGAGGATTAAGTTGCCTCAAAAGGATTCCACCGGAGTGGTGACCACTTTCTATGTACTTCTCCTTACACACATGCTCAATTAATTTTGTAGTATTAATTTCTTCTTTAGTTAATCATATTTTTGCTTATAATAATAATTAGTTTGTGAATTATGTTGCAGTTTATATCAGATGATTCGGGTAGCATAAACTATGCTACTCGGGATGAAATTGACTTTGAATTATTAGGTGGTAATAATAAGGAGCGGCGTTATGTACTCCACACAAACATTTATACTAATGGTAAAGGTGACAGGCAACAAGGATTCTTCCTTTGGTTTGATCCCATGAAGATTTTCACAATTACACGGTCCTTTGGAGCGAAAAACACTTAATGTATGCGCAACAATATCATAATCACTCTTCTTCTCTCCATTTTTAATTACACTTTAATTCTTTGGAGAATATATTGAAATGAAATTTATATGTGCGAGTTTTTGTGGACGAGATACCGGTGAGAGTGTTCAAAAATACAATAGAGGATGGAGGAAGTTACCCAACAAAAGGAATGAGTATTATGGCATCAATATGGAATGCCTCATGGGCATCTAATGGACGTGAAACAAATTGGAATGATGCACCTTTTGAAGCTCACTACAGTGGATTTGGCATCAATGGTTGTCAAAATGGTCAAGAATGTAAATCCTCTCAGTTTTGGTGGAATGGTAACAATTATTGGGACCTAACCTCTCATCAAAGAGAAGCCTTAAAGAATGTGCGAAGCAAATACTTGGATTATGATTATTGTGCAAGTAGTCCTAATAATCACGAATGCGTTGACAAATTTTGGAATTCGGGTCAAGGGGTGTAAAGAAACGATATATTATTAAATTTATTGATTCACAATATTGTTGATCTTTTTAGGGTTATGAAACGAAGCTCTTAGAATATGAAAAAAAATATTTATTATATCTACATATATTATGTTAGAGTATTCTAGTTTATTTCTTAGGATTTGGATTACTTAGTCATGTCATTACTTAAGATTTTCCTATTTATAATATATTATAAGTCATGTATCCCTATAAAAGGGAGTTAGTCCTTAGTCTATGGCATCGATGTATTATCAAAATATTATTATCTATTACAAAATATTGTCTTTTTTTTCCTTTTTATTTATGTAAAATCCATTACTTCAACAAACACTTAACTGTATGACATGAAACATTTTCTTTTCTCGCATTGTGGTAAAATAGCCTATTTAGCTAAAATAATCTCCGTTTGTATATATAAAATAAACTTTTTGAATTAAATAATATATGCTTAGTTTGTTTCATAAAACTTTTATTTGTAGTGGAAATTGACAAAATTTTATATTTCTGAAGATTTACTAACAAAAAAACACATTTGATAACCAAAACGACTTACTAAAGAGACATTTGAGGATGTGTTTGCAATATCGATACAATCAGGACTAAATGACAAACAACTACTTATATTTGAAAAAAATATATACTAAAATTGTATATCATCAACCACTTGTTGTTGCGTCAAAAAAAAACCACCTGTTTGAAGGGTTTTGGTTCATGTAACCCTTCTTCTTTGTAATTTTTTCCTTGTTTTTTTCAATAAAATTGTGAAGTACTTGATTAGCACTTCAAATTTTTGCCAAAAAATATAAAGTTAATAGAACAAAAAATCAATTAATATAATGATTAATACTGCTTATATCAATCAGACATATAGATAAATTTCGTAAGGATGTGGAAAAATGAGTGTTTATGATTTTAGAATCATCCTTATAATAACTTTGATCTTGAACTGTCTTCATTTTTGTGAGTTCGATTTTTGCAATTATTCAATTATAGCTTATTTTGTTAGCTTTGTAGTGATCATACACACATGTTTTTACAGTAATAAAATCATATAATACACTTCAATGGATTGTAAAAGGAGTTTATGTCTATATATATTTGATGACTTGATCCAGTTTCTATGTTGAGATTTACATTGGAGTTGTTGGAGATGGAAAAGATTCTAAGATAATGGACTTGTTAACATTTGGTGATATTAAAGGTGGGTTTCTGTAACACTCAACAATTGCAGAACAGTATAATTCAATGAAACAGTGAAAATAGTAAACTGAATTGGATTCACTTCAAATAGTAGAGATGGAATCTCAGTTTACAATGTGTCAATTACAAGTAATAGTATGAAGTATAAGGGAATTCGAACTAGAACCTTCCCAAAGAAAATAGAAGAGAACAATCATCAGCCAGCACTATTACTTCCCCACACAATAGTCACGCAAGGTGACACTCTCTTTCTTCGCACGCTTGCTCTTACGTAATGCCACCGTTCCCACTAATTTGGGCCCACCACTTGATGACTCAGCTGCCTTGTCATCATTAATTACAATACAATCCCCTTTAAGCACAATCCTGTCCTCAAGATTGAAGGAAGGGTAATTACTCTTGAAAACAGCTACTTCTTCCCAAGTTGCATTATCTGGTTCACAGTCTTCCCACAGAATCAGAAGTTGTTCCACTAAGTTCTGCCCTTGCTTGATGATTCTCGTCTTCAACGCCTCTTTTGGAAGCAATACATGACCCTTGTCACAGCTAGTCAGAGGTAGAGGCATATAAGGCACTGGCTTGTCTCCTCGGAATTGTTTCAGCTGCGAAACATGAAATACCGAATGTATTTTCGCAGTATCTGGTAATTTCAGTCTGTATGCCACACTTCCTATCTTCTCAATTACCTCAAAAGGTCCAAAATAACGCATTGACAACTTCTGGTTCTTTCTTAGAGCAACTGAATGTTGACGTTACAGTTGTAATTTCACCAACACCCGCTTCGCCCACTTGATCATCGCATATCCATTCTTCTTTTATCGGCTGTTCCTTCATTCTATCCTGGGCCTTCTGCAAGTTCAACTTCAGCTGTTGTAATAACACTTCTCTGTCAGTCAATTGAGTCACAACTTCAGTTGGATATCTAGACCTGTTCATGGTTCAGTTCTCAATGTGAGCGCAGATCGAACTAAACAAATCATAAAAGCAGTTCTCTGACGAACCGAATCGAGCGCCTTAGCGATTCGATTCAACCGTGCCCACTAATTTGGGTCCACCACTTGATGACTCAGCTGCCTTGTCATCTTTCATTATAGTTTCCAAACTTGCTATCTACTCCCTCTTTGATTAAGATAGCCATGGAAGAAATGGTTAACATAGATCCTGTTTTAATAAAATGGTTTGATCGAGAAGCACTTAGTGCGTATAAGTCATTTTATAGTCCACTAAAGGTTTATTGTAGAGGTAATGTTGATCCTTTGAAGGTAAGCATTTTTTTCAGATTCTTTGAAATTGTCAGAGTTGGCTTGTATTGAAGCTCCTTATCATGAACCAACTATTCGTAGAGCTTGGAAAATGGTACCAGGGCAATAAGGCAATGAGAGGTAAGACTCCTTTTGATGATGTGTTAAGGGCAAAAGTGGAGAAGGGATATAAGAAAATGCTCTCAAATAAAGGTGAACAATCAAACACATAGATAGAGGCGTCTCTTTGTTGCATCGTTTGGTTTATACCTCTTTTATATTTTGTTCCGGTATGGACTCAAAGCCCCTACCTTGGACTGGGCTGGGCCCAATCTACCCAAAGGGGCCGGCCCAAGAGCGCAGCACGCAGCGCACTCCAATCGCCAACGGCCAAGATCTTCTCATTAGATCCAACGCCCACGGTACGCTTACTCCCTCTATAAATAGAGGTGCGCCCCTTGGCCATGGGAAGATCTTTCCGATTCATCAATCCCTCTCTCCAGACATGCTTTGGAATCTCTAATTCTCTGTTCTTTTCCTATAACTCGGCCACATACTGACTTGAGCGTCGGAGTGTCTTGCAGGTACCCCCACCCGACATGGATCTTCAAACTACGGAAAAACCAGGTATGATCTTCAACCGACTTGCATTTCACAACTCGGAGCCTCCTGGAATTCCCAAGAAGTACCAGTACCCTGGGCTTCAGGCCGGGTCCGAAGTCTAGGTACCGAACAATGGCGACCACAGTGGGAGACACTTCGCTGTCTTCTAGGACTAACACTTCGATTTCTTCGACTTCTCCTCGGAAGAAATACCACCGGAAACCAAGGAATGCCTCCGTAGCGACGACCTCAGACTACCTCGACTTCGATGGCGCGCGCTTAAGGTACATTTCATTTATTTAAAATTTGCTACTGCTCCGATTGCTGGCAGAAATAATAAGGAATCTCTCCGAGTCAAGTCTGCACCTCGGATCCCCCTCCATTCGTCTTTCCGAGATCGTCGCTGAATAGCCTAATCTGGCTCCAATAGCTCGTCTTTTCGTGCTCGTTGCTGAGTAGCCTAATCTGGCTCCAATAGCTCGTCTTTCCCCCGCTTCGTCATTTGAATAGCCTAATCTGGCTCCAATAGCTCGTCTTTCTGAGCTCCTCGCTGAATAGCCTAATCTGGCTCCAATAGCTCGTCTTTCTGAGCTCGTTGCTGAATAGCCTAATCTAGCTCCAATAGCTCGTCGTTCCGAGCTCGTCGCTGAATAGCATAAATCTGGCTTCAACAGCTCGTTCTTTTGAGCTCGTCTCTAATTAACTTACCCCGGCCTTGGCGGATCTCTTCAAACTTATTCACGGCTGCGGCGGCTCAGCGGCACACACGATCGCCGAGTGTGACACTCCATCGAGGAATCCTGAAGACTTCTCGCTTTGTGCGAGGTTTCCGCTTCCTCACGATCTTTGAATTGGCGAGTTCCATCGTGGGTCGAGCGGTTTCCCAATTTTTTGCGATCGCGAGCCCAACCTGACTGGCCGAATCAGGAGTAAGAAGGCCGGGTGTCTCTTACGACCTCAATAAGAAGGTCGATAAGCCCACAGCGGCCTCAGTAGGATGAAAGTGAAGGTCAGGCACCTCCAACAGCTCCTGTACCAACGACGATCGCCTACAACCGGCATCAAGAAGAAAAAGGAGATGGGGGCTCACATCGGCCTTCCTATCTTAAAAATCTAAGGTCTGCCTCCTCGCCACTCATACGCTCGCCACCTCGGCCTCGACCTGCCAGTTTAAACACTTGTGTGAATCTTTCCAACAAGTCCTCTCCTATCTCTCTCTAATACCCTGAAATGGCCTCGCACTGCCTCGACACTCACTCACTGGGTATTCTCTTTGAATCTGAAACATGCATATTATATTTAAACAGTAAATATAGCCAAAGTGCAGGAAAATTAAAGGCCAAAAAAAGGCGATGGCGCCCATTGTACTTACAAAGATGAGTTGTCCCCGGACATGCCTAGAGCCAACTTGCAACAAATCAAAAGAAAAATTGTTCAAAAGTGACGAAGACAAATTACAAAAGGTTGGGCAAATTAATTCTCTCCCACCTCTGCTTCAGTCTGGTTCTCACCGGGAGTATCTTCTTTGTCGGACTCCACCAGTGCACCACTTCTGTCGCCATCAACGTCCTCGTAGGCTTCATTGTCGCCAACCCCAGCGTTACCAGCCTCCTCATCTTGCATGCTGCGTGGGAAGATCACCTCTTCACCATTCAAAAGTGCCGTCTTCAGCGGTGTAGGCCAATTGCATGTATTGAGTGCGTAGGTTGGGCTCAAGAAGCATGGCATGTTGCACACGCTGGCGTTGGCCTCATGGAGCCTCTTCTTCAGACTCCTACTTTCCTCCACCTCCTCTCTGCAAGGGCTCTGTTCTCTTTCAACAGCTCTGCATACCAACGACGAGCATTTTTAGTTCTCGGGTCGCCCGATCAAGCTGGATATCAACGACACGATTATAAGCAATGATAGCAAGATACGTACCTTTGAGCTTTTCTAGGGTGTTCTACTCGGCAGTGATTCTCATTTTATTAAAAGCCTCAGCTCCCAGTTTAGCGACCCGAGCCACGACCTCAAAATCGACTTCGGTAACATCAAGGGTTACTTTTCCTTTCTTCTTCTCCAGCGTCTTTGGAAGCTTGCTGGGGGGCTGGTCTTCATTTCTCTCGTCGTCCAACTCGTCGAGAGCCTCTCACATTCTTTTCAGTCTCTCCTCGGCAGTCTCAGTCTCTTTGATTTTTGGTCCCTTTCCGTAGCCGGACTTGGAATCTCTCACAGCAATTGAGGAAGTCCCCTTTGGTTTCTGGGACTTGTTGTAGTTCTTTGGATGAGTTTCAAGCACCAACACCCGACCCACCATCTTTCTTGGAAGTGAAGGGGCGTTTTCTTCCCGGCGTGGTGTGGAATTTTGTGATTGTGTCGACCTTGGACTTCCTTGACATTTCTGAAGCATACCCATGCTACCTGCAAGAAAACTATTAGGGGAAGATTATTACAGCTATCAAAATATTCTTTAAGTTTGGCCTCGGATTCGGCCAGTGCCTCGAACATTTTTCCGCAATGCAGCTTGAGCTTTTTCTCGGCCAGCCTTTTTCCCCACTCATTAATATGCTTAAAAGACTCAACGTCGTCCTCCTTCAATGTGTGGGGCTTCACGACATAATCAGGGTTCTCGATCGCGTTCCCCTTGCTTGTAAAATGATGAGCTCGACTCCAGCTCAATGGAAAATAAGGCTTCACCAACTTTCCTTCTGCAACCTCGGCCACAGATTTCTTCACCTTCGAGTTCATCGCTTGGACAAAGTAGAATACATGCTTAAAGTTCCTGTTGGAATCATTCGCCAGGTGAAAGTATGAATGCTCGACCTTGTTCTTAAAGCCGATGTGGCCATACCGACCGACCTCTACCTTGCGTGTCACATTGAACATCGTGAAAAAGACCCGAGTAGTTGGCTTTCTCTTGAGATACTCCATGGTAAGTTCAAACCCACTCAAGAATCCCCAACAATTCGTCAGCAACGGTGTCGCTCTCAGAAACCTGAGGATTTGTAAATGGAATGAATTCAAAGGTAGACGGACAATAATCGCCTCAAGCTTCGCCCCATATATAAGAAATACCGAGGCTGGTTATGGTCATTGCACTGCAGGACTCTGGCAGCAGCTGTCGCTTCCATCTCTCCCCCTAGATCGGATTCAGGTAATACTTCTCATAAAATGAAACAGGTTTGTCCGACTTCAGCTTGGCATGAGTGGTGCAAACCTCGGACGACACTCATCTATACACCTCCTCCGCCGGCTCCATGTGATCCACAATGCTTGCAGCGATAGGCTGGCTGGGCGGGAGTTCACCGGCAGAACTCTCTGCTGGCGTGTCTAAGGCCGCCCGCCGGAATTAGAAGCAGAGCGGAAGAATTTGACCTCACGGCATTCATATACGTGGTGCTATACAAATAGCGAGATCCTTTGGGGCCGGAGCAGCTGCCCATCACCGATCTCTTGAGACCCGATTTCTCGGGGGTAACGAAGCCTCGTCTCTCTTCACTCTTTATCGGGCCATCACATGAAGAAGGCGTTGCCACATCACTCATCGACTACCTATCTCGTATTATTATTACATCTCTCTGTCTCGGATAGTCCAAGGAAGGATCCTCCAATCTGCAAATAATCTAGGGTGACTACCTACGTGAGAAGTCGGCCCCGGCTAAACTAGCAACTTCTAAAGGTAAAAACTTAAACGCTTTGAAAATAAAGTGCCGAGGAACTAACCTTTTCTGCAGGAAAGTCGGAAGATTGTTGAAGCTTGATCTCGAGCAGCGGGGCTAGTGAACTCGCGCGCGGTGGCTTTGATCTCAAGCGGTGGGCGGAGTTCTCTTTCTCACAAATGCTCTGCGTGAAGTTTCTCTCTCAAAAACTGAAGTGTGGCAAATGACGGCACCCCCAGTCTTATATACTCTCCTACACGCCTGGAAGCGAAGCGTCATCGCCTTCAATGCTCCGAGCCCAACACCATCACTACAAGATCATTGGCGTCTCCTTGAGGCGCCCAAGCGTCGCGTCCTTGTCACCCCACTCAATGAGAAACATGTGGCATCGTCATCATGACTCCCATCAAATGCAGGCAACTCAAGCCAAGGCCGACCTTAGCGCTCGTCCCGACTTAGGGGCCACTTTGTTCGATCTAGACTCAAAGTCCCTACCTTGGGTGGGTTGGGCCCAATCTACCCAAAGGGGTCGGCCCGAGAGCGCAAAGACGCACCGCACTCCAATCGCCAACAGCCAACATCTTCTCATCAGATCTGTCGCCCACGGTACGCTTACTTCCTCTATAAATTGAGGTGCACCCCTCGGCCATGGGAAGATCTTTCTGATTCATCAATCCCTCTATCACGACCCACCTTTAGGCCATGGCCAGCGCGCCTGAGCTAAGACTAACTAGTCATAAACTTGGCAAGCCTAACTCATTTTAGAGTTACAAATAGCTACAAAAATGTCAAACAGAGTCTCCCCTGTTTTACGGATATTCCATACCCAAAATAAACCTGTATAATTATGAATTATATATCCAGAATATAGCAACCAAAGCCTTCATCATATAATTACAAGCTTATCAGTATGTTTCAAAAAGGAAGAAAGCTTCATAAATTTACAAAAGTTCTATGTGACCATAGGCCATTCTAGATGCAAAAGTTCCTATTCATATAGCTGCATTGCACCGAAGTCATCAAAATAATAGTTATCGCATAAGAGGAGGCCTACCCAAAATGCAACAAGTCCTGGGGTGAACTGTTGAACCCAAGGACAATCTACTCTGATGTCTGCAAATCTAGAAAAAAAATAAAATAAAGAAATGATAGGGTGAGTCATAAAGACTCGGTGAGAGCACAATAAACAAGTGGACAAAAAGGAGAAGCAAAGACAGCACGAGTGGTTTCCCATCAAAAACGATTTTACATAGCCAAAGAATCAAGCATTGAATACAATATCTTTTTGTACATATATTCAACAATCAAAATATCACACTTTTTCAACACACCTAATATCAAAATACGACAAGCAACATAAGCTATCTACTATGTGCACATAGACCACATTATCTCTTCGTCGTGGTAAACAGTAATCACAGGCCGTATTATCTCTTCGTTACGGCAAAACGGTATTCATCGGCCGTATTATCTCTTCGTCACGGAAAAACGGTAATCATTGGCCGTATTATCTCTTCGTCACGGCAAAACGGTAATCATCGGCCGTATTATCTCTTCGTCACACCAAAACGGTAATCTAAAGAGACTATGAGCATTTCACCCATAGGCTGCATTGTCTCTTCGTTGCAGCGAACGGTATCCAACAACAACAACACACATAAAATAGAAATACTTTTCAACTCATATGTGGAGATAAAATCTATCTAAGAAAATTTATTTACTTCTCCCATTAAGAATTTATTTACTTCTCCCATAAAGAAAATAGATATAGAAAAATGCCACATTGTAGATTTGCTACTCACAACTATGAAGAATGAGCTAAGTCATTTCCCTTGTCTTCAATAGGAACCACCAAATTGCTTTCCAAAGTATCTCCAATAAGTCCAGAAGACAGAAGTTCCAAGAGCGGGTATTTCCAATACCACCTAAACACACCTCCTCAAGCTTGTATTCCCAATAATTATAGAAATTAGAGTGGAGATTAGGGAAAATAAGGTGGAAGAGGAAGAAATGCAGCCATAAGTGGATGAGACAACTTGAAAGAGTGGAGATATTTATTTTATCATTATTAATCTCTTTTTTTATTTTAGTAAAACGGGTCATTTCATTCTCTCCCCCATAAAAGAGAATTCGTCCTCGAATTCTTAAAGTCATACTAACCTTGTGTTTCAACTAAGTGAGGGTATTTCTCTCGCATAATTGACTCCGGCTCCCATTTCATCTCCTCACCACCTGGTCCTCGCCAAACCACTTTTACAGAAGCAATATCTTTAGGATTGCTGAGCGCTGATGCATCTCATCCACTATAGCTATTGGCTGCTCATTATAGGTGAGATTTTCACCAAGTTGTACTGACTGATGTTGAATAATATGAGGGGATCATAAACATACTTTCGAAGCATCGATACATGAAAACTCGGTGAACACCTGAAAGATCAGACGGAAGGGCTAGACAGTAGGCCACTTGCCCTACCTTATCTAAAATCTCAAAAGGCGTGATAAATCTTAGACTTTGCTTACCCTTCCTACCAAATCTCAAATTGCCCTTCAATGGGGACACACATAGAAACACATGTTCTCTAAAACTAAACTCTAGAGGTCAATGCCTTCGATCTGCATATGAATTTTGTCTACTTTTAGTTGTCACCAAACGATCTAGAATTATCTTGACTTTCTCAATGGTTTCTTGAATTAATCACGGACATTCAAGTTTAGGCTCTCCAACTTCAAGCGAATCATTGGTGATCTACAACGTCTTCCATACAATGCCTCAAATGGTGCCATTTGAATACTAGATTGATAACAATTGTTATAAGCAAATTCCATCAAGGGTAAATATCAAACGCAACTCCCTCCAAGGTCTAACACACATGCCCAAAGCATATCTTCTAAGATTTGTATTGTCCTTTCAAATTGCCCGAAGTAGTGCACAAATCTAATTGACTCCCTAAAGCAGTCTGAAAAGATCTCTAAAAATGAGATGTGAATTGAGGTCCTCTATCAGATATTATAGATAATAGTACGCCACGCAAGGACACTATCTTCTCTTTATAAAGCTTATCATATTGAGCGGCCGAATAAGTAGTCTTCACAGGCAAAAAGTGTGTCCACTTCATTAACCGATCCACAATTAGCCAAGCTGAGTCATAACCTCTTGAGATTCTAGGTAACCTTGTCACAAAGCTCATAGTGATTCTTTCCCACTTCCACTCTAGTATCCCAATCCTCTGAAGTAAACCAACAAGTTTCAAATGTTCATCTTTCAGTTGTTGCATATTAAACATTTAGCTAGATACCAATTCAGGTACACCTCTCTCCATTCTTCCTCCCATTAGAGACTTTTTTTTAAGGTCTCAAAACTCTTCAAAAGTTTTCTTAAAAAATGATAGTGTACCTACAATGAATCAAAAAAAATTTCTTCAATTTGTTTACGTCTTATTTGAATCCAATCAGTTTAATTTACAATCCCTGCCCATGAATCCATGATCGTAATCATAGGCAAAAGTAAATCATATGGGCCTCATCCTATGCCAATCATCAACAAATCAAAGCTGCTTGTATCAACTATAACAACGAATGAATATTATTAAATATACCCTATAATGTTTAGTTATGCGGAGTTGCTTTCCATGTTAGCGGCAGACTGTGAAAACATCGATCTTTTATACAAATCACCGTCACATACTCGTGATAAACCTTCCAGAGACTTTTGTCAAAAAAAAAAAAAAAAAAAAACCTTCCAGAGACAACATCATATTAATGCTGAGCATCCCGCCTTCCTTTCCTCATCTTTTTAACGCCTTGTGAAATGCAAAAACCCTCTGAAATTTAAAATTTAGGGTAGTGAAGATAGATATTCACTGAATGCACTACCTTTCATTGCCAATGACAATAGTATTCTCATTGTATTGCATGCTTCTCTTATCATTTCTTGAGTTGTTCACCTCTATTAATTAGCTTTATAGTATAGTTACATATGCTTTTAGTGTGGTCATGTCTCAATAATTAACTTCCCTGGTGCCATAATATTAGAAGTAGAAGCCAACAATTCTGAAGTTATATCCACCCCGTTCTCATAATCCAATTTGGTTCTCAGTTCTCACATCAGCTTAATGCTTGGCATAAAAACAAAAACCATGTAGAGCAACAGTGGACATCATCATTTGCTCATCATATCAACCAAATGCTGCTTCAATGCACAGGAAAATTGGAGATTCCATAATACCATATTGTTGTTGTTGATGAATACAAAACAAGTTAGCATCTGAAATTAGATTGCTCAGCTCGCTAGCAAGTTTAACAACTTGAATAGCACTCATTGGTTTTGAAAAGAACGCTGCCTTAAATCCATTCGACAATCACAGAGTTTCCTTCATAAATCTTGCACCGTGTGTATTTCCTTAGAAGGACTAGAATAAATAAATTTTGACTTCAATTCAAAATCAGCATGGCTGCACTCATCCATCATTTTGTGCACTGTTGCGGTTTCCATATTCTCATCACTAAATATTGTGCAGATGCCTTTGGAGAAGATTTTGGAATTTCAACTCATTATCCAGCAAAACATCTTCCAGGCCAGCCAGATGCTCGGAACTTCAGAAGACAATACTCCATATATTGTTTCTATTTATTTTGAATTGTTTTCTCATAATATATCTTGATTCTGGAAAATAGGACTCATCAAATGATTTATGTGTTTTGTGTGAGCATCCTTCATAAGTTGTTTCTAAATATTTACACTACTGTTCCTCCTTTGAATCGTCTGAACCATAACACAGCAGCTTGCAAAATGGCATACTGGCAAAGCTTTGGTTAACTTGTAACTAAGATGTAGATTCACCATTGCGCTTAAGGGATTGTCTCATGTAAGCTTAATCGTGAAATTCTACAGAATATCTATTACTTGGATCCTTATCTATAGAATCAGAGAACATTACTTCAAGTTTCCTTTGGTCCTTTTGCCAAAGAGGGTGTTATTGGGGATCCAGAACAGTTAGAAATATCAAAAATAGCACTATATTAACATTCAAACTCACCGCAGTTTGTAACAGATATTTTCCTCTTCATGAGCTCTATTTTGGGCCCTAAGTAATAAGTTCCCTTACACTCCACATGTATATCACTTTTCTCTTCATTTATGCAAAGCTCTTCCTTAACTAACCCTTGCGACCATGAGTCTTTTTCCATCATTGATACTGACTTGGAAACTTCCTTCTCAATTAGGTTAGAAAAATCTGAGGGAAAATTCCAGGGTATTATATTCGATAGCATCTGATAGGAACCATAATTTCTCATCTATCAAATGGAACAATTAAACTGAATCAAACTGTATATTAATGGTGATAAAACTCAAATTACAAATGTAAATGATAAACTAGACACTTCGAGAAGCCTAGGGTCTCCTAAAGGCACTTATAGAGGCCTAATCTCTCCTAAAGGAATAACTCCCAAATACTTGCTTAATGATTCTAATGCCCCAAGTCCTATTTATAACCTCCAGTCCACTAACTCACCAATTTTCCCTCCACTTTGCCACATAAGCAAGTGGTTACAACCAACTCACATTTCCCTCCCTTACAATCTATTTATTTATTTAATATCCTATCAATACTCTCCCACTAAACATTCACATTGTCCTCAAGGTGAAGATAACAAAAAACAAACCATCAATGGTCTTCCACCGAGATCCCAAAGCTTGAAGCATGATGACCAAGTAATGCATGAATTTGAAAAGCGGCCTCCCATATCATGAAGTATTGTGGCTTCTCTATTTTTGCTAAATGAAACAACAACATTTGAAACATCCACATCAGTTTTAGGAGCACCAACAAACCCAAATACACTTGCCTCAGCTTGAAAATTCATAGACAAATCTAGATTTTGAGCCCAATCATACCCATTAAGCTTCTTTTTGTCCATTTCCTTTTCCATTTGCAACACCCCTCCACTATTAGCAAATATTGTAGGTGTAATAATAAAAGTGTGGGTCTGGCCCAAAGAGATGGCAATAGGATCCACTTCCCTTTTAACTTGTAACACCTCCTCATTAATAATGAATTGAGTAGGTGTAAATATTAGAGATTGGGCTGATTTACTTACAGTTACTTGGGCCTGGCCCAATGGGATGGAAACAGAAGGCTTTTACTTTTTCCACACCCCCTCCTACTCAATACACACCCCCCTCACCCTACACATTTACCAAACTAACCCCACTTACAATTTAATTCCCCCCTCACCCTCTTCTTCTCCTACAACACAACACACTCCCTCTAAAACCTCAAACCTCCCCTCTCTCCACTCAAAAAACCCACCCATCCTCACCTTCATCATTCACTCCCATTCAACTACCCAACATTGGCAACTAGCTCAAGGTAATAACCCTACCAAATTTTTTCATTTGGGTTGTTTTGAGTTTTTACGCCATTTTTTTCTCGCAAACGCGCTTTCGGTTCGAATATAAGGTCGTTCGAACATGTTCGCATGAGCGTGTTTGAGCAGTGTTAAATGGGATTTGAATTTGATTTGTTCGAACACCCTCATTCGAAGCGTGTTCGCATATGAGGCCGTTCGAGCAGCGTATACGTGAATCGATAAGTTGCGAGGTTACATCTTGCGTGGTTTTGTTGGTTAAATGGATGAAAATGAGGTGCATCGGAGTAGTTGAGTTGTCAACTTTAGGTTTGAGATGTCAATTGTCGCGATTGACATGTCAACCGCGTCGTTGAATCAGAAGACTTTACTAGTTCGTTCAAAAGCGTCACGGTAAGAATGAATTAGTTGTTTTAATTTTAGCGAACTATTCAAATTATGTAAGCGACACTTAGTAATTGAATTTCGTTATTTCCTAGTCGTGAGGAATTTGTTGACTTGGAGTGCGTGCGGTTGGAAAATCTCTTGGGATGGTGATTGTTATAGGAAGATCGACGGACGACGATCGGGTAAACAATCATCGCATGTTGATTTGTGATAAAATTTGGATCATATAAGACAAATGTTGAGGAAGGCCACAAACACTAGAAAATGTTGTTGTCAGTTGGGTGAAAGGCAAATTTATTAAGAAGCTTGGAGGATGGATTTTGAGGGTTATGAATGGAACTCATAACCATGGTATGGCTACTTATCATGATGGACGTCCCGTACATTGGTAGGTTAACCTCGGAAGAGAAGGAACTAGTGGCTAGAATGACTAGGAATCATACTCGGCCTAAATTGATCCTTAATGAGTGAAATTGATGAAGCTTGATGATAACTATACGGTTGTGAAACAAATATACAAGCTGTCGTCAAAGGCAGCGATCGACTATGTGTGAGGTAGGGTGAGCTCCAACAAGCGATGTTTTATTTGCAATGTGATAATTATGTTTCTTGGACTCGACTTGCGAGAAGGAAAGTACTACGATTGTGAAAGACATCTTTTGGGACCATCAGATTCTATTGAGCTTCTAAACACCTTCCCAATTGTTTTGTTGATTGATTCCACATATAAAACCAGCGAGTGCAAGTATCAGTTGGTTGAGATCGTTAGTGTAACCTCAAGTGAGAAGACTTACTCTGCTTTGCATTTGCTTATGTCAATTGGGAGAGGATGGATAACTTTGCATGGGTTCTTGAGAAATTGAGGGGTTTATTTAGGAAACAGGATGAACTTCCACAAGTCATACTTACTAACAGAGACACAGGTATGATGAATACTCTGGCAGCAATATTTCCAACATCTGCAAACTTGTTGTGCCAATTTCACATTAAGAAAAATGTGAGCGCCAAAGCAAGGCTCATTGTGAAAGACCAAGCTATTGTTAATGACATTATGGGTGCATTTCAATCTGTTGTGCATGCGAAGACTACAGAAGAGTATGAGTATGAGTTGGGTCTGTTTAACGACTTGGCAGGACCTTACCCCAGTTTCATACAGTATGTGAAGACCACCTGGCTAGACCCCTTCAAGGAAAAATTTATTGATGCATGGATAAATAAGCATATGCACCTTGGCAACACTACCACCAGCGAGTTGAGTGCGCACACTCTCACTTGAAGCAAATATTACGAGGCAGTAGGGAGATTTGTGCAAGTGTTGGGATGGAATGCACGGACCATGCTTAGGATACAACATTCGACCTTAAAATGCTGCTTGAGCATAGTTTTGATAGAGTGAAAGTTCACCACTTGAAGAAGAAATTTTTGATGAAATTAAGGGTTTAGTTTCATCTAATGCTATAGACCATATTTTGAGTGAGATGCGCAGATGGATCTGTTTCACTTAACCCATCATTATGTCGATGCACTTTCGGGACTACACACGGACTACCATGTGCATGTGAGCTTTCAAGGTATGATGTACACTCATCTTGTTATTTTGTCTATAAACTCAACTTGTTTTGATGGGTTGTCACTAAATCAATGTCGCTTTTTGTAGGGTTATGATGGGTGCACTCCAATTCCGTTGAGCATGATTCACCAACATTGGCGGAGGTTGAATTTCAAAATATAAGCAGAGGTAATGGATGATGAGTTGAGTGTAGACATTGAACTTGAAGCTATCGAGGAAGAAGGTTTGAGGCCTCCGATCACGCCGGTAGAGTTATGATTAAGGCAAAAGCACGTGAATTGGCATTCCCGGACCACGACTTCTATGTGTCCACCTCGGATACGATCATTAGAAAGGAGCACCAAAAAAAGATAAGAAAGGGAATGTTGATTACTCAACAAAGCGAGACAAGTCATTTTGGGAGCATGTAGATGACAAATTTGACTCCCCCGGGGTTCATCTAGTGGATGTTTTGCTCGGTCTCGTAAGCGACCTACTCCCAAAGTAGGAGTGGGCGCCTACAAACCCAACGATTCTGGTTCGACTCCTACTCCTACTTTGTCAACGTGTCCGGCACCTAATCCATCACTAAGCAAAAAGAGAACTCAAGGTAGCGGTCTTTACTACAATCCCTACTCCTCCACTAAATAAGAAACCAACACCCACACCTATTGTTACTGAGAAGGCGCTCTCGCTCTTTGTTTCAAGAGCTCTACTTTGACACCGGCTCTTGCTCTTACATCGAATCCTATTGTTACTGAGATATTGATCTTTGCGATTATGGATGTATTTAATACATACATAATAGGGATGCCAGCATACATGCGTCCCTATGTTGAAAAAGTTGTTAACGTGGTTGGTGATGGTAACTGTGGATACCAGTGTATTGCAGCATTTCTTGGAAGGGGTGAGGACGCTTGGCAGTCAGTCAGAATAGATCTGATGGAGGAGCTTAACCAATACAATGACTTCTACACTCGACTGTATGGTGGTATTGGTAAGGTCACATTTTTGATGAAGGCATTGTTGAGGGCACATTATGGGAACAATGTTGAAGATAATTGGATGAGTATACCAGATATTGGGTATCTAATCAGTAACAAGTTGAGTTTATAGACAAAATAACAAGATGAGTGTACATCATACCTTGAAATAACAAGGCGTCCTGACTTGTTGGTCACATAATTGTTGTTACACAATTTTTCCCTTCAATGTTGCGCCATTCAGAAGTGCCCGATAGTTCAACATCCTTTTGGTACCAAAATACAAACACTTTGTACAGGTAAAGTGTCTTCTATTTAGATTCAGTGTAGTCATTCCAAAACATTACATAACATTATGTTTTTTGTTGTCTTTTTGAAGATCTTTATGAAGCCTAGAAGTCCAATGCCCCTGCTTAGGATTTGATATGTAATACTAATAGGGCACCCATATGAAAAGGTTAGGACTCACTTTTTATTGGTAGGATGCAAAAGTGGAAGTCTTTGCTCATACAATCACAAACCCCCATCCCCTTCCTTGTGTAGATTTAAGTAAAGATACGATGGTAGTCAATATTAAGTTAGATTTATAATTTTGGTACACAACGTTGTATATGACTATTGGTAGACAACATTTGAAATCAACAAAGCGTGTTTTGTTTACGGTTTTTAAGTTTACGTTTACGTATAACATTAGTTCGAATGATACCATTTGAGCGCTGTCGAACGCAACCGCCCTTGAGCGAGTTCGAATAAAGTCATTCGAGGCGTGACAATAACACACCCTCACACCAACGATTGACAATATTCCTTAACACGCATGAGTTTATTGAGCGAGTTGAGCGATGTCGTTCGAACAACAAAAATCCTTAACACGGACAAGGTCGTTCGAACTCTGTTCGCACAGCGTCGTTGAACGATCACTTAAACGCGCTGTTGCACGGCGTCCCACGCGAGGTCATTTTTGGAAAAAAAGTTTAGGGGTGTGCGATGAGTAGGAGGGTGTGGGAAAAGCAAAGGCCAAGCAGAATCCACCTTTTTGGGAAGCCTTCATTCGCTTTCTCAATCTTTCGCACACGTGAGCTACGCGAGCGCTCTTCTTCCATCGCGCTCCATTTCCGTCGCCGTTGCTATGTCGTCCACAGAGCCTCTTTACGTCTCCTCTGTTCCTTCTCGCCCCTTTCTTCTTTATTCTCTATGTCGCACACACACGTCACGCAAGAAAGAGATATTTCCACCAATTCCATCAACGACAACGCCGCCGCCATGGTCACACGCCAACGCACGGCACTTTGTGACAACAAATCTGCGAGCAACTCCTCTCTCTGCATTAGCTACATCGCCGTTTTCCCATTCATAGGTTCTCGGTCACTTCTCTCTCGTCGATCTACGGTTCCGGCTTCGCGATCCCATTCCAAGGTATGGAGCCCCGATTTGTTTCTGTTTCTCTTTTCGGTTCCTCCGATTTTGTGATAATACTCATAGGTTTACCTTCCGTTTTCTTACGGTTGTGGTGATTCACGATCACATGTAGTTTCTGTAACCGAATCTTCTTTGAAATTTTCATTCCATCCATCTTCTTAGCATGCGTCGGCTTTCTTTTCTGGTTTGCTTGATTTCACAGCAACATTTGATAAATATGATCTCAAAATTTCTGCCATCTCTTCAAGCTTCTCATAAAATTCATCTTCACCACTTCGTCTTCTTCTTGAGTTCACATCTTCTAGTTTCCCTCGACCACGATCATAAACCTTGAAGTCTGATTGTCTTTGTTGTGTTAAGCGTCACGACCCCTTTTGCACCAGATTACGCCTCACACGTTCTCTGTATGCTTCGAGGCGTTGGCTGCGTGTTCTCGTTGTTCCGGCAACGTCTCTGTTCCTTCGAGCACTCAGGATCGAGTGCTATGATACCAATTGATAGGAACCAGAATTTCTCATCTCTCAAATGGAACAATTAAACTGAATCAAACTGTATATTAATGGTGATAAAACTGAAATTACAAATGTAAATGATAAACTAGGCACTTCGAGAAACCTAGGGTCTCCTAAAGGCACTTATAGAGGCCTAATCTCTCCTAAAGGAATAACTCCCAAACACTTGCTTAATGATTCTAATGCCCAAAGTCCTATTTATAACCTCCAGTCCACTAACTCACCCATTTTCCCTCCACTTTGCCACATAAGCAAGTGGTTACAACCAACTCACATTTCCCTCCCTTACAATCTATTTATTTATTTATTTAATATCCTATCGACATCAGATGACTGACCTCAAGCAAGAAAGTCGGAGAGATTCATCATTGCGCATAAACTAAAATTATACTCCATCAACGACATATTCTTTGTTTGCATAAGAGTGTCAAGCTCCCATATTTTGTTATCTCTAACACTCTAAGGAGGACATGTGCCAAGAAAGCATCAACAAACTCATCCCACTCCAAAGGAGATAATCCAACTGGTCTAGCAAATAACATACTTTCATACTACTCTCAAGAAACATCACGAAGTCGAAAAAAACACAACTAACTCCACCATTCGTGTGGAAGCCTCATTAGCAATAGTTCACTCTCTAGTAAGTGCAATTCTCAGTGACATCTCCACCGGAGACAAAAATTACATTTAGGTAAAGGGATGAGTATAACAAATGCGATAACAAACTTCAGTGGGACAGTGGGCAATCATAGCTTCTTGCTTTTAAGATGCGCCCGGGTACACAAATTACAAACAAGAGTCTATAATTAATCCCAAAATGATGCAGATATAGGACCTTCTAGGTTAGCTTGTGCGCCGGTCATGGCCTAAAGGTGGGTCGTGACAAGAGTCTATAATTAATCCCAAAATGATGCAGATATATACCAGAATATAGCAACCAAAGCCTTCATCATATAATTACAAGCTTATCAATATGTTTCAAAAAGGAAGACAGCTTCATAAATTTACAAAAGTCCTATGTGACCATAGGCCATTCTAGATGCAAAAGTTTCTATTCCTATAGCTGCATTGCACCGAAGTCATCAAAATAATAGTTATCGCTTAAGAGGAGGCCTACCCAAAATGCAACAAGTCCTGGGGTGAACTGTAGAATCCAAGGACAATCAATTCTGATGTCTGCAAATCTGGAAAAAAATCAAAAAATGATAGGGTGAGTCACAAAGACTCAGTGGGAGCACAATAAACAAGTGGACAGGAAGGAGAAGCAAAGACATCACGAGTGGTTTCCCATCAAAAACGATTTTACATAGCCAAAGAATCAAGCATTGAATACAATATCTTTTTGTACATATATCCAACAATCAAAATATCACACTTTTTCAACACACCTAATATCAAAATACGACAAGCAACATAAGCTATCTACTATGTGCACATAGACCACATTATCTCTTCGTCGTGGTAAACGGTAATCACAGACCGTATTATCTCTTCGTCACGGCAAAACGGTATTCATCGGCCGTATTATCTCTTCGTCACGCCAAAACGGTAATCATCGGCCGTATTATTTCTTCGTCACGCCAACACGGTAATCTAAAGAGACTATGAACATTTCACCCATAGACTGCATTGTCTCTTCGTTGCAGCGAACGGTATCCAACAACAACAACACACATAAAATAGAAATACTTTTCAACTCATATGTGGAGATAAAATCTATTTAAGAAAATTTATTTACTTCTCCCATAAAGAAAGATATAGAAAAATGCCACATTGTAGATTAGCTACTCACAACTATGAAGAATGAGCTAAGTCATTTCCCTTGTCTTCAAGAGGAACCACCAAATTGCTTTCCAAAGTATCTCCAATAAGTCCAGAAGACAGAAGTTCCAAGAGTGGGTATTTCCAATACCACCTCAACACACCTCCTCAAGCTTGTATTCCCAATAATTGTAGAAATTAGAGTGGAGATTAGGGAAAATAAGGTGGAAGAGGAAGAAATGCAGCCATAAGTGGATGAGGCAACTTGAAAGAGAGGATTATTTTGGGGTTTGTTTACTGGAAAGAGGAAAAGAGGAAGAGAGTGAGTGTGGGTAGAAAGAAAGAGAAAGCAAAGAGAATGAGGGGGTGATGCTGTCGAAATATACCCACCCCTTTTGGTTCCACTTTATTATTATTATATTTATTTTATCATCATTAATCTCTTTTTTTTTTTAGTAAAACGGGTCATTTCACCCTCTCTCCAGACATGCTCTGTAATCTCTAATTTTCTGTTCTTTTCCACTAACTTTCGATCACTAATCGAGGCTTGGCGTGGAGTGTCTTGTAGAGTTCCCTCCATCCGGCGTGGATCTTCAAACTATGGAACAACCGGTATGATCTTCAACCGACTTGCAGTTCACAACTCGGAGCCTCATTGAATTCACAAGAACTACTAGTACCCTGGCTTCAGGCCGGGTAACATATTTTACTACTTTAAGGTTGATGTTGGTATCCAGAATTATCTTATTGCTTTTTAAGTAAATTGTCTTTTTTATTATTGATTTCTATAAGGTTTGAAATAGGGGGTGGTTTTTAATTTCTAATCTTTTTGTGATGTTGCAATTGACAATATCAATTATTTCCATATATATTGGATTTCTTATGTTCGCTGGAAGCTATCATTGTAACCCTGTAGTATTGAATATATTTTAGAATTATATCATTGTCTCCCATTTGTGCATAGTGCAGCAGTAATAAAAGTAATATATCTTCAACCTAGTCGGCCAGGGCTTTGGCTTTTTTAGATTCTGCCTGACACAACCCTACAATAATTGTACAAAAATGTTATTTGGACAAAAAAATTTAGACAAAAATAGACAAAAACTAACTTACAACACCAATTAACCAAGTTTTTTAGAAAATTAGCCAACTTTTTTTTTCACAGTTTTCGAGGCGTTGATTAAAAACTTGGTTAATTGATCACTTGGCTAATAGTCTAAAAAACTTGATTAATTGGTGTTGTAAGTTGGTTTTTGTCTATTTTGTCTAAATTTTTTTGTCCATATAACATTGTTGATAATTATAAGCCCATGCTTCGTACAACCCTCCGCTACTCACTAGAACTCCCTTTTTAGTGTGAAAAGACCAAAAGCCCTTATTGAAATTTAGTTTTTATTTTTTTTAAAGATTATGCACGGTTCGGCGCCCGGTTGATCGAACTTGATCGAATCTCGCTGCGCCGAACCAGTCAAAATTTACTCAGACACCCCAAATTATGTTTTGACTAGGCTCGACCAAGCGTGTGCCGATCCAAATCGATCTGACATGCGCCGAACCCTCTCCACCGTCCAATCAACGGCTAAATTTTTGAATTCTCCCCCACGGTTATAAGTTTAACGATTTCGATTGTTTTAAATCAATGGCTCACGTTCGATCACACATATTATAGATAAGTGCAACAAGTCATACAAACCGAAAAAGTCTAAAAAAATAAATCATCTAATGAATAAATCGAATCGTTAAAAATTAGTTAAAATTAAACAACTAGTGCTAGTAAAGAATAAATCGAATCGTTAAAAATTAGTTAAAATTAAACAACTAGTGTTAGCCATACTAGTGTTAGTAAAGAATAAATCGAATCGTTAGAAATCAGTTAAAATTAAACAACTAGTGTTAGCCATACTAGTGTTAGCAAAGAATAAATCGAATTGTTAAAAATCAGTTAAAATTAAACAACTCAGCATCCAGCAACAATCAGGGAGGTTCGACCCTGCCAAGTGTGAACCGGTTAGATGCACGCATGGTCGAACCACACTTAACAGGTTCGGCGCACGCATGGTCGAACCGTACTTAATGTTTAAAAAAATGTTTTAAATTCAGGGGTATTGTAGGAATTTAGGGTGATATGGGGGTTCTAGTAAGTAGCTAAGGTTTCTCTAAAGCATGGGCCTAATTATAATTTCATTGTTGCTTATATTGAGAGTGTATATTGCGATGGCCTATTTAAGAGGATAAATTAATAGGCCCATGCTTCGGCCATCCCCCCCAGCTACTTACCAGACACCCCAAATTTGGTTTAATCCCAAATTATCCTCATGTGAAAATCAGGTGACAGACCAAAATGCACCGTTCGGCGCATGGTTAATCGAACCAGTTCGACTGGACCTCCATCGAACATTGAAAATTACACAGTTCGGCGCTACTGGATTCGATCAGGTTCGATCAACCGTGCGCCGAACCGTGAATAATCTTTAAAAAAAATAAAAACCAAATTTCAGTAAGGGCTTTTAGTCTTTTCACACCAAAAAGGGAGTTCTAGTGAGTAGCTAGAGGGTTGGATGAAGCATGTGCCAATTAATGTTGATGAGCCATTTAGGAAATGTGGATAGATTGGGAAATGTAACAAGAACTCGTGACTAATAGTATTACTCTCTTATTAATAAGACATAGTTTTGGTGGTCGAAACTAGAGGTGGCTTTAGCTCCTTTTAACAAGTGGCCTTATTTTTTTTGTTCTAATGGGTATGATTCATTGATAAGGCTCATGCTTCTTGACCAATAAGTGTCGAACCTATTAAGTGTGGTTCGGCCATGCGTGCATCGGACTGGTTCGCACTTGGCAGGGTCGAACCTCCTTGATTGTTGTTGGATGATGAGTTGTTTAATCTTAACTGATTTTTAACGATTCGATTTATTCTTTGCTAACACTAGTATAGCTAACACTAGTTGTTTAATTTTAACTGATTTTTAATGATTCGAATTATTCTTTACTAACACTAGTATGACTAACACTAGTTGTTTAATTTTAACTGATTTTTAACGATTCGATTTATTCATTGCACGATTTATTTTTTTAGACTTTTTCGGTTTGTATGACTTGTTGCACTTGTCTATAATAGGTGTGATCGAACGTGAGTCGTTGATTTAAAACAATCGAAACCGTTAAACTTATAACCATTGGGGAGAATTCAAAAATTTAGCCATTGATGGGCGGTGGAGAGGGTTTGGCGCGACGGCTAATCGATTTGGATCGACACACGCAGTCGAACCTAGTCATAACATAATTTGGGGTGTACGAGTAAATTTTGGTAGTTAGTTGCGTGGCGAGATTCGATCAAGTTCGATCAACCGTGCGCGAACCGTGCATAATCTTTTCACACCAAAAAGGGGTTCTAGTGAGTAGCGGGGTTATGCGAAGCATGGGCCTTGATAATACAGCGGAAGCCCAAACCATACACATACTTAGTGGCCCATATGGATACATGCGTCCAGGCAATCACGGGCTAAGCCCAAGTCCAAAGCACAAACAAAAAAAAAGTAACCAAAGATAAACATATTTGAGTATGTCCTGTACCATTCTGTCTTTTCCAGGTCGGTCCGAGACTCATAGTGTTCTTGGCCGGGTCGGATCTGTGTGTGTTTGAACAAGAAGGGGTATTTGCAAAGACACTCTAACGCTCAAGTCAATAGAGAATCGTAGATATTGCAAGGTGAAGAAAACGTACCTTATGTGGTTATGAGACCCACTATATATAGAGTTTGTATGATGGCTCTAAGCTGTCAGATCGTTTGGGAGGATCTGAGCTGTCGAGACTTAATGGATCGAGCCTTGGATGTGGATCCAAGGAGATGGGCTGAACTGAGCCCAAATTGCGCATGGACCTCAACGTCCAACGTGGAGCACTGGGTCGTGGACCAAGGTACAACTGGAGTTGTACAGTCCAGTCCCCTAATTTTTAGCAAATCAAATTCACCCTTAGAAACACAAGAAAGGGAATAATTCTACCTTATTTCCCTTTCTATTCCATGATTTTATGTAGAAGAGAGGCATTCCTTAAACCAGAATACATGTCTTATCAGTTTTCAAGAATCATAAAGTTTATAGAAGCTTATTGTTTCTATTGTCGCAATAGGATAGACAAGACCCTCTTTTGCTCGTTAATCGGTAATAATTGATAAAAGAGGATGAAGGAAACAATACAGAGAGAGATTCAAGCCATATTTACCAGCTGAGAAACAATTCTTAATACTAGATTCGACAAAAAAAAATAGGGTTCATGAGAAAAAGGAAGAAGATGAAGTTAGGGAAGAATATGACCATGATAGTGCATTAAATGTTAGGTTTGATGACTCAGAAGATGAGGTATTAAATGATGGATTTGGTGAGGTGACGGTAAGAATTGGAGGTTTTGTTCCTAGCCAAAATGATCAATCCGTGGAAGAACTAGATGTGGATGAAACCTCACAAGGTAAAAAGAGGAACAAGGGTGGGAGACCAAAGAAAAAGAAGAGTAAAGAAAGTTCCAAAAAGTTTAAAGAAAGAGTCAAAAAAACAAGAGTGGATGAGACAATTTCAATTGTTGTAGATGAGGAACCATTAAGCGAAGACGACTCACTTGCTTTTGGATTTAAGTAAAAGGGTAGATATAGGTTTGTAAGTTTTAGATTATAAATCCGAAGAGTTAGAAACTGATGAGGATGAAGATATGTGTAGTAATTATTCTGATGAGGGTAGAAAGGTAAAATACCTTTCATTTGTCATGCCAAAGAAATTTGACTACGATAAATGGGTTTTGTGAAGCAGGTTCTCAACAAGGGAAGAGTCTAAATAAGCAATTGAAAATTATGCTATTCATAATGGTAGAGATCTAAGGTATATAAAGAATGATAAGACAAGGGTTAGTGTTGGGTTCAAGGAAGGGTGTGAATGGCTTGCATATTGTTCCAAATTGCCAAATGAGGACACACACGAGACTTCCAAGTCCTCATCAATGAAATGAATTCTTTTAAAGAAATTCCATTTGCTTGTCAAAGAACACTAGTAGAAGTCAAGGTTGGGCCCTTACACCCGGCCTGCGTGCGAGCTTCTTCACTCCACGTTCACTCCAAACTCCGCACTTGGTGGCTGGACCAAGCAATTCTCACCTGATCTCGCAGTCTCGGGCTGACTTCCTTCTTACGAAGGGTCACTCTGATGTGCCTTCAAGTGACGTATCCTTTACGAGGTTGGGCCTAGTGTGGCCCACTGGCCTCTTTGACGAGGTCGAGCCTAACGTGGCTCATTGACCTCTCTCACGAGGTCGGGCCTAGCGTGGCCCATTGACATCTTTCATGAGGTTGAGCCTAACGTGGCTCATTGACCTCTCTCACGCAGGTCAGTCCCAGCGTGACCCAGCGACCTCTCTGACGAGGTCGAGCCTAACGTGGCACTTTGACCTCTCTCATGGGGTCGGGCCTTACGTGGCTCACCTACCTTTTCAACGAAGACAAACCTCTTCATGAGGCTGGACTCTAGGCAACCCTCTTATCGACTTTCAAGTTCAAGAATACTGATGTTGAGTCACTCAACTCACTTGATTCCACACACAAGGCACAAGCATATGTTACAAACCAAGGTGGCTCAAATAAAGCGAGGATAATTTAAAATAAAGCGAGAGAGCGGTTGGTGCCTCAAGCATATGTTACAAACCAAGGTGACCCGGATACAATCGAGGCCACCAAGTCCACCAAACAAAAAGTAAAGAAAAGGAAAGATTACAAATTAAAGGTCGGGAGCATAAATGATCTCAGGTTCCATTGGCTCGGTTCCAGGCTTCCGAGGCTTGACGATCTTTCCCTCAAAAACCACATGCAAGGGGTGCACGATAGAAAGATTAAGCCTAGGTCTTTGCTTGACGTTGACATGGGCCACCGCGTTTTAAAGTGGACATGACCGGGCCCATCGCCTCTTTTGCATATTGTTGCTTGAAGAGAGAGAGCTTCATTGCGTTCTTCTTCACTCTTCATCGCTTCTCCTCGGCCAAGGTCGGTTTCTCCTTATAGCTCATAACTTGGCTCTTTAGTCCCTGATTCTCAGCCCAGAGCCCCTCAATACGCCCCTTCAACTCTAACACTTCCCCAGCGAGCTCAACCTTCTGATTCTCCTCGGCGGTTCCTTCTTGATGTTCTCCATATTAGTGAAATTGGATTGAAAAACATGGTTGAAATGAAATTGGATTGAAAATAAAGTGCTTAAGAACGAATAGAGGTGGAGAATATGTCTCTATTGAGTTTGATAAGCTCTGTATGGATCAATGGATCAAAATGAAATTGACCACGACTTACACACCTCAAGCAGAAATGGAGTTGCTAAGAGGAAAAATAGGACCATTGATAACTCTATTTTATATAGAGTTATTCATACATTTAAACTTAGATAATTGCTTATATTCAAGTATAATATGTGTTAAATATAGTAGTATGAATAAGATAACAACATTTGTGGTTTTAGATGAATGACATTCATAACTTAACATTTTGTATGTATATTGGTATGTTTGTTGGTGCATGCAGTGATTAGTCGCATCAAGAAAACAACAAGTGTACGCACTAAAAGAATTTTGCAGTCTGTTGCATTTAGTGCTTCGCACCTTCCTACACCAAGAAGGCAGTTGAGCAACATTGTAAGAACCTCAATTCTCACCAAAGCTTTAGCACCTCTATGACATCATGCTTAGTACATCTTCACATGGCCACTTGCAAAATGCGGCGCCTACAATAGAAGACTATCATGAAGGGTCATTCATAAGAGTCACATGCACTCTTGTATTGGACCTACACTTGAGATGAAGTGTGGAACTCAAATTCCTTCAACATGTTCTGAAAAGTAACCATAGTTAGCCTCTCTAGGTTAACTTGATCTCCAAGAAACCCTCACTTGAAGGAAATCTCCAAGACTATATAAAGGATTCACTACTCACTTGGAAAATCATCTTTTACATCCATATTTACTCTTCTCTTGTAATTTCTTTTTCTAGTTTAAGTTAGTTGTAGTTTTGTAAGAAGGTAAGGAAGAAATTGATGACTTCTCCTTCACTTCTTCATAGAGTTAGTTAAGTAGAAGGAATCAAGTGCATCCGCACCACTTGGAATCTCATGCAAAGGAACCTCAATTTGTGTAACTTCTACCTTATTGATTTCTTTTGTTTTATGCATTATAATATGTTCTTTGTAGATTCTCTCTATTATATCATGTCTATTATGAGCTAAATTTCTTTAGTTGAGATGTTCTAACTTTATAATGAGCTTTTGAGTAAGTTATTGTGTTTTCAAGTGGTGTAAGCATTTTTAGTCCTTGTGTTATCCTACATCCTTCTTATTTTAAGGTTGATCGTTTAAAATGAGTAGGGTTATATTCACAAACATGGTTTATAACTAGAAATCAAGAACTGATAAGACTGAGTGTGTTAATGAAGGCTTTATTAACTTGTTTAATAAAGAACACTTTGTTAATTCCTTGTTAAGTCCTAGACATAGGATAACTTAGTATTTAGGGTGATACTGATGGGTACTTCAAAGGCGGGAGTGACTAGACATAGGAAGCTTGTAATGAAACTCAAGAAAGTAGCCGAAGGCACGCATCTTTGTGCAAATTGCACCACAGAAAACACAATACCCTCAAAAGTAAGTTATTTAGTGAAGACATCTCAACTATTATTTTCAACTGATTTCCTCTACATTTTATTGTTTGTTTACATTCTATTTACTTAAACTCCAACACCCCAAAATTGTGAGTAGTGTAGCTGCACTAATTTATGCTTTTTGAACAATTGAAAGTTTAATCAATCCCCATGGGTTCGACCTTTTCTAATCACTATATTAGTTATTGTACTGTGTACACTTACACATCTTTTCAGCATACCAACCATCATGAATATGGTGAGGTCCATATTATGTGGGAAAGGTATGCCCAAGTATTTGTGGGCTGAGGCTATCAACTGGACAGTTTATGTCCTAAACTGAGCACCTTCCTCCGCACTTGAAAGTAAGACCCCAGAGGAAGCTTGGACAGGATTTAAACCCTCAGTTGATCACTTGAGAATATTTGGTTGCATAGGGCATGTTCATGTCCCAGATGCAAGAAGAACCAAGCTTGAAAACAAGAGTAAGGAATGTTTTCTATTGGAAGTTAGTGATGAGTCAAAAGGTTATCGACTATATGATCCTTTTGACAAGAGAATCATTGTTAGCAAAGATGTAGTTTTTGATGAATCTGAGTAGTGGGATTGGAATGAAAATCACAAGCGTGATGTTGCTACTGATCTAGACTAGGGTGAATCATAGAATGAAGCTGATGACACAAATAGCGAAAGCTTGATGAAGAAGCTATTGAGATAGATGTTGTACCTGAGATGGTAGATAAGAAATGGAAGATCAAAATGATAATGGTGTAAGAAATAGGGTGCCTCTAGCATGGCTTAGAGATTGTCACAGTGGTGAAGGACTATCTGAAGAAGAAACATAAGCCAACATGATCCAAACAGATCCTGAAAGCTATGAAGAAGCAGTAAAACTGGCCAAGTAAAAAGATTCCATGAATGCAGAAATAGAGTCAACTGAGAAGAATGAAACTAGGCACTTGACTGATTTACCAAAGGGAGCTAAGAAGATAGGGGTGAAGAGGATTTACAAGACTAAACTCAAAAAGTTGGGACAAGTTGACAAGTTCAAAGCTAGACTTGTTGCCAAAGGTTATTCCCAACAAGAGGGTATTGATTACAATGAAGTTTTTGCTCCAGTCAGCAGGTTAGATACTATCAGAATCATCATTGCTATAGCAACACATAAGGTTCGGATCTATTTCAACTCGATGTAAAGTCTGCATTCCTATATGGGAAACTAGCTGAGGATGTTTATGTAGAACAACCCAAAGGGTTTGTGAAGAAAGGAAGTGAGGAGAAGGTTTAAAACTTAAACAAGGCACTCTATGGACTAAAGAAAGCACCAAGAGATTGGTTTAGCAGGATAGAAAGCTATTTTCTACAGCAAGATTTCAGTGGCAGCAAGAGTGAGAATACCTTGTTCACAAATAAAGGAAACAATGGTGAAATTCTAATTGTTTCTATATATGTTGATGATACAATTAAAAGAAGAAATGAGTAAAGAGTTCAGCATGACAGATTTGGGAAAAACGAAGTTTTTCCTTGGGATTGAACTGGTGCAATCAAGTGAAGGTATAGGTATCTGTCAAAAGAAATATGCTACAGAGATACTCAACAGGTTTAATATGACAACCTCCAAAGCTGTAAAGGTCCCAATAATGCATGGATGCAAACTTGATAAAGATGAATTTGGTGAGAAGGTTATAAACAATTAGTTAGCATTTTGATGTACATAACTGCCACTAGGCCTGATATAATGTTTCCAGTCAGTTTGGTAAGTAGGTATATGAGTAATCCAACTCAAGCACACTGGCAGGCCTACAAGAGAATACTGAGATACTTGCCGGGAACTTTGAACCTTGGAATTATGTACAAGAAAGGAGGTAACACAAATCTAATTGGGTTCACTGACAGTGACTATGCTGGAGATATGGAGGATAGGAAGAGTACTTCGGGGTATGCCTTCATGCTTAGCAATGGTGCAGTGACTTGGAGCTCAAGGAAACAACCTATAGTCACCTTATCTACTACAGTAGCAGAGTTTATTGCTGCTGGAGCTGCTGCTACTCAAACTGTTTGGATGATTAAAATTCTCAAAGAATTGGGACAGTGCTAGAAAGAAAACTGCATCATCATGTGTGATAACACTTCAGCTATCAAATTGACCAAGAATCCCATCTTACATGGTTGTAGCAAGCACATAGAAGTGAGATATCATTACATTAGAGAATTGGTAAAGGCAAGAACTGTTGAAGTGAAACATTGTGGAACCAAGGATCAACTAGCTGATCTTCTGACTAAAGCAGCGAGCAAGGAAACATTTCTGAAGTTAAGAGAACAACTAGTCATGTGTGAGATTCATCAAGTCCATGATTCTTAACCTCTCTGTATATCTGGTGTATTTGAGGAGCAACTGTTATGTTTCTCTTCTATCCTTGTTTGCTTTTTTGTTTGTTGTCTCTGTATAATCTGTTTTGTTGTATTTGTGAAATAGATAAAACAGATTAAGGGAGGGTTTGGTGGGTATTAGATGACCCAATAAAGTCCTTTAGGCTAGTCAATTAGAAGAATTAGCAGTTAGTTACTTTTCTGTTGTATCAGTTAACTTTCAGTTGTAACTACACTTGGGTATAAATACCCCAATCAATGAATTGACTAGCAAGTTGGCCATTCTCTCTGATACTTCACGGTCAGCTGGTCGAGACAGAACTCCTGCAAGAGAAGTGGCTGACGCTTCTAACCGGTGGAGACTGTAACACCCCAAATAATTTAATTAAGAAATTGATTAAATTGTTTAGGTGTTGCACTAATTTTTAATTATATTAAATTATAATATGGTGTTTATAATTTAGTATTTTATTTTAATTGAAGGGAGTGGTGGAAGAAATGGGCGGGGGTGTAAAAGGGCCCAAGGTGCACTTGGCCCAATATACATATACCCAAAGTGGAATTTTCTTTCATTTGTGAAAGAAAGAAAGAAAGTTGCGAAGGAGAGAGAGAGAAAGAGAGAGCTCACAGCGCAAACCCTAGGAGAAGAGGAGGAGAAGAGCAATTTCGTGGCTTGAAGCTTGGATTGTTGCGGTGGTTTTGTTCGTGACTCGCTTAGGTTCTTCTCTACGGTTATTTTGAGGTAAGGGAGTCTCACTCTATAATAGAGGAGATAATGGGTATTATATGTGTCATAGGGGCTGTTTTGATGTTATTTGATGATCACATGTTGATTGATTTCTTGAATTTGATGAAATTGTTGGTAAAAATTGATTTAGGCGTGAGTTAGGGTTTTGTAATATATGAATTGGTGATTTTGATGTTAATTGATGATTTGAGTATGCAATTGGTTGTTTGATTATGCAATTAGGAGTGTTAGAAGGATTATTGGGTGAATTGGTTTGGAAGATTTTGGAAAAAATTGGGGTTTTTGGGGTTTGGGGCGCCAAGATGCTAGGGATCTCGCGCCACGTATCTCTTTCATCGCTAAGTTTAGAGTTTGTGCAGAATGCACGCCAGGCGCCACATTCTTTGGGAAAATGGCGCCACAATCGCTCATTCATGCCGGAATATGTTTTGTGCGGGGTTGTTTCGCCAGGCGCCAAGTTCTTTGGGAAAATGGCGCGCCTGTGCCGCTTGCTTGTGTGTTGGGGCGTGTGTGCGCTGTGGGCGCCAAATGCTGCCCTGTGGTGCCCAGAATGGCGCTGTGTCACCGTGAGCAAGATGTGCGGGTGAGTGAGTTCTTTGTCTCGGGCGCGAGAATGTGGGTATTTTGGAGCCCGGGAGTGCAACTTGTATTTCTAAACATATTTTCTCGTGACAACTTTTGTATTCACCTGCCAACTTTCAATTTTAAGTGTTTTGGCTCGAGTGGTTTTCTGATTGCAAGTGTATTTTTGAAAATGTCCCGGTAGAGCTCGTTTTGGGTGTGTTTTGGAGCCCGGTATTAGATGACCCAATAAAGTCCTTTAGGCTAGTCAATTAGAAGAATTAGCAGTTAGTTACTTTTCTGTTGTATCAGTTAACTTTCAGTTGTAACTACACTTGGGTATAAATACCCCAATCAATGAATTGACTAGCAAGTTGGCCATTCTCTCTGATACTTCACGGTCAGCTGGTCGAGACAGAACTCCTGCAAGAGAAGTGGCTGACGCTTCTAACCGGTGGAGACACGTTAAGAGACGGCGGAGCGGGTCCCCATAGAGTGGAGCATCGTATGGATCAGGATGTGAAATATATGAAATGAGGAGCAACATTGTCAAGATGACAAGGCTCCATAATATTATATGGAGTATGAGGCACATTATCAGGATTGTGATGCTCTAGAGTAGTATATGAGTCTGAGACTCGGGAGCAGAATGATCAGGTGGAGCAAGTTGATCAGACTCGTTATCTACACGTAGGGCCCATTGACTGGTCATTGCTGACCTCATTTGATGTTCATGTAGCATCAATAATCTGCAAAGGAGAAGTAATAGTTTTAATAATTAATTGTTTTTGTATTGTCATTTAATAGTATATTATATTTTTATTAGTATGATTTTATATATATTTACAAGGTTGTGGCAAATTGAAGGTACCCACCCATGGCACCAAATTAAAGGGTATTGTCACTCATGGCAATCCTCCGAAACTAGTTGTTGGATAGATGAGTTTGGTCTACTCCGCTAAAGCACAAGGTCTTCTTCAATGTCCAATGGGCCAACTCAAAAGTAAAACAAATGAAAGATAATTGCAAATTAAATGACATACCTATTTGAAGTGGTATTTCCAAAATGCTTGACCTTGTTAACCCATGCAAAAATGAATTTCTTCTTATGAGGAGTCAACAATGTGTATTTCACGTAATTCACAAATATATGCAAATTGACACATGATTGCTCTAATACTTGCAATCACGATGATACGCAATTTCGTAAAGTGGATTAACAATACCGCACCAAAGATCCATCACCAACTCTTTTCTATCATTCTTCACATACTGCTTACATCTAGTACCCGCATTCTTGCTTGTGTGAAACTGACAAAGCAAATTTAAAGCAGACGAAAACACGACATCAATGGCATTCATCGATTGCAATATCTCTATTGGTCAAGAACACCCGAGGAAGGAGGTGTCTTCCACGAACAAAACTCTCAATGTCTACAATGCCCATCGAAAATTGTCAAAACACTCTACGACATGTATGCAAATGCAATCGAGAATGTCATCTCGTAGAAGTGATATCGACAATCTCTAGTAGAGGTAGACTGTATCAGACTAACGGTTAGTTTTGCATGTGTTGTCCATAATAAAAACCCTAAGAAACATTCTCAATAACTTGTGAAATGGGATATGCCCACATGATGTCACTAACAACATCCATCTTTTCAACTTTTCTACTCCAACACAAATACCGTTTTGATTCTATCAGTCTCATGAGCTCATGTACCTCACTCCTGGGACATCTCAGCTTTGACCGGTACATGTTGTGATGCCTATAAACTTGTTAGATATATAGTAGCCAAATTTCCCTTAATTTCTCCTTCAATGCAACATAAATGTCTTGGTGCAACATTTAATTTGGTGTGTTCATGCACCATAGGAATGAGAAGCCGACTAACGTAGTATGTAGCTCATGATTGTGGATTCCACATCTAACATTCACTCTCCAACCCCAACATCGAGGCAAAATGGTAGCTCTCAACTTGAAAAGACAATTGTAGTTCTTTAAAGAACTCACAACACAACAATGAGTCCCTACAGATCTAGTGTATTTTCTAATATTTTCACTACCAAAAATTACTTTATTCTTATCCCTCTTTTACTAGTTGTGGTATTTGATCTCAGAATGATAAAAACTACTCCATTGGCTTTCCCAACCTTTCTAGCCCAACATACAATATCGTCACGTGTAGAAAATATCTACAAAATAGACCATTTTTAATTTATTATAACAAATACTATTTTAAAACTCGTAAAAAATTATTAATCGTACCTCGATCAATCGTCGTCGTGAATAAATGCGAAGTATATACACACGCATTTAAACCGTATGATCACCTTTATCTATATTTGTGTCATTTAAATAAAAATACAAATAATTAGCATTATTTAACATCAAAATTAAAATTTAATAATCAATTCCAGAATCATGTATTTTAACATAATTCTGGAATATATATTTAATTTCTGATTTATGTTTTTTTTGTATAAACGGGTATCCCCTACACGCAACTGCAGAGAGATTTAACACTGCTATATGCCCAAGGCCGAATTCGAACTGAGTACTTTCGTTAGGTTGGAAGAGACCCTTACCATCATCCAAGTGCTCCTGAGTTTTCCGGATTTATGTTTAAACATGAATCCGGAATTATGTTTTTAAAAAATAAATCTGGAATTTAAATTTACATTCTATGTTTTTTTTTTTGTAGGAGTTGTAAAAGAAATCAAAAAGAGAGATGACATTACGACATTACAAAACTAACACCAGAGGCATCTGCTTGGAGCAAACGTTCCAGATCAGCAGCAAGATCCTGAAGATAACTCATAGAGCTAGATCCCCAAGCACCCAACTTTGCAAGGAAATCAACGCACACATTCTCCTCATGCAAGGTATGCTCAAGCAAAATAGTCCAATCGCGAGTAAGCAAGTCCTTCACGCTTTGGATAATGGTGTAAGCATGCCAATTTAACAACAGTCCCTTAACCAGTTGTAAGGAGTTCATGGAGTCAGAGTAGCAAGTAATATGACAATAACCTTTGTCCCAAGCAAGAGTCAGACCATAAAGAAGAGCAACGAGTTCAGCATACAAGTTGTTCTTTCGGATTCCAGAATTATGTTTGTAATACATAAATCTAAAAAGAAAAATTAAGAATTAAATACCAGAATTACCTTTTTATGTAAATCCGAGAATACCCAAAAAAAAGGCTTTTGATCTTGGTACCCCCTCCTTAGACCCTATACCCCCCTTTTGTGCCAAACTTCCAAATTTTCCCTTACTAAAAAACAAAAAGTGTTGGAATCATCTCATAAGTCATAATTCCGTAGTCAAAAAGTAAGATTCTCTCTCATTTTTTATGGAAACATCACCCATCTTTAAATCCGCACTACGGAAACATCTATTAGAGATGAATCTGTAGTTGCTGCTAGTGTTAATTGGAAGAATTTATGGGAAAATTTACGGAAACATCGTCTAAAGATGTATCCGTAGTGGATTTTAGGTTGAGTTTTGGGAATGTTTACGGAAACATCTTCTATAGATGTATCCGTAGTTGAAGTTTGATTGAATTTCTGGGAATGTTTACGGAATCATGTGTAGGAGATGTTTCCGTAGTTTTAAATTTGACTACGGATTGATGGGTGATGGATGTATCCGTAGTGTTTTTTGCTGCATTTTTTTCAAGAGACTACGGATTATCCTGGGGAGATAAATCCGTAGTGTTTTTATTTTTTGCTGATTTTTGTTTATTCTTTTTGGCAATGCCGCACAGCCGTCACAGAGGAAAGATTCCTCCATGGTTCAGTGGCTTGATGCGTAGAGGGGAGGTGCATTGGAGAGGCAGAGGAGGTGCTAGTGATGAAGGTCCGTCTGAGCCACTAAGTGCTCGTACACTTGTAAGGATAGCCGGACACGCTACCGAACGGCAGAGACGTGTTTATGGACGTCTTCCAGCTCCTCCTGGTGACGATGACAGGGGAGTGCCTGAGATGCAGCATATAGGTGATTTTAGAGATGTTTATGAGCCTCATCCTCCTCTAGTTCAAGACATGTGGGGCGTCTGCGGTAGAGGTGATCATAGAGATGTTTCTGACGATGCGCTGCTAGAGGTGATTATGGAGATTATTATGAGGCTGGACAGGAGGGGAATGATGATATCCTGAGGATGATGCCCATGTAGAGGCTCAGGTAGAGGTTGATGATAGTATTGAGGCGGAGGATGAGTCAGGTGAGGCTAGTTCTGATGTAGATTTAGATCATCAGGTTGAGTCTAATTATGAGGTTGATGATGATGAGGCTGAGAACCATGTTCAGCCTCAGCAGCCAGAGTTTGTGGAGCTAGACCTGGGTCCGAGGGATGGCACTCTACTGCGTAAGAGTCATGAGCACGTGACATCTAAGCTGCGTATTGGAATTGTACGTAATAGCTTTAATACATTATTTAAAATATGAACTGTTGTTTAATATGTGTTAAATGTTGTTATCTTTTATATGCACTGTTGTTTAATATGTATTTATACATATATACAAGATCGCGGGAAGTTGAAGATCCCTGCGAATGGGGCCAAGTTACAGAAGCTTGTCCTTGAGGTGATTCATACAGAGGTTGCACGTTGGGTTCAGAAGGCTAGTCTTACGGACCTTCAGCTCACCCCCATGAAGATAGTCAACCATGAGTTGTTATCTGCGTTTGTGGAGAGGTGGCATCCGGAGACATGTTCGTTTCACCTACCATTTGGTGAAATGACTATTACTTTGGATGATGTGTCCAGCCTTCTTCATTTGTCTGTCTATGGGTCATTCTTCCTGCCAGGTAATAGGCAGTATAGATGTTAACTTCAGACCTTGGGAGGACCATAGGCCGTACATACCGTTTGAGAAGATTATGTTGTATAGAGGATGTTTCCGCTGGGGAGATTCGTGTTGGTACATGCCTAACCGGTGTTTATGGCAATTTGGTTATATTCGGGACATATCGCTGATCCAATTACTGATGGGGTATGTTAGGGACATGGTTGGGAGGTGGATGTATGGCTCCAATCAGGCTGAAGCAGTCATCAGGGCGGCTACACCGGCGACCTTCATTGGTATGACTTCTCAGAGATATGCGCCTGGTTTTTACAGGTGTCGATTCCTCGGATCACCATTCCTTTGGATGATGAGGATCATCCACTTGCAACTCATGATGATGCGCAGAGGCGCTAGGGATCCACTCACATCCGATGAGATATTGGTATTGGTTTATGCACGATTCACGAGAGCACATTGCACACCATGAGGTGCACGACACTCCTGCATATAGGTCTCTTATGAACATTTTGAGGTTGGTGGAGGCGTGGCCGTTGATATAGTGTACGTATTGTTTTATTTTATCGTTTGGATATTGTATGTTATGGATATTGTGTATTTTGGATGTTGATTGCGAGAGAGACTTCTCACATTGTTGTGCTTTATGGATATTGTGTGTTATGGACACTTGTGTTTATCATTTTAGTATCTGTTGGTGTATTTGTTTCTTTGATGGTTGTTTTTATCGTTTTAGTATCTGTTGGTGTATTTGTTTCTTGATGGTTGTTTTTATCGTTTTAGTCAATGATGGTGTATTTGTTCGCTTATGGTTGTTTTTATCGCTTTAGTATACATTTGTTGTATTTGTTTTTAATGAAATGGAATATGTTAATAATAAGTCTACAACATCAACGTGCTTCAACGTAAAACCAAAAATATTAAAAATGTACATCAACCTAATGAAATACATTCGATGGGGCCCATGTATGGCATAGGGTTTGGAACTAACGCATTCCACGGTTGGATACGACCAACATATGGACCTTGCCATGACCTAGCATCTTCATCGCATCATTGTTCCCAAGATACATGAGCGGAGGTACTTGGGCTTCCATTCTTCAACTTAACTTTGAAATTGAAACATGTTATTTGTACAACACATTAAGTACTATAAACACAATACATTATATATGGAATAATGAAATTACCTGGACCCAATGAAGATTGTTGACGAACACAATAGCAGCCAATTTGGACTTCCTTCCGCGAGAGCCTCTCAGTGGTAAAAAGGTCCATGAACCTTGATCTGTCAATAAAAATGAAACTACAGTTATTGAATACTTGGTTGCAATAATATGTCCCATATCAGGCATAATCATCCACTTGTCCTCCAGTTGGTGCCCCCAATCTTTAACAATCAATGAATCTCTGAGAGTGTCAAGGTTATCACCAAACAAGCGATCATATAGACCCCAATGTTCATCAATTTCCTGACGCAGATCTTGCCTAACTAGGGGCCAACTGTCAACACCAAGACCAAGTGCGGCGGCGATACATCGATACCCACAGTTCCCATCTCCTTCTACATTAATAATGTCATCAATGTAGTCATGCATATGAGGAGGAATCCACCCGATGAAATGCATGTCATGTTGTTCTTGCTCCTTTGCTGATCGATGTGAGGTAACTGGGAAGGTTGTTTTGATGATCTTTGGGAGGGAACCTTTGATGACCGCTGGGAAGATTTTCTGACTGAACTCTGTGTGGCATTCTTCTCTGCCTCGTCCACATGCTCAAAGAAGGAAGGATCTCATTTCACATCATACAATCGCTTCTTTGGTGCACCTTTAGTCTTCACTTTCGAATGAGGAGGAACCATAGATGTTGTGCTAGGAAAACCAAACGGCATAACACCTTTCTTCAACGCAAATTTCTCACTAAGTTCCATATCCTTAAAACGCCCCATATTGCCTCCATGATGAAACTAATATCACAATCAGCGGATGCACCGCTTCTTGCATTCCTCATCAATACCCTCCAAAGTAAGCTTCATCCAATGCTCATCAAAACCTCCAATGGGATAGGTTTTGCATGAAGGTGCATATAACCAAGTTCACAAGCACACACGATAATCCATGAGTAACTCTAATCGTGCAACCACATCGACCTTTATCTGTGCCCACGTAACCCAAAGTTTTATCAAACTCGGTAGAAATATGGTTAAGTGCGTTTACCGATACAAAACCCCGTAGATTACTGTAGAATGGAGTGTTGTGCTTGACATCCACACGGTCAATACTCTTTGTGAATGATTCAACTATCTTATCGATCTGTGTATTTAACATACCATGCATTGACTCCCAACATCTGCACAAGTCTCCTCCACTAAAACCCAAAGCCCTCTTCAATGCCTAATGTGCACTTTCAACCCTAATATTAAACCAAAGCAAAAATAAACACAACTATTTCTAAAAAAAAAACTAATAGTCTAACACATAAAAAAATAATAGTGAACAACATTATGTACCTATTTGTTGTGGTATTCCCAAAGTGTCTCCTCTATTAATCCACGCCAACACAAATCTGTCCCTGTGAGGAAGCAACCATGTGTTGTTCACGTACTGAACAAACTGGGTAGATCAACACATGATTGCTCGAACTAAAGTAGCCGCTGATAAAATGCTTCCTCATCTGTTGAGTCAGCTATACGCACCCACGAGATCCATTACCGTCTCTTGCCTATCCTTCTTCACCATCAATTTACACTTAGCACTCACATTATGGCTTATGTGATACCGACAAAGCAAATTGTAACTTTCTGGGAACACCACCTCTATGACACTCATCTGTCCAAGATCTCTATCAGTGATAAACAGTTCAGGAAGAGCAATATCTACCACCATCATGTCTCTCAGCGTCTGCAATACCCATTTGAAATTGTCATACCGCTCATTCGATAAATAAGCAAAGCAAACCGAGAATGTCAACTCCGTTGAAGTCACTCCAACAATCTCCAAGAGAGGCAGTTTATACTTGTTGGTTTTGTAGGTGCTGTCCATAATCAATATCCTAGGGAATATCCTCAATTGGTTGATAGACTCAGGATGTGCCCACATGATGTCGCCAATAACATCAGAGTTCTCAATTCTTCTGGTCCAAAGTGTTCAGAATCTATCAACCTCATAAGCTCCTGGATCTCAGTTCTAGAACCTCTGCGACTCGTCCTAAACATCCGGCGTTGCTTATACAACTGCGTGATAGTACTCAAGTTCCCCACAAATCTCTTCTTCAATGCAGTTAGACTCTTCTCTGCTTTGACATTTAACAATGTATGCTCATCCAACATACTTTTCTCTTCCTTTGTGAATCGCCCAAATATTGGAAGTCCGATACATGATAGAGATGACTTATGATTGTGTACACCACACCTAACCTCTACCTTCCAAACCTCAACTGGAGGATTCAGAGGTTTAGCTTTTAGCTTGAATGGACAATCACACTTCTTTGAAGATATCCTTCTACCTTTAGAGCAATCCACGTCTACTCCTGTGTGTTTCCCATGTTTCGCACAACCAAAAACAATCACATTTTTTCTCCCACTTTTGCCAATTGCTTTATCGGATCTGAGGATGATAACAACTGTTTTGTTGGCTTTCCCAGTCTCTCTTGCCCAACGTACGAGATCATCACGAGTATGAAAAATCTACAAATAATTTGCAATTATCGGATTAGACTAAATTCTAAATACTATTCAAAATAATTAATCATAAATACGCACCTCATTTGTTGTAAATGCATCTGATAAATCAATGCAATTGGGAAGCGTCTTATTAGGCATAGCCATATCTATACGATATTAACCATAAAGAACTTGATTAATTAACTAATAAATAAAGAGAAATGCTAATAACACTCTCTCTAACACTCTCTTTTGAACACTCTCCACCCTATTGAGCCAACTTAACTTCTTTTTAAAATTAGGTGCTAGGCAACCGGTTGCCCAAGTTTCACATATGTTGATTTTATTTTATTTTATTTTTTTAAGAAGAAAAAATTAGAAAGTTTGATGGATTCAACTTCCCAGAAATTAAGAATAAATAAACCTTGAAAACTCGATAATCCTCAAATTGGCATCGGTTCAAAATCATTGATGTCAACTTATTGAAGAGTGTTGAAGACATTTTTGGACTCGTCCTTGAATTCCTCCCTTTCTTTTGAGTTTCTATTGCCTCTCAACAACTTCCTTTTTCAACTCTTCTTCAGCTATTTTATGTTCCAGCTGCTCTTCGAGCTTTGGCAGATCTTCGTTTCGAAGTTTCACATATGTTGAATGCTTTTTGGGATAGAGAAAAAAAAAGTCATGGCCACCTACAATACCCACCGCCAAACACCATTGCAATTGCTGCCTCCAGCCTCGTCGTCAATGATGGCGATTACGAATCCTGTTATAACCTTGCTGGATCTTGCGTAAAGAAAGCATGGGTAGCGACTAATTAGAGGAAGACAAAGCATTTGATTAAGCATCACAGGTTGCACATGTCGCTCAGTTAAGTTGGGGATGTTGATGATGGAAGGCAAAAAGTTGCAGTAGTCCAGGATTTTCAGATTCCTAAATGATGGAATTGTTTTTTTTAAAGAAGAAAAAGTTCTTTATTATTATTTTTTTGACAAGATTTATTTATTTATTAAAGGATTCGTTTTTCTAAACCTGGAGAACGGGTTAGTAGGTAAATGGTTTTTAAAAGTTAATGACATGGACCAATGATATGTGGAGTGTTCAAAGGAGAGTGTTAGAGAGAGTGTCCTTAGCATTTCTCATAAATAAATTTAAAAAAAAATTAAAAAATGACTCCGGATTTATCTATCCCAGATAAATCCGTATGCTTTCCGGATTTATTCTAACCACATAAATCCGGAAAAAACCCAAACTTTTCCCTACGGAATCATCACAACATATCAATCTGAGAAAAATTTAAAAATAAAGACTACGAATTTGCCTTCCTGTGATAAATCCGGAAAAAACTCGAAATTTTAGACTAGCTATGATTTTTTATAAAATTGAGAGGGGTATTTTAATATAAAATTGTATTACGGGGTATGGAGCAAAGGAAGGGGGTATAAAATTAAAACCCAAAAAAAATACTTCACTATTGTAATAAAAAAAAAGGTAAATTTTGATAAGGGTAAAATTGTAAAAGAATTAAAATGTTAGGTATAATATCTTCCGGTGGGGGTAAAAAAAAACGGCCGAAATGCATATACAGGTAACGAAACAACAGGAAAAGGCAAAAACGAAGCCCAGAAACTGAAAAGTAAATGCCATTGCGTCTTTGTCCTTCATCCATTGCCAACTTCCAAAGACCCCTTTACCTATGGAACTTGGAGATTCGAGACACTACAAATAATGGGTTCTTCACAGAAACATTAAAGATATACTCTTTCATGCAACACTCTGGTGTCCATGGCAACAACTTCACTTACCCTTTGGTTCTTAAGGCATGTGCCAACCTCGCTTTCATTCCATACGGGACAATGCTTCATGGGCATGTTCTTAGACTTGGGTTTCAAAGTGACACCTTTGTTCAAACCGCACTTGTTGATATGTATTCAAAATGCTCCATTATTGAATCTGCACGCCATGTGTTTGATGAAATGCCACAAAGAAGTGTTATATCTTGGAACACTATGGTTTCGGCTTACTCTCGTGTGTCTTGGATGGGGAAGGCATTGAGCCTCTTGAAAGAAATGTTGGTTGTTGGTTTCGAACCTAGTTCATCCACATTTGTTTCTATTTTATCAGGTTATTCCAATTCAAATCGTTTCGTGTTTCTTTCTCAGGGAATGTCAGTGCACTGTTGTATTATCAAACTTGGTATTTTGTGGTTTGAGGTCTCTCTGGCTAATTCATTGATGAGTATGTATGCACAGTTTAGTCAAATGAGTGAAGCTAGGAAGGTTTTTGATTTGATGGAGGAAAAGTCAATAATATCTTGGGCGACTATCATGGGTGGTTATGTGAAGGCTGGGGACGCTGTAGAAGCATTTAAATTATTCAATCAAATGCGACATCAAAGTATTGGCATAGACTTTGTTGTGTTTCTAAATCTTATTTTTGGTTGCATACAATTAAAAGAGCCATTCTTAGCTTTGTCTGTTCACTCTCTTATACTCAAATGTGGGTGTGATGGAGAGGATTCAGTTGAAAACATGCTTATAACTATGTATGCGAACTGTGGAAACCTAACATCTGCTAGAAAGATATTTGATCTGATTACTAGAAAGAGCGTTTTATCATGGACGTCGGTTATTGCAGGATATGCACATTCAGGTCATCCAATGGAAGCATTGGATCTATATCGAATGATGTTAACGACAGATATAAGACCAAATGAAGCAACCCTTCTAACTGTTTTATCGGCTTGTGCTAATTTGGGATCACTCAGCATTGGCCAAGAGGTTGAAGAATACGTTTTTCAAAATGGATTGGAATTGGACCAGCAAATCCAAACTTCTCTCATATACATGTACTCTAAATGTGGTAGTATCAAGAAAGCAAGAGATGTATTTGAAAGGGTGACAGATAAAGATTTAACTGTTTGGACTTCCATGATAAATAGTTATGCCATCCATGGGATGGGGAATGAGGCCATCAACCTTTTTGAAAGAATGATTACAGAAGAAGGGATAATGCCAGATGCCATTGTTTACACTAGTCTGTTGCATGCATGTAGCCATTCAGGATTAATAGAAGATGGACTGAAGTACTTCAAAAGTATGCAAAAAGATTTTGGAATAGCTCCTACAGTAGAACATTATACTTGTTTGGTAGATCTTCTCAGCCGAGTCGGCCAGCTTGAACTAGCTTTCGATACAATTCTGAGGATGCCACCGGAAGTCCAAGCTCAAGCTTGGGGTCCATTGCTTAGTGCTTGTAGGATCCATGGCAATGTTAAGCTAGGAGAGCTTGTAGCTGACAAGTTATTAGACCTTGGTCCAGGAAGTTCTGGAAGTTATGTGTTAATGGCTAATTTGTATACCTCTATGGGTAAGTGGAAGGAGGCACATATGACAAGAGATTTGATAGATGATAAAGGAATAGTTAAAGAATGCGCCTGGAGTCAGGTCGAGGTTAGTGGCAGTATTCATACATTTGCCGCAGGAAATCAGCCGCAAATTGGATTAGACAATATCTACAAGACTCTAGAAGAGCTAAACTTTACTCTTCAGGAAGGTAGCTATACAGAAAAAACAGTAACAGTGAATGATTAGTTGTATAAGATAACAAGTGAGTAGCCTCTGAAGGCTTAGGTTATAGCTGGTTTTGTCAATAGTACTTTCTTACAGGTTCTAGCATTACAAAAACATGGTCCAAAATCGTTTCCATGAATACTGATAAGTATTTTTTAAATGCAAGATATGCGGTCATATTTTGAATCTGGTTCTTATCAAAATAAGGACCTTCAACTTGAAGTTGTGTTTTCATTTTATTTCACCTTTCCAGGGGAAGTGTAATTCAATTTGTTTGCATAGGCAGGGAGATGCAAATTGAAAATATTACGACATTTTTGTTCTTTCTGCCAGACAATTCTTGATGACTACTTTCAATTTTGTAAACTGAGAAGTTGGGAGAAGGTAACCAACTTGATTAAAAAGCACCGTGATTATCCATTTTTGTGCATTGTCTTGGTGATCAGCTAATTTTTGATGGTTTTCAAATTACATTATTGCTGTTATCGAGTACTACTCCGTTACAAAATATAAGTAAAAATTGGTAAATAAAAATTGATGTATCTAGTCCAAATTTTGAACCAGATACATCAATTTTTGTTGACCAGTTTTTGTTTATATTGTGTAACGGAGGGAGTATTGGTAAAGTGTAGCTCATGATATCAGCATCGCTAACAATATCTTTAGCATGTTCTTATAAGTTGTAATTAGGGATCTTCTGCCTTGACCATGTCATCTACTCTATTTTAATAGTTACCCCTTAGTTTCATTGTGATTTCAGGTACCTTATTCCTAATTAATTTCATTGACCCTTTTCCATGTCTAGCATTGAACAACTACTGTACAATATGATCTTACCAAATCTAATATCTATTTATACAAACAAACCTTCTATAAAATTACCAACTTGGATCTATTATTAATAGGACACATATATAATATAAGGGTAAAAGTGTCATTACTCACTTTTCTCTCTTTTTCTTCTACACTCTCTTTCTTACTTTTACACTCTTTTTCTTACTTTTTTCTCTTTCTTCTTACACTCTCTTTCCTCTTTTTTACTTTTCTCTTATACTCTCTTTCTTCTATTTTTTATTTTACTTTTCTCATAAACAATTATTCTCTCTCTTATCACTTCACTTTAGTTTTTTTGACTAAATTTCTAATCTAATCTAATATCTATTTCTAATATCTATTTATCTATTTATACAAACAAACCTCCTATGAAATTACCAATTTGGATCTCTTATTAATAGGACACATATATAATCTAAGGGTAAAAGTGTCATTACTCACTATTTCTCTCTTCTTTTTCTTACACTCTCTTTATTACTTTTACACACTCTTTATTACTTTTTTCTCTTTCTTCTTACTTTTGCTCTCTTTCTACTATCACGTCTTATTGATAATCTAATATATATCTTTTACTATTTACTATAATCAATTAATCAACTAAAATAATCAATTGAAACTACGAGATAGCTGCATTGATATATAAAAAACACGGGATAACTGCACTAATATATAAAAAAAAACACGAGATTAATATTTGTCATTGATAATAAAATGTTTTGAAGACTACAACTGCTACTACAAACCTAATATCTAAAAAACAAGAAGACTTAATGACTATTCAAACTATTAATTAATATTTAAAATAATTATTTCTTATTAATAATCTACTATCTAACTTTTACTATCTATTATAATCAACCAATCAACTAAAATAATCAATTGAAACTACGAGATAACTACATTGATATATTTGACATTGATGATTAAAACATGGGACAACTGCAATGATATATAAAAAACATGGAATTAATATGTCATTGATAATTATAATTTTTGAAGACTACTATAAACCCACAATCTAAAAAATAAGAAGGCTTAATGACTATTTAAATTGACTAATATTTAAATCACACGTGACAAATATTTGTCACTAATATCTAAGAAATGACAAATAATTATCGCTGATATATAAAAAAACACGGGATAAATATTTCTTATTGATAATTTATCTACTATTCATCGTTTACTATCTACAATAATCTACTAATCAACTTAAATAATCAATTGAAACTACGAGATAACTACAATAATATATAAAAAAACACGGGATAACTGCACTAATATATAAAAACACAGGATTAATATTTGTCATTGATAATTCAAGTTTGTGAAGACTACTATAAACCTACTATCTAAAAAACAAAAAGATTTAATGACTATTTAAACTAGTGCTTAATATTTTAAAAAAATATTTATTACTGATAATCTACTATCTCTCTTTTACTATCTACCATAATCTAATCAACTAAAATAATCAATTTAAACACGAGAGATAAGCGCCTTGCATGACCTTGATATATAACACGGGATAACTGCACTGATATATAAAAATACGAGATTAATATTTGTCATTGATAATAAAAAGTGACATAATTGTCACTAATACCCAAAAATTGAATGCACCGATAATTTAAACACGGGATAACTGACAATTTAAAACACATGTGACAAATATTTGTCACTAATACCTAAAAATGACAAAAATAATTGTCACTGATATATAAAGAAACGCGAGATAAATATTTCTTATTGATAATCTACTATCTATTTTTTACTATATACTATAATCTACTAATAAACTCAAATAATCAATTGAGACTATGAGATAATTTCACTAATGCATAAAAACACGGGATAACTTTCTTGATATATATATATATATATATATATATATATATATATATATATATATATATATATGATCAAAATCTTGATCTCTAGGTATGATTCGATGTAGTCTTGTAGCTCGATCATTTGAACGTCTTGGTGTCAAAGTCTAGAAGTCGCTTTGGGTGGTACTGCGAGTACACTCCGAGCGCCAAGTCGCAATCAATCAATAGTGAATAGTGAATAGTAATAAATAGCGTACCTAACTCCTTGAGATTCGTGCCATATTTATAGTAGTAGTTATTGGGCCATCTTTGGTGCATTGGGCCTTGAGCCCACTCTGGAGCAGATTGCCCCCAAGCTGGGGTCGGCGAGAGGCGGGCTAAGGCTTGATTTCTTGACTGAGTGATGTTAAAAAAAGCAGTTGCAACCAATGAGCGGCCTAAGAGCTGCGGCCGGCGACTATAGTGCGAGGGCGGTGATTTCCTGATTTGTGATTTTTCACGCATTCCAAGGTGGCGCTGGCTTCCCAAGGCGTGTCTCTTCGTTCTCCCCGATGATTAATGATCGATTAATGAGAGAAAGTGAAGAGGTGCGTCTCTTGGCTTTTGGGCTGAAGTGCCCATTGGCCCACTATATAAGGTGGTGGGGCTTTGGAGAAAATCACCCTTTACTCTTGCCTCATTCTCTCGCTTTGAAAGTTCGAAAGCGACCTCATTGGCGCTCATTGTCTACCGTTCGTCGCCGCTGCGAGGAGCGGCTCGCGCGTGCCCCGCGCCCGATTCATCTTAGGCCTTTCGGGTAACACGAGCGTCCTTAACTTTGATCGCTTATATATATATATATTTTCTTTTTACATTCCAACCGGCGGAGGGGTAGCGAGTCGGGGGCGACCGGTCGCCCTGCCAGTGTGTCTTTCGATCTTGACCGCTTCCTGCGAGTTTACTCGCCCGGACAAAACAAACTCGCGAATCTCGAGAGCGGCCGTGTCTATAGCTAAAGCAATGGCTCAACCGAGCACTCCTCCAGTGTGGTCGCCGTCCCGCCGAGAGATGAATCACCGGCGAGATAGGTCGTCTTGAAATCCAAAAGCGGGTCGCCGGAACTTCGAGTTCGATCTCGATGTCGTCTTCCGAGTCCTCTCGAATGTCCGACCGAAGTGAGGTGGTTCCAAACCACGGGAAAGCTGCGGAATGTTCGACCTCTTTTCTTTCAGAGACTACGATCGGTGTTCGAGCCGTTGAGAATCCCGTGCCTTGCAAGAAGTGCGTGCGGCGCGGTTCAAGCAGCGGCTTTGGGGCGAAGCGGATTGATCGACATGGCGGCCGAGCAAGATATGTCTTGGGTTTCCGAAATCTTAAGGAATCATAGGAGTAAAGTCCGCCGCCATTCCTCGGACGAACAAGACTTGACCGCAGCTTGATTTTATGTTGAATTTGTGGGTGGAGGGCATGGAAAAGGATGAGAACATAGCGACTGGCATGATGAGCTAAAATTTACGATGTACCGGTCGTCTTTGAGAGGATGGGGATCGTCCCTCCTTTACGAAATTTCAACGACAAGTCCTCCGCTACCTTAAGGTCGCACCCTCCCATTAAACCCGAACGCGGCAGGCGTTCATTCAAGGTTACGAGGGCGCCCTAACGGCGCTTGGCGGCAGGTCTCATTGAGGCTATTTTTACCCTCATGGAGATGAGCTATCTCTATGAGCACGGTACCAAAGGGATCAAGTAAAGAGGCCGTCTCTCTGAAAAAGCAGTCGCAATACAACTTTTTCAAGCCGTACATGGAGTCTTTGCCAAGCGGGTGGAAAAACGACTTCTTACGGGCGTTCCGTACCACGATGGAGGCGATGAAAGGGATAGCCACTTTGATACAGGAAAAATCTTTGGGGCGCCTTGTGTCTTGACCAAATCTGGTCATATGACCATTTTTAAAGAAACACAGGGCGTATTCTTATAAGGAAATCGAGCTCAATATTGGGGGCGTTGATACGATCCGCGAGCTCAGCGGTCGCCTCTTTGCGTCAAGGTGGTCGCATTAAAATCAATAAGATAGTAGCGCCGTGGCACAAAGGCGGTCAAAGCAGCTATTGGTAGAAGTTTTAAGATTTATTTGCTTTCTTCAAATTGTTTGCGTAACTGCTAACGCATCTTGTTTTCTGCAGCTGAAATGGCGGGCGTTCAGGATTTTGACTTCTTTTCCCAGTGGTCTGGTGAGGATGGGGATAACTCTCCCCCGGGGGGCAGTACGACGCATCTCAGCGATCGTTGGCGAGCCGTTCTGACATCTGGATAGCCTGCGACCAACCCAGCAGAACGTCATTTCCCCCGGGCCTGTTGCAATCGAGAAATCGACCAAAAGGAGGCGCCAAGATGATTGCGACCCTACTGAGAAGAAAAAACACAAGAGCCACCGAAGCAAAGGTCATTCCAGCCGGTCGTCTAACCTTGATCTGCTTGGCCTCGGGGGCGGGGCGTGCTCGTTTCAAGGAAGAGCCTTTTAAGGTGATGGGCGATGCGATGAAGGCGGCCGACCAACTCTTCGCAAAATATCAAGAGGGGGAAGCCGACCGTCTGAAAGGTAGGCGAGCCTTAAGTAAAATTTCTTATCTTGAAGACGATCTGTCAGACAAGTCGTTTAAACTGCAATCTGCTTTGTTGTCCTCGGATGAAATGAGAGAAGAAAGGGATCATTTTGCTCAAGAAACTCGAAGAGATCGAACCAAAGGTTCGGCGAGTTGCTACATTCGGCGAAACTTGAGGAAGCCGAAAATTCGATGGCGGCCTTGGTGATCGCCAAACCGGCGCGCCAAGCGGCTCGGGACGATGCGATCATGCCGCCGAGGATAAAGCGATCGCCGAGAAAATTAAAGTGAAGAAGAGGTCGGGGCGCTGGCGAGAAGAAACAAGAATTGTTTGATCAGATTACTTCTTTGAAGACCCGATCACCGACTGCTGTGGAGAAGGAGAAAGATAAGTATAGGGATCTCTTCAAGGAGGCCGCATTAGGGCTTTGGGAGCGGCCAAATACCAATTTACCAATGCGGTTGACGGATAAAGCTTGTAAACCCATCTTTGTTTGTTGATGAGGCCGTGGTCAACTATGAGCATTGCGTGGTCGGTCGAAGATCGTTCTTCCTCAAAAAAATCGAAAAAGGGAAAGTCGTCAGTGAGCGGTCGTTGTTTTCTGTTGATCTGATCACCTTAGCTTTAGTTGCTTTTGTTTGGCTTTGCTCATGGCGGTGTTTAGTACGTAGTTTTACTTCTTTTGTTTAGCGCTGCGGCGGCTTTTAAATATTTTGAATCATTTTGCTTTGCCCCGCGGAGCGTTTGATTTTAACTTGTAACCGATTGGAAATCTCGGTTTAATGAATGTCCACGGTTCCTTCGTTTTAAATTGTCGGCCATTCTACGACCTTCAATATTCGCAAGTTGTTACTTCGCCTTTTAAAGTTCGCGAGTTTGCGAGGCGCTACTCGCGGCGGCTCGTTCTAGGCCACGCGATGGCGACTTTGCAAGTTTATGGGCGCTACTGGGGCGGCTCGCTTTACCATTAGATGGCACTTTATAATTTATGGGCGCTTACCGGAGCGGCTCGCATTTTACCATTCGATGGCACTTGATAATTTATGGGCGCTACTCGGAGCGGCTCGCATTTTACCATTCGATGGCACTTGATAATTTATGGGCGCTACTCGGAGCGGCTCGCATTTTACCATTCGATGGCACTTGATAATTTATGGGCGCTACTCGGAGCGGCTCGCATTTTACCATTCGATGGCACTTGATAATTTATGGGCGCTACCGGGCGGCTCGCATTTTACCATTCGATGGCACTTTATAATTTATGGGCGCTACTCTGGGCGGCTCGCATTTTACCATTCGATGGCACTTCGATAATTTATGGGCGCTACTCGGAGCGGCTCGCATTTTACCATTCGATGGCACTTTATAATTTTCGGGCGCTACTCGGGCGACTCGCGTTTTACCATTCGATGGCATTAGTCAACTCGGTGACATCTCGGTCGCTCTATTGCTACTTGCATGATGGCGGCCCGGTCATACAATCGTGCATGAGATAAACAACAAGTTTTTAAAGGTCGGGCCTCTGTAAAAAACCCTGTGGGGAAAAAGAGCGCCCGTCTGCTTTTCATTAATTTCTGAATTGTTTGAAACATGCTTGGCATCTATACATAGTATTTCCTCAGCTTTTCTGCGTTCCAAGTCCTAGGGATGGTCGCTCCATTCATAGTCTCTAACTCATAAGCTCCCTTGCCTGTCTTGTTGATTATGCGATAAGGTCCTTCCCAATCGAGCTTCCCTTGCCGAGCGTTCTTGTTTCCCACGTCCGCCCGTCGAGAACGAGTGACCAATTGAAAATTCCCTTTTACGCGCGCGAGAATTATATCTTGCTGCGACTTACGCTTGACTAGTTGTTCTTTGAGGAAGCTTTGGTTCGTAGCTCGTCTACTAGATCGAGCTCTTCTCACGGTGGCTCGCTCATTTTCTTCCGCGGTGGTGGGTTGGTCGCCTCCAATTCAATTCGCCCATCTCGATTGGAATTACGGCGTCCATACCGTAGACTAAACGAAGGCGACTCACCCGTCGTTGAATGTGGGGTCGTTCAGTGCGCCCAAAGGACCGATCGCAACTCTTCTACCCAATTACCTTTGGCCTCGCCCAATCTTCTCTTGATCCTCGCGAGGATGACCACGTTGGCGCTTGACTTGGGCGTTGGTGCGTGGATGCTCGGCGAGGTAAAATATTTGCTTTATACCCCAAATCGCCAAAGATCTCTCCGAATTTCAATGCGCAAAGCTGCGTCCGTTATCTCGTTATCAATTGTTGGGAACGCAGAAAAGCGGGCTAAAACATTGCGATGAAAAACTTGGTCACTTTGGCATTTGTGATGGTCGCTAATGGCTCGGCCTCTATCCATTTGGTGAAGTAATCAAGCTGCTACAATCAGAAATTTAAATTGGCACAGGGGCGGCGGGAAGCGGCCGAGGAGATCCATCCCCACCGGGCAAGCGGCCGAGGGGCGCTAGGCTCAGAGCTCGAAGCGAGGGGCGATGTGGGCGTCTGCGTGAATTTGACACTTGTTGCACTTTTAGAACCAAGTTTTGGCGTCCTCCTCCATGGTTGGCGGTGAAACCCGCTCTTGCGCCGTTTTGCTACGGAGCGACCTCCTGGTGACCGGCACATAAACCTTCGTGGATATCTCTTAAAACATGGTCCGCTTCGCGACGTTAACCTCCTCAAAGTGGGGATGAGAAACCTCTTCTATAAAGCTTCCTTGAGCAGCGGAATACTTTGTTGCTCATTTGCCTTAAAAGTTTTGCCTCCTTTTGATCGTCTGGCTCCGCACCGTTCAAGATATATTGTAATATGGGAGTGATCCAATCTTTTGTAGGGTCAATGCATAGACATGAAGCGGGTTTGTCGATCTTGGTCGCCACGGACGGTCGAGTAAGGGTTTCTTGTATCAAGCCGGTGGTTCGGGCACTTTGGTGCTAGCCAGCTCCGAGAGAATGTCTGCTCGGACGTTTTCTGTTCTTGGGACGTGCTTCACCTCTGCTCGGTCGAATTTACTGAGCAACTCCCTTACCTTAGCCAGGTAGTGCTTCAATGTTTCATCTTTGGTATCATATAACTCTTTGATCCGGGAAGCGACCAAGAGAAGTCGAGTGCAATTCCACTTGTTCGACGTTGAATTCTTTGGCGAGCAATAACCCTGCTATGCAAAGCCTCATACTCTGCTGATTATTTGAAGTGTGGAAAGCGAAAGTAAGTGACAACTTCTACGACCAAACTGCGAAATTTTCCAAAATTAGCGGCCCCACTTCCTTTGGAGTTTGATTTGAGCCATCGGCGTGTAACGTCCGGTGGTGATTGGTATTTGCCACTGAGCTGGGTCATCTCAGCTATGAAATCGGCCAAAATCTGCGCCTTAGCTGCCGACCTTGGCTCAAACTTTATTCCAAACTCACTTAGTTCGATCGCCCATTTAATCATGCGGCCCGCCAAGTCCGGTCTGTGGAGAATGCTGTCGTATTGGTTGATCGGTTCTCACCACTACTTGATGCGCAACAAAATACGGCCTTAACTGCGGGGCGGCTACGATGAGTCGCGGCGTCAACTTTTCGATCCTCTCGATAGCGGGATTACGGTCCTGTAGGACTTTGCTAATGAAGTATATAGGACTTTGTTTTGTGTCGCTTTCTTTGACCGGGGCGGCGCCAAGACTTCCTCGTAATTGCTAAATATAGATCTGGTGTATCCCACGGGAGCGGCTTGGTCATGACGGGCGGATTAGTCGGGGCGCTTTTAGATCGTCCAACGCTGCGCGGCACCGTCGATCCATTCAAAATCGGCGTCCTTTTGAAGCTTGAACAAAGGAAGCGACTTGCATGCGGACGGGGTATGAATGCGGAGAGGCGGCGACCATGCCGTTCAATTGTTGGATTTCCTTCTTAGTGGTTGACGGTCTCATTTCAGCGACCGCCCCTACACTTGTCGGGGTTTGCCGATTCCTCTCTCGTTAAATGGAAACCTAAGAATTTCCCGGCTCGCACCCCAAACGTGCACTTCTCGGGGTTGACCAAGAGAATTCTTCCTTGCCTCCTCAAAAACCCGTTAAGGTCGCTAACGTGCTCATCATCCGATTTGCTCTTTATGATCATGTCATCGAGATACACCCTACGCCACGGCCGATCCGCTTTTCAAATATCTTGCTCATCATACATACATTTGGTATGTCGCCCAGCGTTCTTTAATCAAAAGGCATCACTTTGTAGCAAAAATTACCACAGTCGGTCATGAAAGCGATCTTGTGACGATCAGAAGCGGGTGCATAGCGATTTGGTTGTAGCACGAGTATGCGTCAAGAAGGAAAGCAACTTGTAACCCGGCGTCGTCGACCAACTTGTCAAATGCGGAGTGCAGGAAAGCGTCCTTAGGGGCACGCCTTATTTAGGTCGGTGTAATCAACGCACATTCGCCATTTCCGTTCTTCTTTTTACTAGCCACGACGTTCGAAAGCCAAGTTGTGTACTTAATCTCCTCAACGAAATTTGCTTTAACCAAGTCGTTCCTTTGCACGGGCATTTGCTCGGCGCTTCTCTTCATTACGGACTCTTCTTTGGCGGCCGGCCTTCTTCTTTGCATCAATCGATAGTTGATGACAAGCGACCTCCATAGGAACTCGGGCATATCGATGCACGCGCTTAACAAATCGGCATATTTTACGAGACAAGTGATTAATCCTCGCTTGACACATTGCGGAAGGTCGCTTCCAATCTTTTCTGATTTTGGCCTGGTCATCGCATCAAGTGAGCGTCGAGAAATTGCCCATGGGGTTCGGTCGTTTGAGTTTCTTCTTTAGCTCACGGGCTAAATCATCATCTCCTCTTCCGAAGTCGCTATCGAGTTATAGCGGGCATCCGGATCGGCTAGGTTTACTTGGTGTCCTTCCCGAATTGTGGCGTGCGGTCCAAAGTCTGAGTGTCACATATGTCCCGATAAATGTAGTGACTCTTCTTGGCGCTTCCATATCTGCCGCTAAGGTAGCGACACAGCCATTTTTATCGTAAAACTTCATCTTTAAGTGGGTGTTGACACGGCGCTTCAAGTTTCCCAAAGTCGGCCGGCCGATAATGCAATGATAGCATGACTTGATTGGCAATACTAAGAACGTCGTCCTGACCGTCCTGTAAGATGTACTCCCATTGGCATCGTCGCCGAAAGTGACCAACAACTCCAAGGTACCCAGCGGGTAAGTGATTGCTCGTTAAAACGATCGAGGGGTTGGGTCGTTACGAGGATGATTTCGCTCACGATCGATACTCAATTTGTCCACCAATTCTTGAACATGATATCTGCCGAGCTTCACGATCGACCGGTATTCTCGACCGGAGTTTCCCATGACGCTTGAGATATGACGGAGGAACATAAGCGTTAACCCGCCCATCGAGCAAATCCTCGTCACCAAGCGAAATCGGCGATCTGTTAGAGATTGGTCGTCTTTGAAGAAGACCGACCATTAGAATTTCGTTCCACTTTCTCTTGGTCGCGCTTCTTTGAATCAAGCGATCTAAAGGGTTCCCTCCGTGGATGACCATTACGACTGCTGCGACCTGGATCTGCTGCCGTCCTCCTCAGAAGTTTCTTTTCGCGCGGTGACCTCAATTGCTTGAGTGGTTACTTTTTCTTTTGAGCGACCATCTCGGCCTCGGTCTTTTCTTCCGATCGGTCGTTTCCTTCCTCCACGACATACTTGGTCAACTTTCCTTCACGAATGAGGTTTTCTATGTCATCTTTTAGGGCCATACATTCGTTAGTATCGTGGCCCTTGCTCTTATGGTAATTTTGCAATACTTCTTCGTAAACCGCGCCTTTCTTAAGAACGAGTGGGTCGGGGCGCTTGACATCGGCAAACTCGTTATTACGGCGATCCATATATATTTGTGCGATGGCGTATTCAGCTGGTGCGGTGCTCGAACTTTTTCGGCGAAAATCCGACCGACCTTCCTTGCGCCATACGGCTCTTTTTGCCGACCTACCATGCTCTTCCTTGGGTCGCACTGGCGCCACTGCCTAGGCCGCGGCGTCTCCTCGTAGCCCGTGTGGTCGTTGGCCCTTCTCAAAAATACCCCAAGATCCATGTAACGGTTGAGGATGAACTCCTCTGCAAATCGTGATCCGCTCGTATTCCCGCTTGAGAGATATTTTAGTTTGTCTTTGTCGGTCAAGTCGCGGATAGTCTGCGCCTGCGTGTTAGGCGATCAATATAATGCCTCGGTGATTCGTTCTCCCCACGAGCGGACCGTGTCAAGGTGTTCCTCATATTTGTACCGACAGCGGTTGGCGGTGTAATTGGCCAAAAAGGTTGCGACCAAACCTTCCAAGAGGTGATGGTGTGGGCGCAATGATTCCCCACCATTCGAGCGCTCTCCCATCGGCGGCGAGGAAAAAAGTCCGCACTTCATCGTCGGGCTTAGCTCTCTATAGCTGCGATAGTTGTTGAAATAACGGACGTGTTTATCAGGATCGCGCGACCGTCGAACTTATTCATGTTGGGTGGCTTTTCAAATCCACGGGGATGCGGTAACGTCGATTTCTCTTGAGAAGCGGCCCATGCCCGGTCGCCAACTCCCCGCTCCATAAGGTTGTAATGCGCGTAGTTCATTGTGGGTACTCGTAGCGCGCCCGTCATGTGGCCGCGTCAAGGGAGGGGCTGGAGCGATTGCCTCTCTCTCGCTCGAGCACATCTCTTTTCGGCCGGTGGGATGTGTCCCTGCCTTTGTAGTTGTCCAAATCACCATACGAATCCCACGGCCGGCTCCTCGACTTGCGTGAAGCAGGACGACTCGGCCGAGGAATACCTAGTAGGGGCGGTGCGATTCGGGTTGTAACTTCGAGTCTTCATAATCTTGGCCGTGTGACTGGAGCGGCGGCGCGCTGCGCCACGCCCTGCGAGTGGGAGACCTTCTAGTCCTAACCTGCTTGTATTTGGGATCGGTGTCTTTGGGCGGTAGCGGAAAGGTCGGTCATTAGATCGGGAGGAGTTGCATGCTTCTTTGGAAGGACGCATTTGTGCGGAGGGTCCTCTCCGATTCGCGACGTGGCGAGGAGGATGGATCCCCTTTCGTAGTGAGAAAGAAGTGCTTCCCGGTCGGCGATAATCGATTTTTGTTTTGCGAGAATCGTAGGAAAGCTTCGAGTCACGTCTGCGCGCACGCGGAGGCATCTATTCTGCATCGACCGGCTCGGTCGGCGATTCTTTGATTGAGCGGTGCGATATTCGCTCCAAGATTGGCCTCGCGGCCCCGCACGGAGGTTCTTGACGAGCGTTGTCTGCGATTCGTGAATGGTCGGTGGGGCGCCTCGGGGGTTTCTTTGAGGATTGCATTCCGTCCGGCGGTCGGCTCGATGAGGCTCGCGTGGCGTGCCTCTTTTGTTACATGGTGGAAGTGTTCGATTGCTCCCACCGTGGTCGCCAATGATCCGTCTCGATCTCAGGTATGATTTCGATGTAGTCTTGTAGCTCGGTCATTTGAGCGTCTTGGTGTCAAAGTCTCAGGTCGCTTTGGGTGGTACTGCGAGTACACTCACGCCCAAGTCAACAATCAATAGTGAATAGTGAATAGTAATAAATGACGTACCTAACTCCTTGAGATTCGTGCCATATTTATAGTAGTAGTTATTGGGCCATGCTGGACTGCATTGGGCCTTGAGCCCACTCTGGAACAATATATATATATATATATATATATATATATATAAACACGAGATAACTACACTGGTATATAAAAAATACGGGATAACACCACTGATATATAAAAAGACACTACACTAATATATAAAAAAACTCGAGATAAATGCATAGATTGTTTTTAAATGATACTTTTACATTTTTAGATTTTAATATTTTTCTTTTTTTTTAAAAAAAAACTCATTTTTTATCTACTTTAAGTTTGCATTTATTTTCACGAGATAATATTCAGACTTTTAAAATATTGTCTAAGTTGATTTACAAAAAGAACACGATAGCGCCCTGTGCGTATGCACGGGTATCCTACTAGTGATTGTACAATCCTGCTAGCATGTCCAAAATTTATCAGTGATTTCTGGCAGAGCATAGGGGTGGCCTTTCTGCCTGCTGCAAATAGAACACGCCTAATTTGAAGAAGTATATCTTCTCGGGAGGAAAGTTCTAGGATCACAGCTAGAACATATATATGCTACCTGAGACACTCCTTCACTAGTGACTAGCTGTAATATATAACCAGGTTAGTAACTTGTTATATATAGAATTGGAGAAGTGCTAACAAGTAACAACACTCTCTCTCCAACACTCTCTTAATGATTGGATGAAATTCATGTAGATCTCCCGAAGTTAGTGAGTCCTATTTCCAAAGTGGAGGAACCCACATGAATGTCAACTAATCATAAAGTGAGTGTTGAAGGAAGAGTGTTAAAGAGAGTGTGTTAGAACTTTTCATACAATTAGAGCTGGAAATGGAAATGAGTAGGCTGAGTCGAACTTGAGACAACTTGACTCGATAAAAAATTACTCAACTCGAGTTCGATATGAACCTTATTTTTGAACTCAACTCGAGTTTGATTCAAGTTTTTGAGTTGCTCATGAACCAAACAATCGAACTATCTCGAGTTCGACTCGTTTATTTAACAAACTCAATTTTCAGCTTGAGTTCAGCTCAATTGGTTTGTAAACCAAACTCAACAAGTTAATTATCGAGTCGAGTCTCAAACTATTTTTTAGTTGGTTTGATTCATTGTCAACTCTACAATTATAGATTATCATCTAGATTTTTGAAAGCAATCAAATGAATTTGAAGTCTTATTTCTTATTCTGAAGCCATCTTGGTTCTCTCAAATTAAAATGGAATTTTTTGTCATATAGCTTTTTTCTCTTACCTTTTCAGTTCTTAGCAGCAGTTCAAATCTTACTGATTTTTCGGTTTTCATGCCAGTGTTAACATAAGTTCATCAAAATCATTTTTTGAGGTAGGGACAAATGCAGCTTTAGTTTGCATTTTTATGCTTGCACACTCATTGAATCTAAGTTCAAGCAAGATGAAATGATTCCTACTTCCTGTTGCAAACTCTGAATTTGGGACAAGGAAACAGAGAAGTTGCATGCCTAATCTAATGGCCCTGTTGAGAAGCTTCCATTAACTTGGATACCTTCAGGCTTATTTAAATACACTTGAGGGAGATGAACCATTGGCTTTGAACCATGAAAATATGGGAAAGAAAAAGTCAATGCACTGGGCAGTAGTATTTATCTTTTGTGTAGTCCATTTCAGAATCTGTTGTCACATTATGTAGTTGAACTGACCTCATTGACTGGAGGAGATATTTGGTCACCAATATACTGATTCATATGGAGGAAGATTCAAAGATTACTGTTTACAAAAAATGTTTATTGTACAAAATAAATGTACATCGCATATAAAGAAAGAGAACATATTTTTGTGAATGCAATTGATTTTGAATTCGTACCACGTGTTTGTTGTATTTTATTTCCATGTTTTAGGAAATCTCATTTTTTAGGCTTAATTGCATTTTCAGTCCCTTTAGTATTCAACCAGTGCAATTTTAGTCTCTTGATTATTTTCTGAGCTAATTTAATTAAACCCATAGTTTTAAAACTAAACCAAATTAGTCTCTAGGTTGTTAAATATGGAGTTGTTTACATACTGATCTATCTTAAACAAGCAGATTTATCTTAAACAAACAGATTTATCTGTCCCTACTTACTTCACCAAGATCAAGATCCTCTGGGATGAAATTTCACATGAATATTTAAAAGGCTTAAATATGTTTTTACCCACCGCAAATATGGGGTGTTTTGCTTTTACCCCTGCAAATTATTATTTTTTTAAAAAAACCCCTTGCAAAATCAACTTTTTTTGTTTTAGTCTTTCTATTAGATGGACGTTAAAAAAACGTCTATGTGGCATTTTTAAATACGTTTTTACCCCTTGCAAATAGGGGGTGTTTTGCTTTTACCCTCTGCAAAAATTTTCATTATCCTCTCCCCCACCTCATGTTTCATTCATCTCTTCCACAAATTCCTCCATTATCCTCTCTCCCCCACCTCATCTCATCTCTATCGCTCACTTCTTATCACTATATTCTTCTCCATTCAAATCTTACTTCCACAATCAAATCCCTAATATTCAACAGAACAAAATGGTCCAAACTTCAAACTTCATTTCTCTCTCTCTCTCGTTCTTCACCACCATTATTTCTTCTCATTCCAAATCTCAAACTAGAACCCATATTCTCTTTCTCACAGAACCAACACACAGTTTAATTAAACCACACACATTTATTAAACCCATAAAACTTTGATTTTGAGATGAAGAACAATCGATAAACAACAATTTATAAAACTTGAAACAAACCCTAAAATCAAAATCGCAATAAAAGTTAATTACGTATTTGTCTTTCGTGATTTTCTTTGGATTTACGTGAGAGAAGAGAGAGACGAAGAAGATGAGAAGATGGGTTTTGGTTTGATATGGAAGCGTTGGTTTGTGTTGGAGATGAAAAAGTTGATATGAGGTTGGGTGGGTGCTGAGGAAGAAGAAGGGGATTTAGATTTTTTTTGCAAGGGGTAAAAGCAAAACACTACCTATTTGCAGGGGGTAAAAACGTATTTAAAAATGCCACATAGACGTTTTTTTAACGTCCATCTAACAGAATGACTAAAACCAAAAAAGTTGATTTTGCAAGGGGTTTTTTAAAAAAAATAATTTTGCAGGGGGTAAAAGCAAAACACCCCATATTTGCAGGGGGTAAAAACATATTTAAGCCTATTTAAAATTTTAAATTACCAGAAATACCAAAGTCATCTTGGTCATTGCATTCACACTAAGTGAAAGTCTAACTGAACCTTGAAGAAAGTTTCTATATCTATTCTAAAAGGAAGCAACTTCATCACTAAACATATCACACAAGATGATAACATCTCAAAAATGAATTTTCACAAAGTTAATGTGAAAATAATAATGATACAACTTAATAATAGAAGAAACCAGGAAGAGCTACCCACACAAAAATTCCTGGACTGATCTGTTCTTTCAACACATAGAGCTCTATAGACATTCACAGCCATATTCAATGATAGCCATAACACAGCAATCAATGAAAAAATACAACAGAGTAAAAACACAATGACACCCTTGTTTTCCAATGAGACCTGCTTCTCCCTGACCTTTTCAACCTCAGACCTGAATTATTAAGAACAGAAAATCAGATTCCAAAGAACTAAATAATTAATAGCATTAAAAGACATTCTTAACAAGATAATCTTATTTCCTATTTCTTAACAAGTTCTAGTAATTAAAAGGCATTCTTATTCTTATTATTATAAGAATAAAGAAACAACAAATCAGAGGGGCAAGGTTTAGAAACACTGAATAATATCAACTTTCCTCATTGTACTATTGTCTTACAGCATACAATTTTAATTCCATGACCAAGCTCTTTAAATTGATACTGTAATCTTATGAGTCTTGTCATAAAAATTTAATATGGTATAAAGTGTTCATGTTCATGAACCTGTTCTGATGATCATTGATAAGTATATTGAAGACATCATCCTGGATGAACATTAGTAAATACCACAAGTTCTGCCTATGAAACAGTTTCACTTTGTAATGGCTTTTGTTCGCTAAAACATGATTTTAACATCTAAAAGTAAATTGAAGGGACAAACAATGTCCAAAAATGTAAAGATAGCTAAAAGCAGTGTTATTAAAACCCTACCCCTCGGTCAGACCGGCCGGACCAGATTCCGGTGGGGTTACCGGCACGGCTTGCATGTTAAAACAGAACTGCACGCAAACCAGTTGAGCCGCCCGGCTCAATTAGAAATCCGGTGAACCAGTCGGTCCGACCGACCGGTAGGGTAGGGTTTTGGAAATTAAAGACTTGAAATTTAAAGACTTGTGTTAATTTTGTGGTGAGATTTTTTTTTCCAGATTTTTAAGTTATAAATTTATACATATCATATCTATTTTTAGTACTTTTTAAAAGTGTCCGGCTCATGCGGCCCGACCAAAGACCGGCTGACCCGACCAGAGAACCAGTGAACCAGTGCCTTGACCGGCACGATGACCGGTCCGGCTTTAATAACATTGGCTAAAAGCTAAAAATATCAAACAATATAATTCTAAATCAAAAGTTTTATTTGACAACGTAGAATACTGAGACTATGATCTAAAATTGTCTCTGTATCACAAAATTGTGATTTACTCAAATTATTTTAGCACTTGTATAAACTCGGGGTCTATTTTGTTTGAAAAATAATGTTTTCTGTTTTTATTTTCTGTTCCTATACAAATAGGAAAGAAAGTGAAACGAGCTGGCAGTTTTGAAAATAGAAAACACTTTCTGAAACTAAACAGGCCCTTAGTTGTAGTAAGTTCACTTGTTTCCAGTAAAAGTTCACTTGTGACAGTATGTGAAATGTGAATGAAGCTTCCATGTTTCCAGTAAAAGTTCACTTGTTTGTGTCAGAAATTTAAGCCATTGACACTAATTCACCAGTTATTGGGTCAATCTGACCAGTCTGGTCAGGTCAGGTCATGGAACTTTGATAGGAAGACCAAGACAGGGAGATGCACAGAAATTACTCTACTGTTTTAAATATTATCTCAACTAACACTAGCTCCTTAAGTTCATACAGTGAGAAATTTGTAAAAAAACATGTATTCTAAACACCCACCTCAAAATAGCATTGTCCTGGAGTAGATGATCCAACTGCACAGAAATTTGAGACTTCCAAGAATTGAGATCACTAGCATCCTTTGCCTACATGGGCATCAAATCATTTCCAAAATGAATATGAAGTAAAACAGTAATGAATATTATTTAAGCATATACAAATAATTCCAACAATATCAAGGATAGAATTTAACATACAATTTTATCCTGCTGGTCAACAAGATTCGCAATGTCTTCTTTGATTTTCTGTAGAAGTGTATGTTTTTCTCCTATGTCTTTGCTGTACTCTTTGAAAATATTGACGTATCTTGAATTTAAATCTTCCATATACTGCTCCATAACAAACAAATTTAAGTCTAGAGAACGAACTTTCTGCATAAGAATCTTTAGAACAGTATCCCCAGGCATCCTGCCGACTTGTTGACGGATTTCTTCAACTGGATCAGGAACATTACTGTTTTCCGTCTCATGATTTGCCGAAGAGGTATCTGAAGCAGGGTCAGAATTGCTCCCTCCAAGAGCATTTTGATGAACATGTTCACTCTCAGCAGGATCTGGATGGGGTGATAGTGATACTGTCCTCTTATCATCATTACCTTCTCCAGATGCAAGCAAATTATCTTGAGTATTTATTAAATCCTCCAGCATCCTTTCAACGGCATCCACGCCATAAACTTCAACAACGCTTAACGTGCAATAAAACTCAGAACCATAGTGACTTCGAAGATTCAACTTTAGGTATCTCACCCATTTTGGCTCCTTAAGAACAAACCTTTGAGCATGCCTCACATTTGAGGCAGTAAAATTCCCAATGAAAACCCAAACATCTGTTGGAAAGCTCAGACTACCATGAATTTCAAAATCTTTTAAATTGGAAGAGTGATGCTCTAAATTAGCTATCTCTATTGTATCTACTAAGGTTTCTTCTGAAAGTTCTATAATGACATATTTCTCTTCAGAAGAACAAGGATTTCGAAGATACTTATCTTTGTCCGTGCTTAAGATATTAGACGCACCTTTAGCTTCTTTGTTAGAACCTAAAACTTTCGCTCCCTTTGAAGCCGAAGCATAATTGTACTCTTGCCCACTAGGCTCCAATCTATGTATTACACTTCCAGATTGACCAGTACCAGACTTAACTTTAGAACTAATTGCCCTTCTCTTGAATTCATCAAGACCATGAGGCACAGCCCAAGGTATTTGATCAGATTTTTGCACATCATTCTCAAGTTTGATAGCAGATTCACCACCCACAACATCATGTTCATCTCTATTAAGAGAATCGGTTTTTTCTTTACCAGGTACCACAAAATCACCTATTTCTCCACCAGGGACTGACTCGCGAACCAAACCATTAGTCACAGGCACAACACCTCCATCTTTAGAATATAAAGCCTCAGAAGCAATGCAAGCATCACTTTCTTTGACAAAATATTTATCAGCAGTATCAAAGCTTTCACATAATCCTTGCTCAATCCAATTTGATAATCCAACTGAAAGCTCTTCGGATCCATCTACATCCAAATATAATAAACTAACTAATAAGAATATGATGACATGTTTGGATTCACTTTTAACAGAGCCAAAAGTTAATCTGAAGACGTAAAATTGTTTTTAACGTTTCCACGTGTTTTCGAGTAAAACCTCCATAATTGATTCTAATTTGAAACTAGTATTTGTAGTTCTTGTTTTTAAAAGTGATTTTTACTCTAAAAATTATTGTTCAACTCAATTTTACTGGAACACTTTCTTACAAACATAAATCACTCCATCTTCAACTTGCTTTCATTTACAATCACTTCTAAGAAAATAGTTAATTCAAAATCAATTTTCGTCACCGCAGAACCAAACACACAAGGAGTTCTTATAATTATAAAGAAGCAAATCATCATCAAAATCCATTAGAATGACTATAATTTATAACATATATAATGGATATACACAATACATTAGAATGATTATGAATTATGAATGACATACAAGCATGGATTTTTCTTCTTTTTTTTTCTCTAAAAAAAGCAGTTAATGATATTTAGAGAAGACAAAACATAAGAAAAGAGTGTTGTACCTGTATGGCTGATCCATAAGCTAAAGAGGATGAGTAGGCCCCACAAAGAGAAAATCAAAGTAAAAGAAACTTCATAGAGATGATAATTTGAAGAGGAAGTTGTTGTTGTTGTGGGTTTATGTAGAAGAGAAGCTCTTCTTTCCAGAAGAGCTTTACGTGATCTCTGCATTGCACATCACAGATTTTCTCTCATTCCAAAATCGATTTCAATTCTCAAAACAACACATCAAAAAAAAATTGGATGATGAATGGATCGATCGTTTGAACTAGTGAAGAATTTGGCGTTGACGATTTGGATCTGTGTTGTAGCTTTGTATAGCAATTGCAGAACGGAAAAAAACAAAACGATACAATTATTAATTTTTTGATTAAAAAACGATACAATTATTATATCGGAACAAAGCGCGTAGTGCTTGTTGCCCAATGGTGTGCTCGGTTCAAATTAGTAGAAGGGAAGAAAAGAAGAAAACTTATTAGGTTAAATATGTTTCTTTTGGGTTAAGTATATTTTTTATCTTTTTATTGTTACTATGTTTTTAATGCGGAGTTTCCACCGGCTTTGCCGATAACTAATCTGTGGAGAAGCTGGTTGTGTACGAGTACAGAAACTTTCTGCAGGCGTTTGTTCTCCTCCCGCGAGTTTTTCATGCACATTGAAGATTCGAAGCGGCGGGGTGGGATCAGTCCGATTCCACTTGGATCAACCCTTGTTGGTAAGTATATTTTTTATCTTTAAAAATTTACAAATTTTATTTTTTCTTAAGGCAAAGCCAAAAAAAAGGACAAAAGGAAAACAAAGAACTAAGGAGCATCTTGAAGCAACAAATCTTTCAACCCACTAGGTGGTTCAAACTAGTTAGTTACTCCTAAAGTAGCAGCATGCCCGAGCTACAACCAGCAGGACAATTTCCTTCTCTGAGCACATGGCGGATATAAAAAATAAAAGGCATCCATCAAAGCAGTGATACACAACAGAAGAGACGCGTATGCATGAAAACAATGTTGGTTACGATGTTGGAGTAGACAAGTAACTTCTTCACAATCCATCTAAAAAATAACGTTAGCGATATTGTTATTTACGAACAAGACTAGTCTACGGTAAATGCCAAATAGCTCATCAAACAAGGGGTCTCCCTTACCATCATTAGAGGAGAAACCTGCAAACCACTTCCCATTACTATCTCTCAGGACACCACCAACATCAATATCGCCAACATCATTGAAACTGCCATCTATATTAAGCTATGTGACACCTATCGATGGGGGTTCACATTTCACATCTGATCTCATAATATGATGCTCAATTGATTGTAACACAGGAACAATCATATCATCCTTCATATCATTGATGAATCTCACCACATCACTAGCTCTCCATTGGCCATCTCCAAGCACATGCTCATTATGGAACCTCCAAATCCACCACAGTGAGATGGAAAAAAGAGGGCACGAGCTCTTCGTAGTGAAACCCTCAAACCAATAATGCATATTGTTGGAATTAAAGAGTCATGGCTTATCGATCATAGTCAAGTGCTGACAAACCTCTCTCGAGCCACGACAGTCACAGAGACAATGTATGATGTCTTCTTCACTAGAACCACATTTGTTACAGGTTAGAGAGCTTGCTAAATTACAATGATGCCTCCATTGGTTAGTGGGTAGAGCATTTTGGGGGAAAATTCAAATAAAACGTTGGACTTTAGCAGGCACCTGTAGCTTCCGCACCCAATTCCAATTCTCATTCACATTCACATTCAAAACTCTATTCTTCGCAAGGAACCTCTGTAGGAATTAGAGCAAGAATACACGCTTGTTGTAGAAGCTTTCTAAACCCATGTGTCAGGGAGTTTATTATTGAAAACCGTAGGAGGGGGTGTTGATTAACGTGAAGCTTGAGCACATTTGAGACCATAAATGCTCATCAAATTCCAATTCCAAGAACCAACTATACCGACATCCTTCAATTTTAATTGGGTGTCTGAAATGTTGACAAAATCAACCAAGTGGCATAGCTCTCCCATTTCGTTTCAATTAGAAAACCAAAAGGAATGAGAGTCATCACCTATTCGAAATTGGAAGCCTTGCTTAAGAGCCTTCAACTCCTTTGATATGCTTCTCCAAACCAGGGAATTATTCCCACTAGCTTTCATTTTAAGGATACTGACATACTTAATATGCTTATGCTGAAGTGCTTTAACCCACAATCTTCCCATGCAATAATTGCCAAATAAGTTTACTTAGGAGAGCAAGGTTGGAAAGTATTGCTTCCCTAATAGCCAAACCTCCAAATTTCTTTGTAGAAGTTACTGTAGACCATTTAACCATATTCCACTTTCTTTTAGCTCCATTGCCACCCTAGATAAAGCTTTTAGAAATCCTATCAATGCAATCGCAAATACTCTGTGGAAGGTAGTGAATTTGCATTGGGTAGATAGCCATTAAAGTTGTCACTGACTTTGCAAGACACATTTGTCCCGCCTTGTTGAGCAAGTTACCTTTCCAAGCTGATAGCTGAGTACGCATCTTCTCAAGAATGTGACTATATGTGTCCTTGTTGACTCGTCCTTGCACTAGAGGAAACCCCAAGTAGAGACCCAGATTAGCCATAAAGAGAAAAGCGGAGACATCCTTGATACTTTTATTGGTTGCCTCACTTGCCCTTTTAGATCTTATAGCCTTGTACTTTGTCGATCACGTTAACTTTCATACCAGAGGTCATACAAAAGTCATCTAAAGTTTCAATAACCATTTCATCTTAGTTCGGAGTGGCTTCACAAAAGAGAAGGATATCATCAGCGAGCAAAAGATGGGTAAGACCAGATCAACCTTTAGATATGTGAATAAGCCACCACATGTCACTATTGACCTTACTTTGGATGCTCAAAGCTGACTTCTCCATGCACAAGACAAATAAATAAGGAGAGAGGGGATCCCCTTGAAGAATACCTCGAGTTGGCTTGAATTTCTCTGTTTTAGCACCATTCCAAAGAATGGACAAATTCAATGCTCTAACCCAACACGTGATAAGTGAGATGGTGATCATAGGGAAGCCAAAATCCTGCAAAGTTAGCTCCAAAAAATTCCAATTTATCTTATCATAAGCTTTGTCAAGATCAATCTTAAAAGCCAAAGTACTTTTTTGTGACCGAGATGTATATTCATGTGATGAACTATCTCCTTGGCTAAGATAGTGTTGTTTGCAACTTTAGGGTGAAAACTTTCACTCATTTTTAGTACTCATATTTTTCATTGTCAAACTTTTAGTCCTTCATGACTTTTAATAACACTTTTTTGGATATTTTTCTCACGACCCAAATCCACTAGCCGTCACCGACGCACATACATGGATCCCTAGCCTGGAAAGCCTAATAAAACTCGTAACTAACAAAACATAATTAAAAGAAAATGACATTACTTTCATAAATCTATCGAAATTTTGACAGAGCTTCCTCTGTGTTTCTAACATTTCCAAAATACCAGACAATCAGTTTCTAACAATAAATCATCTGCCAAGTTTCCAAAATAATATACTACATCTCTAATGAGTTTAAAAACAATATACATTCCCAAAAGAAAAGTCTTACTAGACTTTCCTATAGCTGCAGATTATAACAAAATGTAAAGGATCAGAAATGTAGAGCCGCCAATCTAGGAGGCCTACCAAAAGATGAACACATCCACTTTAAGCTTGCAAGCATCTTTTACTCAACTGCTTGGGAGTCCGAAAAAACAAAAATAAGATAAAGAAAGGGTAAGTCACAAAGAATTAGTGAGGGGACAAAAATCACCATCAACCGAAAGGGCACACAAGGCATGATTGCTTTAACAAAACTTCATAGAACTATGCTTAGGTCATAATTGTAGTAATCTCGAGAATATATAGAAAATCAAAATATTGATCTAAATAAAGCACATGTGAGAGAATCAAGAGACGGATCCATTTCGTTGATAGCTCTCTCCACCTATGGTGGCCTCCCCTTAGGGGAGACTTCATCTAACAAATAACCCTTTCCTATTTCAACTACATTTGATCATAGTACGGGGGTAGCTATATCATGTGAAGAATCAAGAGACAGTTTCATCGCATTGATCCCTCTCCACCTAAGGGTGGCCTCCCCTTAGGAGAGGCTTCATCAAACGGACAACCCTTTCCTTTTTCAACTCTGTCGAATAACAACTACGGGGGTAGCTACATCTCGTTGATAGCCCTTTACCCTAAGGGTGACCTCTTCTTAGGGGCATCTCCATGTAACAGATAGCCCTCTCTACCTAATTAAGGTCATATAATTAGGTGCACCTAGACCGCCACATCCGCTAAACGATTACATCTCACAATCATTTTAGGTCATTTGCGTATGCTAACAATTAAAAAAAAATCAAGTTAAATAGCGACATCAATAATCAAGCTAAAATAGTTCACCAAATGGCGTGTTTCCCATTTATGAATAACTAATAACTTTAAAATATCAAAATGAATAAAATATCAACATTTAAAATAATTAAAAAATGTGACGATGATCGTCATCCACTCACAGTTATGAAGAGTCAGTGATTTAACTCTTCAACACCTCCCGGAGAAGCCAGTTGAACAATGACAAGCAAATCTCAAAAAAATCTTAGAGAGTGACCTTCAAGTTGTGGGTGTCTTCTCCTCTTTAAGAGTACAAACCCTAACTCCTAAATCTACCCAAGAACACTCAAATTGGGAAAGCTTTTCTAAAGAAATGGAATGTTTCTTCAAGATTTCACTTTTATGAGTGAGATTTGGTGCATTGGAATGGAAAAATGAGAAGAAGAATGAGGAGGAGGAGGAGAATGGAAGTGGAGATGAGAAGGATCGAGAGACAAAGAGAGTATGAAAAGTTCTGGGGGGTTCTGCTTCCTTTTAAAAAGGTGTGGTGTTGTTATTTTTTTTCCTCTTAATTGAAACAATGTGTTTCACTTTTATAGCACTTCTATATTCTAAGTACTATTAAAATTCATAAGAGATTAAAACCAATAATAGAAGAAACTATAGAGATTGATAGTGAGCGAAAATTTTTTAAGGACTAAAAATAAACTTTGCAAATTTCATAGAGGCCACAAAAATTATTTAACCACTTTATTTAACAATAATTAAATTTGTTTTTAATCTCTACAAAACACAAAAAAAAAAATTGAATCATCTTATTTAGTAGATACCTAGATGTTAAATGTAACACCCTAATATTTCTAAACACTAGAAATATCAAAGTGTACCTAATGGCATACATCAGAGTATAAAAATTCCTGTTTCAGATATTGAACCAAACTAAACTTGTTGATTCCAAAACAAGAGTCAACCACATAAGTACTTATCGACTAATCCATAACTCAAGTACTTAAGACATAACCTGTCTAACTGTTCAATATATCCAAAAACAAAGGAAATACGGAAGCGGTTTACACAACTTTGCAACAAAGCAAGTTACATAATCCAAACAGAAATAACAAGGGAAACTAATATATATGGATAAAGACACTAAGTCTTCACAGCTCCATAAACACGCCACCTACTAGGGCCGCTTAACCTCCTGCTTTCCCTGTTTATCTGTAAAAACAACAATAATGATAGGGTGAGATAACATATCTCAGTGAGTCTTACCGTGACCTCTTACCTATCACTCGGTTCATTTATAAAACATTTTCCTTTCAAAAAGATTATTTCTGACGCACCAAATCCCTCGCCGAGTTGGTCAATAGCGTTGGAAGTTTCCTCTCAACCTAAGTACGCCTTGACGCACCCAATTCCTTGCCGAATTGGTCAGTAGCATTGAGAGTTTCTTTCCAACCTAAAACGCCTTGATTATTAATAAGTCGATATTAATTACAATACACAATCAATCACTAGCAATAGTCCAATTCTTGATGACTATGTACAATATAAATTACTTATCTATAGTTCATAACCCAATTCTTGATGGCTATTCACTATCCTCTTAAATAATCTAGTACAACACCTTAAACCATTTTTATTTTCTTCGGTTTGCGGTGAACCCAATCCACTCATAGTGAACATCCTCTTGGGTTGTCACCCATAATCGATATAATTTATATATCATACCCGCATTGGGCCGTCTCCTATACACAATATAATTAATATATCATACATGCATTGGGTCGTCTCCTATACTCGATATAATTTATACATCGGAACATAATTCATTCTATGTCAAGTTATAATAACATAGTATCATAGGTATGAACTCATGAAATCAGTCCAGTCAACATTTAAGTAATAAAACATTTGATTCCCACGCGTATTCTAAGTTTTACGGTTTTTCGGAAGATTTATAACTTTAACCATTTAATTCAAAACAACTTTGAACATGCATCATCAAAACAATGCCAATGTCAACCCATAATTATCACAAATGGGTTGGGAAGAGGATTAGAGGAAATTTGGAGTCGAAAGGAGCGTCGAAACGAAGAATTGGGACTCGGAAATAAACTTCGCACGTTTTCGTTTCGTTCTCCGTTCGTATCCAAACCGTGTTCCAATCCAATTCTAACCTACATACAGAATATATAATACCCAATTACAGTCCAAACAACATCAATCACAAGCAATTACATCAAGTAATTCATTTCGAGAATCGTAATGACACAAACCGACATTTTAACACACAACATGAGTGCAGAGTTTCCTACAGCAGTGCACCTACTTCGGCGAATTACTTAAAATAGCAAACGACGTCGGATTTCAACAAATGAACACTCTTTAGAAAGCTAGGGATGTATAATTTTTGACCATGTCTTTAGATTTTCAAATCAATGAGCCAAGTAGTACAGTTTTTAGAAACAATCTGAATGGTTCCCAGACGGGACAGTTTCTGTCCTTCTACTCCCTCTCAAATGACCTAAACTTGACCAAATGGCACGAAACTTGAGCCCTAACAGAAGCAAATGGAGCTTCGTTTCTAATGGTACAAGAATCGATCAAAACGGAGTTCAATTGAGAGCACAAAACCTAAAACACTGAACCTATACCCAGTTTAACTCCAGAAATTTGACCTAACTTTGGAGATTCATAACACGAGCTACACAACTCCAAATTGAACCAAACCAGTGCCAAAACGACCGGCATTAAGTCTAATTTCTAACAAAATCAGACACATAATTTTTGGACTAACAGAACATTCCCAGTTTCAAAAAAATCGAACCTATGTCCAGATATTCTAAATCAGTGAGTTCATGACCAATTTGCGGTTTTTGCGACTCAAAATTTACGAAACGAATGCAATTCCAACGATAACAGAAATCATACAGTCAACACAATATAATATAAAAACCCTAAGCAAGTAAAACTCACCTAACGTGATGAAAATCACGTAATCAACCGTGACTTCACGAACTCAACCGATCCGAAACATCACGAACTCGCTCCTGGCTCCACCAATCGCTTCAAAACCGAAAGTGCAGCTACCCAAAAGAGAAACAAGCTCTCCACTCCCTTCTAACCAACTGAATGCATTTGAAATAAACCCTTGAAGTTTCTTTTCAAATCAAAAATGAACCAAGTTGTGAAAATTGAACTCTCAAGCTCCACTTTCTCTCTCTCAAATTCGAAATAGATGGGTAGTGGCAGGAGATGATTGAGATTGACCCATTGAGCAAAAGTGGTACCAAATGAAAAAGGAAGAGAAATGAGGAAGATTGATAATAAGGACTCCAACTTGCAAGAAGATTTGAGCTTGATCTCCTCCTCTTCTTCTTTCACTCACTCTCTCGACTTCTCTCTTTTCTCTCTCTAACTTTCCCTTTCTTAATTTTTGTGATTTGTGAAATAGAGATGGATTGTGTTGTGGTTTTGTTTTAAGGGCTGAATTACTAATGGGTAGTAAATGACCAAACTACCCTTGGTTGCTAACTTTCACTAAAATCCATTTCTAGTCAATCAAACACACATTAATTCATACCATTCACATAACTTATGCAAATAAATCCTATAACTTGGCAATTACATTGCTTCCGCGATACAAAATTGTATCTGAGACATGACTTATTATTTACTCGAATAACAAATCACTCGCTAATTTCGTAAATCGAAATTAACGAAACTAGGGATGTTACATTAAAAATGTTTTTTTTAATTAACAATAGTTAAATTCTTATTTAGTCTCTACGAAATAAGAATTTAAACATATTATTTTGCTTATAATAGAGATCGGCGGGGCTAATCTTTTATATTTTTGGTCCTAATCATTCAATTTTTGATCTCTTTTATATACTGACTAATAAGGACTTTTCTATGACTACCGTATTTTCAATATCTTCCAACTTGTTGTGCCAATTTCACATCCACTTCCAGATGCAGGGTACCTGATCGCAAACAGATACCAAACCGTTCTTGCATGTTGGTCTGTTAGTGGGTCTTACACAAATTTCCCCTTTCAATGTGAACCATCCATGTGTGCATGTTTTCTCAACATCTGCTATGTATATTATTTGGGTCACTTTGTACAGATATGTGTAACACAAGTTTTAATTCATTTTATTATTGTTGAGGGTTAGTTAGTTAACATTATTTTTATGTTGCCTTTGTAGGTTTTTTTGAAGGATGGCAATTCACAACCTTCGACCGATAAGATATGTCGTGCTCTTAGGCTGGACATAGCCTGTGATTGGGAGAAGCCATATGTTGGTCGCATGCAACAATGGAAGTTGTTGGCTACTAAGACAAATCGACTGATTTTGTAGACTTAACTGACATTAAAGAGGATTGATTATATTTTCCACGTTGTTAATGTAATATTTACTATGTGCTTATCGTTACTTAAATATTTTTCCATATTGTTTGGTATTATATAATAAATATTTTGCACATCATTATTGTTATAGTACGTTGGTACCAAACGTATGCAGATAATCAAACCACACACTTGGTACCTATGTACCAGACGGGTTAAAAACTTTAGTACCATATATACCGTATAATTGTATACTTTGTTTCAAAGTATCGAACCAATTCGGTACTAAGGTACCAGACAGAATAAAATGTAGAGTGGGTGGGATTAGGACTGTGGAAGGGTTTAGGGTATTTTTAGGATTTTGAACAGTAAGGAGGGTTTGGAGAGCAGTGGGGAGATTTTGATAAAAAAAGGTCATGCTTTTATCACTTAGTTCCCAATCTCTCAATAGGAGTAGTGAGCGACTCCACAAAGGTTTGAACCCAATTTTCTCATGTTCTCCTTGTGGAGATGAGTTACTTCCACTCAACCAACACCAACTCGGTACGTACTTCAATACGAGTTAGGTTTAAATATATGTTACCCCCTGCAAATGTTGTCATTATCGATTTGCCCCCTGCAAAAAAAAACTTGCAGAATATAAAATTATCCAGTTACCCCCTCTTTTAAGGGGGGTAAATTGATAATTTTATATTTTTGCAGGGGAGTAACTGGATATTGTGGTATTTTGCAAGGTGTTTTTTAAACTTTTTTTTTGTAGGGGGTAAATAGATAATGACAACATTTGCAGGGGTAACATATATTTAATCCTACAATTTAATGCACCTCTTTCTCTTGTTTTTCGGCGCTTGTTCATTTTTCAATTTGGTAATACATATGTTCCCATTTAAGTGTTGTTTATGGGTTTCTTATACTAATCAAAGAAATCGATTAAGTTTATCATATTTAATGAAATTTATTAGTCTTTCTCCGTGATACCGTCGACTATTCATTACTCCATTACAAATATTTCTATCTCGACAAAAAAAAATAGTTAAGAGTAGAATACAAAAATAGTTAATATAAGCAAATTTTCTAAAATAGCAATAGGGGTCTTATACTCAAGTCACACATTACTTAAGAATCAAGGTCACATGTAGTGTATAGTAACCCACATCCTTAACCAATTGAGGCGCCTTTTAACTAAGGATAAAATAGTGAAGCGGCACATTCTGTGAGCCAAAGGGGACAATACTTCAAAAAATGATGTCGGGACTTGAGGTTAGAACATTGGTGCGCTAGGTAAAAGGCTCACGGGTCCTTTAGCCCTCTACCCCTTTGGCCTTGACTCAGGCTACTATTCCTGTACATCAAAAAGTCTCACATTGCTTGGGATTCAAAGCCAAAGGGTAGTTTATAACTTCCCTATATTTAACCCATTGAGATGGCTTTTAACTAAGGACAAAACCGTAAAGACTCGCATCACATGTCAACTAAAGCAAATAATACCTCGAAAAACAATGTCATAACTTAAAGTCAAGCAAATAGTAATATGCTCCACATTCAAAAACTGTCAACTAAAAGAGGGGGTGCATATGGTAAGAATATAATAACAAGAGTGAGTAGGGAAGGAAGCCAGCTAATAATGGAAACACCCGAGCCAGAAAATCAACCCATTACTCTCACTTCTTCCCTGTCTCTTCCCAGATCTTGTAAAAAGACTGATTCCCATAAAATAGAAAACCTTATTGAGTATTCACATGTTCCGGATGATATGCTCAAATAGCTGAAACAGTTCCACCCCTCCTAAGTCCTTATTATATTTTCAAAAGTCAAAAATCAATTACCAGATCCATCAGAAACTTGATCTCTACCAATCGCCCTCTCATAAAAGAATATGTTCAGTCATCTCGACTTGATCAATGCAGTCTTAGAGCAACAAATCAGAAACAATATGTTGATTTAGAGATTCCTCAAAATCTCATAAATCATTGGAAATCTGAAGGATATACAGCTTTGCATTTTGGAGCAGTCAGATTAATCCTCTCTCTTCATGGAAGGAAAAATATGCCTGTTTTTTGCAAAATAGCTCTCTTAGATTTGAGCTATCTTCACTATGAAAATGTTGTTATTGGAATAGTTCTAACCACACTCCATGCTGGTAGTGTTGTCCTCACCATTTTCCCAAACTACATTGTCAGTCTTAATGACAGTACCCTGTCTAAAAGATTGAAAGTCCAAGTTCAAATTACTGGATCTGATCAAGTTCCAGAAGCCTTATCTGCAAGCCTTCATCACCAAATAATCTATCGTCTTCAAAATCACTCGATAGATCTTTCCTCTAATTTACTATTGGTTGTTTCCAACAGAGAAGAAGAAGTACCTTCCATAGTTCAAATCCCAAGGAAAATCTCAAGAGAAGAATTGACTCAACTTATTCCTCTTGAATGGATAACAAACTATGAGAAGTTTCATTTTGATAGAAGACCAATACAATCCCAAGAGGCTACCTTCAGGAGATCTACTGATAGAGCAGTCAAAACAATTTTTAAAAAACCAGAGGAAAGACCAGTACTTGAAGAAGATTGGTGTCCTATTTATGTTGTTACAACTGAAGGAAAGCCTATCTATACTGATAAAATAGATGGCCATTTTATTTGGGATGTAAACCTAAATATGTGTGATCCAGATTGTAACTGTTGGATCAATGATGATGACGATGATGAATATAATGATAGAAAGGCTATTTTTCGAAAAAAGAAAAAGAAGAGGACGTGCAAGCCATCTTCTCCACCAAGAAGAAAACTGACCCTGATAATGGTCCCTAGGAATTCATGAGAAAAAGAAACCTCTTCCAATTTATGAGCAAGCTCTTGAATTCCTCAGAAAAGAAAACCTTTTACCACCAAATGATCCTACTCTTGTTACATGGTCCCCATCTGATCATTCTAGACCCTTGAGTCCTACACCAATCACTGAGCCAATTCCTTGTTTTGTGTTCTCAGCTTCACCTTCAAACTATGACCAACATTTTCCTACTCTTGAAAGGAAAACAGATCCCATCACAAACAGATCATCTAAACCTTTCATACAGCCAAATGAAGTCCAGCCTGATGGAAAGCTTAAACCATTAACTCAAGCTGAAGAAGTTCTCAACTGGCAATCAGAAAATATGGTGGCTCAAAATGACATGCTTCAAAATCTTGACAAAAAGGTAGACAAGATTGCAGAAAAGCTGGATGAAACAGATGAGAACCTCAAAGTTTTATCCCAAAAGATGCAAAGACATTATAGAAACCTAAAATCACAAGTCTCTCAGTTAGACCATGATTTAAAGAAGATGTTAGAAGATAGAACTTTTGGTAAAGATTTTGACCACAAAGAAAGGGAGATCAGAAGGCTACAAGGCTACAAGATTCATTTTATGATGATTTTTTAAAAGCTTCCAAAGAAATAAAACCAAAACCACCTGAAGATCTCTTCTTTAATCCTCCATCTTTTCCTACTTATTTTGCCCAACCAGAAAAACCATCTCCATTTTACCCGTCTTATGCCTCATCACCACCAGATTACGCCAAATACATACCTTCAACATATAAACCTAAATCTACCAGAACTACTACTTCCACCTCCAGATCCAAAGGAAAAACTACCCAATTAAGTGTGTCATCATCGGACTCCCAAGATGTTCCTGAAACACCTCCAAAACTCCAAAAGGAAGAAATACTAGATAGAGGATTCCAAGCCATGACCATCACAGAAAATTATCAGTCTTCTCAGGACACTTCAATAGAATCTTCAAAGGAAACTGATGAAAGTTCCTCAAGTTCATCTTCTTTAAATCAAGAATATCTTTCCCAAAACACATCCATCATGGAGACTTCAACTTTCGAATATTCTTCATCAGAGTCAGAAGCGGAGAGAAATTACATGAATGTCTCTAGACTCTTTATGGTGAATATAAAAGAAGGAGGAGGTTCATTTTATGAAGATTCATTTGAAAATTAGGAGACTCAAGCCATTGGAGCGCCTAAAATAACCAGTGGTCCTTGGTTCACTCTTGATGATGTACCACCTAGCGGCTGGAGGAAAAGACTTGTTGAATTTGGTGCATGGCTCGATACTCAGATGATGAAGACCAGCTCAGACAATTACAAAATTATTGAAGAATTTTGTTGCAGAATGACAGGCACGCTAAAGGAATGGTATCATAATCTTGGTGCATTCAAGCAAGATGAATTGCACAGACTAGAAAATGCTGCTTCTGTCCTAGGAGTTCTTCACAATGAATTTATTGGTGATATGGAAATATTTGATAGAAAGAGCAGACAATAATTCTTTGAAATGAAATGTTGTTCTCTTAAGATCAGAGATCTAGAGAAGCATTATCAAAGAATATCTCAGAGGTTCTATGTTCTCAATGGGTTCAATGACCCTAGTCTCAAAAATATCTATGTCTCCTCCTTACCTCAAGAGCTTCAGCCGGAAATTCACAAGATGGCAGCAACTGCTCAGAAAGATATAAAAATCATGAGTCTTGGCCAGATTCATCAAATAACATTAGAAGCATTGGAGAAACTGTGTTGATTGCATCAACATTTTTCAGAGATTGTAGAACAAAAATCCAAATTTACCAAGGCATGCAAAAAGCCTTACTTGGAGATCAAATGTAAAGACAAAAAGTGCAATTGTACTACAAAAAAGAAAAATCATCGGCAAAAGTTCACCAAACCTTCCAGATTCTATAAAAAAGGGAAGACAAAGAAAGCTATGAAGATTTTAAGAAGAAACGATTCAGAGGAAAAAGAAAGAACCAGAAGTGCTTTGTCTATGGAGAGAAAGGACATTTTTCCAAGAACTGCCATAATAAGACCCACAAAGCCACAAAGTTGATCAACTCTCTTCAACCCTTGGAAGGAGATTTAGAATCCTTGTATTCTGAACAAAGTTCCGTTGATGAAGAAACAATTTTTGCCTTGCAAGACTCTTCTTCTGATGAAGAATCACTTACTGAGTCAGGAGATGATGGATATTTTCCTATCTATTCGTTCAAGGAAATAGGAAGTACTCTGCCTACTCCTCCTCTCCCTTGTGTAGAAATCCATGTTCTTGCCTCAAAATTTTCCCATCCAAAAAAGTTCATAGCCTACATGGATACTGGAGCCCAAATAACGATGATGAATCGAAGCATTCTCCCTCCAGAAGCATGGGTGAAACATGCTGCATACTTTGTAGCAGTAGATGGAAAGGTCTTCAGGACTTATCTGATAACTAAAGACAAGATAGGAATCAGATTTTTCCCCGATTGCATAGTTTGGACTAAGGTCATTGGAAGCAGCCTTCCAAATAAAGACATTGTTGTGGGAATGGATGTTTATTCAGCAGCAAATAGGCTTCAAATTCTTCCTACATGAATCAAATTCAAAAGAGAATTTAAGCCCTACTCTGGAATATTGAAATTATATTCTCTTTCAGAAGTTCCTGTCGGATATGAAAAACTAAAATCAGATTTACTCAAACTTTGTGCAGATAGTCATGAAAAATTCTCTCATCCAAACCCTCTGTGAAAAAATGAAGACTTTTTTGTCCAACTCCTTTCAAGCTTAATGAAGATATCAACCCAACTAAGGCTACTCATCCAGGAATGAGTCCATCAGACTTAGCCTTAGCCAGAGAAGAATGTAACCAGTTACTTAAACAGAGCCTGATAGAACCCACCAAATCTGAATGGGCATGTCAAGCTTTTTATGTGGAGAAAAGATCTAAAAAAATAAGAGGGAAAAAGAGGTTAGTGATTGATTACAAACCTCTTAATCATTTTCTTAAAGATGATAAATTTCCTATCCCAAAGGCTTCCTCATTAAACGTCTTCATCAAATATGCCCAGATTTATTCTAAGTTTGATATGAAGTAAGGATTTTGGCAATTAGGAGTCGATCCCAAAGATCGTTACAAGACAACTTTCTGTATTCCTAACGCCCAGTACCAGTGGACAGTTTTTGCCATTTGGGCTTAAGGTAGCTCCATCATTATTTCAGAAGGCCATGACCAGAATTTTTGAACCCATTCTCAATAGTATCCTCATTTACATTGATGATGTGTTACTATTTACAAAAGATGAAAAGTCTCACAAACAGTTATTGGGTCAGTTCTCCCAACTAGCTCAAAAACACGGTATGATGCTCTCTGAAAAGAAAAGCCAAATAGCGAGATCAGAATTTCTTGGGAATGCATTTCTCTGAAGGAAAATATCAACCTCAACCTCATATTGCATAAGAACTGCTGAATTTTCCTGATGAGAATCTCACTGTCAAACAGATCCAGCAATTTCTTGGTATTGTCAATTATATCAGGGATTTTATTCCAAAGCTTGCTAAATATACAAGTCCATTGTCACAGTTACTCAGGAAGAATCCTCCACCATGGGGAACAAAGCAGACTGAAGCAGTCAAGACTTTAAAAAAGATTGCACAAACTCCACCTTCCTTAAAAATTCCCGGGGAAGGAAAGAGAAATCTATAGACAGATGCCAGTGACCAATTTTGGGGTGCATTTCTGATAGAAGAAATTAATGGAGTCAAACATTATTGTGGCCATGCTAGTGGGCAGTTCAAAGCAGTTGAAATGCATTATCATACCACTTATAAGGAAGCTCTTGCTGTCAAATTTGGTATTCGAAAATTTAATTTCCATCTTAGAGGCTATCATTTTGAAGTTCAAATGGATAATTCCTCTTTTCCCAGGATCCTTGAATTTAAAAATACAATGTCACCAGATCCTCAAACTCTCCAGCTCAAAGATTGGTTTTCTAGATATGATTTTTCTGTAAAACATATCAAAGGAAATCAAAACCTGATCCCTGACTTACTTTCCAGACCAACAAAACCCATTCAGATAATTACTAAAACTCACACATTTCCTCTGATCCTTATGGTTAAACCACTCCCAGTCTATGCCTCCACAATTAAGAGTTTACCTCCAGGAGTTGACTCTTCTTCTTCACCAACCCAACTCAAAAAATTTGCCAAAAATAATCTTTTTTATTTTATGGCAAAAATTATAAAAAAGACAAAAAGCTTTCCAAATCACTCTCCTTTCCTACCAGACACTTTCTATTTACCATTTAAGATAGATCAAAATTCTAATTTTACCGAAGATCATTTGTGGTATATCCGGTGCGCAACATGTTTGTACATATATGTCCCAACCGAAGCCATGTACAAGCATCTCATGGATCCAAAAAATCACAAATCTTTAATTTGGACAACACTTGAATGGTATTCCCCCATTAGAATGGTGGAGAAACCAACTGGAGTTAATCTTAGAGAAGGTTAAAGGAAGAAAGTTACCACAGGAAGCTATAGGCAAACTTAAGACTGTCTTCATGTTACACAGGCCATATCAGATAGATCCCCGGACTAAGTTTCTTATTTGTGAAAATTATGCAGATTTATGGGAAACTATTGATGATTACCCTCCAAGTTCTAGAATAACCAAGGAATTAATGGATTATGTCAATTTTATTAATCTCCATGATCCAGGAAACACTCAAGCCGATACTACTTGCATAAGTCATGGAAATCTTTTATCCCAATGGCGTTCGGTTAACTCACAAGAAACAAGAAAATGTCCAAAGATGTTATGTATGAGTCGAGGTATTCTTAATGAAACTCAATGGCAAATAGTTGGTCTACCGGAGCTTGGGGAAAGTTCTAGCCACGCTGCTCAGCTAGAACAAAATACTCAGATGGATATTGAACAACAATTCACAAGCTTAAATTTTGAAGAAAATCCGATGGAGTTTGATCCCTCAGAAAATCCCAGTGAAGAAACCATGAGGGAAATGCTAGAAGACATTTGGCAGTATGAGTCACACCAGTCTCCAAGCTACTTTTCAGAAGAATATCTGTCTGATTAGAATTTGTCTCCGAGTCACGAGCCTATCTTCAAAGACTAATGACGTGTTGGTAGTATCTCTGCAAGAGTCCAAATAAGTCACTGCTAATGTGACATGTGAGTCAAAAGCCTGAGAAAATTTAGTCAAAAAGACTAGTTTAGACTGTTGAGTCATTAGTATAGGGTAGCTGAGTCATATTATGAATAGTATTAAAGTTGGTGGGCAAAGTGCATTATTGCACAATATGCCATAATATTGTAAGCATGTGTGTAAAAGTTGGTCTTAGTGGATGTGTCGTAGCACACTAGGACAAAAGTGGAAATATTGGATGCAAAATTGTTTGTCCTTTAGTGCTTCCTCTTGGTTATAAAAGGAGGAGCTTCATTTTCTATTCAACACAACAAAACTAAATAAAAACTAGTGTTTAGTAAAATATGTGCTTCTAAATTTTCTCTCTTCTTTGTGAAAACTTTAGTTATTATGTTCATATCATTAGTCCCTCTATAGAGATGCAAGTATGCTCTACACTCGCCTTAGAAATGAGGATCTTGTGTATCAGAACACATCTGACTATTGATTCATGCTACGGTCCTCTCTATTATGAGATGTCAGTTTTAATTGTTAGTCTGTGCTTGAGACTTTTGTATGCCTGTGAGAGGCTGTGGTGTGTCTCGCTTGATACTTCAATTAAGACTAATCTCATGATATGTGAGGCTCCCGGCAAGAGTGGTATTAGAGCCACAACTAAAAGAGGGGGGTGCATATGGTAAGAATATAATAACAAGAGTGAGTAGGGAAGAAACCCAGCTAATAATGGAAACACCCGAACCAGGAAAAAAAACTTGCTACTTCTACACCAACTTGTGAACCAATTCAATATATTTATATGACATGTACGAGATATTCAATAATTTGAATCATTTTTTAATTTATTTACTACTTTCAAGGAAATAATCCTAAATTTAAACCAAAAAAAATGATCTAATTTAAATCACTTAATATTTAGCTTGAATTGCATCAGATGTAGATTCAATCGATTGGATGATAAAATAAGAAAGTCTGTTGAATCGGATAACATATTTTGGGTAAAAGTAGTCTCCAAGCAAATCACGTCATAAAACTTAAACCCTATTCATTACTGATCTTTTTCTACCGTTAATATACAACATAAAAAAAGTTTATAATCGATATGCATTTTGCAATACACATTCTCACACTTCACAGGATATCTAGCATCCACTTATACAGTATAAAAAAGAAAATATATAATACTTTACCATAGAGGCATGAAATTGGGCCTTTTGTGTATGATTACATGTATAAATTGTACACCTTAATCAGGATGCACATCCTGCCCCACATGAAGCCAGGAATCATCTTGTTGCTGCTCTCCATCAATAGATGAATGTGCCAGCAAAATGCCAAACAAAATCCTTCCCTGCTTTATTGTATATTAATTGTGTTAGATAATTGACGCCTCAAATAATCAACCATATAATTGAATCTAGCTACAAGACAATTTGGCCGACCTTCACTCTCCTGTATGATGCTAAAGTTGCCAAAGGTTCACTTGACTTTTGCACTCGTCCAGGATTGAATGTAAGGTTGATTACCTGGCATCGATTACATCCCCCCAGCGACTGTTGTATAAATATGGAGAGAGACAGGTCAAGCAATCAACTCCACAAAATTGAGCATAAAAATCTAGGATGCCTTCTTGAGACAAATTGAGACATGTAAATTTCTATAACCCATCTTCACCAAGTGTGCCTCTAAGTAGTATCACTTGAATATAAATATCTCAACAGTATCCAAGAAAAGGCTTGTGATTTAGATTTTTAGTAATAGAAGGGACTGGTAGGAGATTTTGGATAGTGAATAGTGTGTGGGGTGATTTAGAATATCTAGATATTATTGTTGTTCATCTCATAAGATTAGTTTATAATCATGGAGTATCTTAGATTATCTCCTAGAATAAGTTTCCATACTGCTTAGTTATTATCGTGATTTGTTTTCTAGTTTTCCTTTTTAATTATGATTAGGAGTCTTGTATCCTTATAAATAGGAATTAGTATTTAGTCTTTTCTACCAAGTCATTATAAATAATAATACATATTTTAAGAGTCTTTATTTTGTCTTCTTATTTTATCTATATCACCATAACTTTCAAAGTTGTATAGGTAATGAAGAACAACAACCATGAATTCAGTCCAAATTATGTCATTATTCAACACAAATAGCAGAGTTCAAGTGAATGTTAGTCAAAAGAGCCATCTAACTACAATAGTGTTTACGTCAAATTGACAAATAGAAAAAGCTTGTTCTGTCTAATATATAGAAGGATATCGGAACTTACTCTGAAATACTTATTTCCAATCCTGATGTCCCTCCATCCATCTTCATCATAAGGCCTGCCTCCAGATACCACAAGGTTGGGACAGAAATTTACATGCATCGACTTGCATGGCTGTTCCACATACGCCCTTCTGAACATCTAGTAAAAACATCAACTATAGTTGGCAAATTTGAACATCTGAAATTTGGGTTGAGCTTGAGAACATTAAAAACAATGTACCTAAAAAGGTTTGCCATACACAAGTGGTAAACAAGGGTACAGCTGAAAATGTAAGTTATGACATCCTATTTTGATTTTAATCCAAGGAAACAACTCCTTCAAGAATTGAAGTTTGGAGACGCTTAATAGATGAACTTATATCGTCAATAATCATTCAGCTCTTCATATAGCTTCAAATCCAGCGTTTTATAAAAAGACCAAAGCAAATAGAAATTTATTGACATACTGTTTGAAAGGAAGTTGTGTCTAAGAAATCATCATTGAGCCTTTCAGTTGAAAAAATGATCACAAGGATAATATTACATTATTCAACAATCGGATTGATAAATTTTATTCTCTATCTGAAGTTATTAATCGATATAAGTTGCTAAGTTTGGCGCTTTGGTGTCAATATATCTGACTCATGTATATATAGACACACTATATATGTATGTGTGTGTGTTTTCCAAGCTTGGAGCATGTAACCTATATGCCCTAGCTTGAGGGAAGTGTTGCAAATAGCAAAGATGGCTGGAAATAGTAGTATTTAAAGTTTTGGGTTCATGCCCTTGTAGAATCAGTACTCGGATTATAACAAGTACCAAGGAAGTTTAACTTTTGTTATTTTTCCTTGTAAATATAACCTGTAAATAACCGTAGGTGTATTTAAATATCAAGTCTGCTGAGTGCTAATCACTATATCACGTAGAAAATCTATATGGCTACATTCTCAAGTGTACAAGATCATACCTGAACATAATCTTTTGTTTAGGTCAGAAAGCGCTTTCCTCGGATACAAGTAAAAATTGACCTTTGTTGGCGAAGCTGACTGTGCTCTCTGCACCTCTACACGTGACTTCACCTTTGGTCTTATTCACAAACTCCTGATTGGAACTAAAATAACGTAACAAAGTACAAGGTCTTCCAATGGCTTCAGTAAACCATGCACTGATCTCATGGCTGTAACTATATACCTTGTATCTAAGCAAAAGGAAAAAAGTTATATAAAGCCATCTATAAATTACCAAACTAAAACAGTGTGTGAAACTACTGAGAACGTTATTATAGCATATTGTAAAAAAACATTAGCAAGCACAAAACACTATTGATCTCATGTGATACTTTGTCAGATTCAATTAGACTACCCACTGTACCTACCAAATTATTGAAAGAAAAATGTTATTTGTATAACTAAAATGGTTAATGAAGTGTTGGATTTGGCTTATGTCTATACCATGGGTCGCAACTCATTACCTGTTACATGAACTTCTTCAACCACGAACTTAAACCTTATTAACCATGATTTTTAGGTGTTCAACTACGTGTAGATTTGAACACTTGAAAATCGTGGTTAATCACGTTTAAATTTGTAGTTAATGAAGGTCTGTAGATGGTTAATGAGTTGCGATACCTAACATATCCATTAATCAAATTCAATACTTCATTAACCACATGTGTGAACTGCGTTGAGCACACAAAAAGTTATCGATTTTAATTAGGTGTCCAAAATAAGTGTACAGATAACACAATTGCTACTGAAATCACCCTTAACAATACATAAGAATATATGTATAACAACAAATAAAAATTAATGATGCACAACTACAAAATTGTGCTGATGCATTTCTTAAAATTCAGGCTTAGACTTAGAGTCTAACTTAACCGACAAAACCGACTTGTAAGTTAAGGATTGCCAACCTTCACTAAAAATTCGAAAATGCATTGGAGTGCATTTGGTTTTTTGTTGACTCACCCCTTTTGACTATCTCTAAGCTCAAGATTCAATGTTAGTCTTCCCATTGTTGGAAGAAAAAAGTACACGCTGTTGTCTTAATGTCATCATGTGTAATTTATTCGATATAAAATTTTCTCCTTCCTACCAATCTTTTGCTACTTTCCTGATGTTTTCATAATTCCCAAGACCATCTCTAAGGATCTAGCTCATGAAGAGAGGCAGGCAACGTTTGACAAAAGAGATAAGTTCATTTTATCACAAAGACCTGGATTCTTGTCTCTCTTCCTTCTTTTAAAGGTGCAATAGGTTGTAAATGAGTGTAAGAAGTTAAAGACAATCTAGACAGAACAATTGCTTGTCCCAAGGGTTAGCAAAGTTATCCTTAAACTTAAGGTTTTAATTTCTGCAAAACCTTCTCTCCTGTGGCAAAGTAGGCTTTGTTCATTTGTTTGTCTAGCTAACTGCATCCCATCATTGGCCGAAGCACCAACTAGATGTACATAATGCCTCTCTCCATGGCAATTTACATGAAGTTTATATGGAGCAACCACCTAACTTAATTGCTTATGGTTGGGATAAATTTGTTGCCTCTAATATAGATCTGCATTAGCCTATGAAATGTACATTCTGGTTGTACAATATTCATCAATTAATAATATCACAAATATCTTCTTTCAACATACAGTAATTAGGAAAACTGTATTTTGTATATATTATATCGACAGCTTATATAAATATCGAGTCCATCATGTAGTTAACACACGGTTTTTAATATATGCTTCTCTTCTCTCTCTCTCTCTCTCTCTCTCTCTCTCTCTCTCTCAACAATTACAATCATTAAATAGATGACATAAGTTCATAAATTATTGAAAATATTATATATATCACAAGTTAAATAACAAACAACATCCATGAACTACTAGATCCATCTAGGAGCTGAGAAGCCATTATAAGATCGGAAGAGCCCAGACATGCATATAAAAGATCCACATCAGCACATAAGAGGTTTGTATGGCAACTAAGTCATCCAAATCGTGATAACTGTTTGCTTATGACCACATCAGCACCTTAAATCCAATGATATGCTTTCAACACGAGTCTTCTTTGTTTAATTAACTTCGTCTCTTACAAGAGTCTAATTAGTGTATACTGTATACAATATACATCAATAGATAATGTGCATAACATCATATACCTCTGGCCATGCAGTTCAATGTCCTCTACAGCACCATCAGAAACATCTAACAGAAGCCTGATTTGCAATCTTTCTTTACAACGAGGAGACTCTACCAACAACATTCCCTGACTGAGGTCAATAAAGGAGCTTATCAAACCCATTTCAGGAACCTACAAAATTAAGATCAAACAATTCAAAATTTTACAATCAAGCATCAGTTCTGACAAGTAAAAGCTTGGTAAAAGCGATTCAGACTCAATGATAGATACGTTTGTTTGGAATGTGATCATTTAAGACTTTTGAAGTTAGCAACACTACAAATGTTAGCTTAACACATAATGACCTAAAGGAATCAGAGAGAAAGGGTTAAAATTTGAAGAACACTTGGAACTTAATATTCTGATTTTCTCAATCATATTCTGACATGGAAGATCAACATTCTTATTAGAGGAAAGCTTTACGACTAACAGACTCTGTTAGAAAGGAATCAGATAGCTGAGGAATTGCTAACTACTCTAATTGCACATAACTGAAGTAAGGTTCATAGTACAGCAAGCATCAGGTACAGTCTCCACAATTATGTTGTTATTCAGGATCACACTAGTCGGCAACTGATTTGCACGGGACATAAGTCACAGTGTCAGACCCTTTGTTCATCAACCATTTGCAACATCTAACATTATCTAAGCTTCAGAAAATGGTTTATGCTCTTGATTCAAGTGCATCCAACCACATCTTTGGTAATAAGACTATTTTATCATGCTTTTCTATATCTGGTTATTTACCTATACTGTAACTCCGGTCAAGAGTTCCCAACCACATTCACAAGGGGTTGGGACTGCCTGCATCCTTCTTTCCTATCAGTTGATTTTGTCCTTTATGTACCTAGGTTTCCATTTAATTTACTCACAATAAGTCGTTTGACTAGCTCATGACTGCATTGTTATCATAACTAACTACAGTTTTACCATGCAAGACTGAAGTTTAAGACGGAAGAAATTCTTAAATAAATATCTAAAACCTTATCTTCGCCACACTTGATCAGTTTCTTAAAAGGAAGAAATACCTTTGTCCTAAATAAACTCATGCATCATATAGTATAATGAAATACCTTTTTCAGTGTAAGTATTTCACCACTCAGGCTTTTGAGAATCCATTCACGATCATATTTCAGGCCTGCTCAAAATTTAGAGAAGAAGTTTTCATCAAAGATAAAAGATAAAATTATAGATCAAAGGATGAGTGGTTCATTCCTGTGAAAAATAGAATAAAATCCCCATTCAAATGAAATAAGACTATCATTCAAGACTAATGGTATGACAAACAAAACAAAATTTTACCAAATGATCAGTGATACAAACAGGATCCCAATCCAAAGTATTACATTGAACTGATTTTGTAGAACAAAGTAAATAACATTCACAATAAGGAATTTTTATTTTGCAAAATGGATTGCTTAGCATTTCTGCAGCAATCTATAAAGTATCATTCACAATAATATCTATATAATTTTATTACTGTATTGCTTTTCCTCCTTGAACAGCTCATCCCGATAATTGCAACACACTCCCACTAGTAGTGTATAGCTATTCTCACTCTTCCTAATGCTCGGTTGGAAATAGAAAATCAGAACAATCAGCAGAAATTGAATGATTACCATTGTTGCTAAGAGGCCAACTTCTTGTACTGAAACCTCCACAGGATTTTATTGGATATATTGTGATTGATTTAAGATAATAAAACCTATCCAGGAATCCTTTCACACCTGCAGGTAAATAGCTTATTAGATTTAGATGTCAATCTATGAGAAAAACAATGGGATTATACAATATTTTCAGAAAGATCCAACAGTGAAAAAATTGTTTTGACATATGTTTTAGTGGAAACATAATCCAGAATCATTTATATGACATGTTCAGGACAAGGTGCAATTAACAAAGAGAGAATGGAGTGTTCTCCAGGAGGAGAACGGGACAGTTAAAGGACAAAGTTAGGTGGTAAATAAATAGATTGGCTGTAAATAACATTGGGTGAAAAACTTGGTGATAAAGAGTGATGAATATAAAAGGCAAGGAATGCTCATAATAGATTTGTGCTATCTTGGTTGTAGAAGAGTTATCCCTCGAGAAAGTAGTTAGCTGCCTTGTGCATCCATCTATTCCTATCAAAGATTGATTCTTTCATTTGCTCTCCTCATAATTTAAAGCTATGGCACATCGAACCTATGAGCTATTGTGGATGAAAATTAGCACTAATTTATGAGTATTGCTCATAATCTTGTTTGGCATGACAGAACAAGACACTTTGAGATAAACCGACATTTCATTAAAGAAAAGATGGATGGTGGATTGGTGACAACTGCCTACATTTATTCGGAACAAAGGACTTGCTAACAGAACGAGTCAATCAACGTACTTGCAAGTTGGAAATGACCAATATTCATTCACCAACTTGAGAGAGTGGTGTAAATAATGTAATTATTAAGAGAGTTGTAATCAAAATTTGTAAATATTTGCATTAATGTATTTCTTTATTTGTTGATTAGCATTTATTAGGATCGGTCTATATATTCGTAATAGAACTTGTACATTTGAAACGTACCATCATATTGATAATGTTTTTCCATTCAGGTCATTCAATGTAGTCAACTTCCGATGTCATTAAGAGAAACCCATTAAAGACAACAGTGTACATTAATCCCACATACAAATGTTCTAGTAAGAATCCCAGAATGAAGATATTAAGTAAGCCCACCATGTAAGCTGCATATAACATGCACTTTATAATATGGAAATCTATTTGTTCCTTTTTGGACTTCAATGAAAGATAAATTAGTGTTGGAAAAGGGGGAATACCTTTCAATTGATTCCTGTGGTCAACCTGATTTGTAAGTGACGTGAATGAACTTGCTACAAAATCAACAAATTTCTGCACAAAATGAAGGGTATTAAAAAGGTAACAAAATCTTAAGAAATGTAACATATTCCAACATTGACACACCAATCAATAATTCAAATAGAACTAGCAATTGGCAATAACATAGTTCTGATACTTTGTTTTAACTCAATAAATTGTGCATTTCCATATCAATGGTTCAAAATTTGAACAAAAGCATAAAATGATCTAAACAAATTAAACCTTGGCATCTTCATATGTGGACATGTAGCCGAAGGATACTCTTACAGCTCAATTGGCTTTCCATTAATTATATCATGATCATCCCAACAAACGTGACCAGCCTAAATACAAAAGTATTGTTATCATTTCTGTACACTTGTAAACAAATAATGAATAGAAACCAATCATAGTCAGTTTTAGCAAACAAAAGAAGATAATAGAAACACCTCAGTATTTGAAATGAGATCCAAATGAGACAAGCCAAGGTATTTTGCACAGGCACCTGGATTGCAGAAGCATCCTGTCTAAACAAAACAAATAATAAGTGAAGATATGTAATCAGAATTTCAATCAATAACTTTAATGCAAAAGCATGGAAAAGGTACTAATAAACATTGATACCCTTAGCTGAATTCGGGAAAGAGATGCCAGCTTTTCCACCTCACGGTATCCATACCAAGAGCCATCTGGTCTTTTCAAGTTGAATGAAACTATCGGACCCATTTCATGACGCACTTCCTAGATGAAAACAAAACAGTATTACCAAGTTCTAAAAGGGGATGATGGTGAGTGTGTGCGTAAAGGCAGTAAATATAGCTTTTTTAAGGGAACAAAAAAATTAAGTTATTTTCTAAGCTCCTATTATTTTCGATTGCTACACTATTTTCTAGGCTCGTTATTTTCGATTGCTATACTAAAATTGTAACCAACTCCAATACAAGTATACCAAAAGATGAGGTATATAAATTCATTATTTGGTAAGGAAAAAAAAAGGTTTACACAAAAACACCCCTTAAATGATCATGAGACCCGATGCATATATCCAGACCAAAGAAGAAGAAAAAAAGAACATCACAAAGACCCACAGAAGATTTTAACTAAAATGGTTCCTTATCATTTGATATTCTTTTTGCTCACTTACAATCTTAGTTTCTTTACCTGGACCTACTACTCTAGCTTCTTTTTTTTCATTATTGTTGAATCAATTTCTTTTAAAAAAATTACTTAAAGAAACAAAACCTAACCAATGTCTACTAAAGAACAAATAACTAGTTACGTCAAAACAAAACAAAAAACAAATAACTAGTGCATATAAAATTATTAATTAGACAACCAAAATTTGGATTTTGTGCAAACTAACCAATGAATTATGACGCCCATAGAGAATGCAAACACTAGATCCATTGCCATGCCTCATGGCTGAAAGCATTTTCCTTATATACAAGGCAAGAGATGTTGTATGTCTACAAGGAAATGCAGGCTTTAGAACGTAAAAATTCAAATAAAACAATGTTGAATAACTTAAAGGAAAAAAATAAAACAACTTTAAGAAATACAAGCATTAAAAAAAACAATGATTAGAGTACTTTTGCAAAATATTTCAGAAATTTATTACCATTTGGGTAACAAAAGTGAATGATTTGCTACCAGAATATCAAACAACAACAAAATCCTTTGCTAAAATATCAAAGCTTATTTAGGGAGCAGACACATTAATAACATTCAATTTGTCATGTTCAACTAAAAATTCCTATTGACATTTACCCTACCATTTTTCATAATCCTATCGGCTATAATGCCCAACCCTTCAAATTATGCAATTTCTTAAAATTTGCGCTAGGCTAAACTTAACCCAAAAGCTACCTCAAAAGGCTAGGATTGTCCAAGTCCTCCCTCACACCCATGATACCTGGAGCGTGAAGCTTGCAAGACCAAACATCTATGATTGGCCCAATAATTGACCTTTGACAGGCTATAATGGGCTGCAATGAAGGCAACTTAGGGTTGACAGCACCAACAGCAGCTAGGTTTCTGATGCTATATTAGAACTTAGGGTTGAAGCAAAGTCTCCAAGATCAAGAGCTTTAATGCCATATTAGAATTTAGATTACGTCTAAGTCTAACTCAAGTGGAATGTCCCAGACTTATCAGAACTACTTTATCCATATCAATAGTCAATGTAGGACCTTAATTACACAGCTAATTTGGATACGATAATATTTCTGTCTCTTTTTGTGTTTTCTGCCCAGCTGTATAATTTCTACTACCTTAGATTCAATATTTGTACAATATCGTTACAAGCAACTTCAAAGCATTCATTTCAAAGGACAGGTGGTAAATATTTGACTGAATGTAGATTTTGGTCTTCTAGAGATATGCATCATTTTTTTTTGACAAATATCATGGTCCTCCAATATAAATACATCATATCTGTTCTCAAATGCCAATCTATGCTGTCAAGTCAGTCCCTTAAAAGACAAACTAGATGACATTTAGTAATCATTGAAGGACCAATTTGATGTATTTGATAAATGGAGGATCATTGGGATGTTTTGTATACTTCCAGATTACCAAAATGAACAATTAATCTAAATATTTCAATATTGTTATTTTGTGAAAATAACTTAGCAAAATGTACAAGCACCCAAGTGAAAATGCATAAATTTCCTCATGAAACTACAATGCAATGCCACTTTCATATTTATTCTATTATTACTTTATCAAAATTTTTTACATTTAGATGCTGACAACTGACAAGGAGTTTAAATGATAGATGTTATTATGATAGTAAAATTCATATGTGTATCCAATTTTGGGCCAGTTTAAGGTATACCCCATCAAAAAGGGTACACCAGTTTTCTCATTTCAATGACCGATGACTTATTATTTTAAAATAATGTAACGACAGATTTATCTTGTTAGATTTTTAAATCCGTCGGTGATTTTTTATCATAATTTGAGGGTTATCCATTAGGAGATCATTGGTAGTCCCTTTTTGTTGGGACCATCTTAAATGCTGCCTCCAATTGTGCATACCTTGATATTGCTGATGCAGTTAGAGAATTCAGGATTTTGAAGCCATGGAGGATAGATGCTATGCTTAAGAATGAAACAGTGCCATCCTCAAAGAGTTCCTCAATACCTTCCCTTCTTTTAATGAAATCGATGTCAGCAATTGATGCAGCAACTGTTCCTGTGATGGGGACCAAACAAATCAGATTATTTAGTGTTAACCACAAAGACGCAAGTAACTGCTAAGCCACAAACCTCCACTGAAATAAGACTTCTTCAGTAACTTGGCAGCATCTGCAATTAAAAAAATCAAGAGGATAATCAATAAGAGACAAACTTTTACATAGTCAAATTAATACAAAATGTACACTTTCCATAATTAATCAATAAGAGACAAACTTTCTACCAGTACACTTTTACATAGTCAAATTAATACCAAATGTACACTTTGTTTTATTGTAACAGGCTTAAAGCTTTGTAGTTTTAGCTTGAGGGGGTTGTTAGACTCAATTAGAGATCAACCAATTACGATTTACTAGTTGTCATATCAATTGGGTTTAATTAGTCTTAATTTTAATTCATTCCAATTTACATTATTATAAATAAATACATATGACTATGACTGTGCTCTATTACAAACACACAAAGACACAATTATCACAAATTCAAGACTCACAATCCAGTAGCTTACCATTTCGAACAATGAGAGCTCCAAGCCCAGTTGGATAGCCAAACAGCTAACAACAATGCACAAGACAAAACATCAATTTCAAAGTAATCCTTGATCAGAGCGAAATCTAAACATAAAACCTTATACCTTGTAAAATGAGATTGTAACAAAATCTGCAGGATACTTGGACAAATCAGGTGGCATGATAGCAGATCCCTTTGCAGCATCAATCAAGACTAACCATCGTCCATTTCTTATGAACAAAAACAATTGTAAAAATGCAATCATTAATGCTAAGCTCCTAAAATAAAAAACCCTAAAGCCTAAACTCTCTCCCTCCCTCCCTCCCTCCCTCCCTCCCTCTCTCTCTCTCTCTATACATGTGCATTTGTGTTTGTTGTTGTTTTGATTAATTATTGGGAATAGCTCTTTCTTCGGACAGATAATTTTCCTTATTCCTTAACTCATGTTATTAAGGAAGATTAATTTCCTATAATCCTAGGCAAGGTAGCAAATAGCATCAATCTACATAATGTAAATCCTCTAAATACAATATTTATTCAAATAATACTCGGATATTATAAATTATTCATCCATGTTAATGTCAGTTCTCTGACTTTGGAAGACTCTACTTCCAAACTATCACCCTCTTAGAATGTGGTTTGGGACTAACTCGACCCTACAAAACCGGCGTGTAAGGTGAGGATTGCCCTTTCATTATATACTCTTATGAGACCATATCACTTGTCAATGTGGGGCTTGGGTTTCTCCCGATACACCCCTTCACGCCTAGCGCTATTTGGCCGTGGGTGGCGAAGGATCTAGGATAGGCTTTGATACCATCTTAGAATGTGGGTTAGGTCTAACTCAACCCCACAAAACCGGCTTGTAAGGTGAGGATTGCCCTTTCATTATATACTCTTATGAGACCATATCACTAGTCAATGTGGGGCTTGGGTTTCTCCCGATACACACCCTTCACGCAAAGCCTTATTTGGCAGTGCGTGGATAATAATGGTGGGTGTCGAAGGATGCAGGATAGGCTTTGATACCATCTTAGAATGTGGTTTAGACCTAACTCAACCCCACAAAACCGGCTTGTAAGGTGAGGATTGCCCTTTCATTATATACTCTTATGAGACCATATCTCTAGTTAATGTGAGACTTGGGTTTCTCCCAATACATCCCTCTTCTAGTAAGCACCACATAACCATAACTAATGGCTCTCATAACCTTGTTTCAAAGTGTGATAACATTAAACTCTAACCTTCACCTTGTTTAAACAATGTGCTCCATATTCCCAAACTTCCTATCAACTTATTCTTCATCCATAAGCCAAAGATTTAATATGTGTAGTAACCTTCTTTAAAAGGGAATAAGATCTAAAACTGTCCTAACTAACAATTAACAACCTAACAGAATATAACTAACTCCCCAATAACCTAACAAACTTAACAAAGACTAAGTCATATTCCTATTTTCTCAATGGTGATAAACCAGTAAGGTTTAATCACTCTTACATTGTCATTTCCCTTATTAATACCTAAAAAATTCACATATGAATAAAATTTGAATGGCTATAGTTTGTTTCATCACTATCCATGACACATTCTTTTCATGGAAAAATCAATGTAACAAACAGCTGTCGTACAAATGCATGCTATATGGTGGACTCTAGTGGCAAATAGTTAAATGTTCATAAGTCGTGTCATTCTCTATGTTATTTAGACAAAAGATACAAAATGATACATAAGAAATTAATAAGACAAACAATCTTGTATATTACTTGCAAACTGAAGTTCCTAAAATCCTGCTCGAATCTTCCTTGATAATATTCACCAAGTCAAGGTTGAATCTCAGCCCAGAGAAATTGCACTCTGAGGGAAAGGCAAACAAGTTATACACATCACCTGCATGGAACAAACAGATATAAGACAATAATCTAAAGCCCAGAAACATACCACAACCCTAAATGTTACCCATTGGCTCTCCCTCCAGCAAGCCGGCCACTTTTCTCCTTTGTACTTGGTGCAGTGATATCTTCGTAGAAAAGTTTTCTTCTGTTATTCCAGGTAAATCTTCAATATCTGCAGCAATGGCCGCAGCTCCTTGAGCAAGAGCATATCTAATACTAGTTAAGGAGGCATACAGAATAGAGTTAAGGGGCATTTAGAAGAGCTTATTGGGCTTATCGTATAGCATAATAAGCACGTGTGTATTTGTTTGGAAGAGCTTATAAAAATAGCTTACGATGCATTCATAAACTGTTTTCAACTTATTTTTGTAACTTCCCCAAAATAGCTTATAAAAACATTATGTAGAATTAATACAGAGTTGACCCCCATTTCCTCTTAGACCATAAAAAGGACAAATATATATATATATATATATATATATATATATATATATATATATATATATAAGCACCCATATGATAAGCACTTATTGAATAAGTGATTAAATAAGTTGTCTACCTACACTGTCTCTTCGTAATCATTGAATACATTGGACCAATCATAACAGTAAGTAACATCTAGGTTTATTAGAAAGTGACAACAATATTTGAGTGAAGTAATGTTACTAGAAAGAAAAGATTATATTACATAACATTATCAAAGGAGGAGATAAGGCATTTTCTGAATCCAAACACGAGAATGTAATAAATTGTTATAAGATTAGTTGAGTTCTCAAGTCCGGCTAAATAGAAAAACATCTTAAAATGTGTGTATGTATAAAAAAAATAAAGAAAGAAAATTGAATTAGTTACATCAGGGACAAAAGAAATTTGCTAATCATATCTATGAACCTGATGCTAAGAATTTCCCCATTTTACTAAATTTAATGGTATTGTATCATCAATGATGATATTTTGAACAAAACTATTATGGTACCTCCATGTTTCATGTTTGTATTATAGCAGCTCTGTGACATGACATTGAAGTTTGAACACTACAAGACTATTATGTCTGCACTGCTATGTTACAAAGCATTGTCACCCTGATCTATCCTGAAGTGAACCCAAAGGAAATTATCATAAAATTGAATAAACTTATCATTTTTTATCGGGTAGGATACTCTCTTATACCAAGAACACTGTTATGATTCTCCATTGTATACATAAAATTACTGTTACAAGTCCATGGAAAAGCCTCTCCAACCAGCTTCAATGCTGCTGTCGCCCCTGAGGTAAATATACATTTATAATCCTTGGGGGATGCATTGCAGTAGGCAAGGACCTGTATGACTAACAATTTCGTAATCTGTGCAAAATGTAAAATTTTCTAGAACAATCCAACATTACCCATGTAAATCAAAACAAGGCAGGGAAAACCCCAGGAAAAGTATGGCATCCAATCCAATAAAGTAGATGACATGCAGTCACCAATGGAACTTTAGTACTTCTTTCTATATCATGTCTACCTAAAGTTTGCTCAAAAAAGCATCTAATTGCAATTTATCATTATAAAATTTATAAAAAAAAACTACAAAAAAAAGGTGACATGTTTAAATAATTACATGTACCTTCTGGCGGGCATCCCTCACAATTTCGAGACTTGCAGAACTGGAGTCACTCTGGCTGTCTAGTATGAAGATTAAGGAATTTCACTTCATAAAGTCAGCATCAAATACCATTTACATAAACTCAGTCTGGATTCAGTATTAAGGAATTTCACTTCATAAAGTCAGTATCAAATACCAATTACATAAATAAACTCACTGCATTCACTATTAAGAAGTTTTCTCTAGTTTTCTTTCTTATACTACAGAATCAATAAACACAGAAGGCCGGTTTGGATAAGGTTTTAGCTTATGAAATTTTCTATATTAAAAATAACGGTACAATTCTTCACTCATAAAAAAAATCTTACAAGCTTATAGGTGTTTATGGAAAAGTTAAATGAGATTTTCTAATAAAGTTGAAATACAAGACTAATTTCAACTGATAAGAGAAACAATTAGTTAAAAATCTTGCAATTGTATTATTCTTTTAATATATTTTTCTCAAGAGCAAGTTGAGAAGTTTATTCAAACAGTATCGTTATTTGAACATCAGAAATAAATCGATGTTCAAATAGATGGTTAATGCAGTTGAAATACATGGTTAATGCAACATTGTATTTGGTTAATGAATATGTCAATGTGTCTCAACTTATTAGCCATCAACTGAATTTAGTTAACCACAATTTTGAACGTCTTTAACCACAATTTTAAGGTGTTCAAATCTACATGTAGTAGATTATATTTGAATACATAAACATGATGGTAAACAACATTCAAAATCTTGATTAATGAAGTTTAGTCAATAGTTAACGAGTTGAGACACATTTGTATATCCATTAACCAAACACAACACTTTAATAACAAAGTAATTAACTGCATTTACTACATTTTCATTTCAACTTTTGATGTTCAAAATAAACTTTCTTATTCAAATAATCAAGTTAGCTCAAACTACTGAACTATACTGATATTCAGTCTGATCAAAAAAATACTGATATTCAGTCAAACATAAGGATACGAGGATTTCCATACACGTTACTAGTGAGATCCTTGAAAACTGATTCCATTTGCAGTTCAGAGTACAAAGTTGCACCAGCATGATCCAAGTATACAAGATCTGTGTAATTCCAAATTGCAACAGTTGTAAAAGCAAAAAACCCCAAAACAAAAGTGCAAAGAAGAAATTGCAACTCATAATCTCAATTCTCACAGTTGAAGCAGTAATTTTCATTTCAGCACAACCAAACCAAAAAAAGAAAAATCTCTTAATCGAAAACAGAAACCAAATCGAATTTTCTTTAGATAATAAAAGTAGAAAGCGTGTAAAAAGTATAAGACCTTGTAATCTGTTGAATTCAGTAGCTCGAATTTGATCAATGGTTTTGGGGGCGTTTGGATAACCGTAATGTTCGCCGAACTCTTTGAGAAATTCTTCTTTGGCGGTGGCCATGTTGAAGATTAGACTTGAGTGTAGTAGATGCAGAAAGAGAGAGAAATTGGGAGTTTGAGAAGATGAATTGAGAGCATATCACGAACAATAATAATAGTTTATGGAAGAAAATAAGTACGGAGAAGTGTTTTCTATTATCACACGTATGCGAATTGCGAGATGAGTAGCTTAAATCCCTCTCGAGAGATTTGCTTTTCTACACGTTACGGTAGTTGCGAGATGAGTAGCTTAATCACTTCTCTTTTTACGGTAGTTGTGTGAAGGGAGGAAATCCAATAAGGTAAACAATTTGATTTGGATGTATTTAGTTAGTTAGGAATAATGTTGATTTTTGATGGAATTTTTTGTCTTGAAATGGATTAAGGAGACCGTATTAATTTAGGATTTTAAAAGAATGACTTTGTAGGAATTTCATGACTTTTAGAATTATTTAGGAAATTTAAATATTTGATTTGGTAAGATATAGTGTGGGATATTTGGTTGGAAAGAAATCGTCGTGTTTTTCAAGAGAAGGGGTTCAACTATGAACTTGTTTGTAACAATATTAAACGTACTTCTTGGAGTTGGTTTGTTGGAAAGTTAGATACCAGTTGTATTTATATTATGCATAATGGTGGAATAATCTGTTGTCCTGTATAAACTCTATATAGTTGTTTCTCTTGTATTGCTTGTATTGGGTTAGAGTACCGCTAGTGTTCTCTCTTAATGCAATTCTCTTATCGAAAAAAACTCTAAAGGACTTTCAAAACTTTTTTCCAAAACCTTTAAGTTAGGATTTTAATGAATTCATATTATAAGACTCTACGGGACATTGTGGACTTTGGTGAACTCTGTGGATTTGTGAGAATTGTTAAGATTTCAATGTTTTTTTTGCCGACATTAAAAATTTAAAGAGAGTCAAAGACAAAAATTAGAAAAAAATAATAATGTTGATATAAAGAAAAGTAGAATCAATTCAATTATTAGTTAGTTCACCATAATTTTATGTCCTCCCTGAGTAGCATTCCTCCAACCAACATTGTTGGCTCAGTAGTTTAATCTACCCTGGGACACGGGTGGTCGACCCGGTGCTCTTGAATTTTGATACCCACAACAGACAAACTCGGTGTTGGTCAGTGCGAAATGTGATCCTAAACACAAGCAGAGATTAGTCTTTCGTTGAAAGCGTTTGGACACTCCGCGGGTAGCCAATAACTAGCATCCTTCCACATATCAATAGCTCTACTAGTCCTCCAAGAATTAGCATATTTGTGTTCTTGCTCTTGAGTTTGAATAATAGGGTCAAAATTATGGTATTCATTAACCGGTAATGTTGAAGATGAAGATTTGTCCACAGGTTCAATTGAAAATTCATTAGAACGACAATCTTTGCGAAGAAAGTTATGTAGCGTTGCACATGCTAACACGAGTTTTGATTGTGTCTTAAATAAAAATGGAGGCACTAACTTAAAGATTGTGAACCTCGATTTAGAAATACCAAATATTCTCTCAATCACATTTATTAAAGACGCGTGACAAAAATTGAACAATTCTTTCTCATTTTGAGGTCATTACACGACTGCAAAATCTTGTAGATGATATCTTACACCTCAAAATGGTGCTAACAATTGGCTTCGATTAGGAAATTCATAATCCACTGATTCACAAGTCTTGATTGAATACCAACAAATTTTTTTACCTAAAAAAAGTCTTTTAAAATTCTTTGAAATCCTAATCCAACACCCCCTTAATGATGAAGATGAAGATTCGTCCACTGGTTTAATTGAAAATTAATTAGAACCACATTATTTCTGAAGAAAGTTATATTGTGCTATACATGCTAACGAGAGTTCTTTTTTTTTTTGTACATAAGAGGGCTTTCACCCAAAGCATAAACAAAAAAACTATGCTAATCTAATATTTCTAGGTATGGAGGACCCAATCAAGTCATCAAAGAGTACATTGAAGCTTTTTTGATTGGGCGTCCAACTCCAAAGGATCATTATTCGTTAACTATAGAACATAGTTTCCAAGCCAATCCAGCGCATTTGTTCCCTTCTCTCCATGTATGAGTAAATTTAACTGCGATCGAAGACACGCCAATTTCTGATGCGATCAATATAAGTATAACCTGATCTATCTTCTTGGGTCAAACTAGTTACCATGTCAATAAGAGTTTTTGAGTCACTTTCAATAATAATTTTTTGAATGGCCATTTCCTTGCTAATTTGAGCCTCATCCACATTGCCCACATCTCTACATAAAAGCGCTACACATCGATGTTGTAGGAATATCCCGCCGTCCAACCTCCATTATCATTTCGCAGTAGTCCCCCACAACCATCTCTCCATGTGTCAAGTGTACTGCTACCATCAGATTTTAATTTCACCCGGTCGATTTCAAAAGGCCTCTATCTCACCAACAACGAGTATCACCTCTCACTATTAGCACATGTTGTTTCCTACTATCTTGGATGTCATTAATAATGTTCCGAATAACTACCAGCCCGTTTGGTCGTTGAAAGACATCCTCAAATGTTGAATAATTTTTCATTAATATGGGCCTTGATGTCTAGAGGTTTCAAGTGTTTGTTCATATTATAGGTTGGCTTCTCAAAAGTCATGGAATCAATGATTTCATCGATGGATCGGTTAACACCTCCCATTCAGCTTCTTCTAAAAACATCCCCTAGCTCCTTAGGTTGCCCCTCCACGTTCTAGAATTCTACATGATGCAGACCAATGGTATCAATTTCAGCCAGTAAGCCATCAAGCTTTTCATTGAAGACGTAATCCACAGTTAAATTAGGAAAGGGATCATCCATCTGTGAAGGGCTAGAAAGTGGGGTTGAAGTGACAGGTAAGGCATTAGGGTTTAAGTCACTAATAGGGTCGTCTGTCAATTCCATTGATCCAATCATGTCATTGAACTCCGCTTCTTCTTGAGGGATAGTATCTGACGTAAGCTCTTCAACATTGCCACCTTCTGCAGTACCCATTTCCTTGTATTTGGGGAAAGCTTCCTCCAAATCCTAAGCGAAAGTTGGAGCCGACATTTCTTGCTTTTCTTTTTATTTTGCCTCGACTAGCATTCGTAGAGTGTTTTTTCATTTTATGTATTGATCTAGCCTTGTACAACCTCCACTTTTGAGTTCTAGCTAAAGTTGTTGCTTTAGGTGTTTGATCTTTAACTACTTTGTTCACCACCCATTGGTCCTTGGGTACAATAGCCGGTGGCTTGACCATTCTTGTAGGTTTAAGTTCCTTATTATCTCTCACATTAATCCCGAGTGTAAAGATTACATGTTCCACGGTCACTTTAGCCACTCTTATTTTCCCTTTTGAGATGGCTTCTCATCCACCTTAGGCAAGTTCAACTGCCTGATGGTTGCATCAGCTGCCTTACCTTGCCCCAGACAGTAGATGTTTTAGTCATTGGGTTTTATTGGCTAGAAAATGTTTCTTTGATGCGGATGCCTGGATGGGAACATATTGGTTAACTAGATCCTGAATCAACTTTCCTAGTCTAGATGGTTTCTTTGCCTTATTGAAATTTGCCTTACATTGGCTATAGCTAGCCTTGGTTCAAGCATTCTAAACCGATGAAATACTAAAGGCCTATGTTTTGCCACTTCTAGTCGACTGAACACATATTCTCTGTTGGGCTCTATTGTTTGCTCAACATTCTGCGTTGGTATCCATGCTTTTTGTGGATCTACTTTCCTTTCCCTTTACCCCCTGCTATGATTCATGGGGATATGAGAAAGATAGTTTGTCAGTCTCCATTATTGGGAAAGGGTCAGAGTCCACCGTCATCTTAGTTATTCCTTTGTCAGCCAGCTTGAACCTTCTCTCTTTAATGGCCTTATGGACGGCCTTCATGAACACTATGCAATTGGATGTGACATAATTGAGTGAATTGTTCCACATTTATGTTCTTTAGCTCTTCAGGAGGAAGAATCTTATGGCTATTTAAGAGCTGAATTTGCTTATCTCCAAGTAAATAGTCAAAGATCTGATCAGTTTTGGAAATATCAAAGGAATATTCCACTTTCCCTTCAAGTGTTTTCTTCTCATTTCCTTTAACAAGCCTTGGGGTTGGGCAATTGTAAGTATTTCCTTTCACTATTTCTGCTGCTATACCCATATCCCATTTTATCAAAATTCCACTAGAAATTAATTTTTTTGAAAGATTTCCGGAATTATGTGTAAAATATCCAGAATCATGTGAGAAATGGCTTCCGAAAGTATGTGAAAAAAGGTATTTCCGGAATTCCCAAAAAAACGGCTTAGGATTTATGTGAAAAGCGTATTTCGAAATGAAAAATGTTGCTTAGGAACTTTTTTAAAAATTGACATTTTCCTACGGTTTATATGCATGCGTAGGTAGATTAGGTCGAAACGGGTTCGGCGCTAAAAATCTGGACTGTTTAGAACAAATTTGGGGGTGTATCGAGAGGAAGGTTTGTCCTCAACTTTGAACATTATGATGGTTCGATTATTAACCTTGAAGCGGCTCGGTTGTTAACCACTGAACCTAATCAGAACAAATTTGGAGGTGTGCCTCACAAGATAACGTACTCGGTACTTAGCCACCAAACTGGTTCGGTGCTAATCTACCGAACCCTCATTATCCCACAAAAATAATTATACACAGTGTTTCATTAAAGGTAGTTTTGTCATTTCACGCGTCTGAGTGATGTAAAGTGAGTAGCTCCAAGTGTGTAAGAAACATGGGCCTATCCAAATTGTGATCCACTGCTTCCATATTGACCAAAGACTTACCATTAAAATCACAAAGAACTTTTTGACCAAAAAAAAATATCACAAAGAACTTCGACCAAAAAAAAAATTAGAAGGAACTGATTTGCTATTCTTGACCAAACGTTGACCATTAAATTCACAAGGAACCGATTTGCTATTCTCCTCCCCCAATTACCTCCTTTAAAAATTAATGCCATCAATATCTTGATTCCCATTGCCACTAATTGCATCGGTATTGTATCTTGGACATAAATCGTATCCAAATTCTCTCTAAAATAATTAGTTATTGTATCCAGAAAATTGCTCCTAATTCCATCCGTATGTGTGCTTTGAATGCCTAAAGTAATTAAAAATAATAAAACATATTTTAAATAAAAATTGATCTGATGATCGATTTTTTTTAATATGATGATTGGAATATTGTTATTACATTTTTTTTTGACAAAGTTATTACATTTATTTTAAAAATAAACTGATTTATTTATATTTTTAACAAAATAATCTTGATTGATTTAGTAAGATATGTTTCATGTTTCTAAGATCTGATGATTAAGTTAGAATATTTGAAAGATAAAAATTATAATAATCGATATACTGCTCTAAATAATTTGATTGATTATCATTAGAGCAATTCCTTAATTTTAAAACCCTAAATTTTCACTATAAATAGATGGTATTAGGTATGGTAAAAACACACAAAAATTTCATAAAAGATTGAGAAGAAAGGAAGTGTTTGGAGGAAAACAACTTCTAATACTTACTTGATGATGAATTCTTCTTCTCTACTTTTTGTTTCTTTGACTTATCTTCTAGCTACATCATTGCGTTCTTTGAAGATGTGAATGTTTCCCTTTGAGCAAAACTATGCTACTTTATGGGGTAAAGAAAATATAAAGTTTTCAACCAAAAGCAGGGAGGTGCAACTTACCTTTGGACCAACATTCAGTATCGATTACTAAGATGCAAATCACACATACTATATATATAAAATGTATTTCTTTTTTTTACATTATTAAATAGCATATAAAATTGGTATGACTAATTAAATTTATTTTCCACTCAGGTTCAGGATTTCGATCCTTGCAAAAATACGCTTCTGGATGGTTTAGCATGAGGATTAAGTGGCCTCAAAAGGATTCCACCGGAGTGGTCACCACTTTCTATGTACTTCTCCTTACACACATACTCAATTTATTTTGTAGTATTAATTAATTAATTTCTTCATTAGTTAATCATATTTTTTCTTATTATAATAATTAGTTTGTAAACTATGTTGCAGCTTATATCAGATGATTCGGATAACATAAACTTTGCTACTCGGGATGAAATTGATTTCGAATTATTAGGCGGTAATAATATGGAGCGACGTTATATACTCCACACAAACATTTTTACTAATGGTCAAGGTGACGGGGCCGCAAGGATTCTTCCTTTGGTTTGATCCCTTTGAAGATTTTCACAATTACACCTTTCTTTGGAATGAAAAAGCGGTTGGTGTATGCATAATAATATAATAATCACTCTTCTTCTCTCAATTTTTAATTGCACTTTAATTCTTTGGTGAATATATTAATTTAAATCAAATTTATATGTGCGGGTTTTTGTGGATGAGATACTGTGAGAGTGTTCAAAAACACAAGCGAGGATGGAGGAAGTTACCCAACAAAGGGAATGAGTATCATGGCAACACTATGGAATGCCTCATGGGCATCTAATGGAGAGTACAACAATTGGAATGATGCACCTTTTGAAGCTCACTATAGTGGATTTGGCATCAATGGTTGTCAAGATGGCCAAGAATGTAAATCCTCTCAGTTTTGGTGGAATAGTAACAATTATTGGGACCTAAACTCTCATCAAAAAGAAGCCTTAAACAATGTGCGAAGCAAATACTTGGATTATGATTATTGTGCAAATACTTCTGATAATCCTGAATGCAGTTATGAATTCCGGGATCCGAGTCAAGGGGTGCAAAAAAAGATATATTATCAAATTTATTGGTTCACAATATTTTTGATCTTATTAGGGTTATGAGATTATGCGAAAATATTTTTATTATATCTAGATATTATGCGAGAGTATTCTAGTTTATTTCTTAGGATTTGGATTCCTATAAAGGAGAGTTAGTCCTTAGTCTATGGCATCAAGTTATTATCAAAATATTATTATCTATTACAAAAGGTTGTCTTCTTTTTCTTTCCTTTTTATTTATGTAAAATCCATTACTTCAACAAACACTAAACACTAAACTCTATGACTTGAAACATATTTTTTCTTTCTCACATTCTGGTAAAATAGCCTATTTAGCAAAAATAATCTTCATTGGTACAAAAGCAACTTTTTGAATTAAATAATATATGATTGGTTTGTTTCATAATATTTTATTTGTAGTGGAAATTGACAAAATTTTATATTTGTGAATATTTACTAACAAAAACACATTTGATAAAAACGACTTACTAAAAAGACCCTTGAGAATATGTTTGCAATATCAATACAATCAGGACTAAATGACAAACAACTACTTATATTTGAAAAAAAGTATATTAAAATTGTTTATCATCAACCACTTGTTTGAAGGGTTTTGGTTCATGTAACCCTTCTTGTTTGTAATTTTTCCTTATTTTGTTAGCTTTATAATGATCACACACACATGCTTTTTCAGGTAACAAAATTATATAATACACTTCAATGGATTGTAAAAGGATTTTATGTCTATATACTTGATGGCTTGATCCAGGGGTATTTGGAGTTTTGATGTTGGACTGACTGTCAAATTAAAGGACTCTGAAGGAATTAGCCAATAGGTGATTTGCTCTTGAAAGAATAAGCCAATAGGTGCTTTTCTCTTCAAACAACTTTAACACACCTTTTTTCTCCAAATACTTTAATCATGAGCCTTGGTGAATGTGTTCATCAAGCTACTTAGTTTTAGAGTTTGAATGTTGTTTTATAAAAATATAAGGTGCTGTAAAGTTTTATTTTTCTATGAAATAGTAGTAAAGAGAAATTGTCATTGTACTAGTATAAGTAAGCAAGCTTTAGTTCCTCTTTGTCTAATTCTGTGTGATAAAATAGCAAACACCAGTTAGTTCAAGCCTGTAGAGGAGAAAAAGAAGTTAGAAGCATCATCAACGTTCCTTCATGCGAAGTTTGATTTCTTAGGAATCACTTGGATCTCCCGTGAAGGAAACCAAAGCGCTCATCTTGTTGCTAAACGTCATCGTCAATAGCGTCTCCGATATGGGTGGCTTCATCGTCCTCCACCGGAGCTTCGCATGGTTCTCACAGCGGACAGGTCTCGTAATTTGGGGCTGTAAATCGCTCTGGTTGATTTTGGGAGATTAATTGAAGGGAAATTTATAATTTCTGTGTGACCGGTGGTGAAGGTGGGTTGTAAATCGCAATTTATTATTGTGTTGCAAAATTAGGGTTATTTCCGCATCTCCTTGGGTATCTGTTTTCAGTTAGGCATGTTTCGTGTCTTTCGCTTTCTTTAGCTAGTGCTGGGGTGGTTCGGGTCCAAAGTTTTGACCCGATGTATTTCTTGGGTGTTACTTTGGCTATAGGCCACCTTTGTGTGTATTTAATTTGGGCCTTGTCCCACTTTTTTGAAAATCAAATATACTAACTAAAAAGGATATACATTTACTACACATTTAAACATTCTAGTACTTATTGAAAAACAGCTACTAGTTTTTCTAGTTGAAGTTTATAAAAATGTTATTAGACCAAGAAATAGAAAGAAAGGATACAGAAAGTTCACAAAGGACATTTCATTAATTAGTAGCACTATTAGTTACATAAACAGCTTCTCCCCATCATTCTTCCCTGCCAACAAAGAGAAGAGAAATATAAGGGTGATCATAAAGGAAATAAGAAATACACAATGGTAACTTTAGATCACTAACTCTAAAACCATGCAAATGAACCTGAACTTACAAGTTCGCATTGTGTACAAAATGAAACCATAGAACACGTTGAAATATGAAAATGAATGAAGGTAAGTATTAATTTAGCAAATCAAAATGAACAACAAAGTAGGATTTCAGAATCTGTATCGTACTAGTTTTCTCAACAACAAAAATTGTATCGTTAGGATTTCTTGGTGCACTTTAGAAGGTTTAATTGGTAGTGGAGTTGCAACAGCAAACAGTAGTAGCACGTGATATTTGAGAAATAGGGTTTTGTTTGAACCAATAATACTCTGATTCAACCCAGGAGCTATAATGGGGAAGAATGCAGCTCGTTGAAGAGGAACCTAGGCTTTCTATTCGAGAGGTTCTGAGTATTGATAATGATTTGATATTGTTTGCTTCGTTCAATGATAGTTATTGCCATAAATAGCAAAAGGCAGCTCATTATAGTACTATGACAACTAATGATTATATAATGACAACAATGATTGTGCAAATCATTAGAATATGTGAATCCTCGGAACAGTTCTTATCCACACCAGATTCTGAAAGTTTGGTGATTTAATTACAACAGTAAAAAGGTAAAATGCAATCAATTGACCTAGATTTAATGAGCGAATAAGAATAAGGGATATCCTGTCACAGTACCCTCCCCATAGAGAACACCGCTTGTCCTCAAGGGTGAGAATCAGGTAATTTCTTGAGCAAGTTAAGATAAAATTCCCTAGTAGCAACTTCCATAGGACAATTTTCCCACTTGACCAAGACTTTAGTGGCGGCAGTTGATAACTCTACTTCATATAGAGTTATTCATATGTTTAAACTTAGTAAATTGCTCTCTTGAAAGCAAAGATAAGGAGTTTATATAGTATTTTATGTGATATATGATAATTTGAGTGTTTGACATGGTTTAAAAACATTAATAGGCCATTTTGGATATATTGTGGTATGTTTGATGAGTTTGTTGGTCACGTCTCTGAGATGCTCGGCATTACAATCTGCACACTTACAAGCTATTTCTTGCATTGGATTAACCTGATGCTCTTTGCATTGAATCTACATTGCAAACATATTGAAGCCATCCACTTGCAATGATGACCTCATATGCTTAGTCACTAAAGCAAGTGCAAATTTCATATTTCGGCGCCCACAATTCCAACATAGCTTTGAGGACTCCTTCTGGATATGCTATTGATCTATCTGCAAGAGACAGTGTCAAAGTGGTAGGCTTGGCATTTCCAATTCCTAGCTTTGTGAAAATAGATTTAGGCATCAAATTGATGCTTGCACCTAGATCACACAATGCTCTACCTGTATAGAATTTGCCTATTGAGAAAGGAATTGTAAAGCTACCTGGATCCTTTAGTTTGCTTGGAATTTTGTTTTGCAAGATCATACTACATTCTTTTGACATAGCAACGATTTCAAATTCCCTAGTCTTTTCTTTTAGCGACACATCTTTCATGAATTTAGCATAATTAGGCATTTGTTGAAGTGCTTCAATCAAAGGTACATTGATAAGCGATTGTTTTAAAACATCTAAAAACTTCTTGAATTGCTTACTCCTCATGTGCTTTTTGAATCTTTGAGGAAAAGGAGGAGGAGGGTATTCGAGGAACTAACCTTGGAGTTGAAACTTCATGAGATGCTGAGATGCATCAGTCTTCTTTGCATCTTGGGAATTTTTCATTTTATTTTTTCTCACTTACACCTGTACCTTCCATCTCATATGGTTCATTAAATCCTTGCCACTTCTCAAAGAGATGGCTTTGACTAGTTCCTTACCTTGCCTGTGTGAGGTTGAAGCTTCTGTGTTATCATTGGCAGGTGGGGTTGGTCTTTGCTGATTTTGAGCTTGGAATCCAGGAGGTGTAGGTAGTAGTGCACAGTGCGAGTGCATTGGAGTTGTTCCACCTAAAATTTGGGTGGTTCTTCCATCCTGGATTGTAGGTATTAGAGTAAGGGTTGTTATTCCTTTCCTATTGTAACCTACATAATTGACAGAGACAGGGTTGCTAGGACACTCTTCATAAAGATGGTCTCCCCACAATAGCCTGACTTGTAGCTCACTGGAGGGCTTGTTCTACATTTCTTTGTAGTGTTTTCTTTAGGTGTAGCTGCACTAGGTGCACTAGTTGTAGTGAATTTTTTGAACATGTTAGTTAAAGTGGCAACTGTAACACCCCCTTCTAATAGACTACTATTTAATTGATAAAATCAGAGTTTTCAAAAACTTTTCTCACAATTGAAAGCAAGTGTCACATTTACTCCAAAACGAGCTAGCATCAATTACATGCTCACATAATTAAGGTCGTTGATACATAGCACATAAAGTTGGGGCGAGCCCTCAAATACACCTATCTCGATACATCACGACCATAATGAATAACTCATGTGGAATATCTCAAAATAATAGTATTGACTCTTTTACATCACAAAGTAAAGAGTGAAACAACATCAAGTCGAGTGAAACCTAAATTACTACGCCCCCGGTGCTACGTATCGAGCATGACTCTGGACCCAAAAGAAGGTAGAAGAACCTTCAATCGCTATCACTGCGGAGTTCTTGACATAGAAGCAACACGAAAGCGATAGGGTGAGTCTCTTTACATAAATAATAGCAAATAGGATAAGCATTATATTAGGGAAGGCAACTAGCAACAATCACATTCCAACAAATAGTGTTTCTGGGTGTATTAGCAAATACGACGAGCGCCAGCGGCAATTGGACTGCGGCCCGGGTGACTCGATCGGCCCCGAACACGGCGCTTGGGGCGCAATTCTCGCCCGCCGAAAATCTCGCTAGCGGTCGGACCTCGCGGTATATATCGCCATTCGCATATGGCATCAGTGCGTTCTCTAACCTTGTGTTATACGCGGCGACCTCTCACTAGATCGTCGGAGTGTCTTTGCGAGTACCACGAGGTGCTCTGGCGTGAAGCCGGGCCGGTCCTTTCACTCATTCAACGGCCCGGCCCATAGGCGGATCAATCAACACTTCAACACTTCATTGATCAAGAGTACGATCAATTGGCGACCACGATGGGAGGCGTGCGCTATCTACCTCTTTCATGGCTCCCGCGCGGCCGGCTCGAGCGGGCCACTACTCGACTCAATCCTCAAGGCGAGAATCAGCGGCGAGACCGGGGGCGTGGCGTCATGATCCACGAATCTCGAGACTTCCACAGCGAGGAACGCCCGGTGCACTGCGATGCGTGGGCCGGTCCTCCAGCCGAGATCCATCCGTCCGTTCGGAGACTTGCGCCGGCCCGATTAGGCGGGCATCCGGGAACCTCTGCGGACCATGTTACTCAAGCCGTTTTGCGAGATCTTGCAAAACAAGAATCAGTGATCATGAGGCCGAGATGCACTCATCTCGGTATGAAAGAGAGTTCGATTCGGGCGCGCGTGTGGAAGGCGGAGAACCTTCGGCTTCGCGCGCCGGCCGCGCGAAGACACCGCTCCCCTCCTCGAAGGAGCATTTCACGCCGAGAAGCACTACTCATCGCTCTCCGCCGGAAAAAGCGAGGGCACGCAGTCGCCCCGGGCGGCGAAAGCAGCGTAGGCGCCGTTCGATGTCCGATGACTATGAAGATTCTAGCTACGAATCACGACACGGTCGCTCACCCACGAATACTCCTCTAATGAGTCGTCAGGGTCACGTCGGTCGAAGCAGATCTTGGGATTTCGTGAAGAAATTTGGAAGATTACGAAATGGGCGAATTAGGGGCGTTTCACATCGGCCTAGGAGAGGCCAAAGCGGCGACCGAAGGCCTCCTCGGCTTCCAAGCCCGCCCATCGGAGGATTCTATGGAATCTTAGGACAGCGAGGCATGCCTCGCAATGCAACCCTTTGGGTCGAGCGGCATTCGGAGAATAAACATGGCCCGTTCTCCGGGAGATCGGGCGTTATAAGATTAGAGATCTCGCAAGGCGCTTGATCTCAACAAGTTTGTGGTAGGAGATCCGGACAAGCATCTCGCTACTTCAATAATTACTGCTTTGCTATAGGGAATTGGGACCGACCATGAAATCGGGCTTTTCCCGATCTACGGGCGGTAGAGCATTGGAATGGTGGGAGTCTCTGCGACCCAATTCCATCTCCTCTGGGACGACACGATCGAGAATATTCTGTCTCACTACACCGCAAACCGTTGCCAATATCGGTATGAAGAATACTTGGACTCTGTTGTTCAAGGAGATAATGAGACGCGAGGCAATATATCGCCAGGTTTAACTGCGAGGTGATGTGCATTTCGTGACTTGTCGACAAGGACAAGTTGAAATATACGAAGCGTGGTATTCGGCCAGGACCACCGGTTCGTCGAAGAATTTACTTTGAATCATTACGAGGATCTCGGCCACTTCCTAACGCGAGGGCTGCGTCCACATGCGGTATGAAGAAACTGCGGCGCAAGAAAGGCCGTCACGCCGCGACCTAAAGAAGAAAAAGCGAAAGCGGCCAAAGGGCATGAAGGTCGCCGCGACAATCGGCACGACTTTCGAGATAAAAAGTTTGATCATCGCACTCGACTCAACACCTCCATTTGCGCAGATCTACAGCGAGTGTCGAATAATGAGTTTGTGGGAGTCAAGCGGCTGAACCACTCGTGCTCAAGAAGGGGCGCGGCCAGGCCAAAAGATCTTTGTCGCTACCACAAGAGTAAGGGGCACGATACTAACGGTGTATGGCCTCAAAGATGATATTGAAGAGCTCATTACGAAAGGCAAGTTGGGAAAGTATGTGAGGTCGGAGGAAGGCGGCCGACCTCGAGAGAAGCGAAAAGAAAGCGATCGGATAGAGGAAAGGGGCCTACGGCCATAGAGGGCACCCAAAACAAGGATCGTCGAAGATCGTGACACTTTCGGCGATCCAAAGGCCGTAATGTTGCGATGGTTATTCATGGTGAAACCCCACGGATCGTAGGGAATCTAACAAAGCCACCAAGAGAAAGTGGGACGAGTTGTTAATGGTCGCATCCACTTGGCACCACCACCGGTCTCGGCGGACCTCCCATCTCGTTCGGTGACAGCGACCTACACGACAAGCAAGCCTAATAGTTATGTTCCATTGGTAATCGAGTACATTATGGCAAACACGAGAAGCGCGAGAATCACGGTCGATCAAGGTAGCTCGGTGATATCATGTTTGAAGACTTGATCGACAAAATAAAAGTTGATCGAGCGAGATAATTCCCAGTAGCCGAACTACTCCTCTAATGAGCTTCAATGGGCGACGACTACCGTTGGGAACGATTGAAATTTCTTTGGTCACGTTTGGTGGCGACACGGGGATAGTACTGCATGCGGGGCCGGTCGGGGCGGCGTTCCTCGTACTCCCCCTCAAATCCTGCTATCAATGTATTATTGGTAGGCCGACTTTGGGTAAGCTAGAGGCGTTACATCGGCCGGTGCATCGAAAATGAAATTCTCTGACAAAGATGACCAAGTAGTTACCACTGGCGGCCGACCTTGAATCGCAAGAAGAAGCCACGCTCTATACCAAGAAATATGTGGCGAGGTAGATCGTGGCCCAAACGTTCGAGCACTAGTGAAGGCCATCAAGTCAATGTCATTCGATTTGGGCGCTTTCGGTATGATCGAGATGGCGACCAGAGGACAAGCGATGATGATTTGGCTCGAGAAGCGAAAAAGCAGTGATAAGACGAGCCTCATGGAGAGTTGGTAGATGTTCAATTGGGTGGCGACCCATCAAAGCGGTAAAACTTCGGTAACGACCTACGAGCAAGTGAAGCAAGATCTTATCACGATTGCTTAGAGACTATCTTGACTGTTCGCATGGCGGGCATAAGACATGCCCGGCATCCCTATCGAAGTAGCCTGCCATCAACTTTCAGTCGATGAAGGGGTCAAGCCGGTCGCTCAAAGAAGCGCGCACTCGAGCGAGGAAAAATCTCAAGCATTGCAAAGGCCGTTGAGGACCTCATAAAGGCCAATTTCATAGAAGAGATCAAATACACGACTGGTGTCCAATGTCGTCTTTGGTTAAGAAAGAAACGAAAAATGGAGGATGTGTGTGGACTATCTTGATCTAAATAAGGCATGCGAAGGATGCCTTCCCCGTGCCTAACATTGACAAGCTGGTCGATGGGGCTTCGGGCTACAAGCTACTGTCTTTTCTGGATGCTTACTCTGGATACAATCAGATCACGATGTATCCGCCCGACCGGCACAAGAGCGACCTTCATGGCCGTCGGGGAAATTTTGGTACAAGGTGATGCCCGCCGATGCGAAGAAGCATTTGGGAGCGACCTACGGCGGATGATGAACAAGATTTTAAAAAGCGGATCGGTCGCATCTCGGAGGTGTATACGGGCGACATGATCATTAAAAGCGTAGCCGACCCGGATCACGTGAGCGACCTCGGGAAATATTTGAAGAAGCTAGGAGGAACTCACTTAGACTAAATCACGAGAAGTGTACCTTTGGGGTGAGGCGTGCGATTCTTGGGTTTCCACATTGAAAGAGGATGAAGCAAACCACGAAAAGTGTAGAGGCGCGATCGATATGAGGCCGCCACATCGAAAAAAGAAATACAACGACTAAATGGCATGGTGGCGCTCTATCGAGTTCATCCCCAAAGCGGCTGCAAGTCGCTTCCAGCTATTTAGCTGCTTTGAAGAAAGAGGTGGACTTTGAGTGGACCGAAGCGGTGCCGTGAGCATTGGATGAGTTAAAGCAAGCTTTGGTTAGCCCGCCGATCATGACCAAGCCGTTCTGCAGGCGAGACATTATATACGTACTTGGCCATAATGAGAAGAAGTTCTCGATCTTTGTGCTAGTTAGAGAGAAACGAGCTAAAGCGAGAATCCGGTCTACTTCATAAGTAAAGTACTCGAGGCCCAGTGAGATACGAGAAGATAGAAAAGTTCGCCCCTTGCACTCCTAATATTTGCTAGAAGGTTGAGACCCTACTTTGTGGCCCACCCGGTCGTGGTAAGGACCGACCGACCTATCGAGCAAGTCCTTCATCGGCGGACTGGCGGGGACGAATGATAAAGTGGGCGGTAGAACTTCGATGAGTTTGGCATCAAATTTGAATCGGATCGGCGCAAAAGCGCGGTATTGGCCGACTTTATAGCGAGAAATGACTCGACTCGGAAGATCAGGTGGAGCGACACGGATCTTGCGTAGATGGGTCGTCTAATAGTAAAGGAAGTGGAGCGGCCTAGTGCGGAAAATTACGAAGGCACTGGGGTGTGGAGGTGTCTTTGACTTTCGCTTTCCATCGTCGAATAATCGGGCCGAATATGAGGCGTGTATAGCCGACTGCGGCTCGCGAGAGACTTCAATGTTGGCCCGAGTTGAACTCGGATCGATTCCCTACTCGTAGTCTCGCGAGATCAAAGAATTGTATGATGCTAAAGGCGACGTCTTGAAGAGTTATCTAGCAAGAGTAAGAGAAGCGCTCAGCGATTCGGACCGGCTGAAAGTGGTACATGTGCCTCGAAGCGAAAATGTTCGAAAGCGAGATATTCTATCAAAGGTGGCAAGTACCAAAACTCGGGGAATCATAGAAGTGTGATTCAAGAAACATTAAATCGGCCGAGTGTTTCAACCAAGCCAAGTCGATCGTTGGCCGTCTGTGTGTCGCCGCAGTTCGATTGGATCGGCCCCATCCTAAGGTACATCGTTGAAGGGAGGAGCCGAGCGATCCAAAACAAGCTAAGTTGGTCGGACTCGGGCGACCAAGTACTCGGTTATAGAAGGAAAGTTATGCAGAAGAGGATTCTCCTCTCCATTATTAAGGTGTCTTCGTCGGTCGGCCGACCATGTCTTTGAAGACATTCACGAAGGTGTTTGTAGGAGTCACCGGGCGCTCGTTCCATAGCTAAGAACGCTCTCGGGGCGGCTACTATTGGCCGACCATGGGCGAGATGCCAAGAAACTTCGTTTGAAGTGCAAGAAATGCCAAGTACATGCGATGTTCACATTGCACCTTCCTCGAATTACAAAGTCTTGTCTCACCTTGGCCGTTACTTTGGTGGGGCATGGATCTTCTAGGCCCGTTTCCACTGCTCCGGGCGGTTCAAGTTCTTGATCGTGGCGATGGAGATTACTTTACTAAGTGGATCGAGGCCGAGCGCTGCGACAATCACATCGGCCAAAGTCGGCCAAGTTCTTGGACGATGTGTACTAGCCCGTTTTGGGATCCCCGGCCAATTAATAACGAACAAGCGGCACCCGGTTCCGCAGACAAGAGGTTGAGAGAGATGTTGGCGACTTAGGGTCAAGCGGCGTTTCACCTCGGTCGAGCACCCTCGAACTAACGGCCGGTAGGCGGCAGCGAGTTATCTTACGTGGTTTAAAGCGAAGACCGGATGAAGCGAAGGAGGCTGGTCGAAGAAAGCTGCGATCGTTACGTGGGCGGCTGGGGCGACCCCTCATTCATCGGCCGGGAGTCGCCGCCCGATTGGTGTACGCAGGCGATCTTTGTGATACCCATAGAAATGGGCGGGTGAATTGGAGGACTTCAAACCCCCTACAGTGGTTGACAACGGCCAGGGCTGCTCAGAAAAGCTGGACCTAATTGAAGAAGCTGCGCACCCAAAGCCGCTAAGAGAGCAATTGATCAAGCGGAAGGTCGCGACTAGGTACAACGCTCGAGTTCGGAGGAGAGAATTCTCGGTCGGCGGCTCGTTCTAAGGACGGCCGGCGTGGGAAACAAGAATGCACTTGAGGAAGGCGGCACCAAATTGGGAAGGTCGTATCGAGTCATCAAGAAGGCGGCAGGGGCATACGTAGTGAAACCATGAATGGGCGACTATCCCCGAACATGGAATGCAGAAAAACTTAGGAAATATTACGTTTGAATGTAACAAGAGATTTGAATGTAATAACGACCGACTTATCAATGAAAAGCAGGCAGGCGCTCTTTTTCCCACTGGGTTTTTTACAGAGGCCTGACCTTTAGAAATACGATGTGTTCTTTACTTTCTCGCAAGAATGGATCACCGGTCGCTCAAGATTGCCCGTGGCAAAGGAGCAATCGAAGACTTATCAAAGTTGCTCAGATCGTCGAAACGTTCTAAAACGAGCGACCGTCGAAACGGTCCCAACCGAGTGCCATCGAAATGGCCCGAGGGTTAAAACCCGCAAACCTTGGATCGTCGAAACGATCTGAATCGAGCGACCGTCGAAATGGTCCCAACCGAGCGCCATCGAAAATGGCCCAACAACGCCAGGTCGTCGAAACGATCTACATCGAGTGCCATCGAAAATGGCCCAACGGTTAAGTAATAACCCATCGCGGTAGGCCGTCGAAACGATCTACCTTAAATGCCATCGAAAGAGCCTGATTGAAGGTCGCCGAGCGATCCAAGGCCCCGTTGGGGTATTAAAACCTATCAAAGAATGCATGCTTTCGAAATAAGCGCGAATGACGACCGACCGGTCCTAAAGCTCAAAGACGCTCAAAGACTTAGAGAAGAATAAACATACAAGGCGCGCAAGGAAAAGCGACCAAAAACGAGCGCTATCGAAGTAGCACGAAGCGGCCGCCGAGCGGCCCACAAGTCCAAAATGAATAAGGCGAATAAATGCAAGAATGCACGAGACATAGCAATATAAATTTGAGCAGGCGTAATTAGAAGCAAGTAAAGATTGTCATTACAAATATGGGGCCTTGCCAAGCCGCGCCCACGAATGAAGAACCGGCGAAAGCGAGAAAAATTTATCGGGCCGAAGGCAAGTTAAAGTTACAAAATTACACCGCTCGCGAGCGGGCTTCAAAAAAAAGAATGGTGGCGAGGCGAATGGCGTTGCCTTGCTCGTCATATTCGCAGCGAGCATGATCTTATTGTTGTCAACATAGTGCGTGGGCTTGATCATCTGTCATCGAAATTGATCTGCGGATCGGTATTCAAGACCCGCGCGCTGGCGGCGTTGTAAAATTGCTCGATTGCGGCCTCTGGCCGGCACAGGCCACCATTAGGATCTTTTTCTCGGCTCGGCCTTCTCTGCCACCAAACTGGCCTCTCGCTTCCCCGCGGCCTCAAGGTCGCCCTTCAAAGTTGTGACCTGAGCAGCAAGCTCCTTGTTCCTCTTTGCCAGCTTGGCCCGGTCTTCCTCCCCCCGTTTGAGGGCCTCCTTCTTCGACTGGAGGAGCTTGTCATATTTTAGCTGCGCCTCAGTTAAAGCCTTGTCCTTTCCTGCAATTCAGGTCGAAGGGCTGTTAGTTGGTCGAACAAAGGCAAGATGAAGAGTACAAGACTAAGAAAATAAAATTACCATCAGATTCGGCCACCAGCTCCGCCATGACTTTCTCGACCCCATGAGAGAAGCGCGAGCGCCATGGGTTTCCTTTTATCTTTGCCCGGATCGGCGCGCCCAAACTTTCGGCGAGATGATAGGAATCTCCTCCGTTGCGGCGGGACCCGAGCGTCACGCTTGGCCCGCTTGGGTGGCGCGATCGGCCGGGAGGAGGCGGCCGAGTCCGTCCGCCGACCGGCTTCTTCCTTGGCTCTTGGGGTGTGAGGACTTTTGAGGAAGATTCGGGGTTGTCCCCGGTCGAAGCGTCACATCTTTTAGCCCCTCCTTGGGCCGGGGCCAGGCGGCGGCTCCCAACTTTGCGGCCATTCTTTACGCAAAATAACGAGTCATGAGTTAAAAGAAAAAAAGAAAATCAACAACAGAATATCGGGACAAAAAGGGTTGAAGGCGAACCAATCTCGGCCTCGTTCATAGCCTTCATACAAGACAAAGGGTCGGCAAGGTATGTCGCCTTAGGATCGGGACGCATCATACTCGCGCGACTTGATCATCTCCAAAGTCTGCAGTCGGCCTCTCCGGGTCTTTCCTTTGTGTAGATGTAATCTCCGTCGCTGCGAGAAATGAGCCTCATTCCACATGATTGGGAAATAAGGGGACCTAGCATCCGTCCGGTTGAACCTCACAAAGCGGTCTTCCCGGCCTCCTCGGTGGGAGCGATCCGAAATCATCGACTTTTCGGGCCGCTCCCAGCGACTCTGGGCGCTTTGAAAAAAGCGGTGGTGAGTCTTACGCATCTTGAAGGAAACTTGCTCCTCTTACGCTTGTTGGCCTTCTCTGCGAGCCACTCGGCTCGAAGATAGCAAAGAAAAGCATCATCGACACCGCCGACCCGGCAGTCAACAAAACTTGAAAGTCTTTAAAAACGCCCATGCGTTTGGGTGAAGCGTGAAGGCGACCCAATATATGGCGCAGGCGTCGCGTTGGAATTCGGTAAAAGGAGGGTAATCTTCATCTTCTCGAACACGAGCCGATACATCGTGAACTTGAAGTTGGAAGAATAAGTCGCGATATCTTCGCCTCCTTCATGCCTCTTATCCTCAACCCGGTGAGTCTTCAAGGCGGCTCGTAGATCGGGCAAAGCATCGTGACCGATCGTAAGAATGCTCTGTTAGGCGAAGAGTCTCCGACACCCAAGACATGTCCGACGCATCCCGAGCTACGTCGGCTTGGACTTGGCCTCGCTTGAACCTCGGCCGACCGCCCGTTCGACCCTCCGATGTTGGCTTCCAAAACCGAAATATTGACTTTGGGGTGAACCACCTCCTCTCCTTGGACTTCTTGGCTCGGCGCGCCGGCCTCCACCATCTCCTCGTCCACGATCGGGGGCGGCACTCTGCGCCTCGTCATCGTCAATGATAATCACATCGGCGTCTTCCTCTTCTCCTCCACTCGGGATACAACGTCCTCGGGCGGTGGAGAGCCGCTCGGCCTTCGGCGAGAATGGGCGGGCTGGAACGATACTCTTGGAGCTAGTCGATCCCGACGCGGAAGAAGCGAGAACTTCGAGCCCGTCTTTGCTCGAGGAACTACTTGAGAAGCTAGAGCTTTTGTCGCGAAAGACGACTTGGGTTCGCCCGGCCTCGACATGTATGTGGCGAAAAGAGCGGGCGGTTTTCCGGGAAGGCAGGCGATTAACTTTGTCCGTGGCATACACGAACACTGTGATAAAGGGATCGGTCAGTCGATCGAGTAAAGCACTCATGAGAGAGGCGGTGGCCATCCTCGACGACACCCCTATCACGAGGCGTGGAAAAGCACGAAGTACTTTAAAGAAAAAACTCAAGTTGAAAAGAGTAAAGGAGCGATCGATTCATACCTTAGCGGATGTTGAAGATCGGTCGCAAGTAAACGAAACAACCGAATGCAAGTCGGCGGCGAGGCGAGTCGGTCGTTAGCGAGCAAATCTTGGAAGTGTGAGAAATGAACTCGTGAAGAAGGGCTATTTATAGCGCGGACCTCTGGCGCGAAAGGGGACCGGGATACGAAGAGTCTGGCGCCGTCTTCTCACCAATGGTTGTCTCGGACAGCCTCGGAAACACCAAACGTCACGTCTTAAATGTCGGGAAAGACCAACCGTCCACGGACAAAGACGGCCGATGGTTGTGGCGGTCGACACCGCCGAAGAAAATGCAAGCGGCGCGTCGCGTTTCATCAAAGTAACTTCACCCCTGGGAGTATCGATTCAAGCCTCGGCCCGCTCTTAAGCGACCTAGGCTTGGGGGGCAACTGTTCCTGGGTGTATTAGCAAATACGAGAACTGCCAACAGCAATTGGACCTGCGGCCCAGCCCAACTCGATCGGCCCAAACACGCTGCTTGGAGCGCAATTCTCGCCGGCCGAAAATCTCGCTAACGGTCGGACCTCGCAGTATATATACGCCATTCGCATATGGCATCAGGTACGTTCTCTAACCTTGTGTTATACGCGGCGACCTCTCACTAGATCGTCGGAGTGTCTTTGCAGGTACCACCCGAGGTGCTCTACGCGTGAAGCCAGGACCGGTCCTTTCACTCATTCAACGACCGGCCCATAGACGGATCAATCAACACTTCAACACTTCATTGATCAAGGTACGATCAAATAGCATACGACATTAAGTATAGCACATCAACTCACAACCATCAAAAGGCAACACCAATCACATGAATGTGTGCATGTATGCAACCCTACACTAAGGGCATATGCATGTGGTACCATCAACCTCCTTAAATTTTGCCTTGAGGGCACAACCACCAATATATAGATATCAACAACCACCTTTTTGATATCAAGGTAAAAGCCTACAACCACCGTTTGATGCATATGAGGTATGAGACACCATGAACAATGCATCAATCACATACAATCTCATTATATGTAAAATACCACCACCATTGAACAACCACCTTAAGCAACCACCTTGAGCAACCACCTTAAATTTACCAAGACATCATCAACCACTAGCTCTAAGGCTAACACTAAGACATAGCTCTAAGGCTAACACCAATGTCAAGGACCAACTCACAGATAAGGACCAACTTGTCATATAAGGACTAACCGACACCCACAAGGACTAAACGGTCACCTAGGGACTAAACAGCCACATAGGGACCAAAGCAACACAATAGAAGGACCAATAGTGCATAAGGACCAAAACAACACTTTTAGGGACTAAACGGTGCAAAAGGACCAAAACAGCATTTTTAGGGACCAAAGCGGTCTTTGGGCGCGCGCGCTGGCGCTGGCACGCGCGCGCGACTCGCGCGCCACTCCGCGCGACGCGCCAAATGCCAACATGCACTGACAATTGGACTGGCGGGGCGCGCGCGCGCGCACACTACGCGCGACTGCGCGCCATAGTGACTGATAACCCTGCGCGCGTAAGTTGCGCGCACGCGCCACTTACGCGCTAGACACCCAAACCACACATTTCAACACCAAATTCAATTTTTCTTAGACAACCACACCTCGACAGCCAAACTCCCATTTCTCCAACACACACCCATACATCCATTTCACCCATACACACCCATACACCCATTTCAACAACACACATACCCAACACAATATTGGCACAATGCTTCAAACTCCCAAATTCAACACTAATCCACCCACACCCATAAACAACACAATAGTGCATAACAATTCCATTCAACAACAACCAACTTAAATTTATCAAATTGAGTTCAAATTCATTTTTGGGCAATTCATTCAACATCTTACAATATCACAATTTCATATTCAACCCCATTGTAGCAATACACCAAACACCATACTTACATAGTTCATATCAAGCTCATTTCAACAACAACATCATGGGTTCATCAAATTTAATTCAACACAACACCAATTAATTCAAACCACACATAAACAATCAATTAATTATCCTAAAACCTAACCCACACACAATACTCATCATATAACCTATTATGAATGAAAGAGGGCCCCCTAACCTTAGGAATTGAAGAAATGCTAGTACCCTCTCCTTCACAACTTCAAGAACCACCAAAAATAGCCACTCAACCAACTTTGAGCTTCAAACCCCTTCCATGGCAAAACGAAAATGAGAAGGAATTAGGTGATGAAATTTACACTAATAGAAAGAGGAGGAAAAATGGAAAAGAATGGTACCAAAAGCCCCTTGCCTAGAGCTAAAATGGAGAAGATCTCCTTACTTCTTCTCCCTTCTTCCATGCCTCCCCTTCCTCTTTCCCTCTTGGTTCCCTTTCTCTCTCTCACTGCCGTGCTTTTTTTTTTTCTTTTCCCTATCCTTCTCTTCTTTCCTTTTCTTTCTTTTCTAAGACACTAAAATGGGCTTGCATTTTGGGCTCTAGTGTTGGGCCCTTTTTGCACCTCCCTCTTTTACTTCAACCACTCCCTGACATAATTAAATCACCACTCCCTTATTTACTACCCAACACCTCTTAGTTATATTAAACACCCTATTATTCTTTTAATATAACTAACCACTATAACACCTAATTAAATTAATCAAATAAATACTTGAATTATTTTGTGGCGTTACAACTCTCCCCCACTTAGAATATTTTCGTCCTGGAAAATCCACGTCAAACTCACGAAAACAATATCCAACCTTCTTGTCACCTCTAACCGTTCTCATCCATGTTCTATCATTACACGCATAACGGACCAAACACCCTCATCTACACTCTTACTCCCCAAATAGGTATTCTAACATGTAGGTTATCAAAATCCTACCCGACTACCCAAACACCATTTAAGGTTCACCCAAGACACAAAAATTGGAACAGAGCTCCCGTCACCAAACCATCACCATAAAATAGCCAACTCGTGGCATCATCACCAACATCACCAATTTATCATATACCCAGCAACATTAACATCAACAATCAACATGACAACAACAACAAAATTCAACTTCAACCTATTCAACAGATTAATCGTTTTATTCAACGTTCAAATTAATCTACCTAAACTCAGGTGCAGAAAATTCTATAACTCTGCGCCTACTTTGGCGAATGAATTAAAATAGTAAACGACATCGGATTTCGACAAATAAATACTTGTTGGAAAGCCACGGATGTGTAGTTTCTGAATATATCTTTAAAGTTTCAAAACAATGAGCCAATTAGTACAGTTTTTAGAAACAACCCGAACAGTTCCCAGACTGGACAGATTCTGCCCTCCCACTTCATTTCACTCTAAACTGACTTAAACTTGACCAAATGGGACAAAACCTTAGCCCGAACAAAAGCAATTTGAGTATAGTTTCTAATGGAAAAAGAATCGTTCAAAACGGAGTTCATTTGGAGACATAAAACCTGCAAAAACCGAACCTACTCACAGTTTGACTCTAGAAATTTGACCCGACTTTGGAGACTCATAACTGGAGCTACACAACTCCAAATTGAACGAAACCAGTGCCAAAACGACCGGCTTTAAGTCTATTTTCGAAAACACTCAGCCACATAATTTTTGAATCAACCAAACAGTACCAGTCTCAAAAAGACCGAAACAGCGTCCAGAAACGCACATAAATCATAAGCAAGTAAAACTCATCATGATCAATCACCAAAACCAATTATAATCATCACATACTTATGCATTTCATCAAACACCACATAAGCATAACCAATCATGCAAACAATTTAAACACACAAGTCCGAAAAGATTAAACATGTAGGCATCGTCTTGATCTCTTTATTCCTAGGGATTGGCTAACATGCAATTTTACAACTTCCTAGAAAATATCATGGAACATATAATTCTACCAAATTGAACTGATTTCATATCACAAAAGAAACATAACTAACACATGCATTATAATACAATTGCTTTGATACAAGACTTGATATTAGTTTAAACAAATGAAATTAAATACCCTTGTCAACATTTAGCAAGGAAAACTAATCAAGTAATAGAAGTGCACAAGATTTCCAAGTACCGTTTTTTGAAAACCATAGAACTCACAATTTTGTCAAAAAGGAAACTATATGCGAATCCCAACCTTACTATCACCCGAGCATGCAACCACATAAGCAACTACTTATTAACTCAAAATTTAATTTCCGACATAAACTCAGAAGGTAAGGAAAGTTAATCATTTAATTTTGACAAATCACATCATGCTCACGGAACAAGCCAAATTGAAACACTGAAAATGTCAAAGTTTTAAGTTATGCAACCTTAATTGAGATAATGAAAATATAGCATTACACAACATTTCATTTTAGCATACTAACTTCGAAACAATTAAGCACAAGTCAAACTTAAACTCGTATACATCACAGGTACAATCAACTCTTAGCAAAACGTCAATCAAGTGTAAAGAACTATTCCACAAACTATCCTTCATATATTGTCAAGTATATAACTCACCAAGGTTAGGTTATGTAAACGTACTTTCCAGATTCCAACAAGACTAATCAAGCAATCAATCAAATTAAATTGGTACATATATCCAAAAGTAATAATATCCACGAGTTATTGTCGCCTCTTTCATTGGGGATGAGTTATTGGGGTGATCAGTCCCTCCTACTCATGCAACCAATTAATTAAGGTCACAAAAACTACTTCCTTTCAATTTTACACATACCACACCAAAAGACTTTTTAACGCAGTCTAGAGTGCGAAGGCGTCGTCACGACTCCCACTCTTCTCAACGTCGTTAAAAATTCTTGTAATCACACATATCTCAATAAATCAATATAACTTTCAATCGCTATCCATCAAATAAATTACAAGGCATGTCAATGAAAGAACAAAACCAACAAAGGTAACAGTAATAAACAGCAACATAAATATAATTTAGAACGAGCGAGTACCAAGACTCGAGGGTTAACAGACTCGACAACTTGGCCGGACAGACCGAACTGCTCTGATACCACTAATGTAACACCCCCTTCTAATAGACTACTATTTAATTGATAAAATCAGAGTTTTCAAAAACTTTTCTCACAATTGAAAGCGAGTGTCACATTTACTCCAAAACAAGCTAGCATCAATTACATGCTCACATAATTAAGGTCGTTGATACATAGCACATAAAGTTGGGACGAGCCCTCAAATACACCTATCTCAATACATCACAACCATAATGAATAACTCGCAGCGGAATATCTCAAAATAATAGTATTGACTCTTTTACATCACAAAGTAAGAGTGAAACAACATCAAGTCGGTGAAACCTAAATTACTACGCCCCGGTGCTACGTATCGAGCATGACTCTCTGGACCCAAAAAGAAGGTAGAAGAGAACCAATAGCTATCACTGCGCAGTCTTGAGCATAAGCAACGCGAAAGCAAAAGAGGGTGAGTCTCTTTACATAAATAATAGCAAATAGGATAAGCATTATATTAGGGAAGGCAACTAGCAACAATCACATTCCAACAAATAGCATACGACATTAAGTATAGCACATCAACTCACAACCATCAAAAGGCAACACCAATCACATGAATGTGTGCATGTATGCAACCCTACACTAAGGGCATATGCATGTGGTACCATCAACCTCCTTAAATTTTGCCTTGAGGGCACAACCACCAATATATAGATATCAACAACCACCTTTTGATATCAAGGCCGAAGCCTACAACCATCGTTTGATGCATATGAGGTATGAGACACCATGAACAATTCATCAATCACATACAATCTCATTATATGTAAAATACCACCACCATTGAATCGCCACCTTAAGCAACCACCTTAAATTTACCAAGACATCATCAACCACTAGCTCTAAGGCTAACACCAATGTCAAGGACCAACTCACACATAAGGACCAACTTGTCATATAAGGACTAACCGACACCCACAAGGACTAAACGGTCACCTAGGGACTAAACAGTCACATAGGGACCAAAGCAACACAATAGAAGGACCAATAGTGCATAAGGACCAAAACAGCACTTTTAGGGACTAAAGCGGTGCAAAAGGACAAAAGCGGCATTTTTAGGGACCAAGCGGTCTTTGAACCGCGCGCGCGCGCGCACTCCACGCGCGACTTCGGCGCCGCCACTCACGCGCGCGACTCGCGCGCCACTCCAAGCGACTCGCGCGCGCCAACATCTGGTGCACGAGGGGGCGGCGCGCGGGCGCCACTCGCGCGCGACTGCGGCGCCAACGATGATAACCCTTGCGCGTAAGTTGCGCGCACGCGCATAACTACGCGCGGACACCCAAACCACACATTTCAACACCAAATTCAATTTTTCTTAGACAACCACACCTCGGCGACCAAACTCCCATTTCTCCAACACACACCCATACATCCATTTCACCCATACACACCCATACACCCATTTCAACAACACACATACCCAACACAATATTGGCACAATGCTTCAAACTCCCAAATTCAACACTAATCCACCCACACCCATAAACAACACAATAGTGCATAACAATTCCATTCAACAACAACCAACTTAAATTTATCAAATTGAGTTCAAATTCATTTTGGGCAATTCATTCAACATCTTACAATATCACAATTTCATATTCAACCCCATTGTAGCAATACACCAAACACCATACTTACATAGTTCATATCAAGCTCATTTCAACAACAACATCATGGGTTCATCAAATTTAATTCAACACAACACCAATTAATTCAAACCACACATAAACAATCAATTAATTATCCTAAAACCTAACCCACACACAATACTCATCATATAACCTATTATGAATGAAAGAGGGCCCCCTAACCTTAGGAATTGAAGAAATGCTAGTACCCTCTCCTTCACAACTTCAAGAACCACCAAAAATAGCCACTCAACCAACTTTGAGCTTCAAACCCCTTCCATGGCAAAACGAAAATGAGAAGGAATTAGGTGATGAAATTTACACTAATAGAAAGAGGAGGAAAAATGGAAAAGAATGGTACCAAAAGCCCCTTGCCTAGAGCTAAAATGGAGAAGATCTCCTTACTTCTTCTCCCTTCTTCCATGCCTCCCCTTCCTCTTTCCCTCTTGGTTCCCTTTCTCTCTCTCACTGCCGTGCTTCTTTTTTTTTTCTTTTCCCTATCCTTCTCTTCTTTCCTTTTCTTTCTTTTCTAAGACACTAAAATGGGCTTGCATTTTGGGCTCTAGTGTTGGGCCCTTTTTGCACCTCCCTTCTTTTACTTCAACCACTCCCTGACATAATTAAATCACCACTCCCTTATTTACTACCCAACACCTCTTAGTTATATTAAACACCCTATTATTCTTTTAATATAACTAACCACTATAACACCTAATTAAATTAATCAAATAAATACTTGAATTATTTTGTGGCGTTACAACTCTCCCCCACTTAGAATATTTTCGTCCTGGAAAATCCACGTCAAACTCACGAAAACAATATCCAACCTTCTTGTCACCTCTAATCGTTCTCATCCATGTTCTATCGTACACGCAACAGACCAAACACCCTCATCTACACTCTTACTCCCCAAATAGGTATTCTAACATGTAGGTTATCAAAATCCTACCCGACTACCCAAACACCATTTAAGGTTCACCCAAGACACAAAAATTGGAACAGAGCTCCCGTCACCAAACCATCACCATAAAATAGCCAACTCGTGGCATCATCACCAACATCACCAATTTATCATATACCCAGCAACATTAACATCAACAATCAACATGACAACAACAACAAAATTCAACTTCAACCTATTCAACAGATTAATCGTTTTATTCAACGTTCAAATTAATCTACCTAAACTCAGGTGCAGAAAATTCTATAACTCTGCGCCTACTTTGGCGAATGAATTAAAATAGTAAACGACATCGGATTTCGACAAATAAATACTTGTTGGAAAGCCACAGATGTGTAGTTTCTGAATATATCTTTAAAGTTTCAAAACAATGAGCCAATTAGTACAGTTTTTAGAAACAACCCGAACAGTTCCCAGACTGGACAGATTCTGCCCTCCCACTTCATTTCACTCTAAAGCGACTTAAACTTGACCAAATGGGACAAAACCTTAGCCCGAACAAAAGCAATTTGAGTATAGTTTCTAATGGAAAAAGAATCGTTCAAAACGGAGTTCATTTGGAGACATAAAACCTGCAAAAACCGAACCTACTCACAGTTTGACTCTAGAAATTTGACCCGACTTTGGAGACTCATAACTGGAGCTACACAACTCCAAATTGAACGAAACCAGTGCCAAAACGACCGGCTTTAAGTCTATTTTCGAAAACACTCAGCCACATAATTTTTGAATCAACCAAACAGTACCAGTCTCAAAAAGACCGAAACAGCGTCCAGAAACGCACATAAATCATAAGCAAGTAAAACTCATCATGATCAATCACCAAAACCAATTATAATCATCACATACTTATGCATTTCATCAAACACCACATAAGCATAACCAATCATGCAAACAATTTAAACACACAAGTCCGAAAAGATTAAACATGTAGGCATCGTCTTCGATCTCTTTATTCCTAGGGATTGGCTAACATGCAATTTTACAACTTCCCTAGAAAATATCATGGAACATATAATTCTACCAAATTGAACTGATTTCATATCACAAAAGAAACATAACTAACACATGCATTATAATACAATTGCTTTGATACAAGACTTGATATTAGTTTAAACAAATGAAATTAAATACCCTTGTCAACATTTAGCAAGGAAAACTAATCAAGTAATAGAAGTGCACAAGATTTCCAAGTACCGTTTTTTGAAAACCATAGAACTCACAATTTTGTCAAAAAGGAAACTATATGCGAATCCCAACCTTACTATCACCCGAGCATGCAACCACATAAGCAACTACTTATTAACTCAAAATTTAATTTCCGACATAAACTCAGAAGGTAAGGAAAGTTAATCATTTAATTTTGACAAATCACATCATGCTCACGGAACAAGCCAAATTGAAACATCGAAAATGTCAAAGTTTTAAGTTATGCAACCTTAATTGAGATAATGAAAATATAGCATTACACAACATTTCATTTTAGCATACTAACTTCGAAACAATTAAGCACAAGTCAAACTTAAACTCGTATACATCACAGGTACAATCAACTCTTAGCAAAACGTCAATCAAGTGTAAAGAACTATTCCACAAACTATCCTTCATATATTGTCAAGTATATAACTCACCAAGGTTAGGTTATGTAAAGCGTACTTTCCGATTCCAACAAGACTAATCAAGCAATCAATCAAATTAAATTGGTACATATATCCAAAAGTAATAATATCCACGAGTTATTGTCGCCTCTTTCATTGGGGATGAGTTATTGGGGTGATCAGTCCCTCCTACTCATGCAACCAATTAATTAAGGTCACAAAAACTACTTCCTTTCAATTTTACACATACCACACCAAAAGACTTTTTAACGCAGATCTAGAGTGCGAAGGCGTCGCCACGACTCCCACTCTTCTCAACGTCGTTAAAAATTCTTGTAATCACACATATCTCAATAAATCAATATAACTTTCAATCGCTATCCATCAAATAAATTACAAGGCATGTCAATGAAAGAACAAAACCAACAAAGGTAACAGTAATAAACAGCAACATAAATATAATTTAGAACGAGCGAGTACCAAGACTCGAGGGTTAACAGACTCGACAACTTGGCCGGACAGACCGAACTGCTCTGATACCACTAATGTAACACCCCCTTCTAATAGACTACTATTTAATTGATAAAATCAGAGTTTTCAAAAACTTTTCTCACAATTGAAAGCGAGTGTCACATTTACTCCAAAACAAGCTAGCATCAATTTCATGCTCACATAATTAAGGTCGTTGATACATAGCACATAAAGTTGGGACGAGCCCTCAAATACACCTATCTCAATACATCACAGCCATAATGAATAACTCGCAGCGGAATATCTCAAAATAATAGTATTGACTCTTTTACATCACAAAGTAAGAGTGAAACAACATCAAGTCAGTGAAACCTAAATTACTACGCCCCCCGGTGCTACGTATCAGAGCATGACTCTACAGACCCAAAAAGAAGGTAGAAGAACCTTCAATAGCTATCACCTGCAGGTTGCCGACATAAGAAGCAACACGAAAGCAGTAGGGTGAGTCTCTTTACATAAATAATAGCAAATAGGATAAGCATTATATTAGGGAAGGCAACTAGCAACAATCACATTCCAACAAATAGCATACGACATTAAGTATAGCACATCAACTCACAACCATCAAAAGGCAACACCAATCACATGAATGTGTGCATGTATGCAACTCTACACTAAGGGCATATGCATGTGGTACCATCAACCTCCTTAAATTTTGCCTTGAGGGCACAACCACCAATATATAGATATCAACAACCACCTTTTGATATCAAGGCCGAAGCCTACAACCATCGTTTGATGCATATGAGGTATGAGACACCATGAACAATTCATTAATCACATACAATCTCATTATATGTAAAATACCACCACCATTGAATCGCCACCTTAAGCAACCACCTTAAGCAACCACCTTAAATTTACCAAGACATCATCAACCACTAGCTCTAAGGCTAACACCAATGTCAAGGACCAACTCACACATAAGGACCAACTTGTCATATAAGGACTAACCGACACCCACAAGGATTAAACGGTCACCTAGGGACTAAACAGTCACATAGGGACCAAAGCAACACAATAGAAGGACCAATAGTGCATAAGGACCAAAACAGCACTTTTAGGGACTAAACAATGCAAAAGGACCAAAACAGCATTTTTAGGGACCAAGCGGTCTTTGGAACTTATGCTTGCAGCAGCACACGCGCGACGACGCGCGCCAACAACATGTAATTGTAATTGCACCTTGCAGTGCTTTGCTTTTTTTTTCTTGGTTCCTCTTTCCCTCTTGGTTCCCTTTCTCTCTCTCACTGCCGTGCTTCTTTTTTTTTTTCTTTTCCCTATCCTTCTCTTCTTTCCTTTTCTTTCTTTTCTAAGACACTAAAATGGGCTTGCATTTTGGGCTCTAGTGTTGGGCCCTTTTTGCACCTCCCTCTTTTACTTCAACCACTCCCTGACATAATTAAATCACCACTCCCTTATTTACTACCCAACACCTCTTAGTTATATTAAACACCCTATTATTCTTTTAATATAACTAACCACTATAACACCTAATTAAATTAATCAAATAAATACTTGAATTATTTTGGGGCGTTGTTGCGTTCGTGTTGTAGTCGCAATATCAGTGCATGTATATACGTCGTACAAGTAGTAAAATGGATAAAAAGTAAGAGATCGTTCCCACGAGGATTGGTTTACTCTCAAAGTTCAAGTCTCAAAACACAAGTGAAACAAGTAACAAATCGGCACTAAAAGTTGGTGTTAATACTAAGAACATAAGTAAAGCAAGTAAATAAGAAGTTGGTTGTGAATATGGATGAGAGTGAGTTGGATTGTTGCATGCAAGTAAATCTTCTCTAGTTAGACGTTATAACGTTTACAGGTTATTACGTACAAATGCTATTCTGTATAGACGTTATAACGTTTGGACGCTGTTGCAAAAGAGCTGTGCTTTTCAGTCACATAACGTCAGAGCTTCAAGTACTAGAGGTCCTATGTCTAGGTTCTAAGTAGGCCCACTCCTGTATTTTAAGTGCCCACAACAATGTCCTATGAACTATTATCCATTCTATGTCTAGATTTAGATAAAAATGCCTAAATGTCTCTAGTACACCTTTTCGTTCATATAAATCTTTGAGTTCTTTTCATAGACCATGTCTGTACCTATGAATCTACCTATTTTAAGAGGCCAACCTCAAAACAAGTTTGGAAATATTATCATGCAAAGATTTAAAACATATAAGCGTCAATTCTTCATAACATTTAACTAGAAATTCATTACATGCAAAACAACAACCCAACTACAAAATGTTTAGCTCATGTTGAGCATCTTTACAGAATGATAAGGAGTTAAAATCCAAATACCATACATAGATGAAAAGACACTAAGTCCAAAAGATACACCTATGTAATCTTCCAGCATGCACGTTGTATAGACGTTACAACGTCTGAGCCTTACAGTAGTGGTTTGCGAAGAAAATAAAAAATGGAGTTTGAGACAAGTAAGAAGTCTGTGTCCAGAACTTTTTTAAGATACTCTCTCTGAAATGGAGGAAGATAGATGATGAAGGGATGGATTGGAGTGATTTCTGAAGTGTGAGCGTGTGTCCTTAGAGAGAGATGAGTCTTCCATATATAATAAGTTGGGTCACATGTTGCTGATGTCATTTGCCCACCTACCAAGCTCCTTGTTTTGCCGACCATTGACCGCATGCGGTGCTACTAAGGCGTCATCCTTGTCAGCATAGAGTGAAGAGAAGATCTTCTGACTTTTTAAATCTTTGACCATCATTGCTAGCGCGTCAAAACTGAGATCTTTCCCTCTTGCTCTGTTGCCTTTCTACAGACGTGGTGAGGGACGTGGCCACGTTTACAAAGGCACCTATTGGTGCCAAAATGCACAGAACTCCTAATTCAGCCCCTAACTACTAAGAAATAAGAAACTAATAGAAAACTAATAGAATAAATCTACTTTTGCTAGAGATCTTGCATGATTTATCTTTGAATAAGTATAAATAACTCATATAAATATGCGTTATCAGGCGTTACAGCTACTTGAGCAGATTGGGCTGATATATCATTAATCTCATGTACCCTAGAGGTTTTCCTTTGGGCACTTACCCTCTCAGTAGGCCAACTAGAACAATTTGTAGCAATTTTTTTCAATGAGATCACATGCTTCATTATAAGACATATTCAAAAGAACACCACCAGCTAATGCATCAAGCATCACTCTAGTTTGGGGTTCTAGACCATTGTAAAAAGTTTCCATTTGTATAATGACAGGTAAGCCATGAGGTGGAAATTTTCTTAAAAGCTCTTTCCACCTTTTTCATGCTTCAAACAATGATTCAAATTCTTTTTGCCTAAAAGATGTAATATCATGTCTCATCCTAGCATTTTTAATTGGAGGAAAATATTTACTTAAGAATTTTCCAGCTAGTTCATTCCAAATGTATGAATAGAATTGGGCTCTAAAGAGTTTAACCATGATGATTTAGCCCTATCTTTCAATGAATATGGAAATAACTTAAGTCTAAATGCATCCTCACTAATACCAGGAATGATAAAGTTACTACAAACTTCTATGAATTGCTTTAAATGCTCATGGGGATCCTCAAGAAGGAGTACGAGAAGTTGCAGATGAAGGATAGTGAGAGCGTGGCAGAATTCTTCACAAGAACCCTAACTCTTGTGAACGAGATGAAGGCACAAGGGAAGAAGATGGGCCAGACTGGTGTGGTGGAAAAGATCCTCCGATCTATGAATATCAGGTTTGAGTACGTAGTTTTTTCAATCGTAGAATCAAATGATATTGAAACCATGACCATAGATCAATTACAAGGGAAACTGCTAGTTCATGAGTCTAGGATGAAGAGTCTTGAAACCCCTAAGGATGAGGAACAAGCTCTTAAGGCCACTGTAGGTGGTAGATCTGGAAATAATGCTAGAGGTAGAGGTAGACATAAACAGAGTAGCAATAAGGAACATATAGAGTGCTATAAGTGTGGGAAACTAGGTCTTTACAAAAATGAGTGTACTAGTGGAGAAGAATGAGCAAATTTCACTGAGTTTGATGATGAAAGCTATTTTGCTCATGGCAAGTGGTGTGGAAAACAATATGCTAGTATACATAGTCACACAAGTAATATGATAAGAAAAGGTCGAACCCACAGGGATTATGTAAAGCTTTGTAAAGTTTAGAGTGTACACTTAGTGTGTCTACACTATTCACAGTTGGTTGGTGTATACAAAGTGAATAAGAACAATATAAACAATAAATGTGTGTAAGGAATCAGTGAAATAAAATAATTGAGATGTTTTCACCAAGTAAATCACTTCTAAGAGTTTTAGTGGAGTATGCAGTGTAGGTGCACTGGATGCAGCTGCAATAGTATGTGTCTTTTAGTCACTTTCTTTAGAGTTTCATTACAAGCTTCCTATGTCTAGGCATGCTAAATAGGTTCACTCCTGTCTTTTAAGCACCCACCGTATCACCCTATAAACTATGTTGTCCTATGTCTATGACTTAACACGGTTTCAACAATCAATTCCTTATTAAATCTGGTTTAACAAAGATGTTGTTACAAACACTCATTCTTATTAACTATTGATTTCGTAAATGTAACCCATGTCTGCTGCTACAAGTCTACCTATTCTAAAGTGATCAAATTCAGAATAAGCTTTGAAAGAATTATTACACAAGAGTTAAAATGCATCCACAACATAAACCACATTTACTTACTTAGAAGATCATTACAAGGCTACAACATCTCAACTAAAGAAATTTAGCTCATATTACTCATAATATAATAGAAAGAATATGCAAAGAGCATAATCAAAGAGCATAATCAAATGAGTAATCATAATCAAAGGATAGAGATTACACAAAGCAGAGATCTTTTGCATGAGCTTCCAAAGTTGAAGTACAATACTAATGCCTTACACAAGTTTCCTCCAAGTAGAAGTGAAGGGAGTGGTTGTCGAGCACTTCCTTACGTTCCTTCTCTTTTTAGAAACTTAAATAAAAGCTAAAACTAAATTACAAATAAAGAAAAATAAGTGATCCTTTTAGAACTTGGATGAAGGATGATTTTTAAGTGAACAGATGGTCTCTATTTATAGGCAAGTGAGCTTTCCTCCCTTTGAGGGTTTTCTTTGGCGCAAAATTGCAACTGAGATCAGTAACCATGGTTAGTTGTTGACCTCCCATCAAGCAAATTGTTCAAGTTGCTCTTTTGCATGAAGTTCACATGGGGTGGTCCAATAAAGAAGTTCCACATGTCTTTGAGTGAGTGAGCTTCTCAACTTGTCTTTGATAGTGGTCGCCGAATTCTGCAAGTTGATCTGCTCCATATGACTAGGCATGACGTCACATATCAAGTGTTGAAGCATCAAATTGGTCCTTGGATGTTTTGGTGCAAAGTGTTGGTTTAGCAAGTGTAGGCAATGTAGGCACTCCTAGTGCAGGCAGTGTGGGTACACCTAAGGTAGCTGCACTAAACAAAACATCAAACCTAACAAGATGTTCGATCTTGAAATGGGGAGTATACCTTGTTCGAAGAGTAAGCTGGATTTTGCTTCCTCGGAGCTTGTTACTGGTCCTCGGAACTGGAGAGGCGTCCTCGGTAGTTCGAGCGCGTTCGCGGTCCACGCCGGGTGGGGTGTACCTGCAGACACTCTGATGCCTAAGTCAGTGAGAGAATAGGCGAGAGTTGCAAGAATGAGAGCGTACCTGGATTGAGAGCCCTGCACCTCTATTTATAGACATGGGTGCTCGGTCTTGACCGTTGGATCAGATCGGGTGATCCTGGCCGTCAGCCTTGCGTGTCCGAGTGAGATGTGCCGTGCTTGGTGCTCTGGTTGTACTTGGGTCGTGCTTGCGTGGGGGTATTGGGCCTGGCCCAATGTCCAATGGGCTTTGGCTCGATCGGAGCAGTGGCCCCCAAGTCGAGGTCGGCTGAGCGTGGTAAGGGCGGCCTCGGCTTGAGATGGCAGGCGTTGAGTGGTGAAATTCGCGAGATTTGGAGTCTCGGATGTCCAGCCTCGATTTACGGGATCGCTGTGGATCCGATTCTGGGACCTGATAAAGCTTGACAGAGCATTCAAGCTCGGAATCAAGTAAATCCTGACAGAGAATTGAAGCTCGGAGCGCTTGTCCTCGACGAGCATTTAAGCTCAGAGTCAAGGTCTCGACAGAGCATTTAAGCTCGGAATCGAGAGGGGGAGAAGCCGCTGAGAGCTTCTTCCTTCGGTCGCGCAATTGGACGTAGAGTCCTCAGTACGTGAGAAGGCTATGCCAATGAAGGCATGGGTCGAAGTCGCCGCGGACTTCTTTCCGGCCTCCGCTATACCGCGAGCGCGCGGTGGGGCTGGGTCCGGGTCGCGCGTCGACCACCCGTCTCGGATACTTCGACAAGTCAAGAGTGGCCGACGACGCGAAGCGTTAGGGTCGGTGAGGACCTGAGCCGCTGTGGGCCTCGTCTGCGCTCTGAGATGGGACTCGTGGATCCGGGACCGCGGAGGGCGTTTGATAACTCATATTTATATGAGTTAGTTATGCTCACTCAAAGATAAATCATGCAAGTTCTCTAGCAATATAAGATTAGTTTAATTAGTTTTCTGTTAGTTTCTTATTTCTTAGTGAGTTATGCTCACTCAAAGATTTAAAAAGTCAGAAGATCTTCTCTTCACTCTATGCTGACAAGGATGACGCACTGTAGCACTATACAGTGTCTGTCAGAAGTGCAAACAGGCTTGGTAGATGGGCAAATGACATCAGCAACACGTGACCCAGCTCACTATATATGGAAGACTCATCTCTCTCAAAGGACACGCACTCACACTCCAAAGAATCACTCCAGACTTAAAAAAGTTCTGGACACAGACTTCTTCATTTTACTTGTCTCAAACTCCATTTTTATTTTCTTCGCAAACCACTACTTGTCTCAAACTCCAAAGAATCATTTTTATTTTCTATACAGCGTGCATGCTGGAAGTTTACATAGGTGTATCTTTTGCACTTAGTGTCTTTCCATCTATGTATGGTATTTGGATTTTAACTCCTTATCATTCTGTAAAGATGCTCAACATGAGCTAAACATTTTGTAGTTGGGTTGTTGTTTTGCATGTAATGAATTTCTAGTTAAATGTTATGAAGTATTGACGCTTATATGTTTTAAATCTCTGCATGATAATATTTCCAAACTTGTTTTGAGGTTGGCCTCTTAAAATAGGTAGATTCATAGGTACAGACATGGTCTATGAAAAGAACTCAAAGATTTATATGAACGAAAAGGTGTACTAAAGACATTTAGGCATTTTTATCTAAGTCTAGACATAGAATGGATAATAGTTCATAGAACATTGCCGTGGGTACTTAAAATACAGGAGTAGGCCTACTTAGAACCTAGACATAGGACCTCTAGTACTTGAAGCTCTGACGTTTTGTGACTGAAAAGCACAGCTCTTTTGCAACAGCGTTCAAACGTTATAACGTCTATACAAAATAGCATTTGTACGTAATAACGTGTAAACGTTATAACGTCTGACTAGAGAAGATTTACTTGCATGCAACAATCCAACTCACTCTCATCTATATTCACAAACAACTTCTTATTTACTTGCTTTATTTATGTCATTAGTATTAACACCAACTTTTAGTGCCGATTTGTTACTTGTTTCACTTGTGTTTTGAGACTTGAACTTTGAGAGTAAACCAATCCTCGTGGGAACGATCTCTTACTTTTTATCCACTTTATTACTTGTACGACGTGTATACTTGCACTGATATTGCGACTACAACACGAACACGACAAGTTTTTGGCGCCGTTTCCGGGGATTGAAGTTAACTTTTATTGTTCAAAAGTATTAAAACACTAGTTGAAAGAATTTTACTGTGTTGTTTGTTGTTTCTGTGTGTGAACAGGTAGACGTTACAACGTATGCTTAGGTCCAACTCAAGCTCTAGTTCAACAGAACCAGGGAGTGAATCTGCGCCTGAATTCGATCCAGAACCTGAAAGAACCTTCAAGCAACTAAGGAGACAACAAAGGTTAAGAAGGAGACAACAACAACAACAACAGCAGCCGCCAATCATGTCTGAACATACACATGGTACCGGTGGTAGAAGCTCTAGAGGTGGACCTAACCCAAGAGGAGGTAGAGGACATGGTCGTGGACCACAGACCCATACAGAGACACTTGTTGATGATGAACACTGGCAGAGACAACAACTGATCAATGCAGGGCCACAAGACATGGTCAATGACAGGGACAGGCCTATGCGTGACTATGCTGTGCTCAACCCCTCTCATTTACAAACAGGCATTGCAAGACCAACCCTTCATACATGTCACTTTGAATTCAAGCCAATGATGTTCCAAATGCTGCAAACTGCAGGGCAATTTGGGGGTTTTCCTCAAGAAGATCCTTATGCACACCTAAGGCAATTTTTGGATGTGTGTAGCAATTTTATCATCCCTGGAGTCTCAGAAGATGCTTTCAGACTGAAGCTATTCCCATATTCTCTCAAGGATAAAGCCAAAAATTCGTTGAACTCCTTGGAACCAAATTCAATTCACAATTGGGATGAGCTAGCTGAGAAGTTTCTTGGAAAATACTTCCCTCCCAACAAAAATGCTAAGTTGAGAAATGATATAACCTCCTTCAAACAAAGGGAAGGGGAATCATTATTTGAGGCTTGGGAAAGATGGAAGGAGTTACTAAGAATGTGCCCACACCATGGCATTCCTGTGGTTATTCAAATGGAGACTTTCTATAATGGTCTAGATCAGCCTACTAGATTGATACTTGATGCTTCATCAGGTGGTGTCATTCTAAACATGTCCTTCTCTGAGGCATGCAAGCTCATTGATGACATAGCCACCCATAACTCCCATTGGCCATCTGATAGATTTACTCCTGGGAAGAAGGCTGGTGTCCGTAAGATAAGTGAAGTAACTGCTCTTTCTGCTCAGGTTGCTACCCTGACCAACATGATCAAAACCATGAGTACTCCAAACGTGGCCACGTCGGAAAAGCAGATTGTTGCAGCTGTTGAACCAACAATTTCTGGGGGAGTAGTGTGTGTCTATTGTGAAGAAGGGCATGTCTACGAAGAGTGTCCCTATAACCCTCAGTCTGTAAACTTTGTATCTCAGAACAAATGTAACAGTCCCTACTCCAACTCTTACAACTCAAATTGGAGAAATCACCCAAACTTTGGGTGGAGAAACAACAATGCTTTGAATGCCAGCAATACTGCTCCTGCAATACCTCCAAGATTTCCCCCTCAACAACAACAACAGAGGCAGTATGTGCAGAATAACAACAATAGCAACTTGGAGGCCATGATGAAAAGCTTCATAAGTGATTGTAAGACAACTTTGCAAACTCATGAGTCCTCAATCAAAACTCTAGAAAACCAAATTGGGCAGATAGCCTCAGCTCTTACTCAAAGGCAGAATGGAACCCTCCCATCTACAACTGAAACACCTTCATCATCTAATCCAAATGGTAACAATGGGGGAGGTGCACAGGTAAATGCTATCTCATTGAGAAGTGGTACTGAATATCCTGAACCAACCATGCCTGTGGAGAAAGAGATGCCAGAGAAGGAGAAAGAGAAAGGGAAGGAGGCAAGCACAAGTGGAGAAAAAGAGAAGGATACCCCAGATATTGTGACGTCTAAACCAGACGTTACAACGTCTAATTTTGAACCAGGAATCAAGACTATACCTAAGTTTGTACATGAATATCCTCCTCCACCCTACCCTCAAAGACTAAAGAAAGCTCATGAAGACAAGCAATTCAGCAAGTTCATGGATATGTTAAAACAGCTACACATCAACCTTCCTTTGGTTGAAGCCTTACAACAGATGCCAAACTATGCTAAGTTCTTAAAAGACATCATCACCAAAAGAAGAAGGCTAGGGAGTTCGAAACTGTTGCTTTAACTGAGGAATGTAGTTTGATTATGCAGAATAAACTCCCTAGAAAACTCAAGGATCCTGGCAGTTTTACTATACCATGCTCCATTGGAGATTTTTACATTGGCAAAGCTTTATGTGACTTGGGAGCAAGTATCAACTTGATGCCCAAGTCCATTTATGACAAACTTGGTATAGGAACTGCCAGACCTACTTCTTTAAGTCTGACTTTAGCTGATAAAAGTAGAGTTTATCTTGAGGGAATATTAGAAGATGTTTTGATTAAAGTTGACAAGTTTGTTTTTCCAGTGGATTTTGTTATTTTAGATTTTGATGCAGATAAGGAAGTTCCTATCATTTTGGGGCGACCATTCCTAGCTACTGGAAAGACAATCATTGATGTGCAGAAAGGAGAATTGATCATCTAAGGTTTTACTGGCATAATAAATAGAGTGAAAAAAGGGGGTGGAGAACCAAGTTGCTGATCACCTTTCTAGGCTTGAGAATGTTGATGCAGGTGCAGGTGAAGAGGAGATAAGAGAAAAATTCCCTGATGAGAGACTGTTATCAGTAGCCAGAATAGTTGAAGACGTTACCACGTCTATGGCAATTTCGTCGAACGTTATAACGTCTGATGCTACTGCACCCTGGTATGCTGACATAGTTAACTTTCTTGTTAGCAAGATTGTACCTGTGGGCTTCAACTATCAACAAAGAAAGAGGTTTTTCCATACTGTGAAGCAATAATTCTGGGATGAGCCCTATTTGTATAAAATGTGCCAAGATCAATTACTGAGAAGGTGTCTTACTGAGGGAGAACAACTCCATGTGTTGCAACAATGTCATTCAGCACCTTATGGTGGACATTTTGGAGGTACTAGAACTGCTGCTAAAGTATTACAATCAGGATACTATTGGCCAACAATTTTCAAGGATGCTCATGAGTTGGTGAAGAGCTGTGACAAATGCCAAAGAACCGGAAACATATCAAGCAAGCAAGAAATGCCATTAACAAATATTCTTGAAGTTGAATTGTTTGATGTGTGGGAAATGGATTTCATGGGACCATTTCCTATGTCTCATGGAAATCTATACATTCTGGTAGCTGTGGACTACGTGTCAAAGTGGGTTGAAGCTGTGGCATTGCCCAACAATGAAGCCAAATCAGTCAGCAAGTTTCTTAAGCAGAATATTTTCACAAGGTTTGGCACTCCAAGAGCTATAATAAGTGATGAAGGTTCTCATTTCTGCAACAAGCTAATTGAGAACCTATTAGCTAAGTATGGAGTGAAACACAAAGTTGCTACAGCTTATCACCCCCAAACCAGTGGTCAAGCAGAAATCTCCAACAGGGAAATGAAAAGAATACTCGAGAAGATGGTTGGTCCCAATAGGAAGGAATGGTCCCTACATTTAGATGATGCACTGTGGGCATATAGGACAGCATACAAGACACCATTGGGCATGTCCCCATACAAGCTAATCTATGGTAAAGCGTGTCATCTACCAATTGAACTTCAGCATAAAGCCCATTGGGGATTGAAGCAATTAAACTTGGATCATACAAAGGCTGGTGAAGCAAGGATACTGCAGTTAAATGAACTGGAAGAATTCAGGCACCATGCCTATGAAAATTCAGCAATCTATAAAGAGAAGAACAAGAAATGGCACGACCAAATAATTCAAAGGAGAGAGCTGGTAGAAGGACAACCAGTGTTGCTGTTCAATTCAAGGCTAAAATTGTTTCCTGGAAAATTAAAATCCAGATGGTCAGGACCTTTCAAGCTAGTGAAAATCTATCCTTATGGTGTTGTGGACTTGTTTGATGAAAAGACCAATACCATTTTCAAAGTCAATGGCCAAAGGGTGAAACAATATCATGGAGAGCATGTGGAAAGGGACAAGACCCAATTGTCTTTCAACAACATTTGAAGATTAAAAGGGAAAGGTCTGGCTGAAGACTCTTAAAGCAAGCGCTCTTGGGAGGCAACCCAATGATTTTTTGACTAACCAACAATTTTTGTGTCTATTAATTTTTTGTTTTGTAGGAATGAAAGCTGAAGAAATGAGAAAGAAAAGTGTGGTAGACGTTATAACGTCTAGGTATGGCTAGGACGTTACCACGTTTGCTGTCTGGGCAGGTTTTAAATGAAAAAGAAGAGAAAAGAGGTCAAACCAGATTCAAACTCAGTCAAAGGCGTAAGTGGTGACGTGGCCGAAATCATTTCACTCTGCAGCCTCGCGTGGTAACTGACCACGACGTCACCCTCCTCCCTAACTTGTCTAATCAACGGTTACCTTTCCCATTACTCCACTCCACCACTTCTCAACTCCCCATAACCATTTCCCAATAAATACCAGCCAGTTACCATTATCTCAACCCACCTGCAACTACTCTCTAACTTCTCTCTATCTGAAACCGAAACCTCACTCTTTCTTCTCCAAAACCCCAGAATTCAAAAATCCCCATTTCTCTTTCAAGAAACCTTTCACAACCACCATGACCAAAGTTAAGCAAGCTGCTACCAAATCCTCTGGAAAGGGCAAGAATGTTGACCTAAGCTCCTCCTCAGCCCCAATTCCAGAAATTCCAAATCCATCAAAGAAGAAAGCCCTACTTCCAGAAATGGGATTTAGCCTAGAAAGCCCAAACTCAGATTTCCTTGCAACCGTCGCAGCGTTAGGATGGCAGAAATTCATAGTGCACCGAAAGGAGTACATTGCTACACTAGTGCATGACTTCTACAAGGGAATAGTTGAAAGAACTGATGGAGAGCCCTCAATCGTCTCAAAAGTGCGTGGTGAAGAAGTGAAGTTCAGTGTGAGGGTAATCAATGATTATTTTGGTCTAGGGTATTATGGCAAGGCTGTGGAGACAAAGCAGAAGACTTATGGGATGACAGAAATGGAAGCAATCAAGGAAATAATATGTGTAGAAGGAGCTGTGTGGGAAAGGAGTGGTGACCATGGAAGCGAGTTCAAAATCCTAAAAAGGTATCTGTGTGATGAAGCCAACACCTGATTTCATTTCATTAGGCATTGCCTGATACCTACTTCTCACACCTTCTGGGTAGACAAGGAGAGATTGATTGCTATCGATGCAATTATGCCAAAGGATAAGATTGAGGTAGGTAAGCTAATCAACCGGGAAATGAACAAGTGGAAGAATAGGAAGGATGGGTATTTGTACTTCCCTTGCTTGATTACTGATCTGTGTATGGAGGCCGGAGTAGAAATTGAAGCCACCGAATTGAGGTAGCAACCCCAAGGACCCTTCTCAACAAAGTTCAAGGCTAGGGTAAGAGCTGCAGATGCTACCACTTCTGTTGATGCGCAGACGTTGCAACGTCTGGTGGAGCAGCAGAATAGTTTGGCCAAATTTGTCAAAGAACAGTTCGAGTGGCAGAAGAAGGTATTTGCGCAGGTGTCAAAAGGCAAGATGGTGATTGAAGAGCCTGTGCTCCCTGAGTGGATGCAAGAGGAGGATGAAGACGATGTACCCCTATCAACAATCCAACTTAGGGCAGTGAAGAAGGAAAGGGCCAAGAGAGCAATAAGCCTAGCAAAAAGAAGAAGCCCAGCAAAGAAGAAACAGAAAAAGGTAAGTAGTGAGGAAGAATTTAATTCAACTGATTTAGATGATATTAGTGAAAATGATGCAGATGAATCAAGAAAGGCAAGCATGGAGATCATAAGTGAGGAAGAGGAGGAAGAGCATTCTGAGGAAAAATGTAGTTCCAGTGAGAAGACAACCAGTGAAACTGAGTCCTCATCAGCCCAAATAGTCAAAGAGCCAACAAAGAAACAGCCCAAAACAACTAACCCTAAACCACCATCACCAAAAGCCACACAACATCCACCTTCACCTCAAGAACCCTCCACCCATGACCAGAACACTCCCAAAAAATCCAAACCTCAAGACCAACCTATTCCACAACCACCCCCACCCCAACCTGAACCTGAAAAACAATCATCAGCTCAAGAAGTGCAAGGAGGAGACGTGGCAACGTCTGAGGCAACAAATGTAGGAAGTAATCCAGACCCACAGCTAATGTCCCCACCCAAAAGAACAAGAGTCAAAAGTGTGCCCACCCAAAACCCATTTGGAAGGAAGAAGAGGCAAGAATTAGTAGCTGCAACTAAGGAAACCCAAGCTACTGGAGAGCAAGAGCAAGCTGAGACAGCCACAACCAAGAGACAAAAACTTCCGGTTAGGAGGAAGGGTGAAAGTGCCAAAGGAAAGCCAGCCACTGCTACTAGTGCAGCATTTGTTGCTGCTAGTGGTTCTAAGGAGGCCATTGCTGCCATAGCTGAAGAAGGAGCTGCAGACGTTATAACGTTTGCTGAAAAAGAAGCTGCAGCTAAACTTGCAGAATTGCAAGTGTTGAAGAGCGTGAAGCTGCCATTGAAAAAGCAAAGGAGCAGGCAATGGAAGAGGCTACTCAGAAGTTGGCGGAGCATCTCTTGAAGCAAGCCCAAGACAAAGTTGCTGTTATTGGTGGTTCATCTGAAGACGTTGTAACGTCTCAAGTGCTAGAGGTTGAAAAAGCCCAAATGGACCCCAATGCAGCACAACAAAGTAACCCTGCAGAACTAGCAATGAAGGCATGGGAAGAAGCCAAGAAGAGGATTGCTGAGAGCAGCGCAAAAATGACCAAGGAAGCTGAAGCTTCAGTTGCTGCTGGTGCGAGCTCAGGTGTGGTAGGATCTGATGAAACAACAACCACCACAACCACAAAAGCAGGAGGAGAGAAAAAGAAGAAGGAAAAGAAGAAGGTTACAGGACAAGCAGGCATTCCAACCAGGCAGAGCGGAAGGCTCAGGTCTGGTTCTTTAAACAAGTAATTCAGCCCTTTAATTTCTGCAATAGATTAATTTTAGTTTTTTTTTTAATTTTAGTAGTTTCTTTGTTTGTGTTCTGTTTGTTTGTTCCTCCCCTACAAAAAAAAAGGATTTTCATCATTGAGCAGTGGGGACACTGCTCAACCTTAAGTGTGGGGAAGAATCGATGTTCTTAATCTCTGTTTCTGTTTTGGTGCAAGCATGAAATTAAATGCAAAATCAGTTTACATTCTTACTCTGTCAATCATTAAAAATATTTCTCTTTGGGCTAAATCTAGTGATGAATGTGTATGTGTGAGTAGCTGATGCATGTTTAGATGAATAGAATTGATTGCTGCTCCCACACAAACTCTGTTTTGAGAAAAGATCTAGTTAGCTAGGGAATATTTTATGCTGAAGCTGGTTTTGGTGAACTTTGGTGATTGTAAAACTTGATTAAAAACTTAGAATAGCAGTAGAAGCTAAGCTTGGGGGTATATCAAGTCGTACTAAGGCTGGGTGCAAAGACTGTAGGATGGTTAGTGCAGGTGTGGTGTGAGTGCAACGTTGTAACGTCTACCCGTAACGTTATAACGTATGCCGTGTGCGTTGTGTATTGTGTTCTGTGTTTCAAACGTTGTAACGTCTCATCTATAAACGTTATAACGTCTACTCCAAAAAGACCAAAAAGAGTGTGTTGTTGCAAATAAGTGGAAAATCCACATGTGCTGTGTGTTTACCGCAATACCCTAAACAAATACTGGGCAACCCAATATATAAAAAAAAAAAAAAGAGAAAAAGAACTCCAAGTGGAGTGAATCAAAAGAAAGGTGCTCAATAATGAGGGGGTTGCAGTCATTTGTGTGTGTGAGTCAGAAAAATTGTTGCACTAATCTAGTCCTAGCATCCAATTAAGACCCTTTGTCATGCTTTAAATTAACCCTCATGTCTTATGTGAAAATGTTAGTCTACTCTTTGTTTTGAAAGATGTTTTGCTCTCACCAAATGGAAACCACTCTTTCATAGGCTAGAATAGCTTCTGAACCTAGCTAGAAATGGAATTAATGCAGAGATCACACACTCACTTTGGGTAGTAATGAATCTAGAATGTAATTGTGCATTGGTGCGTGAGTGTGTAGAGAATTAGCCCCTTCAGAATGATTTTTGATCAAATGATTGAAGAGAATGTAACCTGCTGGTGTAGTTGATTTCATGCATTTATGTTTATTTTTGTTTTTCCTTGATTGCTTGAGGACAAGCAATGATTTAAGTTTGGGGGTGTGATAACTCATATTTATATGAGTTATTTATGCTCACTCAAAGATAAATCATGCAAGTTCTCTAGCAATATAAGATTAGTTTAATTTGTTTTCTGTTAGTTTCTTATTTCTTAGTGAGTAAGGGGCTGAATTAGGAGTTCTGTGCATTTTGGCACCAATCGGTGGCTTTGAGAGCGTTTTGATGCTTTTTGTGTTTGTGCAGTAAAGAGCTAAACGTGGCCACGTCCCTCACCACACGCTCAGAGAAAGGCAAAGCATGCAAAGAGGAAAGATCTCAGTTTTGGCGCGCTAGCAATGATGGTCAAAGATTTAAAAAGTCAGAAGATCTTCTCTTCACTCTATGCTGACAAGGATGAAGCACTGTAGCACTATACAGTGTCTGTCAGAAGTGCAAACAGGCTTGGTAGGTGGGCAAATGACATAAGCAACACGTGACCCAACTCACTATATATGGAAGACTCATCTCTCTCAAAGGACACGCGCTCACACTCCAAAGAATCACTCCAGTCCATCCCTTCATCATCTATCTTCCTCTATTTTAGAGAGAGTATCTTAAAGAAGTTCTGGACACAGACTTCTTCATTTTACTTGTCTCAAACTCCATTTTTATTTTCTTCGCAAACCACTACTGTAAGGCTCAGACGTTGTAACGTCTATACAGGGTGCATGCTGGAAGTTTACATAGGTGTATCTTTTGCACTTAGTGTCTTTCCATCTATGTATGGTATTTGGATTTTAACTCCTTATCATTCTGTAAAGATGCTCAACATGAGCTAAACATTTTGTAGTTGGGTTGTTGTTTTGCATGTAATGAATTTCTAGTTAAATGTTATGAAGTATTGACGCTTATATGTTTTAAATCTCTGCATGATAATATTTCCAAACTTGTTTTGAGGTTGGCCTCTTAAAATAGGTAGATTCATAGGTACAGAATGGTCTATGAAAAGAACTCAAAGATTTATATGAACGAAAAGGTGTACTAAAGACATTTAGGCATTTTTATCTAAGTCTAGACATAGAATGGATAATAGTTCATAGAACATTGCCGTGGGTACTTAAAATACAGGAGTAGGCCTACTTAGAACCTAGACATAGGACCTCTAGTTCTTGAAGCTCTGACGTTTTGTGACTGAAAAGCACAGCTCTTTTGCCACAGCGTTCAAACGTTATAACGTCTATACAGAATAGCATTTGTACGTAATAACGTGTAAACGTTATAACGTCTGACTAGTATTAACAAACAACTTCTTATTTACTTGCTTTATTTATGTCCTTAGTATTAAAACCAATTTTTAGTGCCGATTTGTTACTTGTTTCACTTGTGTTTTGAGACTTGAACTTTGAGAGTAAACCAATCCTCGTGGGAACGATCTCTTACTTTTTATCCACTTTATTACTTGTACGACGTGTATACTTGCACTGATATTGCGACTACAACACGAACGCAACAGCGTTCTTTGTCCGCCTCGCCTCATCCCATCATCTGTCGAGTGGCCAGCTCGGTGTCAGAATCAGGGGAGAGGGGCGTCGTTTCGACCTGAAAAGGAGAGAGAGAGTGGACTTCCAATCGAAATATTTTTTTATTAAGACGAAGAGGGAAAAATGTTTAGTACAATTATAGTTCCCATTAGGCCAGTTGTAGTAAATCCTTAGCTTTGCGATGTTCCAGATCCGGGGAATCTGATCCCCAGAGAGCATTTCCAGCTGATAGGCACCTTTACCGGTTTTCGCGACAACTCGATACGGTCCTTCCCAGTTGGCCGCCAAATTCCCGTCTCGGGCATTTTTGTTTCCAACGTCGGCCCTTCTGACTACTAGGTCGCCGACGTCGAATTCTCCCGAGATAACTCGCTGATTGTAGCGTCGGGCTACCCGGGCTTTCACAACGGCTTCCGCGAGGCCCTTCAACACTACCTGATTTGCCGCTTCGGCCTGCCCGTTGGTTTGCGGGTGTTCTACCGATGTGAAGTGTTGTTTGATGCTGAGGTCGACTAGACATCGCTGAAGCCCCTATCAGCGAACTGGGTCCCATTGTCAGTTATTATAACGCTAGGGATCCCGAACCTTGCTAGGATGTTCTTCTTTAGGAATTTAATGCAATTTTTGGCAGTTATCTGGGCCAGTGGCTCGGCTTCGATCCACTTGGTGAAGTAGTCGACGGCTACAATGAGGAACTTCACTCCTCCCCTGGCCACAGGGAACGGCCCGAGAAGATCTATCCCCCTTTTAGAGAAAGGCCATGGGGCTGATAAGGAAGTCAGTTCGACGGGAGGAGCATTGTGCATGTCGGCATGCCTCTGACATGTGTCGCATTTTCTTACCATGTTGGCGGAGTCTTTGACCATGGTCGGCCAGAAGTAGCCTGCTCGGAGGGCCTTTTTTGACAAAGCACGGGCCCCCAACTTTGTCAGCAGACCCCTTCGTGTATCTCCTTAAGTACGTACTCGGCCTCTTCACCTTCGACGCTCCTCAAGAGTGGCGACGAGAATCCTCTCCGGAAGAGTTTGCCATCAATGACCGTGAACGAGGCGGACCTTTTCCGAATTGCTGCTGCTTCCTTCGGGCTAGGAGGTACCTCCCCGGATTCTATGTATGCCTTGATGGGTCGGATCCAGCTATCCCGCTCGACGATGCTGTTGACGCCGGGCATGGCTAGGGGAGATAGGTCAACGCTGGGCTTTGTTAGACTTTTCTGAATGATGCTCCTGAGGCCAAGACGTCCGCCCGGGCGTTCTCGGACCTTTGGACGTGTTTTAGTTCTACTTTCTCGAACTGTTGGATTAATTCCCGTACCCGGCCGAGATAGCGCTGCAGGACCGTATCTTTGGCCACAAATTCTTCTTTCACCTGGGAGACTACTAGCAAGGAGTCGGTGTTTAATTCAAGAATCTTTGCGCCGAAGTCGGATGCCAGTTTCAATCTGGCTATGCAGGCCTCATACTCGGCCTGATTATTAGAGGTACTAAACGTGAAACTCAGGGAGACTTCAATCATTAGACCTTCAGAGGTTTCCAATATTAGGCCAGCCCCGCTTCCTTTGAAATTCGAGGAACCGTCTTCGTGGAGAGTCCAGAGCAGTCTCTCTGCCGCGAGCGGTGTGGGGGTCATTTCTGCTACGAAGTCGGTGAGCACCTGTGCCTTCAGAGAGGTCCGTGCCTCATACTTTATCCCGAACTCGGAAAGTTCGACCACCCAATTGATTATTCTGCCCGCCAGGTCCGGGCGATGCAGGAGTTGACGAATCGGCTGGTCGGTCCGCACTACGATTTGGTGCGCCACGAAGTATGACCTCAATCTTCTGGCGGCGACGACTAAGGGAAGGGCTACCTTTTCTATTCTTTGGTATAGACTCGGCGCCCTGCAATACCTTGCTTACAAAGTACGTGGGGCGCTGCCCGTCCTGAGTTTCCCTAATTAGGACTGCGCTGACCATCTCCTCGGCTACGGCGAGGTAGAGGTAAAGGGTTTCTCCTCCCTCGGGCTTCAAGAGGATCGGTGGGTCGGACAGAATCTTCTTTAGATCCGATAGGGAGTTTTCGCACTCCGGAGTCCACTGGAACTCCACTCCCTTTTTGAGGACCTTAAAGAACGGCAAGGACTTATTGACTGCCTTTGAGACAAACATGGAGAGAGCTGCGATCATACTAGTCAGCTTTTGTACTTCCTTCTTCATCGTTGGGGGGCGCATAATTGTCACTGCTCGGCACTTGTCCCATTTGGCTTTGATGCCTTTCTCGATTAAGCAGAAACCGAGGAATTTCCCTGCTCTGACCCCAAAAGTACATTTCTCGGGGTTGAATCTGAGATTGTTCTTTCTTGCTTCTGCGAAGATCTCTTCGAGGTCGGAGATGTGGATCTCGTCGGCTTTGCTCTTGAAAATCATGTCGTCTAGATAGACTTCCACCACTCGCCCGAGTTGATCTCGGAAAACCTTGTTCATCATGCGTTGGTAAGTGGCACCTGCATTTTTTAGACCGAAAGGCATCACCCGATAACAAAAGTTGCGCCGATCGGTTATGAACGCTGTCTTTTCCTGGTCGGGAGGGTTCATTGCTATTTGGTTGTAGCCGGAGTAGGCGTCTAAGAAGGAAAGTAGTTTGTAACCAGAGGCGTTGTCTGCTAACTTATCGATGCTCAGTACCGAGAATGCGTCCTTCGGGCATGCTTTGTTCAGATCGGTGTAATCCACACACATCCTCCACTTTCCGTTAGCCTTTTTCACCAGGACCACGTTGGATAGCCAGGTTGTTTATTTGACTTCTTTGATGAAACTCGCGAGAGCAAATCGCTCATCGCCTTAGAGGCTGCTTCAGCCTTTTCCTCGCTCTGAACCCGTCGCCGCTGGGCCACGTACTTGGCGTTTGGATTCACGGCCAAGTGGTGACAGACGACTTCTAGGGGAATCCTGGGCATTTCTGAGGCTGTCCATGCGAAAAGATCGGCATTGCGCCGCAGACAGACGATTAGAGCTTCCTCTACTTCGGGGGTGAGGTCGGATCCTATTTTGACAGTCCTTCTGAGGTCGTCGCCCAAAGCTCCTAGCTTTGCCAAAGTTGGTCTCCCAATGATGCAATAATATGGTGCGAGCACGGGAATCACCATAAAGGTAGTTCCCATGGCTCGGGCAAGTCTCCGTTCCCCGTAAGTGGCGAAAGTCTTGAAATAGCTGAGAGGACTTGCAACCTTTTCGCCCAGGATGGTGAGGTTGGGTCCCAGATAGGGAATGAGGCCCTCAGCCGAAAGGCCGAACGCCGGGAGGAGGTCCTGGGTCATGATGTCAGCTGTGCTATTCTGATCGACGAGAATTCGCTCTATTTTCACCCCGGCAATCGTTACAGCAACAATCAGAGGAATGCCCTCGTTGGGTTCTCCGAGTAGGAAATCGTTGTTAGAGAACGAGATTGGCACCTTCGGGAAGGGTCTCCGTGGTGCAGAAACAGCAGTTGCTCGGGCGATCTCGCGCCACTTGCACTTGACCGCGCGCCTGGAAGTGTTCGGCAGCAGGGAGAATCCTGAGGCGGATTCCATAACGTCGTACGAGGAAGTGGATCGAGTAGAAAGCAAAGACTGCTCCCACTGTGGTCGCCAATGTTCGATCTTGAACTCGGGAGTATACCTTGTTCGAAGAGTAAGCTGGATTCCGCTTCCTCGAAGCTTGTTACTGGTCCTCAGAATTGGAGAGGCGTCCTCGGTAGTCCGAGCGCGTTCACGGTCCACGCCGGGTGAGGTGTACCTGTAGACATTCAGATGCCTAAGTTAGTGAGAGAATAGGCGAGAGTTTCAAGAATGAGAGTGTACTTAGATTGAGAGCCATGCACCTCTATTTATAGACGTGGGTGATCGGTCTAGACCGTTGGATCGGATCGGGTGATCCTGGCTGTCGGCCTTGTGTAACACCCCCTTCTACTAGACTAATATTTAATTATTAAAATTAGAGTTTTCAAAAATCACTCACAAGAGAGTGCTACATTTACTTCATGAACAACCAACAAAACATCAATGGCGCAATACACAAGCAAACTGTATGATATATAACACTATAGTCAAGGGACGATGTCCCAACAACCTCAGTTTCAGGACATAGCAGTCCACATAATCATTCAAGCAGCAGAATAAAACATGATTCATATACATCACTAAGTTACAGTCCAACAACTTAATTAAAACGACCACTAGACTACTCGGCCCCCAGTGCTACATATCAGAGCAAGACGCCACGACCGACTAGGAGAAGGTATGAGGACTACCTTCGCTCAGGATCACCTGCACGTTGCCGACATAAGAAGCAACATAAAAGCAGAAGGGTGAGTCTCTAACACATATAATGGGATGTATGATAAATATCATGTTAGGGAAAACAACTAGAAACACCTCGGCTCAATCAATAAATACACCTCATCCAGTTATACCACCACAACTTATAATCAACAATAAACATCACCAATCGCATGAGTGTATGCATGAATGCAACCCAACACAAAGGGTATAATGCATGTGGTACCACCACCGTCGCTATTTTGCCTTTCGGGCACAACCGTCGCTAATGATATTAAGGCCGAAGCCTACAATATCGAGGTCGAAGCCTACCACCGTCGCTTTGATGCATATGAGGCATGAGACTCCATGAACAATGCATCAACCACAAACAATCATACCATGTATGAATTGACACCATCACTGGATTTACCACCGTTCGATTAATCCATCGGCATTACACCGTCGTCACACCGTAGCTACACTGTCGCTACACCTTCAATTAATTCACCAAGACATTATCAATAGCGCTATGGCTAACATCACTACACCAGTCAATAGCTCTATGGCTAACATCAAACTCACCAGACACCTCGACACCAAAAGTAGTGGACTAAACTGCCACTACAAGGACCAAATCGTCACCTAAGGACTACACCGTCACCTAAGGACCAAACTGGCTCCACCATTCAGCCACTTAGACGTATTCGGCACCAAACAGTACCCAAAGTTGCGCCTGGCAGCAACCTGTGCCACCCTGGCGTCAAAACAGCACCTCGGCACACTCATACTGCACCTCGGTACACCACACTACCACTACAAGAAATTTGGTTATTACTGGCGGACACAATCCCCTAGTAATGCTAGAAATCTGCCAGAAAAAGAACACATGGCGGATTCATCCGCTGTAAATTCGCCAAGAAACGCCGCAGACTACTAACCGTTCTTAGCGGATTTTCCGCCGAGAATTATCGGCGGATTTATCGCGAGACTTTCGCTAAGAATTACTGACGGAAATTCCGCCAGTAATGTATTTAATTTTAAAAAAAATATTTTTTTATGCGCTCTCTCTCTATCTCTCACAGTCCGCTTTCTCTCACAGGTATTCTTTTTTTTTTTTTGACCCCTTCTCTCACCACCGGGTCACCACCATACCCCTTCTCTCACCACCGCAAAACCGCCATCACCTCCTCCATCTCATCCTTTCCAACACCATCTCCCCCCCCCTCGACCTCTCACTCTCCCTTCACATAATCACCTTCACATGACTCCTCACCGCCACAAACCACCCTCACCGCCACAAACCACCATCGTGACCTCTCACCACAACATCCCCTCTTTCCTGCCTGTTCTGTTTGTCTCCTCGTTTCCCTTTCTCTCGTCGCATTTCTCTGCTTCTTTATCATGATGTGTTGCACATAAGACTTCAATAATAACATAACATAAAAAAAATAGACTAAAGAATAAAACCTTCGATTAATTTCTATATCAGTACAAAAAAAAATGAAAAAAACTGATACATTATTCCAATTTTGTGACACGTGGTATTGCATACGTCGAAAATGAGGGAGTGGTAGATTGGAGGAAGGGGCGACAATGGTTGTAGAGAGGAAGGAAGAAAGAAATAAAAAATGGAGTTGGGAGATAGACAAGTGAAAGTGAGAGAAAGAAACAGTGGGAGAAAGAAAGAGAAGGAAAAGAGAAAAAGATGAAAACAAATGGTGTAGAAACAGTGGGAGAAAGAAAGAGAAGGAAAAGATGAAAAAGATGAAAAGGACGTGTCTGACAACTGAATTGAAATACATCAGTAATTACTGGCGGAAAATCCGCCAGTAACGCAGGTTACTAGCGGAAATTTCCGCCAGTAATTCCGCCAGTATCTACTTGCAGAACATCCGCCAGTAAACATACTGGCTGATTGGATCCGCCAGAAATGTTATAGGATCCGCCAGAAACGCACTGGCAGACTAAATCCGCCAGAAAACGCCAAAATCCACCAGAAAACCTATTGGCGGACTGAATCCGCCAGAAATGTTCCGCCAGTAATTCACATAATTCTTGTAGTGTACACCTCGATACACTACACTGCACCTCGGTACACTACAATTCGACACACTACGCTTCGATACATCTACAATTCAACACACTTATACCTCGACAACACTAACTTCGACATACATACACTACACCTCGGTACATCTACACTTCGGTACACCCACACCTCGGTAGATATACACTATACCTCGACAACTGCACTTCAGCAACTACACTTAAGTATATATATATATACGCTACACTTCGGCAACTACACTTCGGTATACATGCGCTACACTTCGGCAACTACTAGTCGACACCTACACTTCGACTCACACACCCTTACACCTCGTCTCTTACACTTCGTCACCTACGCTTCGACACTTACGCTTCGACACACTTATACGTCAACGTCCATATACTTCGACACACCTACACTTAGGTAACTACCCTTCGCTCCAAATGGCGCCCTAGGTACCTAACCTTCATCTTCCCTCTTTTCTTTGATTCTCATACTATGATCAAACTTAAACCACAAATACTACAACACCTATTCTTTTGAAATTTGTTCAACACACATCAAAGTACTCAACAAAGGGCCAACACCAACAGTATCGCCCTGGGACTGAGGGTTCCTCAACTCCCATTTCTCTTCTAGGTCTCTCATCTGACCAACTCACCAACAACACATACCCACAACACAATTTCACCAAAGTGAAACAAACACAACATCAATCACACAACAAGCAACACAAACAACTCAAGGATCATCCTAGAGTCTAACTCACACATAATACTCATCATATACACTATCATAGATGAAAGAGAGCCCCCTTACCTCAATAGATTGAAGAATAAGTACTCTCTCCACCAAGACTTCATGATCCACTAACAAACAAGCTCCTCTTCCACGCCAAGATATCCTCTTCTTCTCTCTTAAAGCTTTCGCACTCTCTCTCTCTCTCTCTCTCTCTCTCTCTTACATTACTCTTTGACTTTTCTTTGATTTTTGGTTGCAAATGAGCTTCTCCCCATCGACACTAAACATATATCAAGTATATGGGCCTCTTAATGGATCATGGGCCTCTAATCTCACCTCCTCCATTACTCAAACACATCCTAAATGAAATAAAACTCCAAATTAATTATTTGACTTAATTAAAATGTTGTAAGCCTTAAATAACCCAATTAAATAAATAATTGAACTATTTTTGGGGCGTTACAACTCTCCCCCACTTAGAATATTTCGTCCTCGAAATTTTACCTGAATCAAACAACTCTGGGTATGATTCCTGCATCTTACTCTCCAACTCCCAAGTCGCATTCTCACCGGCAGCTCCCAACCAAACTACCTTTACCAAATTGATCTCCTTCCCTCTTAAAATCTTCACTTCTCGGTCCTCAATTCTAATCAAGACTTTGCCTCAACAAAGGTGAGGTTATCTCTCACTTGCACATCATCCATCCGAATCACATGAGGACAGTCCGGAACATACTTCCTCAGCTGCGGCACATGAAACACATCATGCAAATTCGACAGATTAGGTGGCAAGGCCACCCGGTAAGCAACCTTCCCAACTCTCTCCAAAATCTGGTATGGCCCAATAAAACGAGGAGACAACTTCTTAGACTTCAAAGCACGACCAACACCAGTCACAGGGGTGACTCTCAAAAACACATGATTACCAATTGGATACTTATTTTGAAAAACGAAAATCATAGGTAGAAACTACACTCAGAGACCTTTCCAATGAGTGGTCTTTTGTTGAAATCCGATGTCGTTTGCTATTTTAATTAATTCGCCGAATTAGGTGCCTTCTTTGTAGGAATTCAAGCACTTGTGCTTTGTGTTTGCCGCCTATGGTGCCGTGTTGCCACCAGTGCCATTTTATGTCTTTGTTTGGCGCCAGTCTTGAGTTGCCCCTAGCGCGGTTTCTTCTTGTTTTTGCGCCTTGGGTGTGCCTGTGTTGCCACCAGGCGCCATTTTATGTGCTGTTTGGCGCTAGGGTGTGTTGTGTTGTCCCTATGCGCTACTATTGTGTCTGAGTGCGCCTATGTTGCTGCCTGGTGCCAAGTCTGTGTTGCCGTGTCATTGGTGTGTAATCTAATTGGTGTCTTAGGTGGTGATGTGGTTGGGGAACTTGGTGTTAGCTCCGAATACTATAATTGATGTGTTGTATTAACTACAGTGATAGACGATGGGTCAAATCTGACTACTTGATGATGATGGTGTTGTTGGGTCAAATGTTACCACTTAACGATGATGGTGTTGTTGTTGCATGATGTATGACTGTTGTTCATGGTGTCGCATGCATTCATATGCATATTCCGGTGATGGAGCTATGCTCAATGTTGATGATGATGCCACGAGATGACTATTTTTCGGTGATAGTACCACATGCATATGCCCGTCGGTGTGGGTTGCATTTCATTTCCCATTCATTAAATTGATGATGTCCCTTGAGTGATTGACATTGACTATGTTGTTGTCTAATGCTGTGGATGTGTAATGATGTTGTTATTAATGATGTTGTTATTAATGATGTTGTTGTTAATGGTGTTGTTATTAATGATGTTGTTGTTAATGATGTTGTTGTGTGATGATGTGGTAATTATAGTTGCCTGAACTCAAGTATACTGCTTATCATACAAGCTTTTATACTGTTAGAGACTCACCCCTTCTGTTTGAATGTTACCCCTATGTGGGTAACGTGTAGGTGATAGTGAGTGAAGGCTTGTCTACCTTCGCCAGCTGAGTCAGTGTCGTCTCTGATACGTAACACTCGGGGAGGGGATGAACACTGTTTTATAATCGTTGTTTATTTCATTGTTCGATTTGAACTTAAAGTCGTGGATTTTGAAATGCCTGTTATTTTTGGTGGTGTAAACTCAATTGAATGATTCCACGTTTTATTTGATTTTACGTTGTTTTGATTTTAATTGTCGAATGTGACACTCCATTGCATGCTTAGTTTTAAATTTCCGCACTCTGATTTTTAATAAAACGAACGGGTAGATTTGGGGTGTTACATCTCGGATATAGATCTCTGCCAATCTCGGCACCGGATATGTGATGTTAATAGGAAGAAAGTGAGACGACTTCGTTAGCCTATCAACAATCACCCAAATGGCATCATACCCCTTCGCTGTACTCGACAATCCAGTTACAAAGTCCATAGAAATGCTATCCCACTTCCACTTCGGAATTTCCAATGGCTGCATCAGCCCTGCCGGCTTCTGATGCTCCACCTTTGACTTCTGACAAGTCAAACAGGCAAACACAAACCGAGCTACATCCCTCTTCATCCCTGGCCACCAAAATAACTTCTTCAAATCCTGATACATCTTTGTAGCTCCTGGATAATATACTCCTATGACACTCTTCAAGAATTGCCTTCTTTATCTCTTCTTCATCAGGAATACAAATCCGATTACGATACCTCAACAAACCTTGAGTATCCAACTCAAAATCCTTATTTTCAGCTCGACCAATTCCAACCACCAAATCCACTAGCTTAACATCTAGCTTCTGAGCCTCTCTAATGCTAACTAAAAACTCACTAGTAATTTTCAACACTCCCAACCGAACACTTCGAGGTGTCACTTCACACACTAAACTCATATCTCGGAATTGCTCAATCAATTCGAGCTCCTTCACCATCATTGTCGAAACATGCAAAGACTTACGACTCAAGGCATCGGCTACAACATTAGCCTTTCTTGGATGATAATTCAGACCGAAGTCATAGTCCTTCAACAACTCTAACCACCTCCTCTGCCTCATGTTCAACTCCTTTTGATCAAACAAATATTGCAAACCTTTATGGTCACTAAACACTTCAAATCTAGAACCATAAAGATAATGCCTCCAAATTTTCAGCGCAAACACCACCGCAGCCAGCTCCAAATCATGCGTAGGGTAGTTCTTCTCATGAGTCCTCAACTGCCGATAATCAACACAGAGCCTCATGCTCCCATCCTTCTTCTTTACTAGCAACACAGGAGCTCCCCAAGGCGACACACTTGGCCTTACAAACTTCTTCTCAAGCAATTCCTCAAGCTACTTCTTCAACTCGGACAACTCGGATGCATACATCCTATAAGGTGCCATAGACACCGGTCTAGTACCAGGTACCAGATCAATAGTAAATTCGACTTCCCTCTCAGGTGGTACATCCGGAATCTCGTCAGGAAATACCTCAGGAAACTCCCGCACCACCGGCACTTCATTAATCTTAGCTTGATTCTCAACAGACAACGACGCCCTCAAAGCAAACAGCATAAATCCTTCCTTCATTACTTTGCGCAACTAACCAGCAGGCAACAAAACCGATTCTTCCACCTCGGAAGAAGGGAAACTCACAGACCTACTAAAGCAATTAATATGAACATGGTTATCCACTAACCAGTCCATACCAAGGATGACATCCAATCCATCCAATGGCAGACAAATCAAATCAACAATGAAATCTCTGCCGAAGACCGACAGAGGGCACTTCGCACACACAAGAGAGGTAGTCACCGAACCCTTAGCTGGAGTATCGATAACCATCTCCCTCACTAAAGAAGACAAGGCTAGACCCAAATTCTTAACACATATAGCAGAAATGAATGAATGCGTTGCACCGGTATCAACAATAGCAATCAAAGGAATACCATTAATAAAGCATGTACCTCTTATCTCATTAACCACCTCGGATCCCGCGAGAGCAAACACCTTTCCAACACTCTTCTCCTTCTTCGGCTTAGAACACTTGGTGCTAATGTGACCCACCTCGCCACAGTTGAAGCAAACTACGCCCTTGCGCTCACAGTCAGCAGCTGTGTGACCCCCTCTCCACACCGGTAACACTTCTTCTCACCGCTCTTGCACTCATACATCTTGTGACCAGGCATCCCACACTTGAAACACATTGTGCTAGCAGGAGCATCTTCCCCACTAGGCCTCTTTCCCGAACCAACTTTCGACTTGCCTTTGCCACCAAAAACTTCATAAGGCTTACTACGATGTTGAGACTGATTCCTCTTGTCCTTCATCACCCTGAAATGCGCATTGCTATCCTCCTCAAAAATTCTGCAATTGTCAACCAACTCGGAGAACACCCTGATACTTTGGTATCCAATTGCCTTCTTGATGTCAGGCCTCAGACCATTTTCGAACTTGATACACTTAGAGAATTCAGCAGTAGCACCATTGTAGTGAGGGTAGAACTTAACCAACTCTACAAACTTCGCCGCATACTCGGCCACCGACTTGTTCCCCTGCTTCAATTCTAAAAACTCCATCTCTTTCTTTCCCCGAACATCTTCAGGGTAATACTTCCTTATAAATTCCCTCTTGAAGATATCCCACGTGATCTCATCACCAACAGTCTCCAACCTCTGAAGAACCTCAAGCCACCAATCGTCGGCCTCCTCGGCTAACATGTGAGTACCATACCTCACCTTCTAAGCAGTCGTACAATCCATAACACGAAAAATCCTCTCAATCTCCTTCAACCATGCAAGAGCCCCATCGGGGTCATACTTGTCATACCCCAATTTTGTCCGGCTTAGGTCAAAACCCTAATTTTCCACAAAAAATAAATAAATTGAAGAGTGAAAAGCCTTATGCACTGCATTTTGGATCCTAGAAGGCATTCCAAGGTTCTTGAAATCATTTTTAGGGTTGGAATGCACTTTTCGGGCAAATTAGGGTTTTAGAGTCAAAAAGGGTATTTTGGTCAATTACAACGGGGATTTTTTCTCGCTTTCAAAAAGGCTCAAAAATATGTTCTGTAGTGCGCGCGTGTTATTTTTAACAATCTTGCACCATTTTGTTCTCGTTTGGCACGCGTGTTAGTCCTAATTATATACGTGTGTTTATCTTAGTACTCGTTAGCGGTTTTACTTTTTACTTTTTATTTTCAAGTATCAAGTCAAGCCATTTTTAGTGTTTATTGCTTTATCCCATTTTTGCCATTTTTACTTAAAGTAAACCCAATTTTACACTCAAAGTCATTGTTGCAAGAAACAACAACACCCACCATCACCTCTCCATGCCACCCCCCTCTAAACCCAACAACATTCAATACACAACATGTTATTTGCCTTCCTTCTCTCTACACCACAACATAACACAACATTTCTTTTGCTTCCTTTTCACCTCCTCCCTTTGTAATTTAATAACAACAACTCATTCCTCTCCTCACACACACTCCAAACCGTAGCCCCTCTCCTCTTCCTCACTCTATCTTGTTTTTTTTCTTTCATCTCAAATCAACCTTCCCATTTTTCCTACACTAAAAAACCCTAACACACAACTCACCCCATTTCACCTCATTTTCATACCTCTTTCACAAATCTTCTTCATTCAAGTTCAAAACATCATCATCAAGGAAGATTCATCAAGTTCTCATGGGTTGGAGTTGAGGTTCCTTGGAGGTTCTTGTTGATTTGGGTTTTAGTTTCTTCATCTCATTGCATTTCCTAGCTTGGATTTGAGGTAAGCCTTGAACCTTTGCATCATCTTTAAATTTCTTGCATAAAATCTCTTCTCCTCACTTCAACTTCTTCATATCTTGTTGTTGTTGCTTTGAGGAGCCATCTCAAACATTATGACAAACACTTAGGGAGGTTTGGGTGTTTGAGGTGGCTCCTTGGCTTTGAAGGGGTTGTTCTTGTGTTTTCTCACATTTCCTTGCATATTCACTCTTGTTTGAATAACTTTCACAAAATAAGAAACCCATTTCAAGCATGATAACATTCGGCCATGGGCCTAGGTTTAGGGTTCTTGAATGCTTTTGTTTATTTCATGATTTGGGGATGAATAATAGTTGATTTAGGGTATGTATTCTCCTAGGTTTTAACATAAAAAATTAGGGTTTGGGTTTGCTTTAATAAACTTGTCTTTTTTGATGATTGGCAAGGTGATTCACACTTGTGCACTTGTGCACTTAATCTTAAGTGTGAGGATTGACCAAAGTGATTCAACATTCTTTGATACTTTGGTTGCTAAATAATTTGTTTGCTTATGCTTGCCAATGATCATGATTGAGGCAACTCTTTTGCTTGAGCTAACAATTTCATTGTCCACTCTCATATAAGAATATCATCAATACTTAGATAGGTCAATTCCATACATTGCATCTTCCAATAGATGTGCATTTAGATTCTCTTGCGTTTTGTAGAAATATTTGAGTATGGTTCTCGCCTAGCATCTTCCATTAGATGTGCATTTAGGTTCAATCTTGCCTACTCTTGCATTTTTGCTTAATGCCCAATTCAAGTTCCTTCCTTGCCTATCTATGTGTTGTGATCTAATATGTGTAGTTTAGGCTTGATCTTTGTTTGCGAATTCAAATGTTGTTGCTTAATGATTTGATTCCAATGATCGTGTTATGCTTGAATTCACCAATTCTTTCTTGCATTCATTGTTTTCATTTCTAAACAACTTGGCATAAAAATGGTTACTAGTGGCAATCCATCACAACCTTTGTTGGTTTGATTGTCATGAAAGCCTCAATTTCAAAAGAATTTTCATAAGCATAAAGCAAACTACTAGTGATGATCCATCACAACCTTTGTTGGTTTGATTGTCATGAACGCGTCCAATTTCAAAAAGAATTTTTTAAGTATCAAGGAATCAAAACAAGTTATTAGTGGTGATCCATCATAACCTTTGTTAGTTTGATCACCATGAAAGCTTGCATTTTCAAAAGGCATTTTCAAAGAGAGTTTTAGTAATGATCACCCATAACCTTTGTTAGTTTGATCATTATGAACGCTCTTAGAACTACGTCGCTTTGATTCCCATTTGGGATACGTAGGAGCGAGTCACGTTCTCGCCAACCGCAACAAATAAAAATCTTTTTCGCAACTATAAACATTAGCATTTTTCATAACACAAAAGAATTGCTTTTAAACCCATTGTTGCTAGTGGCTAATCAGAACCTTTGTTCGTCTAGCCATTGGTGGCAATGTATTTTTCCAAAGAACAATAAGCGATGGTCACCCATAACTTTGGTTAGTTTGATCATTCGTGCCAATTAATCTCTTTCGAAAATCATTTTCAAAGGATCAAATAAAAAACGAGTCGCTACTAACGGTCAATCAGAACCTTTGTTCGTCTGACTAGTGGCGGTGACTCCCATTTTTCAAGAGTACTTAGCGGTGATTACTCATAACCTCTGTTAGTTTAATCATTCGCTGAATACTCGTCATATTTCGAAAACTCACTAAAAAAGATAAAAAAAACAAAACCTTTTCATGACAACCGAGAACTACGTAGCTTTGAATTCTGCATCGCACCCGGAGATACGTAGGAGCGAGAGGCCAACTCTCGTCAAGCGCAAAAAATAGAAATTTTCATTAAGTTTTCCCATTTATCTTTAAATAAGAAATAAATAGGCAAATCTAGGTATTTTTCAAATCACACGTTAAAACCACACACTTAGTTAAAGGTTCCCTTTCGGTAGAAAGGACGTGTGCGGTGCTAGTACCTTCCTCACACGTAATCGACCCCCGAACCTATATCTCTAGTTTTCAAAAGACCACCCGCCTTGTTCAAAAGACCTTTTTCCGATGTTTTGGTCTTAAAATTAAAATATTGGTGGCGGCTTCCAAATTTTTCCACGTTGTAAATCGAGAAACCCAAACCGGATTTTTCGGGTGCAACAATACCTCCCCTTGAAAGTAGGAGGGTTCTCCCTCTGAAAAGTAGCTAATCTACGAGCTCCAGCATCCTCGGCAGTTTGCTGATTCCCCACAGCATTTGCCATCGCCTCCAACGCAGCAGCAATAGCAGCGTCATTCCTCTCAGCTCTTCCGGCCATCTCACTAAACATTTAAACAAGATCAATTCAGAACGAGCCACAAGACTCGAGGATTTGGAAACTCATGACTCAACAACTTGGTCGGACAGACCGAACTTTTGCTCTGATACCACTAATGTAACACCCCCTTCTACTAGACTAATATTTAATTATTAAAATCAGAGTTTTCAAATATCACTCACAAGAGAGTGCTACATTTACTTCATGAACAACCAACAAAACATCAGTGGCGCAATACACAAGCAAACAGTATGATATATAGCACTATAGTCAAGGGACGATGTCCCAACAACCTCGGTTCTAGGACATAGTAGTCCACATAATCATTCATGCAGTAGAATAAAACATGATTCATATACATCACTAAGTTACAGTCCAACAACTTAATTAAAACGACCACTAGACTACTCGGCCCCCAGTGCTACATATCAGAGCAAGACGCCACGACCGACTAGGAGAAGGTATGAGGACTACCTTCACTCAGAATCACCTGCACGTTGCCGACATAAGAAGCAACATAAAAGCAGAAGGGTGAGTCTCTAACACATATAATGGGATGTATGATAAATATCATGTTAGGGAAAACAACTAGAAACACCTCGGCTCAATCAATAAATACACCTCATCCAGTTATAACACCTCAACTCATAATCAACAATAAACATCACCAATCGCATGAGTGTATGCTTGAATGCAACCCAACACCAAGGGTATAATGCATGTGGTACCACCACCGTCGCTATTTTGCCTTTCGGGCACAACCGTCGCTAATGATATTAAGGCCGAAGCCTACAATATCGAGGACGAATCCTACCACCGTCGCTTTGATGCATATGAGGCATGAGACTCCATGAACAATGCATCAACCACAAACAATCATACCATGTATGAATTAACACCATCACTGGATTTACCACCGTCGCTTAATCCACCGGCATTACACCGTCGTCACACCGTCGCTACACTGTCACTTAATTCACCAAGCCATTATCAATAGCGCTATGGCTAACATCACTACACCAGTCAATAGCTCTATGGCTAACATCAAACTCACCGGACACCTCGACACCAAAAGTGGTGGACTAAACTGCCACTACAAGGACCAAATCGTCACCTAAGGACTACACCGTCACCTAAGGACCAAACTGGCTCCACCATTCAGCCACTTAGACGTATTCGGCACCAAACAGTACCCAAAGTTGCGCCTGGCAGCAACCTGCGCCACCCTGGCGTCAAAACAGCACCTCGGCACACTCATACTGCACCTCGGTACACCACACTACACCTTGGTACACTACACTGCACCTTGGTACACTACAATTCGACACACTACGCTTCGATACATCTACAATTCAACATACTTATACCTCGACAACACTAACTTCGACATACATACACTACACCTCGGTACATCTACACTTCGGTACACCCACACCTCAGTAGATATACACTATACCTCGATAACTGCACTTCAGCAACTACACTTAAGTATATATATATATATATATATATATACGCTACACTTCAGCAACTACACTTCGGTATACATGCGCTACACTTCGGCAACTACTAGTCGACACCTACACTTCGACTCACACACCCTTATACCTCGTCTCTTACACTTCGTCACCTACACTTCGACACTTACGCTTCGACACACTTATATGTCGACATCCATATACTTCGACACACCTACACTTAGGAAACTACCCTTCACTCCAAATGGCGCCCTAGGTACCTAACCTTCATCTTCCCTCTTTTCTTTGATTCTCATACTATGATCAAACTTAAACCACAAATACTACAACACCTATTCTTTTGAAATTTGTTCAACACACATCAAAGTACTCAACAAAGGGCCAACACCAACAATATCGCCCTGGGACTGAGGGTTCCTCAACTCCCATTTCTCTTCTAGGTCTCTCATCTGACCAACTCACCAACAACACATACCCACAACACAATTTCACCAAAGTGAAACAAACACAACATCAATCACACAACAAGCAACACAAACAACTCAAGGATCATCCTAGAGTCTAACTCACACATAATACTCATCATATACACTATTATAGATGAAAGAGAGCCCCCTTACCTCAATAGATTGAAGAATAAGTACTCTCTCCACCAAGACTTCACGATCCACTAACAAACAAGCTCCTCTTCCTTGAACTTGAGCTCTCCACGCCAAGATCTCCTCTTCTTCTCTCTTAAAGCTTTCGCACTCTCTCTCTCTCTCTCTCTTACTTTACTCTTTGACTTTTCTTTGATTTTTGGTTGCAAATGAGCTTCTCCCCATCGACAATAAACATATATCAAGTACATGGGCCTCTGTTGCGCCCGAAAAAGTCCCCGAGGGAGAACCTTCCTCGTTTACAACTTTTCTAAAAAAGAAATCTTTCAATGAAGCCGCCACTAACATTTATTAAGGAAAATATTAGGAAAACCTTTTGGAAAGCAATTGGTCTTTGAAAAACTCGAGATGTAGGTTCGGGGGTCGGTTAGGTGTGGGGAAGGTATTAGCACCCCACACCTCCTTTCTACCGAAAGGGAACCATTAATTCGATATGTGGTTTTGAAGTGTTTGATTTGAAATGAATCGTTCTACTTCTTTTCTTTTCCTTTTTATTTGAAAGAGTTTTTTAGAAAACAAGAGAGAAAGAAATCTTTTTGAGATCTTTGAAAAGTGAAACTAAACTTAGATTTTTTTTAAAAGAGTGCTTGACGGGATGTGACCCGCTCCTACGTACCCTCAATGCGATGAGGGATCAAAGCTACGTAGTTCTTGGTTCTTAATCTTGAGAAAATCTGTGTTTTGTCTTTATCTTATCTTTTGAGTTTTGGAAATATGACTCAAGCGTTCATGAATACCAAACAAGCAATGGCTTCGAGTGGCGTTCATTACTAACTTGAAAGAAAAGTGTTGGAACCGATAATCAGTCGAGCAATTGCTTCAAGTGATTACAAGTTGCAACGTTTTTATTATCTTTTTTGAAATTGTTTTGGAAAAGGATGAGTCGTAGTGATGATTATCACTAATGGCTCATATTGTTTTTTTTGAGTTTTTAAATTGACTTGTATTTGATTACCACTAGTAACTCCATCATTAATGATCAAACAAGCATCGGCTTCGAGTGATGGCTAATGATTTTGTTTATGAAAAATGCCTTAGGGTTTTTATTAGAAAACATTTGATTTTGGACTTGAAAAGAAAGTAGAACATTACAAATCCTTTTTTATTCAAAACCTAGACAACAATGAAAGCATAGGCAAAGCAAACATGAAGAATATTTACAAGTCGCCATGAACAAATGAATACATGATTGAACAAGCATATGAGTGTACAAGTATGCAATTGTAAAATACAAGGCATAACATTATTGAATGCATAATTAAATGCATGAGCATATAATAGTGGAAGGCAAGGCATGGTATTATGGAATGCATGAGTAGGCAAGTATTAAAATGCATGAACATACATGTGTAGAACACAAGACATGAGATTAATATATGCATGGGCATTTAAGAGAGTATGAATGCAAAAGATATAAACTTGTATGAGTGCATGAATGATAGGATGCAAAGTGTAAAAACTTTTGGGGTATTTGTGCAAATAAACAAGTGGTAAAAACTTGTGGTAAAAAGTTAGTAAAGAGTAAAACAAGTATGCATGAAGTGTAAGGTAATTACTTAATGAAATGGTAAAAGTAAATGATAAAAATGTTTTCTTTCTTTTTTTTTTTTTACTTATGGTAAAATGCTAGTAAGTGGTAAAGTAAACATGAAAATGGGTGGTAAAAAGTTTAAGAACACATTCACATTCTTACACATTTCTACACAAAATCAAACACACATTTTAAGCATTAAAATGAACCCTAAAATGGCCTCTAAGGCCGAAACCTTATATGCACAAATCATCAAGTTATTTCATGCCTAAATTTATTATCAACACATGAAACAAGTTACACAAATCAAGCATTTTATTTGCATAACTCAAAAAGAGAAAAGGAAACAACAAACCCTATTTTTTAGGACCTTGAGGCCGAAACCTCACATGACATAAACAACACATTATTTCATGTTAAGAATCATGACTAACACAATAGAACAAGATCATAGCAAGTTTAGGCACATCAAGCATTTATTTACAAAAATCAAAGAGTAAAAGGAAAGCAAATAAACCCTAATTTTTAAGGCCTAAACCGAACTTCCTATACCACTCAAGATCAAAACAAAATTCAAACTTGCAAGTTATGACATGAACAATAGGATGCATATATCATGTGGAAATCACTTATTCATGAAAAGGTGACAAAATGAGTATGAAAAATGCAAGAACATTATGATGAAAACACAAGAAACCTCTCCTCAAGGCCAAGGGTCCACTTCAAACACCCAAGGCTCCCAAAGTCCTTGACATAGTGTTTGAAATGAACCCTCTAAGCCTCTTAGAGAGGAAAGAGGAGTAGGAGAGAGTTTCACATGCTAAAAATTAAAAATGCACAAGATATGATGTTTACCTCAAGAAATAACTAGCAAAGAAGTAGAAAATGGAGATCAAGAACAAATCAACAATAATCTTCACCAATCACCAACAAATGTCACGCAAACTTGAAGAAAGTAAGCTCCTTGATGGTGTAAAAATGGAATCAAAGATGAAAAGAAGAAGATATATGAATGTGGAGTGGATTTGAGGTGATTTGGTGGATGAAAGTTGAAAAGAAAGTGGAGGAGGAGGAAGAGAAGAATTCGGCCTAGAGAGGGAGAGGAGAGGAAGAAGAGTGTGCTAGGGTAAAATGAGAGTGTGTGTATCTTTGGTCTTATTTTTGGGTTTTTATATGGGGTGAAAACTTAAGGGTATTTATGACAATGTATCTCTTGTAAATCAATAGGATTTGAGAAAGAAATTGAATCAATGGTCAAGATGCATTATCACATGGATTAAGGGCAATAAAATGAGGAGAGAGAGGGCTGGGTGTGCAGCATAGGGAGAGGTGGTGAAGGATAAGCTCAATTACAAAATTGTATTTTTCTACAAAGCTTATTACACAAGTGCCATTTTGATTCAAATGAAAGGTGAGGATTGATTTTCACACTTGAATGGATGGCCATGATCTAATACAATTTGCAAACAATAAAAATAAATGGAAATGGGGTGATTATGGGCTGTTATGCGCAGCTATGAAGTGGAGAGTGAGTGGAATTGCAAATTGTACTATTGTTCTTATCCTTAATTCAAAAGAGTGTAGAATATTCCCTTCTAGATCATTCTTCCTAATTCATGCCATTTTGGGCCATATCCTATGATTCAATGATTGGGCTCTGAATTTTATGATCTTACCAATCCCAAAATTGATTTATTTACCCCACCTCAAAGGAAAAGACCATTTTACCCCTCCATCCAAAAACTAGGTTTTTAGGCAAAAAGGTTTAATATTTATGCACAAAAATAATCACAATGGAGCACAAATATCTCTTCAATAAATCATTGATGATTATTCAAGGCTTTTGGGACAAAAGACCGCTTTTATTGTGAAATGACCAAAATGCCCTTTCACTCTAAAAACCCTAGTTTTTGCCTGAAACACATTTCCACTTCAAAAATGATTTTTCTCCCTAGGAGTGACCTCTAGTACCTTGAAATGCATGTTGGACGACTTGTTTTGAGGAATTGTCCCTTATTTGTGAAATGACCAAAATACCCTTTTGTACTGAAAAACCCTAATTTGTCTAAAAGTGCATTCCAACTCCAAAAATGATTTTAGAAACTTTGAAATGACTTTAGAACCCTAAATGCAATGCATGATGCTTTTTTACTTTTTAATTTAATTATTTTTGGGGAAAATTAGGGTTTTGACCTAAGCCGGACAAAATTGGGGTATGACAGCTGGCCCTCTTTATCTAGATTTTAACAAGGAATATGAATTGGCCGAAACATATTCCGAGGCAAAATAGAGATAAAGAACTCAGAAATTATACCGATTTTGTCCACTTAGGAAAAACCCGAATTTTTTTTTTCTCTTCCTCCTTCTTTTTTCGGATTTTTTTTTTCTTCGGATTCTTGAATGATCAATTCAAGCGTCCTATTGTGATGACTACTTCGAATGTACATCCGACTTAGCCTTCTATACTTTGAAAAAGCGATAAATGAACACTTAGCGTCTTGGCCGGTGAGAAAAGATAAAAGGGTACTGGCGTACAAAGCGATAAATGGGCACTTGGTGTGGAAAAAGCGGTAAAATGCCCAGGTTGCCTAAAACCTGTAATCCTTAAACGAACTCATGGCGAATCCGAGTTTGCACGTGGCTTGGAGGAGCACGTTTCGAAATCTCACGGTCTTTCGAGCGGCCGGGGATCGTTATCACCCGAATCGATATATGAGATCAATCTACGGCGTCCACTTGATCTTAGGTCGATACAACTATTCCGCTGCCTCGCATGGGTCGCGGTCCATCGCGTTGCTCGTGATACGATGTGAGACCTCTCTTTTGCGCACTTGGGCGCTCTCTTTTCTCTTTTTGCGCTTGGGCGCTCTCTTTCTTTTTCTCTTTTGCGCGCTTGACGCTCTCTTTTCATTTTCTCTTTTGCGCGCTTGGACGCTCTCTTTTCTTTCTCTTTTGCGCGCTTGGGACGCTCTCTTTTCTTTTTCTCTTTTGCGCGCTTGGACGCTCTCTTTTCTTTTTCTCTTTTGCGCGCTTGGACGCTCTCTTTTCTTTTCTCTTTTCTCTTTCTTCCTTTCGATCTCTCCATCGAGGAGTTCCTTTCGGAACTCGAAGTCGAACATTAATACGAAGTACCTTTCCATCTTTGTACCGCAAGTGAGATGAACAAACGCATGCAATGCAAATGCCATGATTGCTATTTTCTTTTTCTTTTCCTTATGGTGAATGTAATGCAAACGCTTTGAATTTCTTTTTTTCTTTACTTCATAGTGCATGACCGATGAGTGCATGATTTTATGTAATGCATGTTATGCAGGTCTATTATGCAAATACATGTTATGCGAGCGTATGCGATGCTGATGATTTAGTGGAATGATAAATGCAATGAGATGCTATTCTTGATTTTCTTTGGTCACTTTCTTTTTTCGATCGTTTTTTTTTTTTTTTTTTGTTTTTTTTATTCTCTCTTTGATCGACTTTCTTCTTTTACGATCGTTTGTTTTCCTTTTGCTCTCTTACTCTTTTGCCTGTTGGCTTACCTTCTTCTTTGGTTCACCGATCCGCGACACTCATGGCACGAGGCGAGGAATATATTGAACTTGCGGGACTCATGGGCAGTGCGGTGAGCTTTAACTTTATCGTTCGAAGCAATCGTGGGCTTAATCACTTTCTCTTGCATGACTAAGCGGTTTTGGGGGAATTGCCTCTTTCCGTGACCTTTAAGAATTTCATAATGATTTGCAATGCTATATGATGTATGCACATGTTTCTGATTCAGATCACCATCATCATAAAACGTTTATTTTGAGCGAGAAGAAGCGAAAAATAATCAAAGAAACAGAACATGAAAAAGTTTGAGTTTTTTTTTTCGACGTAGAAGCCGATCGCATGAGATGTTACGACGATTTATTCAATACATTTGAAAGTTTTAAACTACAAAAAGACACGAAAAACAAGAGAGAAGTGAATTCTCGATCGTCCGCTCTCGTGGAGCGGTGCCAACATTTGTGTCCTTGACCTTGATCACTCCCTCATCCGAGTCTTCAGGGGAGTTGTATGCCTTTCTTTACTTTTCATGCTCAAGTTTTCTAACCCTAATTTTTGCCTGGATCGCCCTTTGCGGGTTTTCAATCCACCAGGTCGCTCTGATTTTGCCTAGGTCGCCCTTTCGGGTTTTCAACCTAGCGAGCTAATTCTTACTTGGCTTGTCTTTTTCTTTTTTTGTCTATTTTTTCGGGCATAGTACTTCTTCACTTGATCGGAATTGTGGGTTCCTTGAGATCTTCGCCGTCCATGTTGGTAAGTATCGGTGCTCCTCCAAAGAAGGCTTTCTTGACAACATATGGTCCATCATAGCTTGAGTCCACTTCCCACGGGGATCGATGCGGATAGGCAAGATCTTCTTAAGCACCAGATCACCTTGCTCGAATTCACGTGGTCGGACTTTCTTGTCAAAAGCCGTTCTCATTCTCTGCTGATATAATTGCCCTGACACAAAGCTGCAATCCTTTTTTCTTCAATGAGGTTTAGCTGATCCAGACGGGCTTGAACCCATTCTGCTTTTTTTGACTTTGTTTCCATCGAGACCCGCATGGAGGGTATCTCAACCTCAATAGGGAGGACTGCTTCCGACCCATATACCGGAGAGAAGGGATTTGCCCCAGTTGAAGTGCGTACTGAAGTTCGGTAGCCATGCAAAGCAAAGGGAAGCATCTCATGCCAATCCTTGTAGGTTACCACCATCTTTTGCACTGATCTTCTTGATGTTCTTGTCATTTGCTTTGATTGCCCCATTCATCTTCAAGCGGTAGGGAGAAGAATTATGATCTTTGAATTTTGAACTCGCACACGTGTCCTTCATCATTTTCTTTGTTCGAGTTCTTTGCCATTATCAGTGATGATCTTGTTTGGAAGACCATAACGGAAAATCAGATCTTTCTTCACAAATTTGGCAACCACTGAACTGGTTATACTGGAGTATGAGGCGGCTTCAACCCACTTGGTAATCTCTAAAACTTTGCCTTGATATAATTGTAACTTGAATGAATCTTGGAGTGCAAGCCTTTTGATTTTTCTTCCCCCTTCTTTTTTTTATTATTTTTTTTAGACAAACATATTTAAATAAATAAACTTATTTGTCCTAAAGCTAAAAACTCTGAGAAAACAAAAGCAATCGACCATTGATCGGAATGGATTTTTGGAGATTGTGGGTTTTTGTGGAGAAAGGATGATTGGGTTTAGTGAATTGCTTGAAGCTAATGGTAGGATGATTTTTATTCGGCGTTGGCTGACGTTTGATGATTTATGATGGTTATTTGGCTTGATGAGGTGTTTGGAAGTTTTATTCCTGGCTAAGGGTTGGTGGAGGGCGGGATGCCGAGGTCAAAGGGAAGTATTTGCAGTTTATTGGGACAAGGATCTCTTGTGTTTTGTGGTAACGTATATCAGCTCACCACTTGCATTTCTTTTGTATTTTTGGGATTTTCATTTTTAAATCCTCCTTTTTCTTTTTTCCTTTTTTTTTTGATTTTTTGATTTTTTTGATTTTGACTCGGGTGAGCTGATAAAAAGTGACGCACCTTTTTTGATTTTTGAGGTGATCCTTGTCTAGAGTGATTTTTGGATTTTTTTGGCTTACAGTGGGTAGCACAGTTTTTTTCGAGAATATGGGAAGATGGTCAAACTTTATTTCAAATCATGATTGCTCGTTTTTTTTTTCTCAAAAATTAATTCAAGGACAATAATTTATTTACTCCTATATATTTGCTCTTTTTTTCTTTTTGTTTTTTTTTTTTTTTTTTTTTTTAAAGGAGAAAGTCATTTTTGGGACTAGCACGATTCAGATCTCTGTAGTCGACGCACATTCTGACTTCACCATCCTTTTTCGGCACTGGGACGATATTGGCAACCCACTGAGGGTACTTGGCCACTGCTAGGAACCCTGCATCAAATTGCTTCTTCTCTTCGCCTCTGATTTTGAGGGACATCTCAGGCTTTATCCTTCTCAGCTTCTGTTTGACAGGTGGGCATTCGGGCTTGACCGGTAGCTTGTGTACCACGATGTCGGTGTCCAACCCAGGCATATCTTGATAGGACCATGCAAACACACCCACATAATCGTGCGACCGCTGAACCAACTTCATGTGATCTTCGTCATTCATGGTGGTAACCACTTTGACCTCTTTCTTGTTCTCAGCTGTATCCAAGTTGATCACTTCAGTAGATTCCCCGTGAGGCCGAACAAACCTTTCTTCTTGTTTCATTAACCTCATGAGTTCTGGAGGAGTTTCCCAGTCTTCCTCAACATCCCCCTCAGCTTGATTGACAGGGTGATCAAAGTCAAAATGTGGACTGCTAGCACTGTTATTTTGAGAGACAATTGTTATGGTTCTGCCTTTTGCCGAAGCGAAAAAGCAGAATGAAAAGCGAAACAAACAAGCAAACAATAATAAAACAGGAAAGAGGACACATGAAATATGGAGAAATGATTTTTATTGATGGAAATTCAAAACAAACGTTTTTATTGATGATGATGATTCTGAAAATAAAAACATGCGTGCCCCTAACAACTTGTCCTATGGCCTTGGGCAGAGCCACAGGATTGCATTACAAATAATTACTTTAAATTAACAGTCACGGGAAATCAGCAGCTTCCCAATTCTTCACCTCTTTTCCAGCAAGACAGCGACGAACCAGACTCGCCTCACCCTCTTCGGACTTAAACCCTCTCTAACGACAAAGAACTTGGTTGTATTGCTCATCCGCGCGCTTTAAAGCATTCATTTCGTTCCTCATTTCGGGATCACCATTTGGATCTACCAGAGTGGATCGGTTTCGATTCTATACCATGACGGTCGGGCTTGCCCCACTTCCATTGTTGAGTGCAAACCGGAGGATTCTCGATTCTCCGCTCTCGGGCCGAGGTGGATCGATATTCGCTAAGATTGCCATTCCTCCGCCCGTAAGCGCCCAATACCGATGTTGTCGCAGCACTGACTTGCCTTTTCTCTTTATTTAGACGTTTATTACATAAGAGTAAAAAAGAAAAATGCATGAATGAATGTATGAATGTATGTACAATGTTTGCTTGATGCCGGGAGCCACGGGATGCCTCATCTTGTCATAAGCGCAAAGACTTTTTCTTTGATTTAGGAAGTGAAGCAAACGAGGAATCAAAATAGCAAATCGACATACTTCATGGCGGGAAGCGAGAAGTAAGTGAAGCCTTGCTATTCGATTCCATTCTCGATGCACCTATGACAAGATGGTGCATTATTCGGTGGTCCTCGACAAGCAAATGCAAATGAGATGCACTATGAATGCATGAGTTGCAGAAACTTAAGTTTTATGCAATGCGGGGATGTATGCAAATGACGATGATGCTTTATGCAAATGCAAGAGGTTAGAGAAAAAAACTTTATTTGCGATAACTCAGGTTTCCCTTTTTTGAAAGTACGGACCGTACACTGCTTCATATAGACCGGTAGGAGGAAAGCTACAGCAGTAACTCTTTCTTCCCTTTTTTTGAAATAAAGTGGGTCATATGTCGCTTTGTACGGAACGGCAAAAGAAAAGGCTACAACGGCAACCCTTTCTTTTTTTTTTTTTTTTTTTGAAAATCTTTTTTTTTAGGAAAGACATGTCTAAACTACAATGCAACACACAATTTGTATGTCCTCGTGTCCTACAAAGGTGGGGATCCTAAGTTCTAGGGCAACTTCAAAGGTTCCTTCCATGTAGTTCTAATTCACACCCTCACAATGGCTACCAGAGCTATAGAATCCTCATGCCGACATCCACAAATGTAGAGAACTACCAAGTGTGAAGCGTCATGAGAAAGCGTACTCTGGTTGAGACTTTCATGAGTGTCGATGCAGACAAAGGTCTCGAATGACAGATCACTAATCGTCTCCACTCTCCTAGGTATTTGTTGGATCAGGGTATAGGAGCCCACTCATAACATACAAAATGTAAGGTGTGAAAGTGTGTGATTGAGGACATACTTTCTAAAATCTACCCTCCCCACCGCAAGAAAAAACTGCACCAGTCTGCATGAAGCAAGCGGTAACATGTCGTCTACCCTAAGGTTTAGTATCACAAAACAAATGAACTAACCTAAGGTGTCATCAACAACCGTATATAGCTTACCTCAAGAAAGGGAGCAGAGAAGAAGGGATTATAATAGATGGGGGAAAGCATGCATAATCATAAGCATATGAAGAAAGAAAAGGAAAAAGATAAGGAAATGAAGAAGTAAAAACGAAAAATAATTCAAATCAAACACTTTGAACCACACATCGGATTAATTAGGTTTGACCCACTTATTTTTTTTAAAAATTTTCCCCAGTGAAGTCGCCAGCTGTTGCGCCCGAAAAAGTCCCCGAGGGAGAACCTTCCTCGTTTACAACTTTTCTAAAAAAGAAATCTTAGCCGCCACTAACATTTATTAAGGAAAATATTAGGAAAACCTTTTGGAAAGCAATTGGTCTTTCGAAAACTCTGAGATGTAGGTTCGGGGGTCGGTTAGGTGTGGGGAAGGTATTTGTTCCTGGGTGTATTAGCAAATACGAAGCGCCAGCAACAATTGGACTGCGCGCCCGGCCCCAACTCGATCGGCCCAAACACGCTGCTTGGAGCGCAATTCTCGCCGGCCGAAAATCTCGCTAACGGTCGGACCTCGCAGTATATATACGCCATTCGCATATGGCATCAGGTACGTTCTCTAACCTTGTGTTATCTGCCCGAGCGACCTCTCACTAGATCGTCGGAGTGTCTTTGCAGGTACCACCCGAGGTGCTCTACGCGTGAAGCCAGGACCGGTCCTTTCACTCATTCAACGACCGGCCCATAGACGGATCAATCAACACTTCATTGATCAAGGTACGATCAATTGGCGACCACAGTGGGAGGCCCGTGCGCTATCCTACCTCTTTCATGGCTCCACGCGACCGGCCCCAGACGCGGGCCACTTCTCGACTCAATCCCTCCGGGCAGAATCAGCAGCAGAGACCGGGCGTGCGCGCGTCACGATCCCACGAATCTCAAGGACTTCCACAGCATGGAACGCCGGTGCACAACGGTGCCGTGGACCGGCCCTCAGCGAGATCCATCCGTCCGTTCGGAGACTTGCCGCCGGCCCGATTGAAGCGGGCATCCAGGAACCTCTGCCGGACCATGTTACTCAAGCCGTTTTGCAGATCTTGCAAAACAAGAATCAGGTGATCGCAGACCGAGATGCACTCATCTCCCAGTATGAAAGAGGTTCAGTTCCGGGCCGCCCGCGTGCGGAAGACGGAGAACCTTCAGCTCGCCGCCGACCGGCGCGAAGACACCGCTCCCCTCCTCGAAGGAGCATTTCGCGCCGAGAGAGCACTACTCATCGCTCTCCGGCCAGAAGAAGCAGGGCACGCAGGTCGCCCCCGAGCGGGAACGCGTGTAGACGCCGTTCGATGTCCGATGACTATGAAGATTCTAGCTACCGTCCTGACACTGGTCGCTCACCCACCAGATACTCCTCTAATGAGTCGTCCGGGTCACGTCGGTCGAGAAGCAGATCTTGGGATTCTCGTGAAGAGCTGGAAGATTACAGAAATGGACGAATTAGGGGCGTTTCACATCGCCTAGAGAGGCCAAAGCGGCGACCAGAAGGCCTCTCGGCTTCCACCAATCGCCCATCGGAGGATTCTATGGAATGTCGGGCAACGAGGCATGCCTCGCAATGCAACCCCTTTGGGTCGAACGACACTCGGAATGAACATGGCCCGTTCTCCGGGGAGATCGGGCGTTATAAGATTAGAGAGATCTCCGCAAGCCGCCCAATCTCAACAAGTTTGTGCACGAGGAGATCCGGACAAGCATCTCCGCTACTTCAATAATTATGCTTTGCTATAGGGAATTGGGACCGACCATGAAATGCGTGCTTTTTCCCGATCTCTGGGCGGGCCGAGCATTGGAATGGTGGGAGTCTCTGCGACCCAATTCCATCTCCTCTGGGACGACACTGATCGAGAATATTCTGTCTCACTACACCGCAAACCGCTGCCAATATCGATATGAAGAATACTTGGACTCTGTTGTTCAAGGAGATAATGAGACGCCGAGCAAGATATATCGACAGGTTTAACACCGAGGTCGAGTTCGTTTCGTGACTTGTCGACAAGGACAAGTTGAAATATCTCGAAGCGTGGTATTCGGCCAGGACCACCGATTCGTCGAAGAATTTACTTTGAATCATTACCGGGATCTCACCACTTCCTAACAAGGGCTAACGCCCACATGCAGTATGAAGAAACTCGGCGCAAGAAAGGCCGTCGCGCCGCGACCTAAAGAAGAAGAAAAGCGATAGAAAGTTTACAAAGGGCATGAAAGTCGCCGCGACAATCGGCCCGACTTTCGAGATAAAAAGTTTGATCATCGCACTCGACTCAACACCTCCATTGCGCGCAGATCTACAATGAGTGTCGAATAATGAGTTTGTGGAGTCAAGCGGCCCGAACCACTCGTGCTCATCGAGAAGGGGCACGACCAGGCCAAAAGATACCGCCGCTACCACAAGAGTAAGGGGGCACGATACTAACGATTGTATGGCCCTCAAAGATGATATTGAAGAGCTCATTCGAAAGGCAAGTTGGGAAAGTATGTGAGGTCGAGGAAGGCGACCGACCTCAAGAGAAGCGCAGAGAAGCCGATCCAGATAGAGGAAAGGGGCCTCGTCGCCATAGAGGGCACCCAAAACAAGGATCGACCGAAGATCGTGACACTTTCAGCGATGCCGTGTATCCGGACGCGATGGATGAGTTAAAGCAAGCTTTGGTTAGCAAACCCGCCGATCATGACCAAGCCGTTAGTGGGCCGAAAGCGGTGCCAAGTGAGCGAGGCGAGACATTATATCTGTACTTGGCCATAACTAGTTAGAGAGAAGAAGTTCTCCGGTCTTTGTGCTAGTTAGAAAACGAGCTAAAGCTAGAATGAGACCCTACTGTCATAAGTAAAGTACTCCGAGCTTTATAGCAGTAAATGACTCAGACCCGGAAGATCAGGTCGAACGACTCCGGAGGGCCCGAGCTTATTAAGGAAAATATTAGGAAAACCTTTTGGAAAGCAATTGGTCTTTGAAAACTGATTGGATCGAGATGTAGGTTCGGGGAATTCGGTTAGGTGTGGGGAAGGTATTAGCACCACACACCTCCTTTCTACTCGCTGAAGTGCGAAGGAACCATTAATTCGATATGTGGTTTTGTAGTGTTTGATTTGAAATGAATCGTTCTACTTCTTTTCTTTTCCTTTTTATTTGAAAGAGTTTTTTAGAAAACAAAGAGAGAAAGAAATCTTTTTGAGATCTTTGAAAAGTGAAACTAAACTTAGATCGCCAACATTGATCATCTTTTTTAAAAAGAGTGCTTGACGGGATGTGACCAATTTTTGGTCACAAAACTTCGAAGTCTTTAAAAACGCCCATGCGTTTGGGTGAAGAAGCCGCGAGCGGGCGACCCAATATGGCGCGGGACGCGTCGCGTTGGAGGTCGGTAAAAGGAGGGTAATCTTCATCTTCTCGAACACGAGCCGATACATCGTGAACTTGAAGTTGGAAGAATAAGTCGCGATATCTTCGCCTCCTTCATGCCTCTTATCCTCCGGCCGGTGAGTCTTCAAGCGCGCTCCGTGATCGGGCAAAGCATCGTGGACCGACCGTAAGAATGCTCTGTTAGAGCGAAGAGTCTCCGACACCCAAGACATGTCGAGACACATCCCGAGCTACGTCGGCCTGGACTGCCTCACGGGCGAACCTCGCCCGACCTTCCGTTCGACCTCCTCAGATGTTGGCTTCCAAACTAAATATTGACTTTGGGCTGAACCACCTCCTCTCCTTGGACTTCTTGGCTCGGCCGCGCCGGCCTCCACCATCTCCTCGCCCACGCATCGGGGCGACACTCTGCGCCTCGTCATCGTCAATGATAATCACATCGGCGTCTTCCTTTTCTTCTCCTCCACGGGATACAACGTCCTCGAGGCGGTGGAGAGGCCGCTCGCCGCGCCGCCCGCAGAATGGGGGCTCGGGAACCAACGATTTCTGGAGCTAGTCGATCCCCACCGGTGGCAACGAGAACTCGAGCCGTCTTTGCTCGAGGAACTACTTGGAGAGCTAGAGCTTTTGTCGCCCGAAAGGCGAGCTTGGGCCCGCCCGGCCTCGACATGTATGTGGCGAAAAGACTCCAGAGCGGTTTTCTGGAAGGACGGCAGGCGATTAACTTTGTCCGTAGCATACACGAACACCGTGATAAAGGGATCCGGTCAGGGTCGACGAGTAAAGCACTCATGAGAGGGCGGCGAGCCACCACCCTCGACACGACACCCCTATCACGAGGCGTGGAAAAGCACGCGAAGTACTTTAAAGTAAAAAAAAAAAAAAAACTCAAGTTGAAAAGAGAGTAAAGGAGCGATCGATTCATACCTTAGCGGATGTTGAAGATCGGCCGCAAGTAGACGTAAAACAGCTTCGAATGCAAGTCGGCGTGAGGCGAGTCGGTCGTCGGCCGCGCGTAGCAAATCTTGGAAGTGTGAGAAATGAACTCTTCAGAGAAGGGCTATTTATAGCGCTTGAGACCTCTGGCGAAGGCGGGACCGGATACGAAGAGTCACAACGCCGTCTTCTCACCAATGGTTGTCTCCACTGACCTCGGAAACACCAAACGTCACATCTTAAATGTCGTGAAAGACCAACCGCCAAAAGGAACCATTAATTCGATATGTGGTTTTGTAGTGTTTGATTTGAAATGAATCGTTCTACTTCTTTTCTTTTCCTTTTTATTTGAAAGAGTTTTTAGAAAACAAGAGAGAAAGAAATCTTTTGAGATCTTTGAAAAGTGAAACTAAACTTAGATTTTTTTAAAAGAGTGCTTGACGGGATGTGACCGCTTCTGATACTCCTACGCACTTCAATGCGATGAGGATCAAAGCTACGTAGTTCTTGGTTCTTAATCTTGAGAAAATCGTGTTTTGTCTTTATCTTATCTTTTGAGTTTTGGAAATATGACTCAAGCGTTCATGAATACCAAACAAGCAATGGCTTCGAGTGGCGTTCATTACTAACTTGAAAGAAAAGTGTTGGAACCGATAATCAGTCGAGCAATTGCTTCAAGTGATTACAAGTTGCAACGTTTTTATTATCTTTTTTGAAATTGTTTTGGAAAAGGATGAGTCGTAGTGATGATTATCACTAATGGCTCATATTGTTTTTTTTTGAGTTTTTAAATTGACTTGTATTTGATTAAGGTGTGGGAGTTTTCGTGATAATCAAACAAGCAAGGGCTTCGAGTGACTACCACTAGTAACTCCATCATTAACGATCAAACAAGCATCGGCTTCGAGTGATGGCTAATGATTTTGTTTATGAAAAATGCCTTAGGGTTTTTATTAGAAAACATTTGATTTTGGACTTGAAAAGAAAGTAGAACATTACAAATCCTTTTTTATTCAAAACCTAGACAACAATGAAAGCATAGGCAAAGCAAACATGAAGAATATTTACAAGTCGCCATGAACAAATGAATACATGATTGAACAAGCATATGAGTGTACAAGTATGCAATTGTAAAATACAAGGCATAACATTATTGAATGCATAATTAAATGCATGAGCATATAATAGTGGAAGGCAAGGCATGGTATTATGGAATTCATGAGTAGGCAAGTATTAAAATGCATGAACATACATGTGTAGAACACAAGACATGAGATTAATATATGCATGGGCATTTAAGAGAGTATGAATGCAAAAGATATAAACTTGTATGAGTGCATGAATGATAGGATGCAAAGTGTAAAAAACTTTTGGGGTATTTGTGCAAATAAACAAGTGGTAAAAACTTGTGGTAAAAAGTTAGTAAAGAGTAAAACAAGTATGCATGAAGTGTAAGGTAATTACTTAATGAAATGGTAAAAGTAAATATGAAAATGTTTTCTTTCCTTTTTTTTACTTATGGTAAAATGCTAGTAAGTGGTAAAGTAAACATGAAAATGGGTGGTAAAAGTTTAAGAACACATTCACATTCTTACACATTTCTACACAAAATCAAACACACATTTTAAGCATTAAAATGAACCTAAAATGGCCTCTAAGGCCGAAACCTTATATGCACAAATCATCAAGTTATTTCATGCCTAAATTTATTATCAACACATGAAACAAGTTACACAAATCAAGCATTTTATTTGCATAACTCAAAAGAGAAAAGGAAACAACAAACCCTATTTTTAGGACCTTGAGGCGAAACCTCACATGACATAAACAACACATTATTTCATGTTAAGAATCATGACTAACACAATAGAACAAGATCATAGCAAGTTTAGGCACATCAAGCATTTATTTACAAAAATCAAAGAGTAAAAGGAAAGCAAATAAACCCTAATTTTTAAGGCCTAAACCGAACTTCCTATACCACTCAAGATCAAAACAAAATTCAAACTTGCAAGTTATGACATGAACAATAGGATGCATATATCATGTGGAAATCACTTATTCATGAAAAGGTGACAAAATGAGTATGAAAAATGCAATAACATTATGATGAAAACACAAGAAACCTCTCCTCAGGCCAGGGTCCACTTCAAACACCCAAGGCTCCCAAAGTCCTTGACATAGTGTTTGAAATGAACCCTCTAAGCCTCTTAGAGAGGAAAGAGGAGTAGGAGAGAGTTTCACATGCTAAAAATTAAAAATGCACAAGATATGATGTTTACCTCAAGAAATAACTAGCAAAGAAGTAGAAAATGGAGATCAAGAACAAATCAACAATAATCTTCACCAATCACCAACAAATGTCACCTAAACTTGAAGAAAGTAAGCTCCTTGATGGTGTAAAAATGGAATCAAAGATGAAAAGAAGAAGATATATGAATGTGGAGTGGATTTGAGGTGATTTGGTGGATGAAAGTTGAAAAGAAAGTGGAGGAGGAGGAAGAGAAGAATTCGGCCTAGAGAGGGAGAGGAGAGGAAGAAGAGTGTGCTAGGGTAAAATGAGAGTGTGTGTATCTTTGGTCTTATTTTTGGGTTTTTATATGGGGTGAAAACTTAAGGGTATTTATGACAATGTATCTCTTGTAAATCAATAGGATTTGAGAAAGAAATTGAATCAATGGTCAAGATGCATTATCACATGGATTAAGGGCAATAAAATGACGAGAGAGAGGGATGGGTGTGCAGCATAGGGAGAGGTGGTGAAGGATAAGCTCAATTACAAAATTGTATTTTTCTACAAAGCTTATTACACAAGTGCCATTTTGATTCAAATGAAAGGTGAGGATTGATTTTCACACTTGAATGGATGGCCATTGATCGTACCTTGACCAATGAAGAGTTGAAGTGTTGATTGATTTGTCAAATGGGCCGGTCGTTGAATGAGTGAAAGGACCGGTCCTGGCTTCACGCGTTGAACACCTCGGGTGGTACCTGCAAAGACACTCCGACGATCTAGTGAGAGGTCGCTCGGGCAGATAGCATGAGGTTAGAGAACGTACCTGAAGCCATGTGCGAATGGCATATATATACAGTGATGTCCGACCGTAATGCGAGAATTTCGGCCGGCGAGAATTGCGCTCCAAGCAGCGTGTTGGGCCGATCGTGTTAGGTTGGGCGCGCAGCCCAATTCTTCGATGGCGACTCTAGTATTTGCTAATACACCCGTGAACAGTTGCCCCCAAGCCTAGGTCGCAAGAGCGGGCCGAGGCTTGATTCGATGCCCCGTGAGTGTCGTCATTGTCTTTGAAAGCGACGCGGCGCTCGTCAACCGCCGGCCGAAATGACACAACGGTTGGCCTTCTCTCGAAATTTAAGACACGACGTTTGGTGTTTAGAGGTTGTGCGGAGACAACCATTGGTGAGAAGATGAAACGTTGCGACGCTTCGTCTCCCGGTCCCTTTCGTGCCCCGAATCCGTACTATAAATAGCGCTTCAACTGAGTTCATTTCTTACGCTTTCTCGAATTTGCTCGCCAATACCGATTTGTGCCGCCGATTGCATGTCGCTAGCGACCGATCCGCCACACCGCTTAAGGTGCGGATCGATCTCTCCCTTTACTTTTTAAGCTTGAGTTTTTACTTAAAGTATTTCGTGCTTTTCCACGCCTCGTGATAGGGGTGTCGTCGAGGATGGCCAAATCGCCCCTCTCATGAGTGCTCGCTCGGCCGACCGACTCGTTCCCTTTATCATAGGTGTTTTTGCATGCCACGGATTTAAACCGACGGCGCCCGTATTCCCGGAAAACCACCGCAATCCTTCGCTCCATACATGTCGAGGCCGGGCGAGCCCAATCTCCACGAGGAAGAGCCCAAGTCGTCTTCGGGCGACAAAGGTTCTTGCTCTTCGAGTGGTTCCTCGAGCGACTGAGCTCGACTTCCCATTCCTCCCGCCGAGGGTCGACTCAAGACAAAGAGCTGCGGGTCAAGGTCCGTTCATTCTCGAAGCGGGCGATCAGGCAACACCCCACCGGGCGGAGAGGAAGACGTGGAGGTGGTGATTATTGATGAAGAGCCTAGCGCCGTCCCAGTCGCGGACGAGGAGATGGTAGAGGCCGGCGGCCGAGATGAAGCGGCCCACGAGGAAGAGGTGATTGGCCAAGTCGATATTTTCCGTCCGGAAGCCAACGTCGGAGTGGTCGAACGGGCGGTCGGTCAAGTCCAAGCCGATGTAGCTCGAGATATATCGACATGTCTTGGGTGTCGGAAACTCTTCGCCTAACAGAGCATTATTACGATCGGCCACGATGCTTTGCCCGATCTACTGAGCCGCCTTGAAGACTCACCGGAAATTTGGAGGGTAAGAGGCATGAAGGAGGCGAAGATATCGCGACTTATTCTTCCAACTTCAAGTTCACGATGTATCGGCTCGTGTTCGAGAAGATGAAGATTACCCTCCTTTACCGAATTCCAACGCGACGCCCTGCGCCATATTGGGGTCGCCTTCTCGCCTTCATCCAAACGCATGGGCGTTTTAAAGACTTTTTGAGGTCTTTGCGACTGCCGGGTCGGGTCTACGGTGTCGATGATGCTTTTCTTTGCTCTCTTTGAGTGAAGTGGCTCGCAGAGAAGGCCAACAAGGAGAAGAGGAGCAAGTCTCCTTTAAGATGCGAAGACCCACCACCGGTTTTTCAAAGCATTCCAGAGTCGTTGGGAGCGGCCCGAAAAGCCGTATTTACGGATCGTTCCCACCGAGGAGGCGGGAAGGCCGTTTCGAGGTTCAACCGGACGGGATGCTAGGTCCCCTTACTTCCCAATCATGTGGAATGAGGCTCATTTCTCGCAGCGCCGGGCGATTACATCTACCGAGTGAAAGACTTGGCGAGGCCGACACGGAGACTTTGGAGATGATAAAGTCGTTGGCGAGTATGATGCGTCCAGATCCTAAGGCGACATACCTTGCCGAACCCTTTGTCTTGTTCGAAGGCCAAGACACGGAGGCCGAGATCGGTTCGCTTTTGAACTTTTTTGTCCTTATATTCTGTTATCGATTTTTTTTCTTTTAACTCATGACTCGGAACTTTGCAGAAAGAATGGCCGACAAAAACTGGGATTTGCTCGCTTCCGTTTTGAAGCCGAAGGAGGAGCTAATCACGAAGGTCCTCGGCCGGCGGATGCTCCAGAATCGTCTTCTAAGGTGCCCCAAACCCCCAAGAGCCAAGGGAAGAAACCGGTCAACAGGCCCCGGTCGCCTCCTCGCACCGCTGATCGCTCCCCCAAACGGGCCAAGCATGATGGTCGGGGCTCGACCCCTGCGACGGAGGAGGTTCCTATCATCTCGCTCGAAAGCTTGGGTCCGGCCGATGCGAGGCAGTGCATGAGAAAGAAACCCATGGCGCTCTGCGCTTCTCTCTGCATGGGGGTCGAGAAATTCATGGCGGAGCTGGTGGCCGAAGCTGATGGTAATTTTATTTTCTTAGTCTTGTACTCTTCATCTTACCTTTGTTCGACCGACTGACAACCCCTTGACCTGAATTTTGCAGGAAAGGACAAGGCTTTAGCTGAGGCGCAGCAAAAATATGACAAGCTCGCCCAGTCGAAGAAGGAGGCCCTCAAACGGGGGGAGGACGACCGTGCCAAGCTTGCAAAGAGGAACAAGGAGCTCGCTGCTCAGGTCACAACTCTGAAAACCGATCTCGAGGCCATGGGAAGCGAGAGGCCAATTGGGTGGCGAGAGAAGGCCGGTGGAGGAAAAGATCCGAATGGTGGCCGGTGCCGGTCAGAGGTCGCAATTGAGCAATTTTACAATGCTCTTGGCCAGGCGCGGGCATTGAACCCAGACTTGAGGATCAATTTTGATGACAACATGATAAAGCCTACGCACTATGTTGAAAACAACAAGATCATGTTGCCTGCAGAAGTTGACGAGCAAGGCAATGTCGTTCGCCCGGCCACCATTCTCTTCTGAAGCCCGCCTGCGAGCGGTGTAATTTTTGTAACCGTTTAACTTGCCTTCGGGCACAACAATTCAAATGCTGCCTTCGAGCAGTCAAGTCTTTGGGCGCTCGGCTTCGACCGGGCGTCTCTAATTTGTGATGACAATTTACTTTGGCTTAATTTATTTGTTTGCTTGAATCTGATTGCCTCACATTTATTTTTCTAAGTTCGCGAACTTTAAATCTAGGTCGCTCGGCATTTCTTACCTGCTAAACGGTGCCCTCTCGGTGACACTTGATTGGGCCATTCCGATGGCTCTTGAGGTAGGTCGTTTCGACGGCCTACCGCGATGGGTTATCACTTAACCCTTGGGCCATTTTCAATGGCACTCGATATAGATCGACGTCGACCTAGAGTTTGTGGGTTATTACTCAATGCTTGGGCCACTTCGATGGCGCTCGATGTAGATCGTTTCGACGACCTAGCGTTGTTGGGCCATTTTCGATGGCGCTCGTTTGAGTCAACTCGGTGACCGTCGTTTGTGCCGGCTCGGTGGCACACGCCACAGATCGCTTCGACGACCTGAGGTTTGCGGGTTATCTAACCCTTGGGCCATTTCGATGGCTCTCGAGGTAGATCGTTTCGACGATCTAATCAACTTTGATAAATCTTCGATCGCTCCTTTGTCACGGGCAATCTTGAGCGACCGGTCATACATTCTTGCGAGAAAATAAAGAACACATCATATTTCTAAAGGTCAGGCCTCTGTAAAAAACCCAGTGGGAAAAAGAGCGCCTGCCTGCTTTTCATTAATAGGTCGGTCATTTATTACATTCAAGTCGTTCGTTACATTCAAACGTAATATCTTCTAAGTTTCTCTGCATTCCACGTTCTGGGGATAGTCGCCCCATCCATGGTTTCCAGCTCGTAAGCCCCTTTTCCAGTCTTGTTGATGACCCTGTATGGACCTTCCCAATTTGGTGCGAGCTTCCTTCGCGCGTGCATTCTTGTTTCCTACGTCGCCCGTCTTAGAAACGAGTGACCGACCATGAAGTCTCTCTTTGCACACGCGAGTGTTGTACCGGCTGCGACCTTACGTTTGATCAATTGCTCTCTTAGTGACGCTTGGGTGCGCAGTTCTTCGATTAGGTCCAACTCTTCTCGAATAGCTCGGTCGTTGTCAACCACCGTAGGGGATTCGAAGTTCTCAATTCGGCTCGCCCATCTCTATGGGTATCACAAAGATCGATCCCATATACGATGCGAATGGGGACTCCGATCGTTGAGTGAGGGTCGTCCGGTAAGCCCATAGAACGGATCGCAGACTCTTCGACCCAGATTCCTTTCGCTTCCGCCGAGTCTTCGCTTCAACCCACGCGAATTACCTGTTGGCCGCTTACTTGGCCGTTAGTTCGAGGTGTTGACCGAGGTGAAAGCGCTGTTTCACCCCTAAGTCGCCAACATTTCTCGAATCTCTTTGTCGTGGAACTGGGTGCCGTTATGCGTTATCGATTCTTTGAGGATCCCAAAACGGGCCAACACACACCGGTCGAAGAATTTGCTTACTTTCGCCGAGGTGATGGTTGCAAGAGGCTCGGCCTCGACCCACTTAGTAAAATAATCTACCGCCACGATCAAGAACTTGAACTGGCCTGGGAGCAGTGGAAACGGGCCTAGCAGATCCATGCCCCACCAAGCGAACGGCCAAGGTGAGACAAGACTTTGCAACTCTGTGGAGGGTGCAATGTGGACATCAGCATGTACTTGGCATTTCTTGCACTTCTGAACGAGCTTCTTGGCATCCTCGTCCATGGTCGGCCAATAATAGCCGGCCCTGAGAGCCTTCTTAGCTATGGAACGAGCGCCCTGGTGACTCCCACAAACACCTTCATGAATGTCCCTTAGCACATGGTCGGCTTCGACCGACGTAAGACACCTTAACAATGGAGAGGAGAATCCTCTTCTGTACAACTTTCCTTCTATTACCGAATACTTGGTCGCTCTGAGTCTGACCAACTTAGCTTGCTTTGGATCGCTCGGCTCATCCCCTTCAACAATGTACCTTAGGATAGGGCGATCCAATCGAATCGTCTTCGACACACGTAGGCGCCAACGATCGACTTGGCTTGGTTGAAACGCTCTACGATTTAGAGTCTCTTGAATCACACTTCGTGATTCCCGGAGTTTTGGTACTTGCCGGCTTTGATAGTATATCCGCTTCGAACGTTTTGGTTCGAGGCACATGGGTCACTTCGCCCGGTCGAATCGTTAAGAAGCTCTCTTACCCTCGACTAGGTAATTCTTCAAAGACATCGCCCTTAGCATCATATAATTCCTTGATCTCGCGAGACGACCAGCCAGGAGTCCGATCGAAGTTCAACTCGGTTAACATTGAAGTCTCGCGAGCAGCAGTCGGCTATACACGCTCATATTCGGCCCGATTATTCGACGTATGGAAAGCGAAAGTCAAAGACACCTCCACGGCCAGCCTTCGTAATTTTCTAGTATTAGGCCGGCTCCACTTCCTTTGCTATTAGGCGACCCAACTACCGCAAGATCCGTGTCGTTTGACGATCTTACGGGGTAGAGTCATTTCGCTATAAAGTCGCCAACACCGTGCTTTTGCGGCCGATCTGGATTCAAATTTAATGCCAAACTCACTGAGTTCCACCGCCCACTTTATCATTCGTCCCGCCAGGTCTGGCCGATGGAGGACTTGCCTGATTGGCTGATCGGTCCTTACCACGACCTGGTGGGCCACAGTAGGGCCTCAACCTTCGAGCGCGATCGAGTGCAAGAGCAAATTCTCTATTTTCTCGTACCTCAGCACGGGCCCTTGCAACACTTTACTGATAAAGTAGACCGGATTTTGTTTCAGCTCGCATTCTCTGACCAACACGGCGCTCAGAACTTCTTTTGTGATAGCTAAGTACAGGTACAATGTCTCGCCCGGTAGCGGCTTAGTCATAATTGGCGGATTGGTCAAAGCTTGCTTCAATTCATCCAACGCCACATTGGCATTGGTCGGACCCACTCAAAATCCACCTCTTTCTTTCTAAATAGTGGAGCGACTTAAATGGGAATGAACAGCGACTTGCGCCACCATGCCATTAAGTGTTGTATTTCTTTTAGAAGTGGGCGGCCTCATATCGGCGACGATCGCCTGCACTTCTCGGGGTTTGCTTCTATCCCTCTTTCGATCGGTGGAAGCCCAAAATCTGCCTACCACCCCAAAGGTACACTTCTCGTGGTTCGATCTAAGTGAGTTCTTCCTAGCTTCTTCAAATATTTCGAGGTCGGTCACATGATCCGGTCGGTTACGCTTTTAATGATCATGTCGCCCAAATACACCTCCGAGATGCGACCGATCTGCCTCTTGAAAATTTTGTTCATCATTCGCTGGTAGGTCGCTCCAGCGTTCTTGAGGCCGAAAGGCATCACCTTATCTTGAAAATTTCGCCGATCGGTCATGAAGGTCGTCTTGTGCCGATCGGGCGGATACATCGTGATTTGATTGTATCCGCAGTAAGCGCCCGTAAAAGACAAGATGTTTGTAGGCGAGGCCCCATCGACCAATTTGTCAATGTTGGAGTAGGGGAAGGCATCCTTCGGGCATGCCTTATTTAGATCGGTGTAGTCTACACACATCCTCCACTTTCCATTCTTCTTTTTAACCAAAGCACGACATTGGATAGCCAGGTCGTGTATTTGATCTCTTCTATGAAATTGGCTTTTATGAGGTCCTCAACGGCTTTGCGCTTCTTGAGATTTTTCCTCGTTCGAGTACGTCTTCTTTGAGCGACCGGCGGCCCTTCATCGTGAAAGTTGATGGCAAAGCTACTTCGATAGGAATGCACGGGCATGTCGATGCTGCGCCATGCAAAGCAGTCAAGATAGTCTCTCAAACATTGCACAAGATCTTGCTTCACTTGCTCTGGTAGGTCGCTACCGAGCTTGACTATCTTCGTTGGGTCGTCTCCCAACGGCACATCTATTAACTCTCCATGAGGTTCTGGCCTTTTCAACCTGTTTTTCAGCTCTCGGGCTAAGTCATCATCGTTATCTTCTGGGTCGCTGTCTGGATCATACCGAGCATCCAAATCAGTGACATTGACTTGATGGCCTTCACCAGTGCTTTGAACGTTTGGGCCAAGATCTACCTCATCACAAATTTGCTGATACAGGTCGTGGCTTCGTCTTGCAGCCTCTAGGTCGGCCGCCAGGGTAACTACCTGGTCGTCCTTGCTGTAGAATTTCATCTTCAGGTGTACTGTTGATGCCACGGCCTCTAGCTTGCCCAGGGTCGGCCTACCAATGATGCACTGATAGCATGATTTGAGGGGGAGTACAAGGAACGTCGTGCGGACCGTCCTGTACAAAGTGCTATCTCCAGTGTCGTCACCAAATGTGACCATTAGCTCAATCGTCCCCAACGGGTAGGTGACTGCTCCATTGAAGCCCGTTAGGGGAGTAGGCTCGGCTTGGGGAATTATCTCGCTTCGATCGACCTTGATCTTGTCAATCAAGCCTTCAAACATGATGTCGGCCGAGCTACCCTGGTCGACTAGAATTCTTTGAACCCGAAGATTGGCCATAATCGCCACGATTACCAACGGAACATAACTGTTCGACCTGCCATCGTGTAGGTCGCTATCTCCAAACGAGATGGGGGGTCTATTCGAGACCGGTGGGACCGCTGACGTTGAACCGACCATCAGGAGCTCGTCCCACTTCCTCTTTGTAGCTTTATTTGATTCTCTACGATCCAACGGATTTCCACCGTGAATGACCATTGCGACGTTGCGGCCCCTGGATCGTGGAGCTTCTCGATCCTCAAACCGTTCTTTGTCTTGGGTGCTTGAAACAACTAGAGCACCCTTCCCTGGCGGATCGAACTTCTTCGCTTCTGCTTCGAGGTCGGTCGCCTTCCTCCGACCTCACATACTTTCCCAACTTTCCTTTCTGGATGAGTTCTTCAATATCGTCTTTGAGGGCCATACAGTCATTAGTATCATGACCCTTGCTTTTGTGGTAACGGCAATACCTTTTGGTCGGTCGTGCCCCCTTCTTGAGCACGAGTGGATCAGGCCGCTTTACTCCCACAAACTCATTATTCTGGCACTCGCTATAGATCTGCGCAATAGAGGTGTTTAGCCGAGTGCGATGATCGAACTTCTTATCACGAAAGTCAGACCGATTGTCGCGGCGACCTTCATGCCCTTTGGCCGGCTTACTATTTTCTTCTTTAGGTCGTACGCGTACGGCCTTCCTTGCTGCCAAGGTTTCTTCGTACGCCATGTGGACGTTAGCCCTCGTTAAGAAGTAGCTGAGATCTTGGTAATGGTTAAGAGTGAATTCTTCTACGAACCGGTGGTCCGGTCGAATACCACGCCGGATATTTTAGCTTGTCCTTGTCGACAAGTCACTTAACGGACTCGGCCTCGGTGTTAAACCGGTCGATATATCGCCCTCGTCTCATTATCTCCTTGAACAACAGAGTCCAAGTATTCTTCATACCGATATTGGCAGCGGTTTGCAGTGTAGTGAGACAAGAATATTCTGATCAGGTCGTCCCATGAAGAGATGGAATTGGGTCGCAGAGACTCCCACCATTCCAATGCTCGGCCGTCCAGAGACTGGGGAAAAAGCCTGCATTTCATGGTCGGTCCCAATTCCCTATAGCAGCAGTAATTATTGAAGTAACGGAGATGCTTGTCTGGATCTCCTCGGCCGTCAAACTTGTTGAGATTGGGCGGCTTGCGGAGGTCTCTCGGAATTTTGTAACGCCTGATCTCCCTGGAGAACGGGCCGTGTTCATTCTGGATGCCGTTCGACCCAAAGGGTTGCATTGCGAGGCACGCCTCGTTGCTCGGCATTCCATAGAATCCTCCGGATGGGCCAGTTGGTGGAAGCTGAGGAGGCCTTCTGGGTCGCTCGCTTTGGCCTCTCCTTGGCCGGCGCGAAACGCCCCTAATTCTTCCATTTACGTAATCTTCCGGCTCTTCACGAGAATCCCAAGATCGCTTCGACCGACGTGACCGGACGACTCATTGGAGGAGTACTGGTAGGTGAGCGACGGTGTCGGGGCGGTAGCTAGAATCTTCATAATCATAGGACATCGAGCGGCGTCTCACGCTCGTTCTCGCTGGGGCGAGGCGTCAGTGCGCCTCGCTTCTTCTTGCCGGAGAGCGATGAGTAGTGCTCTCTCGGCGAGAAATGCTCCTTCGAGGAGGAGCGGTGTCTTCGCGCCGGCCGGCGACAGCAGCGAATGTTCTCCGTCTTCGCCCGTGGGCGCCCGGAATCGAAACTCTCTCGTCTTGATCGAGATGAGCGCATCTCGATCTGCGATCACTTGATTTTTGTTTTGCGGGATCTCGCAAAGCGGCGCGAGTGACATGATCGGGTAGAGGTTCACGAATGCCCGCTTCAACCGGCTCGGGCGGCAGGTCTCGAGAAGCGGCGGTTGAACTGTTGGAGGATAGGTCCACGCACCGTTGTGCACCAAGGCTCTTGTCGTGGAAGTCCTTGAGACTCGTGGATCGTGACGCCACGCCCTCCGGTTCGCTGACGATTCGCCGGAGGGTTGAAGTCGAGAAGTGGCCCGCGTGCGGGGCGGTCGCGTGGAGCCATGAAAGAGGTAGGATAGCGCACGGGCCTCCCGCGTGGTCGCCAATTGATCGTACCTTGACCAATGAAGAGTTGAAGTGTTGATTGATTCGCCAAATGGGCCGGTCGTTGAATGAGTGAAAGGGCCAGGTCCCGCTTCACGCGTTGAACACCTCGGGTGGTACACGCAAAGACACTCCGACGATCTAGTGGGAGGTCGCCGGCAGATAGCATGAGGTTAGAGAACGTACACGAAGCCATGTGCGAATGGCATATATATACTGATGATGTCCGACCGTGTAATGAGAATTTCACGGCGAGAATTGCGCTCCAAGCAGCGTGTTGGGCCGATCGTGTTAGGTTGGGCCGCAGGCCCAATTGCTGTTGGCAGCTCTAGTATTTGCTAATACACCCAGGAACAGCCATGATCTAATACAATTTGCAAACAATAAAAATAAATGGAAATGGGGTGATTATGGGCTGTTATGCGCAGCTATGAAGTGGAGAGTGAGTGGAATTGCAAATTGTACTATTGTTATTATCCTTAATTCAAAAGAGTGTAGAATATTCCCTTCTAGATCATTCTTCCTAATTCATGCCATTTTGGGCCATATCCTATGATTCAATGATTGGGCTCTGAATTTTATGATCTCACCAATCCCAAAATTGATTTATTTACCCCACCTCAAAGGAAAAGACCATTTTACCCCTCCATCCAAAAACTAGGTTTTTAGGCAAAATGGTTTAATATTTATGCACAAAAATAATCACAATGGAGCACAAATATCTCTTCAATAAATCATTGATGATTATTCAAGGCTTTTGGGACAAAAGACCGCTTTTATTGTGAAATGACCAAAATGCCCTTTCACTCTAAAAACCCTAGTTTTTGCCTGAAACACATTTCCACTTCAAAAATGATTTTTCTCCCTAGGAGTGACCTCTAGTACCTTGAAATGCATGTTGGACGACTTGTTTTGAGGAATTGTCCCTTATTTGTGAAATGACCAAAATACCCTTTTGTACTGAAAAACCCTAATTTGTCTAAAAGTGCATTCCAACTCCAAAAATGATTTTAGAAACTTTGAAATGACTTTAGAACCCTAAATGCAATGCATGATGCTTTTTTTACTTTTTAATTTAATTATTTTTGGGGAAAATTAGGGTTTTGACCTAAGCCGGACAAAATTGGGGTATGACAGCCTCTTAATGGATCATGGGCCTCTAATCTCACCTCCTCCATTACTCAAACACCTCCTAAATGAAATAAAACTCCAAATTAATTATTTGACTTAATTAAAATGTTGTAAGCCTTAAATAACCCAACTAAATAAATAATTGAACTATTTTTGGGGCGTTACACCTTGCGTGTCCGAGCGAGATGTGCCGTGCTTGGTGCTCTGGTTGTACTTGAGGCGTGCTTGCGTGGGGGTATTGGGCCTGGCCCAATGTCCAATGGGGCTTTTGGCCCAGACCGGAACACAAGATATATGCATTTTGCCTAATTCATTGTCCTAATCTATTTGAATCCTTAAAATGTTGTTTCTTCAGTTATAAGCTATATTTACTTATTAATTTACTTGAAAATAAACAATAATCTAAGTTTAAATGTATGAATAACTCTATATAAAATTGAGTTATCACACCCCTATATTAAATTGTTGCTTGTCCTCAAGCAACGACAAAAGAAACAAACACAAGGCTACTATAATAATGAAGACATCTCAACTCATGCTTTTTTTTCAAAAAGAGTGTTTGAAGTGTATACTTTCATGAGCCTCATTTTTCAGGAATTTTTTCTGTGCCTTTGCTTTCTTAAAACATTCAGAGTTATAAAAACTCATTTGTGTGAGTGTGTGCCCCATTGAGTATCAATTGGTTCCATAACTAAATAAAAAGTTTCTCTTTAGCTTTTGAAAAATGTGGAATACTTTTGGTAACCTTTAGAGATTTTTCAAAATATAGCCGAGACTAACAATTTCTTCAAGATTTGGGGGACTCTTAAGCACAACAAAGGGATTTTGGTATTTCAAACTTGTTGAGCTAATTGCCTTATTTCTACTTTTGGTGTTTGCTTTTTGTTGATGCATTGCAGTGAGTGCACATACATCACTTTTTCTGGAGTGTGGGTACACCTTATTTTAGTGTAGGTGCATTTGATGTAGGTAGTTTAGGTACACCTTATTTTAGTGGAGGTGCCTTTGATGTTGGCGGTGTAGGTACACTTTGTGTAGCTGCTTTTGTAACTCTCTGAGAGTATTTGTAGCGTACACTGCCCTCCTCACTGACCTCCACATGCATTTCTTGAACTTTTTGTTCATTATCAACTTATTTGCACTTAAGGGACAGGTTCAGTTATATGACTCAGGCAAGTGTAACTTTTTGAAACATTGTGACACTTTTGCGTACTTTTGACACCCAATGGCATTAACTCTCCAAGCTCTCACACTTTTGCCTTTGTATTCATGGAATTTCCCCCAAACTTAAATCTTTATGTTCTTCTATATTTTTAGTAAAAATCTACTTTTGACCTTAATTTTCCAAAAATTCATTGGCTTTAGATAGCTTTCCATCTAGCATGGTTCTTTTCAAAAACTCAATTTTGTTGTGTCAATGAATTTATAAAACTGATCATTTCTAGAAAACAAGGCTTTTTCTTTTCCTTTTTGATCGTACCTTGACCAATGAAGTGTTGAAGTAGTTGTAGCTCCGTTGAATGGGCCGGTCGTTGAATGAGTGAAAGGACCGGTCCTGGCTTCACGCGTAGAGCACCTCGGGTGGTACCTGCAAAGACACTCCGACGATCTAGTGAGAGGTCGCTCGGGCAGATAGCACAAGGTTAGAGAACGTACCTGAAGCCATGTGCGAATGGCATATATATACAGTGATGTCCGACCGTTTTGCGAGAATTTCGCCGGCGAGAAGTGCGCTCAAGCAAGCGTGTTGGGCCGATCGTGTTAGGTTGGGCCGCAGCCCAATCTTTGCTGGCGGCTCTAGTATTTGCTAATACACCTGAGAACAGTTGCCCCCAAGCCTAGGTCGCGCAAGAGCGGGCCGAGGCTTGATTCGATGCCCCGTGGAGTGTCGCCATCATTGTCGAACGGACGCTGCCGCTCGTCAACCGTCGGTACGAAGTGACACAACGGTTGGCCTTCTCGACATTTAAGACACGACGTTTGGTGTTTCCGAGGTTGTGCGAGACAACCATTGGTGAGAAGATGAAACATTGCGACGCTAACCGTCTCCGGTCCCTTTTCGTGCCCCGAATCCGCATTACTATAAATAGCCGCTTCAACCGAGTTCATTTCTTACGCTTTCGAATTTGCTCCGCTTGGCGACCGATTCTTCTCGCCACCGACTTGCATTGATCGTTGCTTAGCATACACGCGTGACCGATCCACACATCCGCTAAGGTATGGCTCGATCTCCACTCTTATTTTCTCGAACTTCGCCGCGCTTTTTCCACGCCTCGTGATAGGGGTGTCGTCGGGATGGCAGCTCACCCCTCTCATGAGTGCTTTGCTTGGATCGACCGACTCGATCCCTTTATCACAGGTGTTTGTGTATGCCACGGACGAAGTTAACTGCCCGTATTCCCGGAAAACCGTCCCAGTCTTTCGCCAAATACATGTCGAGGCCGGGCGAGCCCAACCCCCAAGGGGAGGAGCCCAAGTCGTCTTCGGGCGACAAAGATTCTAGTTCTTCCAGCAGTACATCGAGCAATACGAGCTCGAGTTCCCATTCTTCCGGTCGAGGATCGGCTAATTCGAAGAGCCTAGACCGGCCCATTCTGATGAGCGGCCATATAACAACCCGACAGTGGAGAACATCGCATCTCGATCGGAAGGGGAAGAAGAGGATGTTGATGTAGTGACTATTGACGATGATGAAGTCCAGAGCGCCGTCCCAATCGTGGACGAGGAGATGGTAGAGGCCGAAGGTGGCCGAACTGAAGAAGTTCCTGAAGAAGAGGTGGCTCAGCCCGTAGCTAGTTCGTCCGGCCGAGAGGTAAACCATGGACGAGGATCGAACGAAGGGTCGGCCGAAGTCCAGGCGGATGTAGCCCGAGACCCGTCTGATATGTCTTGGGTATCAGAAACTCTTCGCTCCCACAGGAGCATCATCACTGTCGGCCACATTGCCTTGCCCGATCTGCGGAGCTGCCTCGAGGAATCACCGGGCTGGAGGGTGAGAGGCATGAAAGAGGGAGAGGACATTGCGACCTATTCTCCCAACTTCAAGTTCACGATGTATCGGATCGTGTTCGAGAAGATGAAGATCACCCCCCCTTTCACCGAATTTCAGCGTGACGTGCTGCGTCACATCGGGGTCGCCCCTTCTCAACTCCATCCTAACGCATGGGCGTTTTTGAAGACTTTTGAAGTACTTTTGACGAAGCTTGGTCGGCCGGTGTCGATCATGCTTTTCTTTACTCTCTTCGAGCTGAGCTGGCTCATGGAGAAGGCCAACAAGGAAAAGAGGGAGCAGGTCTCCTTTAAAATGCAGAAGACCCATCATCGGTTCTTCAAGGCATATCAAGAGTCGTTGGGCGCGGCCTGGAGAGGTCAATATTTCTGGATCTCCCCCACCAAGGAGGCCGGCAAGGCCGTTTCTGAGGTTCAACCGGACGGGATGCTAGGTCCCCCTTACTTCCCAATCATGTGGAATGATGCTCATTTCGCAGCGGCGCCGGGCGATTACATCTACTCGTTGAAAGACTTGGGCGAGGCCGACCGGAGACTTTGGAGATGATAAAGTCGTTGGCGAGTATGATGCGCCCAGATCCTAAGAGGCGACATACCTTGCCGACCCTTTGTTGTCTTGTCTGAAGGCCAAGACTTGGAGGCCGAGATTGGTTCGCTTTTGAACTTTTTTTGTCCTTATATTTCTGTTATTGATTTTTTCTTTTAACTCATGACTCGGTGATTTTTGCGTAAAGAATGGCCGGCAAAAGCGGGACTCGCTCGCTCAGATCCGAAGCCTGAAGGAGGGGCTAAGAGATATGACGCTTCTCGGTCGGGGGATATTCCTGAATCTTCCTCAAAAGTCCCCCAAACTCCTAAGAGCCAAGGGAAGAAGCCGGTCAGCAGGCCTCGGTCGCCTCCCCCCAGTGCCGATCGCTCACCCAAGCGGGCCAAGTATGATGGTCGGGTCCCGGCCCCTGCAACGGAGGAGATTCCTATCATCTCGCTCGAAAGCTTGGGTACGGCCGATCTGGAACAGTACAGAAGGAAACCCATGGCGCTCTGCGCTTCTCTCTGCATGGGGGTCGAGAAATTCATGGCGGAGCTGGTGGCCGAATCTGATGGTAATTTTATTTTCTTAGTCTTGTACTCTTCATCTTACCTTTGTTCGACCGACTAACAACCCTTCGACCTGAATTTTGCAGGAAAGGACAAGGCTTTAGCTGCGGCGCAGCAAAAATATGACAAGCTCGCCCAGTCGAAGAAGGAGGCCCTCAAACGGGGGGAGGACGACCGTGCCAAGCTTGCAAAGAGGAACAAGGAGCTTGCTGCTCAGGTCGCTACTTTGAAGGACGATCTTGATGCTACGAACAAGAAAGAGGCTGCCTGGGCGGCCGATAAGGCCGCGCTGGAGGCAAAAATTCAAATGGTAGCCCAGGCCGGTCAGGAGGCAGCGATCGAGCAGTTCTATAATGCTCTCGGGCAGGTGCGGGCATTGAATCCAGATCTGAAGATCAATTTCGATGACAACATGATCAAGCCCACGCACTATGTTGACCAAAACAAGATCATGTTGCCTGCAGAAGTCGACGAGCAAGGCAATGTCGTTCGCCCGGCCACCATTCTCTTTTAAAGCCCGCCTGCGAGCGGTGTAATTTTTGTAACCGTTTAACTTGCCTTCGGGCACAACAATTTCTCTGCCTTCGTGCAGTTTTTGATCTGTGGACGCTCGGCATCGACCGGGCGTCCCTCGTTTTGTAATGACAATTCTCGTTTGGTTTAATTTACTTGTTTGCTCGAATCTGATTGCTTTACTTTACGCGCCTTGTATGTTTATTTTTCTCTAAGTCTTCGAGTTTTAAGACCGTTCGGTCATCGTTTGCGCTTATTTCGAAAGCATTCATTCTTTGACAAGTTTTAATATCCCAACGGGGCCTTGGATCGCTCGGCGACCTTCAATCAGGCCCTTTCGATGGCACTTATTGGGACCATACCGATGGTCGCTCGAGATAGGTCGTTTCGACGGTCTAATAGGATGGGTTATTACTTAACCCTTAGGCCATTTCGATGGCACTCGGTTGGGACCATTTCGATGGTCGCTCGATTTAGATCGTTTCGACGACCTAAGGTTTGCGGGTTTTAACCCTTGGGCCATTTCGATGGCACTCGATTGGGACCATTTCGATGGTCGCTCGATTTAGATCGCTTCGACGATCTACTTTCATTCGGCAAATCTTCGATCGCTCTTTTGCCACGGGCATACGTGAGCGACCGGGCATACATACTTGTGAGAAAAGAAGGAACAAAGAATATTTTAAAGGTCAGGCCTCTGTAAAAAACCCAGTGGGAAAAAGAGCGCCTGCCTGTCTTTCATTAACAATTGGTCGGTCGTTCATTACATTCAAACATAGTACTTTCTAAGTTTTTCTGCATTCCATGTTCTGGGGATAGTCGCCCCATTCATGGTTTCCAGCTCGTATGCCCCCTTTCCGGTCTTGTTGATGACCCTATATGGGCCTTCCCAATTTGGTGCCAGCTTTCCCTGTCGAGCATTCTTGTTTCCCACATCCGCGCGTCTCAGGACGAGCTGGCCGACCGAGAATTCTCTCTTTTGAACTCGAGCGTTGTACCTGGCTGCGACCTTATGTTTGATCAATTGCTCTCTTAGTGAAGCTTGGAGCGCAGATTCTTCAATTAGGTCCAATTCTTCTCGGATAGCTCTGGCCGTTGTCAACCACCGTAGGGGGTTTGAAGTCCTCCAATTTAGCTCGCCCATTTCTATGGGGATCACAAAGACATCGCCTGCAGTACCAACCGAAGCGGCGACTCCCGGCCGATGAATGAGGAGTAAATCCTGTAGGCCACGAACGGATCGCAGCGACTCTTCGACCAGATTCCCTTCGCTTCATCCGGTCCGCTTTAAACCACGTAGAGATAACTCGTTGGCCGCTTGCCTTGGCCGTTTATTCGAGGATGCTCGACCGAGGTAAAGTAAACCGTTTAACCCCTAAGTCGGCCAACATTTCTCTAAATCTTTTATCAGCAAACTGGGTACCGTTGTCAGTTATCAATTGCTGGGGGATCCCAAAACGGGCTAGCACACACCGTCCGAAGAACTTGCTGACTTTGGCCGATGTGATTGTTGCAAGCGGCTCGGCCTCGATCCACTTAGTAAAGTAATCTACTGCCACGATCAAGAACTTGAACTGGCCTGGAGCGAGTGGAAACGGGCCTAGAAGATCCATGCCCCACTAGGCGAACGGCCAAGGTGAGACAAGACTTTGTAATTCTGAGGAAGGTGCAATGTGGACATCCGCATGTACTTGGCATTTCTTGCATTTCTGAACGAGCTTCTTGGCGTCCTCATCCATGGTCGGCCAAGAATAGCCTACCGAGGGCTTTCTTTGCTATGGAACGTGCCCCTTGGTGGCTCCCACAAACACCTTCATGAATATCTCGTAGCACATGGTCGGCTTCGACCGACGTAAGGCACCTCAATAATGGGGACGAGAACCCCCTTCTATATACCTTTCCTTCTATCACAGAGTATTTGGTCATACGAGCACGACCAATTTCGCCGCTCGCAGTCGCTTCGGTTCTTCACCTTCAACGATGTACCTTAAGATAGGGGCGATCCAATCTGAATCAGAATTGACACAAAGAACGGCCAGTGACTGGGTTGGCTTGGTCGACACACTCGGCCGATTTAACGTCTCCTGAATCAAACTCCTGTGATTTCCCGGAGTCTTGGTACTTGCAAGCTTTGATAATATATCCGCTCGAACATTTTCGGTCCGAGGCACATGTACCACTTCAGCTCGGTCGAACTGCTTGAGTAGTTCTCTCACTCTTGCTAGATAACTTTTCAGCACGTCGTCTTTAGCATCATATAATTCTTTGATCAGCGAGACTACGAGTAAGGAATCTGATCTGAGTTCAACCCGGTCGACATTGAAATCTCTGGCGAGCTGAAGGCCAGCTATGCATGCCTCGTACTCGGCCTGGTTGTTTGAAGTGTGGAATGCAAAGGTTAAAGAGACTTCAACGGCAAGGCCTTCTGAATTTTCCAATATTAGGCCTGCTCCACTCCCTTTGCTATTGGACGACCCATCTACATGCAAGATCCGTGTCGTCTCGGCTACCGCTTCTTTCGAGATAGGAGAGTCATTTCGGCTATGAAGTCGGCCAACACCGCGCTTTTGCGGCCGATCCGATTCAAATTTGATCCCAAACTCACCGAGCTCCACGGCCCACTTTATCATCCGTCCCGCTGTGTCCGCCGATGTAGGACTTGCCTGATAGGCTGGTCGGTCCTTACCACGACCTGATGGGCCACAAAGTAGGGTCTCAACCTTCTAGCAGCTATTAGGAGTGCAAAGGCAAACTTCTCTATCTTCTGGTATCTCAGCTCGGGCCCTTGAAGTACTTTACTTATGAAATAGACTGGATTCTGTTTCAGATCGTTTTCTCTGACTAATACTGCACTTAGCACCTCTTCTGTTATGGCCAAGTATAAATACAAAGTCTCGCCCGGCAGCGGCTTAGTCATAATCGGCGGGTTGATCAATGCTTGCTTCAACTCATCCAACGCTCGCTGGCATTGGTCGGTCCACTCAAAATCCACCTCTTTCTTCAACAGTCTAAAGAGTGGGAGCGACTTGCAGGCCGCTTTGGGAATGAACCTGGACAGGGCAGCTACCATGCCGTTCAGCTGTTGTATTTCCTTTTTAGTGGTGGGCGGCCTCATATCGGCGACCGCCTTGCACTTCTCAGGGTTTGCTTCTATCCCTCTTTCAGTCAGGTGGAAGCCCAAAAATCTGCCGGCCCTCACCCCAAAGGTACACTTCTCAGGATTCAGCCTGAGCGAGTTCTTCCTAGCTTCTTCAAATATTTCCCTCAGATCGTCCACATGATCTGGGTCGGTCACACTTTTGATGATCATGTCGTCTAGATACACTTCTGAGATTCGACCGATCTGCCTCTTGAAAATTTTGTTCATCATTATTTGGTAGGTCGCTCCAGTGCGTTCTCGAGGCCGAAAGGCATCACCTTATCTTGAAAATTTCCCGATCCGTCATGAAGGTCGTCTTGTGTCGATCGGGGATACATCGTGATCCGATTGTATCTCGAGTAAGCGCCCAAAAAGGACAAGAGTTTGTAGTTCAAGCCCCATCGACGACTTGTCAATGTTAGGCACGGGAAGGCATCCGCCGGGCATGCCTTGTTCGGATCGGTGTAGTCTACACACATCCTCCACTTTCCATTCTTCTTTTTGACCAACACGACGTTGGATAGCCGTGTCGTGTATTTGATCTCTTCTATAAAATTGGCCTTTATGAGGTCCTCAGCGGCCTTTGCGGCGGCTTGAGATTTTTCCTCGCTCGAAAGCGCGTCTTCTTTGAGCGACCGGCCGACCCCTTCATCGATCGAAAGTTGATGGCGAGCTACTTCGATAGGGATGCCGGGCATGTCGATGCTCGCCATGCGAGCAGTCAAGATAGTCTCTCAAGCCTTCGCACAAGATCTTGCTTCACTTGCTGCGGTAGGTCGCTACCGAGCTTTACCGATTTTGGATGGGTCGTCACCCAATTGAACATCTACCAACTCTCCATGAGGCTCACGGTCTTTTCGGCTGTTTTTGACTCTCGAGCCAAATCATCATCATTGTCCTCGGGTCATTTATCGGATCATATCGGCGTCCAAATCGACATTGACTTGATGGCCTTCACTAGTGCTCGAACGTTCGCCACGATCTACCTCGTCACATATTTCTTGGTATAGAGCGTGGCTTCTTTCTTCTTGATTCAAGGTCGCCGCCGTGGTAACCACTTGGTCGTCTTTCTTTGTAGAATTTCATTTTCGGATGCACCGTCGATGTAACGGCCTCTAGCTTACCCAAAGTCGGCCTACCAATAATACATTGATAGCAAGATTTGAGGGGGAGTACGAGGAGCGTCGTCCCGACTGGCCCCGCATGCAGTACTATCCCGGTGTCGTCACCAAGCGTGACTAGCGGCTCGATCGTTCCCAACGGGTAGGTGGTCGCCCCATTGAAACTGTTAGAGGGTAGGCTCGGCACGGGAATTATCTCGCTCCGATCAACCTTTATTTTGTCGATCAAGTCTTCAAACATGATATCGGCCGAGCTACCTTGATCGACCGGGATTTCTCTGCGACTGTGTTTGCCATGGCGACTCCGATTACCAATGGAACATAACTATTAGGCTTGCCGTCCGATAGGTCGTCGTCACCGAACGAGATGGGGGTCGCCGCCGAGACCGGTGGTGGTCTTTGAAGTGGATGCGACCATTAACAACTCGTCCCACTTTCTCTTGGTGGCTTTGTTAGATTCCCTGCGATCCAGGGGGTTTCCACCATGAATAACCATCGCCACATTGCGGCCTTTGGACTGCCGAGTGTCACGATCTTCAGATCGATCCTTGTTTTGGGTGCTCTCTATGGCCAGAGGCCCCTTTCCTTTGTCTGGATCAGCTTCTTTCTGCTTCTCTTGAGGTCGGTCGCCTTCCTCTGACCTCACATACTTCCCCAACTTGCCTTTCTGAATAAGCTCTTCAATATCATCTTTGAGGGCCATACAGTCGTTAGTATCGTGCCCCTTACTCTTGTGGTAGCGGCAGTATCTTTTAGTCGGTCGTGCCCCCTTCTTGAGCACGAGTGGTTCAGGCCGCTTAACTCCCATAAACTCATTATTCTGACACTCGCTGTAGATCTGCGCAATAGAGGTGTTGAGCCGAGTGCGATGATCAAACTTTTTATCTCGAAAGTCAGGCCGATTGTCGCGGCGACCTTCATGCCCCTTAGCTGGCTTATTATTTTCTTCTTTAGGTCGTGAACGGACGGCTTTTCTTGCAGCCAAGGTTTCTTCATATGCCATGTGGACGTTTGCCCTTGTCAGGAAATGGCTGAGATCTTGATAATGATTGAGGGTGAATTCTTCTACGAACCGGTGGTCCGGTCGAATACCACGCTTCAGATATTTCAACTTGTCCTTGTCTGACAAGTCACGAACGGACTCGGCCTCTGTGTTAAACCGGTCGATGTACTGTCTTAACGTCTCATTGTCACCTTGAACAACAGAGTCCAAGTATTCTTCATAACGGTATTGACACCGGTTGGCAGTGTAGTGAGACAAGAAGACCCTGATCAGGTCGTCCCAGGAGGAGATGGAGTTGGGACGAAGAGATTCCCACCATTCTAATGCTCGGCCGTCCAACGACTGAGGGAAAAGCCTGCATTTCATGGTCGGTCCCAACTCCCTATAACAGCAGTAATTATTGAAATAACGGAGATGCTTGTCTGGATCCCCTCGGCCGTCGAACTTATTGAGATTGGGCGGTTTGCGCAAGTCTCTCGGAATTTTGTAACGCCTGATCTCTCGAGAGAACGGGCCATGCTCATTCTGGATGCCGTTCGACCCAAAGGGTTGCATAGCGAGGCATGCCTCGTTGCCCGGCATTCCATAGAATCCTCGAAGAAGGGCGGTTGGTGGAAGTTGAGGAGGCCTCCTGGGTCGCTCGCTTTGGCCTCTTCTCGGCTGCCGTGAACGTCCCTAATTCTTCCACCTCTATAATCTTCCAGCTCTTCACGAGAATCCCAAGATCTGCTTCTCGACCGACGTGACCCGAACGACTCATTGGAGGAGTACCTTGTGGGCGAGCGGCCGGTGTCAGGGCGATAGCTGGAGTCCTCATAATCATCATAAGACAAATGAATGGCGCGTCTCACGCTGCGTTCTCGCAGAGAGGCGACTGTGCGCCCTAGAACGCCTTGCCGGAGAACGATGAGTGGTGCTCTCCCTGCGAGAGATGCTCCGTCGAGGGGGGGAGCGGTGTCGACGCACCGGTCGTTGACGAGCAGAGGGTTCTCCGTCTTCCGCACGCGGGCGGCCCGGAATTGACCCTCTTTCATACTGAGAGATGAGTGCGTCTCTGTCCGCGATCACCTGGTTTTTGTTCTGCAAGATCTGCAACACGGCCTGAGTGACGTGCTCGGGCAGTGGTTCTTGAATGCCCGCTTCAACCAGCTCGGGCGGTAGTTGGGGTGGAGCGTATGGTTGTATCTGGTTCAAAGTTCGTCCGCGACCTTGCACCGAGGGTTCTTGTCGCGGATTCCCTTGAGATTCGTGAATCGTTACCGCCACGCCCCCGAGTTTCTTTGTTGAGGATCTTTGGCCGGAGGGGTTAACACGAGATGAGGCCCGCGTGTGGGGCCGGTCGCGTGGAGCCATGAATGGAGTAGGATAGCGCTCGGGCCTCCCACTGTGGTCGCCAATTGATCGTACCTTGACCAATGAAGTGTTGAAGTAGTTGTAGCTCCGTTGAATGGGCCGGTCGTTGAATGAGTGAAAGGACCGGTCCTGGCTTCACGCGTAGAGCACCTCGGGTGGTACCTGCAAAGACACTCCGACGATCTAGTGAGAGGTCGCTCGGGCAGATAGCACAAGGTTAGAGAACGCACACGAAGCCGTATGCGAATGGCATATATATCTGATGATGTCCGACCGTTTTGCGAGAATTTTACGGCGAGAATTGCGCTCCAAGCAGCGTGTTGGGCCGATCGTGTTAGGTTGGGCCGCAGGCCCAATTGCTGTTGGCAGCTCTAGTATTTGCTAATACACCCAGGAACACTTTTGATCATTAAAACTTAGCTCATTTGATACACTTTGAAAATAAATTTTGAGAAAGCAATAAGAATTGATCATGTTTCATAATCATTTAAGTCTAACACATATGATGTACTTAATTTTTCCACTGTTAAAACAATTTATCATGCTATCACATGCTTTGTTAAGTACATCTAAATACTAACACTGCATATTCACATAATACTAACTCATTACATAGCATATATATATATCAGTACTATAACATAGTGTATGATACTTACTTCAAAACACATAACTATTCCCGCCAACTTAAATATGAGTAGTGTCCTCACTACTCTAAGTTGAGTAAACAAAACATAGAGTTCCAAAAGTGGGGGAGATTACTCAAAAGTACATTAAACATAATATCAAACTTAGCACATAGTATTTAAAACATATAATAAACTACTTAAGCATATTATAAAACTGAAACAACATTAAAAAGTTCATTTTACTCTTTCTTCTTGAATCTGGGACTGGCCCTCATAGGAACATGCTTGGCTCTCATATTCTTTGGCTTTGCTTTGGTGGCAGTTGCAACAGCAGCAGTAGGCTCACCAGAATCTTCCACACTGGCTTTAGGCATTTCTGCAGTTGTTGATGCAGCCTGTGCAGGTACTTCTGGTGTAGCCTGTGCAGGTACTCCAGGTGTAGGTACACTACTCTGCACTAGGGTTTGTTCAGCTTGTTGCACAATTTCCTCTGGTTTGTTGCTCTGCTACCTTCTCAGCTTCTTTGCTTCCTTCTGTGGGATTTTCCTTCTCAGTTGCTTCCTTCTCACCAGATTGTGTTCTTGTACCCTGCACACCATAGAGTGAGCTCATTGTCCACATTCCTTTTGTAGGAGTGGATTTCATAGTTTTTCTCTTGTAGCCCAACATCTTCTTCTCATTCAAGGCCTTCAATACTTCATGGATTGTTGCTGCAAGGCTGGTTGCCATCACCTTGGACTGCTTCTGTGATGCTTCTTTACTAGGTGTGGGCACACCAACTGCTTCTTTTGCAGGCTCTCCTTGGTTCTCATGCTCAGAAATTTCTTGGCCTCCTTCCTTCTCAGGTTACTCATTGATTACCTGCAAATTTTCTAGTTCAACAACAAGGTTAGTTGGCTCAAGAAATGGTTCAGTGGTAGGTGTGGGATATTTTTGCTGTGGAGAATGGAATGGTGTAGCTTCTCTAGTGTATTGGGTGGCTTTTTCTATTTGTGGATTTGTTTCTGGTGGACGGGTGGTTTGTTTTTTTGGTTGAGGTGTTGGTGATTTTTGAACTTGTGGTGATGTTGGAGTAGGTGATCGGTGAGTGGTGGGGGATTTTTGTGGTGGTGGTGAAGGGATATTGGATTATTGTTGTGATGGGGGTGATTGTGGTTGAGGTTGGTTTGTTGATTTCTTTCTGATCTCATACTTTCTCCTTGCACTTCCCTCCATGGTTGCACTTCCATCATCATCTTCTTCATTGTCATCCATTGAGTCATCCTCATCTTCCTCTACTTCCTTTTCAATATTTTTCACTGCCTCCCTTGCCTCCTCATCTTCTTCAGTCTCTTCCTCACTCAGTATTTCTAGTTCTTCTTCCACTCTTGGTTTCTTACCTTTCTTGTCCTTTTTAGCCTCTCTCTCCCTCTTTGACCTTCTTTCTTTCTCAGCTATCTCTTCCTCTTCTTCCACTTTTTCTTCTTCCTCCTCAGCATCAATTACCCAATTAGGAAAAATTGGGGTCTCTAGTTGTTCCTCAGGGTCATCCAATTTCAATTTCAACCATTCATGTTGTTCTTTCTAAAATTTCCACACTGCCTGGAGTTTCTCCATTAAGTGTTCCTGCACTTCATACTTTGCAGTATTTCTAATTCTGACGAACCTTATTCTTTCTTTTACTTCTGCAGATAAACCACTAGGAGGTGTCTTTCTTTGTATTTTCTCTATCTCAGAAGCAATAACCCCTTGCTTTTGGCATAACTCAGTGATTAAACAAGGAAAATACAAGAATCCAGAACCCTTGGTTTGACACTATAAAATTTCTCTAGTTATCAATTTCCCTATATCAACATTATCTTCAGTTAAGATTGAATCTATGAGGATCAATCTATCCTTGGATAATGTAGATGTGTGTGAGATGGGGAGAATTGATGCACCAATAAACAGGTGTCAGTTTCCTAGTTCAGGGACTAAATCACCACTCCTAAGCTTAAACTCTGTGTTTGTGAATTTTTCCCATTGAGACCTTTCTATTGCTACCCTATCTTTGATCTTTGCTATTTGTTTCTTTCCATATGTTTCTAATTTTTCCTCAAAGGCTTCACCATGGTAGGTTAAATCAAAGTGTTTGTTTATCCTAGCAGGATCAAAAAATACTTTCTTACCTCTGACCATTGAGTAGAAGGACGTACCTCACGAACCAGTTGCTCCAAGTAATATGCCCTTGTTTGCACAAATCTTTCCCAATGTAGATTGTTGACAATTGATAGGAATGAGTGGTGTGCCTTTGCAAATTTGAAACCACGTTCTGGTAGAAACTTCATGTTCCAAAAATGCTCTCTTCCTGGGATCACAGTCATTGATGCAGGTGCTTTTGATTTCTTTGATTGAGTTGGTGTTCCTGCACCATAAGCTTTCCTAGAGTTTTTAGAGGCAGATTGTTTCTTCGCCATTGTTGATTTCTTGAGATTGAGAGTTTTCATTGATTTGGTGAAAGGTTGAAGGTGAGTATTTTTGTGAATTTGATCGGTTCACAAGAGAGAGTGAGAAAGGTAACTTGTGAGAATGTGAGTGGTTTTATGAAAGAATATATGAGGGAGTTAGTGGAGAAGTCAGTTGAGAAATATAGCCATTAGGCTATGTTGACTAACATGCAAGCCAACACGTGCAGTCATTAGGTTTAACAACGCATTATGTAGTCCTTAATCAGATTTCACTAATTTGATGAGCTGGCAAATGAAAGATTTTCACCCAAGTCTTTCACAATTTTGAGGTAGGAACATTGGTGTAGACAGTGTGGCTGCATCAGGTGTGGCTACACTGGCTACTCTGTTATCCTGTTTTCCTACAAAACACTCAAAACATCAAATTGCACAAATTAATAACATTAATTATATAAAATGATGGGTTGCCTCCCTCAAGAGCTTGTTTTAATAGTCTTACAACCTGACTATCTCTTTGCATTAGAGATTTTCAAAATGAGTGGTGATTTTATCTCTCACAACTTGCTCTCCATAGTACATTTTTACTCTTTGGCCATTAACTTTGAAAGTGGTATCAGTTGCTGCATCATACAAGTCAACTACACCATGGGGGTAAATTTTGACTAATTGGAATGGTCCTGACCATCTTGAACTCAATTTTCCAGGGAACAATTTCAACCTAGAGTTGTATAACAAAACCATTCCTCCTTCTTTAAGTTCTCTCCTTTGGATTTTTCTGTCATGCCATTCTTTGGTTTTTGCTTTATAAATTTATGCATTCTCATAAGAGAATTGCCTAAGTTCCTCTAATTCATTAAGCTCTAAAAACCTTTGCTCATCTGCCTTTTTGAGATCAAAATTTAGTTTTTTAATAGCCAAATATGACTAGTTCTCTAATTCAACAGGGAGATGACATGTCTTGCCATAAACTAACGTATAGGGGGACATACCTAATGGAGTTTTAAATGCAGTTCTATATGTCCATAATGCTTCATCTAAGTGTAAGGACCAATCCTTCCTATTTGGTCCAACCATTTTCCCAAGCATTCTTTTTATTTCCCTATTTGAAAGTTCAGCTTGTCCACTTGTTTGTGGGTGATAGGCAGTAGCAATTTTGTGTTTTTTCCCATATTTTGCAAGAAGATTTTCAATGAGTTTATTGCAAAAATGCGAGCCTTCATCATTAATGATTGCTCTTGGAGTACCAAACCTTGAAAAAATGTTTCTATGAAGAAATTTACTAACTGATTTGGCAACATTATTTGGCAGTGCTACAGCCTCAACCCATTTGGACACATAATCTACAGCTACTAAGATGTACTCATTGCCAAAATAAGGTGGAAAATGACCCATGAAATCCATGCCCCAAACATCAAAGAGTTCTATTTCTAGAATATTAGTCATAGGCATTTCATGTCTATCTGATATGTTACAACTTCTTTGACATTTATCACAGGTTTTGACCATATAATAAGCATCTTTAAATAGAGTAGGCCAGAAATAACCTGATTGAAGTACCTTAGCTGCTGTTCGTTGGCTTCCAAAGTGCCCTCCATAAGGTGCAGCATGACAATGCATGAGCACTGCTTGATGTTCCTCTTCAGGGATGCATTTTCTCATGATTTGATTTGGACACATCTTGTAAAGATAAGGATCATCCCAATAATATTGTTTTTCTATATGGAAGAATCTCCTTTTCTGTTGGTAGTTCATGTCACTTGGTACAATTTTGCTTACAAGGAAGTTCACTATATCTGCATACCAAAGTGCTGATGCATGAGGTGTAGCTACACTGAGTGCAGAAACACTAGTTGCATTCAAGGTAATTGCTAGCAATTTCTCATCAGGGAAACTTTCCTTGATTTCTTCAGTTGTACCTGCATTTTCACTTTCAAGTCTAGAGAGATGATCAGCCATTTGGTTCTCCACCCCTTCTTATCTCTGATTTCAAGATCAAATTCTTGAAAGAGGAGAACCCATCTTATTAGCCTTGGTTTTGCAATTTTTTTGGAAATCAAATACTCGATAGCAGAATGATCTGTATACACAATCACTTTGGTGCCAACAAAGTATGATCTAAATTTTTCAAAAGCAAAAACCACTGCTAATAATTATTTCTCCGTTACAGTGTAGTTCATTTGAGCTTCAATTAGTGTTTTGCTAGCATAGTATATAGAATGAAAAACTTTGTTATATCTTTGCCCTAGGACTGCTCCTACTGCAAAGTCACTAGCATCACACATAAGTTCAAAAGGCTTACTCCAATCTGGAGTTACAACTACTACTGGTGCTGTCACCAATACCTTTTTAAGTTTTTGAAAAGCTTCCATACAAGATTCATCAAAGTTAAATGGCACATCATGTTGCAAAAGCATACACATGGTTTTGAAATCTTTGAAAAGTTTTTGATAAATCTCCTATAGAATCCTGCATGACCTAAAAAACTTCTAATCCCTTTGATTGTTGATGGAGGTGGTAGTTTCTCAATTATCTCAATTTTGGCCCTATCCACTTCAAGACCTTTTTTAGATATTTTATGACCAAGCACAATGCCTTCTTTCACCATAAAATGACATTTTTCCCAATTGAGCACTAAATTAGTGTCTTCACATCTTTGGAGAATTTTTTCTAAGTTAGACAGACACATTGGAAATGTTTCTCCAAAAACAGAAAAATCATCCATGAAGACTTCCATTGATTGCTCAATGAAGTCAGAGAAGATTGACATCATGCATCTTTGAAAGGTAGCAGGTGCATTTGATTGTATCCTGAATAACCATCTAACAAGCAAAAGAACTCATTTCCTGCTAACCTATCTAACATTTGATCTATAAAGGGTAAGGGGAAATGATCTTTCTTGGTGGCCTTATTGAGTTTTCTATAATCCATACAAATTCTCCACCGTGTTACAGTTCTTGTAGGGATTAATTCATTATTCTCATTAGCTATTACTGTTACTCCTCCCTTCTTAGGTACACATTGCACAGGACTAACCCATGAACTATCTGAAATAGGATAGATAATACCAGCATCTAGCCATTTTATTATTTCTTTCTTAACAACCACTTTCATGATGGGATTTAATCTTCTCTGCCCTTCTATGCTATTTTTAGAATTTTCTTCTAAAATTATCCTATGCATGCATATTGAGGGGCTAATCCTTTTAATATCTGCAATTTGCCAACCTATAGCTCTTTTATGTCTTTTCAAGGTGTTAATTAATTCTAGCTCTTGTTCTAGCGATAGATTAGAAGCTATGATTACAGGAAGTGTATTATCTTCACCTAGAAAAACATATTTCAAATGCTTAAGCAATTCTTTTAATTCTAGTTTAGGAGATTGTTCTATAGAAGCTAAATTCTTTTTAAGATTGGGATCCTCTAAATTAAGAGATTCATAAGTTCTAGCCCATACCTTAGGTGTAGCTTCTTCCTTTGGCAGAATGCTTTCTTCAATAAAGTCCTCTGCAGGTAGTGCAGCTGCATCAAGTGCTAGTGCACTGGCAAGGTGATCATACAGCTTTTGGAATTGCTTTTCCACCAAATGGTCAAGAGAAATTGCTGAACACTCTTCACTCTCCTCTGTAGGATATTTCAAAGCATTCAATACATTGAACTTCACCTCTTGATCATTTACTCTCATGGTTAACTCTCCTTTCTGCACATCTATCAATGTTTTTCCTGTTGCCAAGAATGGTCTTCCAAGTATGACAGGTACTTCCTCATCTGCAATGAAATCAAGGATAACAAAATTTGCAGGAAATACAAATTTGTCAACCTGTACTAAAATATCCTCAATGATTCCTTCTGGATATGCTATTAATCTATCTGCAAGAGACAGTGTCAAAGTGGTAGGCTTAGAATTTCCAATTCCTAGCATTGTGAAAATAGATTTAGGCATCAAATTGATGCTTGCACCTAGATCACACAATGCTCTACCTGTATAGAATTTGCCTATTGAGAAAGGAATTGTAAAGCTACCTGGATCCTTTAGTTTTCTTGGAATTTTGTTTTGCAAGATCATACTACATTCTTTTGACATAGCAACTGTTTCAAATTCTCCTAGTCTTTTTCTTTTAGACAGCACATCTTTCAAGAATTTAGCATAATTAGGCATTTGTTGAAGTGCTTCAATCAAAGGTACATTGATAAGAAGTTGTTTTAAAACATCTAAAAACTTACTGAATTGCTTCTCCTCATGTGCTTTGTTCAATCTTTGAAGAAAAGGAGGAGGAAGGTCACTACAAGAAAAATGGGATTTTTTGGCGGACATTAAATTGAGACTTAAGACCACCTAATTTAAATCAAAGGTCACATCATTTTGGTCATATATTCCATGCACAACTCGGCAACATTAAATTGAGACTTAAGACCCAACAACCGAACACACATTGATAATTTTGAGTCTTTAGATCCTTCAAATAATGGTTTATTTGTCTCACTCAAATACGTGTAAAACAATTGTGCTTCCTCATTAGGAACTTCTTCAGCATCATATTCCGGTTTTTCAAAATCCAAATTTACTCCAACGGCATGAGATATCATTCCCTGATAAACATTTAACGCGGATTGCATGATTTGGCCAGATCCAGATGTGGAAGCTACTTCTTCAACCGGAACATTAGTACTTGAAAGATATACTTCAACCGGAACATTGCGCAGAACGACTACGCGCAGTACCCAGTGCTACTTCGTCGTGACGACTCCATATCCAATAATCTGGCCTAAACCCATTATTGTACAAATGCATTCTGACTTCATCTTCATTTTTTATAAATCGAATTGAACATTTCGCGCACGGACATCTAATTCTCCCTTCTCGCGCAAATCCTTCGTGACGCTTAGCACAAAAAACAAACTCTTCTACTCCTTCTGCAAAACGTCTCTTTAAACCGCTTCTTCCAGGAAATAATCGATCATACATCCAACTACGATCCATGTCTTCAAAATCCTAGATAGTACTACGTACGTACCCATAAATTATAAATCAAATTTTATATTCTAGAGACATACAAATACACATATACACATACACATATTTACATACACTAACAATGTAAGACATTTAATTTATATATTATGTTATGGTATACATAAATATTACTCATTTTAACTAACACTCTATTAACTAACAACATAAATAACATTTTAACACATAAATTACAACATTTGACACATACATTCTATTAATATTAGCCATTTTAACTAACAACAAATAACATTTTAACTAACAACTCTATCAATTTTTTTATTAAATATTTTATCAACAATAAATTACATATCATACTTATTTAAACTAAATGAAAATATAACAATAAATTACATATCAAAACTATTTAAATGCAACTATTTAAATTAAATGAAAATAAATTACATATCATAAATCTTTCATATATTTAATTGATAATATAATGATTTTCAAATATATAGTAAATTTTAATAATTTAAAGAAAAAATATTATAATGTGATGATTTTCAAAAATATAATAAACTTTAACAAATTAATCAAAATAATGATTATATAATGAAGTTTTGAAAATTTAATATATTACAAATTTATCTAAAAAGTATTATCAACATAAATTAAAAATTAATAAATACGTTAAATTTATTTTTTTAACTACTATATTATTATATTTCATATTTTCTAAATAATATTAACACAAATTAAAATTTAATAAATATTATCATTATTTTATTTTATTTCGTATTTATGTGTTATTTATTAATAAATTATTAACATATAATTTTATTAACATATAATTTCGCCATTTTTTAACATAAAAAAATATTTAAAAAGTTAAAAATATTAAAAAAATATTAACATATAATTTCCTATTTTGTAATAAATACATTAATTTTACTTTGTACTACTTTATTTACAAATAATATCAAATAACGTTTAATGACAACTAATAACTTCAATAACTAACCGGTAGTGCCGAGAAGACTCTGACTTGATGCTAAACCGGAATCCTTTGAAGAAAGAAATAGAGATCACCAACCTCAAACAAATCCTAAACAAACAACACCACAATTAGTAACAAACTATAAGTTAAAACAAAGTATAAGTTCAAATAAAGTTTAAACTAAAACATACCTTCAAAACTTTGATAGAGGAGAAGAAACAAATTGAATTGTAAGAACTTTGAAAGAAAAAAATTGAGAGAAGTGTTGAGAAAGAGTGAAGATTGAATGTGAGAAGTGTTGAAATTTGAGAGAAGTGTTGGGAGAGTGAAGAGTGAAGAGTGAAGAGTGAAATCAGTTTATAGATGAATGAAAGAGTCATTGGAAGAGTCATTGAAAGAATTTCGTTGGAACGTAAACATTTTCAGCGGAATTATGACCGTAGCGGCGGATACGAGACGCTCTGAATGAGGCGTCTTTTTGGCGGAATTGTGCAGTTTCGACGAAATTGATGTCGCTCTGTACGAGGCGACATTTGCGGCGGAATTGGGTTACGTTTCGGCGGATTTGTTTTGAATTTGAATTTGAATTTCCCGGTTTTATTCGTTTTCGGCGGAAAATATCAACTTTCGGCGGATTTTTTTTTAAACCATTTTTGTTTACTTTAATTCCACCGCAAATTACCTAAAATTCCCCCAGAAATTCAAAATATCCGTCGAAACGTTTCTGGCGGAATAATCCCCCGAGAAAAACATAAATCCGCCAAAAACTTTCTGGCGGATTACATTCCGCCAAAAAGTCACGCCTTGGAATTTAAGTTTTTCTTGTAGTGGGTATTTAGGAACTAACCTTGGAGTTGAAACTTCATGAGATGCAGATGCATCAGGTGTTGCTGCATGTTGAGAATTTTTTCATTTTTATTTTTTTCTCCCTTATCTGTACCTTCCATCTCATATGGTTCTGTTAAATCCTTGCCACTTCTCAAAGAGATGGCTTTGACTTGTTCCTTACGTTGCCTTTGTGAGGTTGAAGCTTCTGTGTTTGAAGGTAAAGTACTTGTTGGTCTTTGATACAAAGCAGTTGCTAATTGCCCCATTTGGTTCTCTAGGTTCTTAATTGATGCATCTTGGGCTTGCCTAGCAGTTCTAGTTTCACTAATGAATGATCTAAGCAATCCTTCTAGAGAGTTATCATTGGCAGGTGGGTTTGGTCTTTGCTGATTTTGAGGTTGAAATCCAGGAGGTGTAGCTGGTGCAGGAGCACTTGGTGTAGGTGCATTGGAGTTGTTCCACCTAAAATTTGGGTGGTTCTTCCATCCTGGATTGTAGGTATTAGAGTAAGGGTTGTTATTCCTGTTGTAACCTACATAATTGACAGGAGACAGGGTTGCTAGGACACTCTTCATACAGATGGTCTCCCCCACAATAGCCACAACTTGTAGTTCCTGGAGGGGCTTGTTCTATGGCTGCTGCAGTGTTTTCTTTAGGCGTAGCTACACTAGGTGCACTAGTTGTAGTGAAATTTTTGAACATGTTAGTTAAAGTGGCTACTTGAGCAGATAAGGCTGATATAACATTAATCTCATGTACCCTAGAGGTTTTCCTTTGGGCACTTACCCTCTCAGTAGGCCAACTAGAACAATTTGTAGCAATTTTTTCAATGAGATCACATGCTTCATTATAAAACATATTCAAAAGAACACCACCAGCTGATGCATCAAGCATCACTTTAGTTTGGGGTTCTAGACCATTGTAAAAAGTTTCCATTTCTATAATGACAGGTAAGCCATGATGTGGACATTTTCTTAAAAGCTCTTTCCACCTCTCCCATGCTTCAAACAAGGATTCAAATTCTTTTTGCCTAAAAGATGTAATATCATGTATCATCCTAGCATTTTTAATTGGAGGAAAATATTTACTTAAGAATTTTCCAGCTAGTTTATTCCCTGTATGAATAGAATTGGGCTCTAAAGAGTTTAACCATTATTATTTAGCCCTATCTTTCAATGAATATGGAAATAACTTAAGTCTAAATGCATCCTCACTAATACCAGGAATGATAAAGTTACTACAAACTTCTATGAATTGCTTTAAATGCTCATGGGGATCCTCAAGAAGGAGTACGAGAAGTTGCAGGTGAAGGATAGTGAGAGCGTGGCAGAATTCTTCACAAGAACCCTAACTCTTGTGAACAAGATGAAGGCGCAAGGGAAGAAGATGGGCCAGACTGGTGTGGTGGAAAAGATCCTCCGATCTATGAATATCAGGTTTGAGTACGTAGTTTGTTCAATCATAGAATCAAATGATATTGAAACCATGACCATAGATCAATTACAAGGGAAGCTGCTAGTTCATGAGTCTAGGATGAAGAGTCTTGAAAACCCTAAGGATGAGGAACAAGCTCTTAAGGCCACTGTAGGTGGTAGATCTGGAAATAATGCTAGAGGCAGAGGTAGACAGAGTAGCAATAAGGAACATATAGAGTGCTATAAGTGTGGGAAACTAGGTCATTACAAAAATGAGTGTCCTAGTGGAGAAGAAGGAGAAAATTTCACTGAGTTTGATGATGAGGAAGCTATTTTGCTCATGGCAAGTGGTGTGGAAAATAGTATGCAAGTATACATAGTCACACAAGTAATATAATGATAAGAAAAGGTCGAAACCACAAAGATTATGTAAAGCTTTGTAAAGTTTAGAGTGTACACTTAGTGTGTCTACACTATTCACAGTTGGTTGGTGTATACAAAGTGAATAAGAACAATATAAATAATAAATGTGTGTAAGGAATCAGTGAGATAAAGTAGTTGAGATGTTTTCACAAGGTAAATCACTTCTAAGAGTTTTAGTGGAGTATGCAGTGTAGGTGCACTGGATGCAGCTGCAATAGTATGTGCCTTTCAGTCACTTTCTTCTGAGTTTCATTACAAGCTTCCTATGTCTAGGCATGCTAAATAGGTTCACTCCTATCTCTTAAGCACCGACTGTATCACCCTAAGAATTATGTTATCCTATGTCTAGGACTTAACACGGTTTTAACAATCAATTCCTTATTAAAGCTAGTTTAACAAAGATGTTGTTACAAATACTCATTCTTATTAACTCTTGATTTCATAAATGTAACCCATGTCTGCTACTACAAGTCTACCTATTCTAAAGTGATCAAATTCAGAATAAGCTTTGAAATAATTATTACACAAGAGTTAAAATGCATCCACAACATAAACCACATTTACTTACTTAGAAGATCATTACAAGGCTACAACATCTCAACTAAAGGAATTTAGCTCATATTACTCATAATATAATAGAAAGAATCTGCAAAGAGCATAATCAAATGAGTAATATAACAAAATAACTCAAAAGGATAGGGGAGATCTTTTGCATGAGCTTCCAAAGTTGAAGTACAATACTAATGCCTTACACAAGTTTCCTCCAAGTAGAAAGAAAGGGAAGGATGATTTTCAAGTGAAGAGATGGTCTCTATTTTTATGCAAGTGAGCTTTCCTCACTTGGAGGGTTTCCTTTGGCGCCAAATTGCAACTGAGATCATTAACCATGGTTAGTTGTAGACCTCCCATCAAGCAAATTGTTCAAGTTGTTCTTTTGCATGAAGTTCACATGGGGTGGTCCAATAAAGAAGTGCCACATGTTCTTGAGTGAGTGAGCTTCTCAACTTGTCTTTGATAGTGGTCGCTGAATTTTGCAAGTGGATCTGCTCCATATGACTAGGCATGACGTCACATATCAAGTGTTGAAGCATCAAATTGGTCCTTGGATGTTTTAGTGCAAAGTGCTGGTTTAGCAGTGTAGTAAAGTGTAGGCACTCCTAGTGTGCATGCAGTGTGGGTACACCAAGTATTGCATGAGAACAAAATATCAAACCTAACAAGATATATGCATTTTGCCTAATTCATTGTCCTAATCCATTTGAATCCTTAAAATGTTGTTTCTTCAGTTATAAGCTATATTTACTTATTAATTTACTTGAAAATAAACAATAATCTAAGTTTAAATGTATAAATAACTCTATATAAAATAGAGTTATCAGCAAGCACAAATGAAGGAAAGGCTTATACTGTAAACAGGAGAGGTTTGTGGTTTATAGACTCTGGATATCCCAAACATGTGTGTATTGATGATGAAGAGGCAATATTACTCATGGCAAGCAAAGAATGAAAAGAAGAACAATCTGTGTAGAGACGGGGAGATTTGTGGTTTCTTGACTCAGATACTCCAATCACATGTGTGGAACAAGAAACCGGTTCTCCACATTTGATGGAACATTTCTTCGAGACAAGTAAGGCTTGGAAATGGTACTAGACTGGCAGTGAAAGGCAAAGGGTCAGTAAAGTTGAAGATTGATGGTGTAGTGCAGATAATTACAGACGTGTATTTTGTCTCTGACTTGAAGAACAATCTCCTTAGTATTGGTCAACTACAAGAGAAAGGTTTGAAAGTGGTGTTTGAAGACAACAAATGCAAAGTATTTCACAAAGAAAAGGGACTCATCATCACTAGTGTCATGACCAAGAACATAATGTTTATCATAACAGGTCATGTACTCAACCTAGCTTTAATTTCTGAGTCATGTCATAAAATTGAGGATAGTGATCTACCTCATTTATGGCATTGCAGGTTTGCACACCTCAGTCACAAAGGATTGAAAACTCTAGTTCAGAAGGAAATGGTAAAAGGGTTGCCTACTCTACAAGGAACCAGCAAAACTTGTGAAGATTGTCTCATAGGAAAGCAACACAGAGAGTTGTTCCCCAAAGAAGGTGCCTGGAGAGCGGCCAAAGTACTGGAGCTTGTACACAGTGACATCTGTGGGCTAATCACTCCGGCTTCTAACAGCCTCAAGAGGTATTTCATTACTTTCATAGATGATCATAGTAGAAAAGGATGGGTCTATTTCTTGTCTGAAAAGAGTCAAGCGTTAGAAGTCTTTAAGAAGTTTAGAACCATGGTTGAAAAGGAGTCTGGTGAGGTGATCAAATGCCTTAGAACTGACAGAGGTGGTGAATTCAATTCACATGAATTCAACACCTACTGCAGTGGCTATGGCATTAAGAGACAACTCACCACAGCCTATACCCCTCAACAAAATGGGGTGGATGAGGGGAGATATAGAACGATTTTAAACTTGGTTTGGAGTATGATGTCAGAGAAAGGTGTTCCTAAGGAGTTTTGGGCTGAAGCTGTGAATTGGTCCTACATTGGTTGTTGAGGATTGTACACCTCAAGAGGTGTGGAGTGGAGTAAAGTCCTCAGTAAAACATTTTAGAATTTTTGGGTGTGTTGGTTTTGTTCATATACCAGATGCACAAAGAAAGAAGTTAGACAACAAAAGTGTTAAGTGTGTGTTGTTAAGAGTTAGTGAAGAGTCAAAAGCCTATAAACTTTACAATCCTATCACTAAGAAGATTATGATAAGCAGGGATGTGAAGTTCGCAGAAAATGAGAAATGGGACTGGGAAAACAAGAATCTGCAGGAGAAGACTGAACATGTTGACTTGGATAGTACTGAGCAAATCTCTACTGAACCAACATCTGGAGCCAATGGATCAAATAGTAATGGGAATGGTGACACTGAAATTGGTGGAAACAATTCCACTAACAGTAATGAGGACAATGACTGTGACTGTGAAGAGGATAATGATGAACAGGACACCAATGTTTCTGGTAGGGCAGAGGAAACAGATCAAAGAAGAATAAGGAGACCTCCATCATACTTAGAAGACTATGAGACAAATACCATGAGTCTAGCTGTGTTTAGTTCGAATGATCCTACCACCTATGATGAGGCAAGACAGAGTACAGTGTGGCAGAAGGCTATGGATGCTGAGATAAGTGCCATAGAAAGGAATAGCACTTGGGAACTTGTTGATTTACCACCAAAGGTAACCCCTATTGGTGTTAAGTGGATCTACAAAACCAAACTCAATGAGGAGGGTAAAGTGGAGAAGCATAAAGCAAGGCTCGTGGCTAAGGGATATGCTCAAAAGCATGGTGTGGATTACAATGAGGTGTTTGCTCCGGTTGCTAGGTGGGATACAATCAGAACTTTGTTGGCTATAGCTGCTCTTAAGGGGTGGATTGTGTATCAAATGGATGTTAAGAGCGCATCTTACATGGCGAACATAAGGTCTATAAACTGAAAAAAGCACTCTATGGGCTAAAGCAAGTCTCTAGAACATGGTATAGTAGAATTGAGGGGTACTTCTACCAGGAAGGGTTCAAAAAGTGTGATCATGAGTATACTCTCTTTGTCAAAACTGAGAGTAATGGAAGTATAGTGATTGTTAGCTTATATGTAGACGAATACACCAGTGACAATTCTGAGTTGTGCAGAAAATTCAAACAATCTATGCAACATGAGTTTGAGATGAGTGATCTTGGAAAGATGAGATATTTTCTAGGCATTGAAGTCTATCAAACAGATTCAGGTATCACTATCTGTCAACAAAAGTATGCCAAGGAGATACTTGAGAGATTTGGCATGATGAATTGCAAAACTGTCACTAATCCAATAGTAGTTGGAACAAAGCTAAGTAAAGATGAAGGAGATAGATCTGTAGATACAACATTCTATAAGCAAATGATAGGTAGTTTAATGTATCTTACAGCTTCTAGACCTGATTTAATGTATGCTGTTGGGCTAGCTAGCAGGTTTATGAAGAGGCCCACAAAGACTCACCTTATAGCAGTCAAGAGAATCGTGTGTTATAATAGAGGAACACTCAATACTGGAGTTATGTACAAGAGATAAAGTTTAAATCATCAGTACAATTGCAAACTCATTGGTTTCTGTGACTCTGACTTTGTTGGTGATATTGATGATCGCAAAAGCACAATTGGGTATGTTTTCATGTTGGGAACAGGTGTTGTTAGCTGGTGTTCTAGAAAACAACTAGTAGTTTCATTGTCTACTACTGAAGTAGAGCTCATAGCTGCCTCAGCTAGTTGTTGCCAAGCAGTTTGGTTGAGGAAGATACTCAAGACAATGAATGAAGACCAGAAAGAAGCAACTATTATCTTCTGTGATAATAGTTCTACAATAAAACTATCAAAAAAATCCTGTCCTCCATGGGAGGGTAAACATATAAACCTGAGATTTCACTTCCTGAGAGATCTTTGCAAGGACAAAACGATTGATTTATCGCGATCAGAACATCACTTGATCGACATCGACATGATGACTAAACCTGTAAAACTGGAAAGCTTCAACAAGCTCAAAGATATGATAGGGTTGAAGGTGGTAAACTGAAGTTAGAAGTCTTATGAAGTTGCTGTATCTGATACTTCAAATGCTCTGCTTTGAAGATTGAAGTGGAAGAACTCTGGTGATATCTGTTGTTCTGTGTGACATATCCGTTTCTGTTGTATTGTTAATAATTCTGAATTCTATCTCTTGTTATGTAATCTGCCTGTTTAGTACAGATCAGATTAGGAGAGGCAATGTTGGTATTAGTAATATTGTATAAGGGTAGTTTGGTCATTTGAGTTGAGGTCAAAGTCAATTAGTAAAGCAAAATGCTTTAGGTGATTCAGGTAGTTATTTTTCTGTTATTTTCTTCAATTACAAGCTTATGAGCAAGCTCAATGTATATAAGCTTCACTGTGTAATTGTTGAATGAATCATCTTTTCGCCACTCTTTCTCTCTTCTTGAATCTGTTCTAACAACAACCGGCTCAATAACAATGATTAAACCAAAACAACAATATCATTTTTTTTACAATTAAATAGAATATGATTATCCATGAAACGACAGAGCTAATGAAGAAACAAAGATGAGTATAATTTTTCCTTCTTACTCTTTGAGTGGCCTGTTAGCTTGCAATTTTTTTCCAATATATGTGAAAATAAATTGTGAAGGCATATGGAACTTGGAATGATTAAGGAACGAAATGAAGATGGCAGCAATAATGAAAATACAGCAGCAGTTCGGTACTATAGAATAAGTTTGACAAATCAACATATATTGGAGAGTTGGGTAAATTCAACAAGTACGTTACTATAGTACCGTATCGGTTGTACTATAGTATCGTACTTGTTAAAATCACATGTTCTTCGGGTGTGGAGAAAACTACATGCCAAGTACAGTACTATAGTACAATATCGGTTTGGTATTATAGTATCGTACTTATTAAAATCACATGTTCTTGGGGTCTGGAGAAAACTACAAGCCACGGTATCGTGATACCGTACCAGTTCAGTACATGATGTCGTACCGTTGAATCCCAAAGAAAAGGGGACGCATTGAGAAGTTTTTCTTTCATTAATGGTATTTTGGTTATATCATAGATTCCGGGGGTGTGCGGTGAGTAGCAAAGAGGTAATAAAAAGTATGAGCCTTAAAAAAGGCTTTTTGTTTTTGTCAACAAAAAAACCCCCTCATTTTATCAACAAAAAAACCCCTCTCATTTTATCAACAAAATTCAACTAGAAATTATTTTTTTGAAAGATTTTACGGAATTATGTGTAAAATATCCAGAATCATGTGAAAAATGGCTTCCGAAAGTATGTGAAAAAAGGTATTTCCGGAATTCCCAAAAAAACGGCTTCCAGATTTATGTGAAAAACGTATTTCCGAAATGAAAAATGTTGCTTGGGAACTTTTTTAAAAAATTGACATTTTCCTACGGTTTATGTCCGTAGGTAGATTAGGTCCGAACGGGTTCGGCGCTTAAAGTCTGGACTTGTTTAGAACAAATTTGGGGGTGTATCTGAGAGGAAGGTTTGTCTTCAACTTTGAACATTAACAGTGGTTCGATTATTAACCTTCGAACCGGCTCGGTTGTTAACCACTGAACCTAATCAGAACAAATTTGGAGGTGTGCCTTACAAGATAACGTTCTCGGTACTTAGCCACCAAATTGGTTCGTTGCTACTCTACCGAACCCTCTTTATCCCACAAAAAAAAATTATACACAGTGTTTCATTAAAGGTAGTTTTGTCATTTAACGCGTCTGAGTGATGTACAGTGAGTAGCTCCGAGTGTGTAAGAAACATGGGCCTATCCAAATTGTGATCCACTGCTTCCATATTGACCAAAGACTTACCATTAAAATCACAAAGAACTTTTTGACCAAAAAAAAAATCACAAAGAACTTCGACCAAAAAAAAAATTAGAAGGAACTGATTTGCTATTCTTGACCAAAGGTTGACCATTAAATTCACAAGGAACCGATTTGCTATTCTCCTCCCCCAATTACCTCCTTTAAAAATTAATGCCATCAATATCTTGATTCCCATTGCCACTAATTGCATCGGTATATATTTTGGACATAAATCGTATCCAAATTCTCTCTAAAATAATTTGTTATTGTATCCAGAAAATTGCTCCTAATTCCATCCGTATGTGTGCTTTGAATGCCTAAAGTAATTACAAATAATAAAACATATTTTAAATAAAAATTGATCTGATGATCGATTTTTTTTTTAATATGATGATTGGAATATTGTTATTACATTTATTTTTTTAGACAAAGTTATTACATTTATTTTAAAAATAACTGATTTATTTATATGAAGCTCATGCAAAAGATCTCCCCTTTGTGTAATCTCTATCCTTTTGAGTTATTTTGTTATATTACTCATTTGATTATGCTCTTTGCAGATTCTTTCTATTATATTATGAGTAATATGAGCTAAATTCCTTTAGTTGAGATGTTGTAGCCTTGTAATGATCTTCTAAGTAAGTAAATGTGGTTTTTGTTGTGGATGCATTTTAACTCTTGTGTAATAATTCTATGTAGACTTGTAGTAGCAGACATGGGTTACATTTACGAAATCAAGAGTTAATAAGAATGAGTATTTGTAACAACATCTTTGTTAAACTAGCTTTAATATTGTAGGAAACTTGTGTAAGGCATTAGTATTGTACTTCAACTTTGGAAGCTCATGCAAAAGATCTCCCCTTTGTGTAATCTCTATCATTTTGAGTTATTTTGTTATATTACTCATTTGATTATGCTCTTGCAAAAGATCTTTCTACTTGGAGGAAACTTTGTGTAAGGCATTAGTATTGTACTTCAACTTTGGAAGCTCATGCAAAAGATCTCCCGTTTGTGTAATCTCTATCCTTTTGAGTTATTTTGTTATATTACTCATTTGATTATGCTCATGCAAAAGATCTTTCAACTTGGAGGAAACTTGTGTAAGGCATTAGTATTGTACTAATGCCTTACACAAGTTTCCTCCAAGTAGAAGTGAAGGGAGTGGTTGTCGAGCACTTCCTTACGTTCCTTCTCTTTTTAGAAACTTAAATAAAAGCTAAAACTAAATTACAAATAAAGAAAAATAAGTGATCCTTTTAGAACTTGGATGAAGGATGATTTTAAGTGAAGAGATGGTCTCTATTTATAGGCAAGTGAGCTTTCCTCCCTTTGAGGGTTTTCTTTGGCGCAAAATTGCAACTGAGATCAGTAACCATGGTTAGTTGTTGACCTCCCATCAAGCAAATTGTTCAAGTTGCTCTTTTGCATGAAGTTCACATGGGGTGGTCCAATAAAGAAGTTCCACATGTCCTTGAGTGAGTGAGCTTCTCAACTTGTCTTTGATAGTGGTCGCCGGATTCGCAAGTTGATCTGCTCCATATGACTAGGCATGACGTCACATATCAAGTGTTGAAGCATCAAATTGGTCCTTGGATGTTTTGGTGCAAAGTGCTGGTTTAGCAGGTGTAGGCAATGTAGGCACTCCTAGTGCAGGCAGTGTGGGTACACCTAAGGTAGCTACACTGAACAAAACATCAAACCTAACAAGATGTTCGATCTTGAACTCGAAAGTATACCTTGTTCGAAGAGTAAGCTGGATTTCGCTTCCTCGGAGCTTGTTACTGGTCCTCGGAACTGGAGAGGCGTCCTCGGTAGTTCGAGCGCGTTCGCGGTCCACGCCGGGTGGGGTGTACCTGCAGACACTCTGATGCCTAAGTCAGTGAGAGAATAGGCGAGAGTTGCAAGAATGAGAGCGTACCTGGATTGAGAGCCCTGCACCTCTATTTATAGACATGGGTGCTCGGTCTTGACCGTTGGATCGGATGGGGTGATCCTGGCCGTCGGCCTTGCGTGTCCGAGCGAGATGTGTCGTTCTTGGTGCTCTGGTTGTACTTGGGTCGTGCTTGCGTGGGGGTATTGGGCCTGGCCTAATGTCCAATGGGGCTTTTGGCCCAGACTGGAACAGTGGCCCCCCAAGTCGGGGTCGGCTGAGCGTGGTAAGGGCGGCCTCGGCTTGAGATGGCAGGCGTTGAGTGGTGAAATTCGCGAGATCTGGAGTCTCGGATGTCCAGCCTCGATTTTCGGGATCGCTGTGGATCCGATTCTGGGACCTGATAAAGCTTGACAGAGCATTCAAGCTCGGAATCAAGTAAATCCTGACAGAGAATTGAAGCTCGGAGCAAGTTGTCCCTCAACAGAGCATTTAAGCTCGGAGTCAAGGTCTCGACAGAGCATTTAAGCTCGGAATCGAGAGGGGGAGAAGCCGCTGAGAGCTTCTTCCTTCGGTCGTGCAATTGGACGTAGAGTCCTCAGTACGTGAGAAGGCTATGCCAATGAAGGCATGGGTCGAAGTCGCCCTTGGACTTCTTCCCCCGGCCTCTGGTATACCCGCGAGGGCAGACCAGTGGGGGGGCTGGTTCGCGCCGTCAGTCACCCGTCTCGGATACTTCGACGAGTCAAGAGTGGCCGACGACGCGAAGCGTTAGGGTCGTTGAGGACCTGAGCCGCTGTGGGCCTCGTCTGCGCTCTGCGATGGAACTCGTGGATCCGGGATCGTGGAGGGCGTTCTTTGTCCGCCTTGCCTCATCCCGTCATGTGCCGAGTGGCCAGCTCGGTGTCAGAATCAGGGGAGAGGGGAGTCGTTTCGACCTGAAAAGGAGAGAGAGAGTGGACTTCCAATCGAAATATTTGTTTATTATGACGAAGAGGGAAAAATGTTTAGTACAATTATAGTTCCCATTAGGCCAGTTGTAGTAAATCCTTAGCTTTGCGATGTTCCAGGTCCGGGGAATCTGATCCCCAGAGAGCATTTCCAGCTGATAGGCACCTTTACGGTGCCGCGACAACTCGACATGTCCTTCCCGATTGGCGCCAACTTCGCCTCGAGCATTTTTGTTTCCAACGTCGGCCCTTCTGACTACTAGGTCGCCGACGTCGAATTCTCCCGAGATAACTCGCTGATTGTAGCGTCGGGCTACCCAGGCTTTCACAACGGCTTCCGCAAGGCCCTTCAACACTACCCGATTTGCCGCTTCGGCCTGCCCGTTGGTTTGCGGGTGTTCTACCGATGTGAAGTGTTGTTTGATGCCGAGGTCGACTAGACACTGTTGGAAGCCCCTATCGGCGAACTGGGTCCCATTGTCAGTTATTATAACGCTAGGGATCCCGAACCTTGCTAGGATGTTCTTCTTTAGGAATTTAATGCAATTTTTTGGCAGTTATCTGGGCCAGTGGCTAGGCTTCGATCCACTTGGTGAAGTAGTCGACGGCTACAATGAGGAACTTCACTCCTCCCCTGGCCACAGGGAACGGCCCGAGAAGATCTATCCCTCTTTTAGAGAACGGCCATGGGGCTGATAAGGAAGTCAGTTCGGCGGGAGGAGCATTGTGCACGTCGGCATGCCTCTGACATGTGTCGCATTTTCTTACCATGTTGGCGGAGTCTTGGACCATGGTCGGCCAGAAGTAGCCTGCTCGGAGGGCCTTTTTTGACAAAGCACGAGCCCCCAACTGTTGTCAGCAGACCCCTTCGTATATCTCCTTAAGTACGTACTCGGCCTCTTCACCTTCAACGCACCTCAATAGTGGCGACGAGAATCCTCTTCAGAAGAGTTTGCCATCAATGACCGTGAACGAGGCGGCCCTTTTCCGAATTGCTGCTGCTTCCTTCGGGCTAGGAGGTACCTCCCCGGATTCTATGTATGCCTTGATGGGTCGGATCCAGCTATCCCGCTCGACGATGCTGTTGACGCTGGGCATGGCTAGGGGAGATAGGTCAACACTGGGCTTTGTTAGACTTTTCTGAATGATGCTCCTGAGGCCGCCTGTGGGTTTAGTGCTTGCCAATTTGGCCAAGACGTCCGCCCGGGCGTTCTCGGACCTTGGGACGTGTTTTAGTTCTACTTTCTCGAACAGTTGGATTAATTCCCGTACGGCCGAGATAGCGATGTAGGACTGTATCTTTGGCCACAAATTCTTCTTTCACCTGGGAGACTACTAGCAAGGAGTCGGTGTTTAATTCAAGAATATTTGCGCCGAAGTCGGATGCCAGTTTCAATCCGGCTATGCAGGCCTCATACTCGGCCTAATTATTAGAGGTACTAAACGTGAAACTCAGGGAGACTTCAATCATTAGACCTTCGGAGGTTTCCAATATTAGGCCAGCCCCGCTTCCTTTGGAATTCGAGGAACCGTCTACGTGGAGAGTCCAGAGCAGTCTCTCTGCCGTGAGCGGTGTGGGGGTCATTTCTGCTACAAAGTTGGCGAGCACCTGTGCCTTCAGAGAGGTTTGTGCCTCATACTTTATCCCGAACTCGGAAAGTTCGACCGCCCATTTGATTATTCTGCCTGCCAGGTCCGGGCGATGCAGGAGTTGACGAATCGGCTGGTCGGTCCGCACTACGATTTGGTGCGCCACGAAGTATGACCTCAATCTTCTGGCGGCGACGACTAAGGCAAGGGCTACCTTTTCTATTCTTTGGTATCTAGACTCGGCGCCCTGCAATACCTTGCTTACGAAGTACGTGGGGCGCTTCCCGTCCCGAGTTTCCCTTATTAGGACTGCACTGACCATCTCCTCTGCTACGACGAGGTAGAGGTAAAGGGTTTCTCCTCCCTCGGGCTTCAAGAGGATCGGTGGCTCGGACAGAATCTTCTTTAGATCCGATAGGGCGTTTTCGTACTCCGGAGTCCACTGGAACTCCACTCCATTTTTGAGGACCTTAAAGAACGGCAAGGACCTATTGGTTGCCTTTGAGACGAACCTGGAGAGGGTTGCGATCATACTAGTCAGCTTTTGTACTTCCTTCTTCGTCGTTGGGGCGCGCATATTTGTCACTACTCGGCACTTGTCCCAGTTGACTTTGATGCCTTTCTCGATTAAGCAGAAACCGAGGAATTTCCCTGCTCGGACCCCGAAAGTACATTTCTCGGGGTTGAATCTGAGATTGTTCTTTCTTGCTTCTGCGAAGATCTCTTCGAGGTCGGAGATGTGGATCTCGTTGGCTTTGCTCTTGAAAATCATGTCGTCTAGATTGACTTCCACCACTCGCCCGAGTTGATCTCGGAAAACCTTGTTCATCATGCGCTGGTAAGTGGCACCTGCATTTTTTAGACCGAAAGGCATCACCCGATAACAAAAGTTGCGCCGATCGGTCATGAACGCTGTCTTTTTCTGGTCGGGAGGGTTCATTGCTATTTGGTTGTAGCCGGAGTAGGCGTCTAAGAAGGAAAGTCGTCTGTAACCAAAGGCGTTGTCTACTAACTTATCGATGCTCGGTACCGAGAATGCGTCCTTCGGGCATGCTTTGTTCAGATCGGTGTAATCCACACACATACTCCACTTTCCGTTAGCCTTTTTCACCAGGACCACGTTGGATAGCAAGGTTGTGTATTTGACTTCTTTGATGAAACCTGCCGAGAGCAAATCGCTCATCGCCTAGAGAGGTCGCTTGCCTTTTCCTCGCTCTGAACCCGTCGCCGCTGGGACACGTACTTGGCGTTTGGATTCACGACCAAGTGGTGACAGACGACTTCTAGGGGAATCCCGGGCTTTTCTGAGGCTGACCATGCGAAAAGATCGGCATTGCACCGCAGACAGACGATTAGGGCTTCCTCTACTTCGGGGGTGAGGTCGAATCCTATTTTGACAGTCCTTCTGAGGTCGTCGCCCAAAGGTATTTCCCGGAACTCCCCTTGGGGCTCGAGGCGCTTGTTCTTCTTCTTGAGCTCCCTAGCAAGCTCGTCGTTGGACTCCTCGTCTGGGATGTCTGGATCGTACCGTGTGTCCAAGTCGGCGAGGTTTACTTCCGTGGGAGTCGTCCGTGGGGGTGGCGACCTGCGTGGCTGCTGACGCGGACCATGGAGAGAGAGTGCGTGGCAAGTGTAACTTTTTGAAACATTGTGACACTTTTGAGTACTTTTGACACCCAATGGCATTAACTCTCCAAGCTCTCACACTTTTGCCTTTGTATTCATAGAATTTCCCCCAAACTTAAATCTTTATGCTCTTCTATATTTTTAGTAAAAATCTACTTTTGACCTTAATTTTCCAAAAATTCCTTGGATTTAGATAGCTTTCCATCTAGCATGGTTCTTTTCAAAAACTCAATTTTGTTGTGTCAGAATTTATAAAACTGATCATTTCTAGAAAACAAGGTTTTTTCTTTTCCTTTTGATCATTAAAACTTAGCTCATTTGATACACTTTGAAAATAAATTTTGAGAAAGCAATAAGAATTGATCATGTTTCATAATCATTTAAGTCTAACACATATGATGTACTTAATTTTTCCACTGTTAAAACAATTTATCATGCTATCACATGCTTTGTTAAGTACATCTAAATACTAACACTGCATATTCACATAATACTAACTCATTACATAGCATATATATATCAGTACTAAAACATAGTTTATGATACTTACTTCAAAACACATAGCTATTCCCCCGCCACTTAAATATGAGTAGTGTCAAACTTAACACATAGTATCAAACTACTTAAGCAAAACATAGAGTTCCAAAAGTGGGGGAGATTATTCAAAAGTACATTAAACATAATATCAAACTTAACACATAGTATTTAAAACATATAATAAACTACTTAAGCATATTATAAAACTGAAACACCATTAAAAAGTTCATTTTACTCTTTCTTCTTGAATCTGGGACTGGCCCTCATAGTAACATGCTTGGCTCTCATCTTCTTTGGCTTTGCTTTGGTGGCAGTTGCAACAGCAGCAGTAGGCTCACCAGGATCTTCCACACTGGCTTTAGGCATTTTTGCAGTTGTTGATGCAGCCTGTGCAGGTACTTCTGGTGTAGCCTGTGCAGGTACTCCAGGTGTAGGTACACTACTCTGCACTAGGGTTTGTTCAGCTTGTTGCACAATTTCCTCTGGTTGTTGCTCTGCTACCTTCTCAGCTTCTTTGCTTCCTTCTGTGGGATTTTCCTTCTCAGTTGCTTCCTTCTCACCAGATTGTGTTCTTGTACCCTGCAAACCATAGAGTGAGCTCATTGTCCACATTCCTTTTGTAGGAGTGGGTTTCATAGTTTTTCTCTTGTAGCCCAACATCTTCTTCTTCTCATTCAAGGCCTTTAATACTTCATGGATTGTTGCTGCAAGGCTGGTTGCGATCACCTTGGACTGCTTCTGTGATGCTTCTTTACTAGGTGTGGGCACACCAACTGCTTCTTTTGCAGGCTCTCCTTGGTTCTCATGCTCAGAACTTTCTTGGCCTCCTTCCTTCTCAGGTTCCTCATTGATTACCTGCAAATTTTCTAGTTCAACAACAAGGTTAGTTGGCTCAAGAATTGGTTCTGTGGTAGGTGTGGGAGATTTTTCCTGTGGAGATTGGAATGGAATAGTGTAGCTTCTCTAGTGTATTGGGTGGCTTTTTCTATTTGTGGATTTGTTTCTGGTGGAGGGGTGGTTTGTTTTTGTGGTTGAGGTGTTGGTGATTTTTGGACTTGTGGTGATGTTGGAGTAGGTGATTGGTGAGTGGTGGGGAATTTTTGTGGTGGTGGTGAAGGGATATTGGATTATTGTTGTGATGGGGTGATTGTGGTTGAGGTTGGTTTGTTGATTTCTTTTTGATCTCATACTTTCTCCTTGCACTTCCCTCCATGGTTGCACTTCCATCATCATCTTCTTCATTGTCATCCATTGAGTCATCCTCATCTTCCTCTACTTCCTTTTCAATATTTTTCACTGCCTCCCTTTCCTCCCCATCTTCTTCAGTCTCTTCCTCACTCAGTATTTCTAGTTCTTCCACTCTTGGTTTCTTACCTTTCTTGTCCTTTTTAGTGTCTCTCTTCCTCTTTGACCTTCTTTCTTTCTCAGCTATCTCTTCCTCTTCTTCCACTTTTTCTTCTTCCTCCTCAGCATCAATTACCCAATTAGGAAAAATTGGGGTCACTAGTTGTGCCTCAGGGTCATCCAATTTCAATTTCAAACATCCATGCTGTTCTTTCTGAAATTTCCACACTGCCTGGAGTTTCTCCATTAAGTGTTCCTGCACTTCATACTTTGCAGTATTTCTAATTCTGATGGACCTTATTCTTTCTTTTACTTCTGCAGATAAACCACTAGGAGGTGTCTTTCTTTGTATTTTCTCTATCTCAGAAGCAATAACCCCTTGCTTTTGGCATAACTCAGTGATTAAACAAAGAAAATAAAATAATCCAGAACCCTTGGTTTGACACTCTAAAATTTCTCTAGTTATCAATTTCCCTATATCAACATTATCTTCAGTTAAGATTGAATCTATGAGGATCAATCTATCCTTGGATAATGTAGATGTGTGTGAGATGGGGAGAATTGATGCATCAATAACAGGTGCCAGTTTCCTAGTTCATGGACTAAATCACCACTCCTAAGCTTAAACTTTGTGTTTGTGAATTTTTCCCATTGAGACCCTTCTATTGCTACCCTATCTTTGATCTTTGCCATTTGTTTCTTTCCATATGTTTCTAATTTTTCCTCAAAGGCTTCACCAGGGTAGGTTAAATCAAAGTGTTTGTTTATCCTAGTAGGATCAAAAAATACTTTCTTACCTCTGACCATTGAGTAGAAGGTCGTACCTCACGAACCAGTTGCTCCAAGTAATATGCCCTTGTTTGCACAAATCTTTCCCAATGTAGATTGTTGACAGTTGATAGGAATGAGTGGTGTGCCTTTGCAAATTTGAAACCATGTTCTGGTAGAAACTTCATGTTCCAAAAATGCTCTCTTCCTGGGATCACAGTCATTGATGCAGGTGCTTTTGATTTCTTTGATTGAGTTGGTGTTCCTGCACCATAAGCTTTCCTAGAGTTTTTAGAGGCTGATTGTTTCTTCGCCATTGTTGATTTCTTGAGATTGAGAGTTTTCATTGATTTGGTGAAAGGTTGAAGGTGAGTATTTTTGTGAATTTGATCGGTTTCGCAAGAGAGAGTGAGAAAGGTAACTTGTGAGAATGTGAGTGGTTTTATGAAAGAATGAGGGAGTTAGTGGAGAAGTTAGTTGAGAAATGTTGCCGTTAGGCTATGTTGACTAACATGCAAGCCAACACGTGCAGTCATTAGGTTTAACAACGCATTATGTAGCCCTTAATCAGACTTCACTAATTTGATGAGCTGGCAAATGAAAGATTTTCACCCAAGTCTTTCACAATTTGAGGTAGGAACATTGGTGTAGACAGTGTGGTTGCATCAGGTGTGGCTACACTGGCTACTCTGTTATCCTGTTTTCCTACAAAACACTCAAAACATCAAATTGCACAAACTAATAACATTAATTATATAAAATGATGGGTTGCCTCCCTCAAGCGCTTGTTTTAATAGTCTTACATCCTGACTATCTCTTTGCATTAGAGATTTTCAAAATGAGTGGTGATTTTATCTCTCACCACTTGCTCTCCATAGTACATTTTTACTCTTTGGCCATTAACTTTGAAAGTGGTATCAGTTGCTGCATCATACAAGTCAACTGCACCATGGGGGTAAATTTTGACTAATTGGAATGGTCCTGACCATCTTGAACTCAATTTTCCAGGGAACAATTTCAACCTAGAGTTGTATAACAAAACCATTCCTCCTTCTTTAAGTTCTCTCCTTTGGATTTTTCTGTCATGCCATTCTTTGGTTTTTGCTTTATAAATTTATGCATTCTCATAAGAAAATTGCCTAAGTTCCTCTAATTCATTAAGCTCTAAAAACCTTTTCTCACCTGCCTTTTTGAGATCAAAATTTAGATTTTTAATAGCCCAATATGACTTGTTCTCTAATTCAACAGGGAGATGACATGTCTTGCCATAAACTAACGTATAGGGGGACATACCTAATGGATTTTTAAATGCAGTTCTATATGCCCATAATGCTTCATCTAAGTGTAAGGACGAATCCTTCCTATTTGGTCCAACCATTTTCCCAAGCATTCTTTTTATTTCCCTATTTGAAAGTTCAGCTTGTCCACTTGTTTGTGGGTGGGTGATAGGCAGTAGCAATTTTGTGTTTTATCCCATATTTTGCAAGAAGATTTTCAATGAGTTTATTGCAAAAATGCGAGCCTTCATCATTGATGATTGCTCTTGGAGTACCAAACCTTGAAAAAATGTTTCTTTGAAGAAATTTACTAACTGATTTGGCAACATTATTTGGCAGTGCTACAGCCTCAACCCATTTGGACACATAATCTACAACTACTAAGATGTACTCATTGCCAAAAGAAGGTGGAAAATGGCCCATGAAATCCATGCCCCAAACATCAAAGAGTTCTATTTCTAGAATATTAGTCATAGGCATTTCATGTCTATCTGATATGTTACCACTTCTTTGACATTTATCACAGGATTTGACCATATAATAAGCATCTTTAAATAGAGTAGGCCAGAAATTACCTGATTGAAGTACCTTAGCTGCTGTTCATTGGCTTCCAAAGTGCCCTCCATAAGGTGCAGCATGACAATGCACGAGCACTGCTTGATGTTCCTCTTCAGGGATGCATTTTCTCATGATTTGATCTGGACACATCTTGTAAAGATAAGGATCATCCCAATAGTATTGTTTTACTATATGGAAGAATCTCCTTTTCTGTTGGTAGTTCATGTCACTTGGTACAATTTTGCTTACAAGGAAGTTCCCTATATCTGCATACCAAGGTGCTGATGCATGAGGTGTAGCTACACTGAGTGTAGAAACACTAGTTGCATTCAAGGTAATTGCTAGCAATTTCTCATCAGGGAAACTTTCCTTGATTTCTTCAGTTGTACCTGCATTTTCACTTTCAAGTCTAGAGAGATGATCAGCCATTTGGTTCTCCACCCCCTTCTTATCTCTGATTTCAAGATCAAATTCATGAAGGAGGAGAACCCATCTTATTAGCCTTGGTTTTGCATCTTTTTTGGAAATCAAATACTTGATAGCAGAATGATCTGTATACACAATCACTTTGGTGCCAACAAAGTATGATCTAAATTTTTCAAAACCAAAAACCACTGCTAATAATTATTTCTCTGTTACAGTGTAGTTCATTTGAGCTTCAATTAGTGTTTTGCTAGCATAGTATATAGAATGATAAACTTTGTTATATCAAAGTCACTAGCATCACACATAAGTTCAAAAGGCTTACTCCAATCTGGAGTTGTCACCAATACCTTTTTAAGTTTTTGAAAAGCTTCCATACAAGATTCATCAAAGTTAAATGGCACATCATGTTGCAAAAGCATACACAATGGTTTTTAAATCTTTGAAAAGTCTTTGATAAATCTCCTATAGAAACCTGCATGACCTAAAAAATTTCTAATCCCTTTGATTGTTGATGGAGGTGGTAGTTTCTCAATTATCTAAATTTTGGCCCTATCCACTTCAAGACCATTTTTTAGATATTTTATGACCAAGAACAATGCCTTCTTTCACCATAAAATGACATTTTTCCTAATGAGCACTAAATTAGAGTCTTCACATCTTTGGAGAATTTTTTTCTAAGTTAGACAGACACATTGGAAATGTTTCTCCAAAAACAGAAAAATCATCCATGAAGACTTTCATTGATTCCTCAATGAAGTCAGAGAAGATTGACATCATGCATCTTTGAAAGGTAGCATGTGCATTTGATTGTATCCTGATTAACCATCTAAGAAGCAAAAGAACTCCTTTCCTGCTAACCTATCTAACATTTGATCTATAAAGGGTAAGGAGAAATGATCTTTCTTGGTGGCCTTATTGAATTTTCTATAATCCATACAAATTCTGCACCATGTTACAGTTCTTGTAGGGATTAATTCATTATTCTCATTAGCTATTACTGTTACTCCCCCCTTCTTAGGTACACATTGCACAGGACTAACCCATGAACTATCTGAAATAGGATAGATAATACCAGCATCTAGCCATTTTATTATTTCTTTCTTAACAACCACTTTCATGATGGGATTTAATCTTCTCTGCCCTTCTATGCTATTTAGAATTTTCTTCTAAAATTATCCTATGCATGCATATGGAGGGGCTAATCCCTTTAATATTTGCCATATTGCCAACCTATAGCTCTTTTATGTCTTTTCAAGGTGTTAATTAATTCTAGCTCTTGTTCTAGCGATAGATCAGAAGCTATGATTACAGGAAGTGTATTATCTTCACCTAGAAAAACATATTTCAAATGCTTAGGCAATTCTTTTAATTCTAGTTTAGGAGATTGTTCTATAGAAGGTAAATTCTTTTTAAGATTGGGATCTTCTAAATTAAGAGATTCATAAGTTCTAGCCCATACCTTAGGTGTAGCTTCTTCCTTTGGCAGAATGCTTTCTTCAATAAAGTCCTCTGCAGGCAGTGCAGCTGCATCAAGTGCTAGTGCACTGGCAAGGTGATCATACAGCTTTTGGAATTGCTTTTCCACCAAATGGTCAAAAGAAATTGCTGAACACTCTTCACTCTCCTCTGTAGGATATTTCAAAGCATTCAATACATTGAACTTCACCTCTTGATCATTTACTCTCATGGTTAGCTCTCCTTTCTGCACATCTATCAATGTTTTTCCTTTTGCCAAGAATGGTCTTCCAAGTATGACAGGTACTTCCTCATCTGCAATGAAATCAAGGATAACAAAATCTGCAGGAAATACAAATTTGTCAACCTGTACTAAAATATCCTCAATGATTCCTTCTGGATATGCTATTAATCTATCTGCAAGAGACAGTGTCAAAGTGGTAGGCTTAGCATTTCCAATTCCTAGCATTGTGAAAATAGATTTAGGCATCAAATTGATGCTTGCACCTAGATCACACAATGTTCTACCTGTATAGAATTTGCCTATTGAGAAAGGAATTGTAAAGCTACCTGGATCCTTTAGTTTTCTTGGAATTTTGTTTTGCAAGATCATACTACATTCTTTTGACATAGCAACAAATTCAAATTCTCCTAGTCTTTTTCTTTTAGACAGCACATCTTTCATGAATTTATCATAATTAGGCATTTGTTGAAGTGCTTCAATCAAAGGTACATTGATAAGAAGTTGTTTTAAAACATCTAAAAACTTACTGAATTGCTTCTCCTCATGTGCTTTGTTCAATCTTTGAAGAAAGGGAGGAGGAGGATATTTAGGAACTAACCTTGGAGTTGAAACTTCATGAGATGCAGATGCATCAGGTGTTGCTACATGTTGAGAATTTTTTAATTTTTATTTTTTTTCTCCCTTATCTGTACCTTCCATCTCATATGGTTCTGTTAAATCCTTGCCACTTCTTAAAGAGATGGCTTTGACTTGTTCCTTACGTTGCCTTTGTGAGGTTGAAGCTTCTGTGTTTGAAGGTAAAGTACCTGTTGGTCTTTGATACAAAGCAGTTGCTAATTGACCACTTGGTTCTCTATGTTCTTAAATGATGCATCTTGGGCTTGCCTAGCAGTTCTAGTTTCACTAATGAATGATCTAAGCAATCCTTCTAGAGAGTTATCATTGGCAGGTGGGTTTGGTCTTTGCTGATTTTGAGGTTGAAATCCAGGAGGTGTAGCTGGTGCAGGAGCACTTGGTGTAGGTGCATTGGAGTTTTTCCACCTAAAATTTGGGTGGTTCTTCCATCCTGGATTGTAGGTATTAGAGTAAGGGTTGTTATTCCTATTGTAACCTACATAATTGACAGAGACAGGGTTGCTAGGACACTCTTCACACAGATGGTCTCCCCCACAATAGCCACAACTTGTAGTTCCTGGAGGGGCTTGTTCTATGGCTGCTGCAGTGTTTTCTTTAGGTGTAGTTGCACTAGTTGTAGTAAAATTTTTGAACATGTTAGTTAAAGTGGCTACTTGAGCAGATAGAGCTGATATATCATTAATCTCATGTACCCTAGAGGTTTTCCTTTGGGCATTTACCCTCTCAGTAGGCCAACTAGAAAAATTTGTAGCAATTTTTTCAATGAGATCACATGCTTCATTATAAGACATATTCAAAAGAACACCACCAGCTAATGCATCAAGCATCACTCTAGTTTGGGGTTCTAGACCATTGTAAAAAGTTTCCATTTGTATAATGACAGGTAAGCCATGATGTGGACATTTTCTTAAAAGCTCTTTCCACGTTTCCCATGCTTCAAACAAGGATTCAAATTCTTTTTGCCTAAAAGATGTAATATCATGTCTCATCCTAGCATTTTTAATTGGAGGAAAATATTTACTTAAGAATTTTCCAGCTAGTTCATTCCATGTATGAATAGAATTGGACTCTAAAGAGTTTAACCATGATGATTTAGCCCTATCTTTCAATGAATATGGAAATAACTTAAGTCTAAATGCATCCTCACTAATACCATGAATGATAAAGTTACTACAAACTTATATGAATTTCTTTAAATGCTCATGGGGATCCTCAAGAAGGAGTATGAGAAGTTGCAGATGAAGGATAGTGAGAGCGTGGCAGAATTCTTCACAAGAACCCTAACTCTTGTGAACAAGATGAAGGCGCAAGGGAAGAAGATGGGCCAGACTGGTGTGGTGGAAAAGATCCTCCGATCTATGAATATCAGGTTTGAGTATGTAGTTTGTTCAATCATAGAATCAAATGATATTAAAACCATGACCATAGATCAATTACAAGGGAAGCTACTAGTTCATGAGTCTAGGATGAAGAGTCTTGAAAACCCTAAGGATGAGGAACAAGCTCTTAAGGCCACTGTAGGTGGTAGATCTGGAAATAATGCTAGAGGTAGAGGTAGACAGAGTAGCAATAAGGAACATATAGAGTGCTATAAGTGAGGGAAACTAGGTCATTACAAAAATGAGTGTCCTAGTGGAGAAGAAGGAGCAAATTTCACTGAGTTTGATGATGAGGAAGCTATTTTGCTCATGGCAAGTGGTGTGGAAAATAGTATGCAAGTATACATAGTCACACAAGTAATATAATGATAAGAAAAGGTCGAAACCACAAGGATTATGTAAAGTTTTGTAAAGTTTAGAGTGTACACTTAGTGTGTCTACACTATTCACAGTTGGTTGGTGTATACAAAGTGAATAAGAACAATATAAATAATAAATGTGTGTAAGGAATCAGTGAGATAAAGTAGTTGAGATGTTTTCACAAGGTAAATCACTTCTAAGAGTTTTAGTGGAGTATGCAGTGTAGGTGCACTGGATGCAGCTGCAATAGTATGTGCCTTTCAGTCACTTTCTTCTGAGTTTCATTACAAGCTTCTTATGTCTAGGCATGCTAAATAGGTTCACTTCTGTCTTTTAAGCACCGACTGTATCACCCTAAGAATTATGTTATCCTATGTCTAGGACTTAACACGGTTTTAACAATCAATTCCTTATTTAAGCTAGTTAACAAAGATGTTGTTACAAACACTCATTATTATTAACTCTTGATTTCGTAAATGTAACCCATGTCTGTTGCTACAAGTCTACCTATTCTAAAGTGATCAAATTCAGAATAAGCTTTGAAATAATTATTACACAAGAGTTAAAATGCATCCACAACATAAACCACATTTACTTACTTAGAAGATCATTACAAGGCTACAACATCTCAACTAAAGGAATTTAACTCATATTACTCATAATATAATAGAAAGAATCTGCAAAGAGCATAATCAAATGAGTAATATAACAAAATAACTCACAAGGATAGAGATTACACAAAGGGGAGATTTTTTGCATGAGCTTTCAAAGTTGAAGTACAATACTAATGCCTTACACAAGTTTCCTCCAAGTAGAAGTGAAGGGAAGGATGATTTTCAAGTGAAGAGATGGTCTCTATTTTTAGGCAAGTGAGCTTTCTTCACTTGGAGGGTTTCCTTTGGCGCGAAATTGCAACTGAGATCATTAACCATTGTTAGTTGTAGACCTCCCATCAAGCAAATTGTTCAAGTTGTTCTTTTGCATGAAGTTCACATGGGGTGGTCCAATAAAGAAGTGCCACATGTTCTTGAGTGAGTGAGCTTCTCAACTTGTCTTTGATAGTGGTCGCTGAATTCTACAAGTGGATCTGCTCCATATGACTAGGCATGACGTCACATATCAAGTGTTGAAGCATCAAATTGGTCCTTGGATGTTTTAGTGCAAAGTGTTAGTTTAGTAGGTGTAGGCAGTGTAGGCACTCCTAGTGCAGGCAGTGTGGGTACACCTGAAGTAGCTGCACAAAACAAAACATCAAACCTAACAAGATATATGCATTTTGCCTAATTCATTGTCCTAATCCATTTGAATCTTTAAAATGTTGTTTCTTCAGTTACAAGCTATATTTACTTATTAATTTACTTGAAAATAAACAATAATCTAAGTTTAAATGTATAAATAACTCTATATAAAATAGAGTTATCAGCAAGCACAAATGAAGGAAAGGCTTATACTGTAAACAGGAGAGGTTTGTGGTTATAGACTCTGGATATCCCAAACATGTGTGTATTGATGATGAAGAGGCAATATTACTCATGGCAAGTAGCAATGAAAAGAAGAACAATGCTGTAGACAGGGGAGATTTGTGGTTTCTTGACTCAAGATACTCCAATCACATGTGTGGAACAAGAAACTGGTTCTCCACATTTAAAGGAACATTTGCTGAGACAGTAAGGCTTGGAAATGGTACTAGACTGGCAGTGAAAGGCAAAGGGTCAGTAAAGTTGAAGATTGATGGTGTAGTGCAGATAATTACAGACGTGTATTTTGTCTCTGACTTGAAGAACAATCTCCTTAGTATTTGTCAGCTACAAGAGAAAGGTTTGAAAGTGGTGTTTGAAGACAACAAATGCAAAGTATTTCACAAAGAAAAGGGACTCATCATCACTAGTGTCATGACCAAGAACATAATGTTTATCATAACAGGTCATGTACTCAACCTAGCTTTAATTTCTGAGTCATGTCATAAAATTGAGGATAGTGATCTACCTCATTTATGGCATTGCAGGTTTGCACACCTCAGTCACAAAGGATTGAAAACTCTAGTTCAGAAGGAAATGGTAAAAGGGTTGCCTACTCTACAAGGAACCAGCAAAACTTGTGAAGATTGTCTCATAGGAAAGCAACACAGAGAGTTGTTCCCCAAAGAAGGTGCCCCGGAGAGCGCCAAAGTCATGGAGCTTGTACACGTTACATCCGTGGGCTAATCACACTCGCTTCTACAATGACCTCAAGAGGTATTTCATTACTTTCATAGATGATCATAGTAGAAAAGGATGGGTCTATTTCTTGTCTGAAAAGAGTCAAGCCTTAGAAGTCTTTAAGAAGTTTAGAACCATGGTTGAAAAGGAGTCTGGTGAGGTGATCAAATGCCTTAGAACTGACAGAGGTGGTGAATTCAATTCACATGAATTCAACACCTACTGCAGTGGCTATGGCATTAAGAGACAACTCACCACAGCCTATACCCCTCAACAAAATGGGGTGGCTGAGAGGAGAAATAGAACAATTTTAAACATGGTTAGGAGTATGATGTCAGAGAAAGGTGTTCCTAAGGAGTTTTGGACTGAAGCTGTGAATTGGTCTACTTATGTACTTAATAGGAGTCGTACATTGGTTGTTAAGGATTGTACACCTCAAGAAGTGTGGAGTGGAGTAAAGCCCTCAGTAAAAAATTTTAGAATTTTTGGGTGTGTTGGTTTTGTTCAAATACCAGATGCACAAAGAAAGAAGTTAGACAACAAAAGTGTTAAGTGTGTGTTGTTAAGAGTTAGTGAATAGTCAAAAGCCTATAAACTTTACAATCCTATCACTAAGAAGATTATGATAAGCAGGGATGTGAAGTTCGCAGAAAATGAGAAATGGGACTGGGAAAACAAGAATCTGCAGGAGAAGACTGAACATGTTGACTTGGATAGTACTGAGCAAATCTCTACTGAACCAACATCTAGAGCCAACGGATCAAATAGTAATGGGAATGGTGACACTATTGCTGACACTGAAATTGGTGGAAACAAAAGTATCTGTCAACAAAAGTATGCCAAGGAGATACTTGAGAGGTTTGGCATGATGAATTGCAAAACTGTCACTAATCCAATAGTAGTTGGAACAAAGCTAAGTAAAGATGAAGGAGGTAGAGCTGTATATACAACTATCTATAAGCAAATGATAGGTAGTTTAATGTATCTTACAGCTTCTAGACATGATTTAATGTATGTTGTCGGGCTAGCTAGCAAGTTTATGAAGAGGCCCACAGAGACTCACCTTATAGCAGTCAAGAGAATCGTTGTTATAATAGAGGAACACTCAATACTGGAGTTATGTACAAGAGACAAAGTTTAAATCATCAGTACAACTGCAAACTCATTGGTTTCTGTGACTCTGACTTTGCTGGTGATATTGATGATCGCAAAAGCACAATTGGGTATGTTTTCATGTTGGGAACAGGTGTTGTTAGCTGGTGTTCTAGAAAACAACTAGTAGTTTCATTGTCTACTACTGAAGCAGAGTTCATAGCTGCCTCAGCTAGTTGTTGCCAAGCAGTTTGGTTGAGGAGGATACTCAAGACATTGAATGAAGACCAGAAAGAAGCAACTATTATCTTCTGTGATAATAGTTCTACAATAAAACTATCAAAAAAATCCTGTCCTCCATGGGAGGAGTAAACATATAAACCTGAGATTTCACTTCCTGAGAGATCTTTGCAGGGACAAAACGATTGATTTATCGTGATTTGTAACATCGTTGATCGATTCTCGACATGATGACTAAACCTGTAAAACTGGAAAGCTTCAACAAGCTCAAAGATGTGATAGGGTTGAAGGTGGTAAACTGAAGTTAGAAGTCTTATGGAGTTGTTGTATCTGATACTTCAAATGCTCTGTTTTGAAGATTGAAGTGGAAGAACTCTGGTGATATCTGTTGTTCTGTGTGACATATTTGTTTCTGTTGTATTGTTAATAATTCTGAATTCTATCTCTTGTTATGTAATCTGCCTGTTTAGTACAGATCAGATTAGGAGAGGCTATGTTGGTATTAGTAATATTGTATAAGGGTAGTTTGGTCATTTGAGTTGAGGTCAAAGTCAATTAGTAAAGCAAAATGCTTTAGGTTATTCAGGTAGTTATTTTTCTGTTATTTTCTTCAGTTACAAGCTTATGAGCAAGCTCAATGTATATAAGCTTCACTGTGTAATTGTTGAATAGTTGAATGAATCATCTTTTCGCCACTCTTTCTCTCTTCTTGAATCTGTTCTAACAACAACCGGCTCAATAACAATGATTTAACCAAAACAACAGTATCATTTTTTTTACAATTAAATAGAATATGATTATCCATGAAAACGACAGAGCTAATGAAGAAACAAAGATGAGTATCATTTTTCCTTCTTACTCTTTGAGTGGCCTGTTAGCTTGCAATTTTTTTCCAATATATGTGAAAATAAATTGTGAAGGCATATGGAACTTGGAAAGATTAAGGAACGAAATGAAGATGGCAGCAATAATGAAAATACAGCAGCAGTTCGGTACTATGGAATAAGTTTGACAAATCAACATATATTGGAGAGTTGGGTAAATTCAACAAGTACGTTACTATAGTACCGTATCGGTTGTACTATAGTATCGTACTTGCTAAAATCACATGTTCTTCGGGTGTGGAGAAAACTACATGCCAAGTACAGTACTATAGTACAATATCGGTTTGGTATTATAGTATCGTACTTATTAAAATCACATGTTCTTTGGGTCTGGAGAAAACTACAAGCCACGGTATCGTGATACCGTACCAGTTCAGTACATGATGTCGTACCGTTGAATCCCAAAGAAAAGGGGACGCATTGAGAAGTTTTTCTTTTATTAATGGTATTTTGGTTATATCATAGATTCGGGGGGTGTGCGGTGAGTAGCAAAGAGGTTATAAAAAGTATGAGCCTTAAAAAATGCTTTTTGTTTTTGTACCCCCCCTCTTAGACCCTATACACATGTCCCATTTTATCAACAAAAAAACCCCTCTCATTTTTAACAAAATTCAACTAGAAATTAATTTTTTGAAAGATTTCCGGAATTATGTGTAAAATATCCAGAATCATGTGAAAAATGGCTTCCGAAAGTATGTGAAAAAAGGTATTTCCGGAATTCCCAAAAAAACAGCTTCCGGATTTATGTGAAAAACGTATTTCCGAAATGAAAAATGTTGCTTGGGAACTTTTTTTAAAAATTGACATTTTCCTACGGTTTATGTCCGTAGGTAGATTAGGTCCGAACGGGTTCAGCGCTTAAAGTCTGGACCTGTTTAGAACAAATTTGGGGGTGTATCTGAGAGGAAGGTTTGTCTTCAACTTTGAACATTAACAGTGGTTCGATTATTAACCTTCGAACCGGCTCGGTTGTTAACCACTGAACCTAATCAGAACAAATTTGGAGGTGTGCCTCACAAGATAACGTACTCGGTACTTAGCCACCAAACTGGTTCGGTGCTAATCTATCGAACCCTCCTTATCCCACAAAAATAAAATTATACACAGTGTTTCATTAAATGTAGTTTTGTCATTTCACGCGTCTGAGTGATGTACAGTGAGTAGCTCCAAGTGTGTAAGAAACATGGGCCTATCCAAATTGTGATCCACTGCTTCCATATTGACCAAAGACTTACCATTAAAATCACAAAGAACTTTTTGACCAAAAAAAAGGCTTTTACTTTTCTCACACCCCCTCCTACTAACACCCCCTCACCCTACACATTTACCAAACTAACCCCACTTACAATTCAATTCCCCCCTCTACCCCTCTCCCTCTTCTTCTCCTACAACAAACACACTCCCTCTCCAAAACCCAAACATCCCCTCTCTCCACTCCAAAACCCACCCATCCTCACCTTCATCATTCACTCCCATTCAACTACCCAACATTGGCAACTAGCTCAAGGTAATAACCCTACCAAACATTTTTCATTTTGGTTCTGTTTTGAGTTTTTTACTCCATTTTTTTTTCTGCAAACGCGCTCAGTTCGAACAGGATCGTTCGAACATGTTCGAATGAACGTGTTCGAACAGGTGTTAACTGGGATGTGAATTTGATTTGTTCGAACAGCCTCATTCGAACTCTGTTCGCATGAGGTCGTTCGAACAGGCGTATGACAGCAACTGATAAGTTGCAGCTTCTGTGCAGGTTTTTTTTGGTTAAATGGATGAAAATGAGGGTGCATCTGGAGCAGTTGAGTTGTCAACTTTAGCAGCTGAGATGTCAACTGTCGCAGTTGACATATCAACTGACGTCGTCGAATCCCAAGACTTTACTAGTTTGTTCCAAACTGATACGGTAAGAATGAATTAGTTGTTTTAATTTTAGCGAGCTATTCAAATTATGTAACTGACACTTAGTAATTGAATTTCAGTTATTTCCTACTCGTGAGGAGCTGCTGACTTGGGTGCGTGCGGTTGGGAAATCTCATGGGAACAATGTTGAAGATAATTGGATGACTATACCGGGTATGGGGTATCTAATCAGTAACAAGTACAAAGTCGTCCTGACTTGTTGGTCACCTAATTGTTGTTACACAATTTTTCCCTTCAATGTTGCGCCATTCAGAAGTGTCCGGCAGTTCAACATCCTTTTGGTACCAGAACACAAACAATTTGTACAGGTAAAGTGTCTTCTATTCAGAAGTGTAGTCATTCCAAAACATTACATAACATTATGTTTTTTGTTGTCTTTTTGAAGATCTTTATGAAGCCTGGAAGTCCAATTCCCCTGCCGGATTTGATGTGGAATACTAATAGGGCACCCATAGCAAAGGGTTGTGTTGCGCCCCGAAAAATCCGATTTGGACATCTCGTTTGACAACGTGAAAAATAGTAGAGCCGCCACCAATATTTATTTAGGAAAACATTGAAAAAACCTTTTTTGGAAAAGCGGATGGTTTTTTGAAAACTCAGAGATGTAGGTTCTGGAAATTCCTGCACGCATGGGAAGGTATTAGCACCCCACACGTCCTTTCTATCGAAATGGAACCATTAACTTGATGTGTGGCTTAGACAAAAGTTTGAGTTGAAAGCAATTTGTTCTACTTCTTTTCTTTTCTTTTCTTTTTATTTCATTTGAGAAATTGTTTTATTAAAAACGGGGAAAAAGAATATTTTTGGTATCTTTGAAAAGCGGAACAAAACAAAGATTTTTTAAAAGGGTGCTTGACAGGACATGAACCCGGTCCTACGTACCCTCACTGGGATGAGGGATCAAAGCTACGTAGTTCTTGGTTTTGCGTCTGAAAACGGCTTAAGAGTTTTTCGCAATTGGGTGAGCGTTTGTGACGACCGAACAACAACGGTTAGAATGGCCTCACTACTAACTCGCTGGGGATAAGAAAATCACCATTAATAATATAAACGGCAACGGCGCGATTGATTATTAATGACAATTGACTTATTTTTGAGGAAATAAATAAGTTTTCGAAAATAGGATTGAGCTTTTGCGAAGACCGAACAACAACGGTTAGAATGGCCTCACTACTAACTCTTTTGAAAACAAAATCGTCATTAACAACCTAAACGGCAACGGCACGATTGGTCATCAATGACAATTTATTTTATTCTTATTTTGAAAATAAAAGGGTTTAAAGTTGTTAATTACTTGTTTTATTTCTCATAAGTACCCCAAGACATTTGAGCTGTACAACTCCGGTCTTAGGACGCTAGACACCACCGGCCGTACGTTCGACTTGGCTCCTTATGAGTTTTGAAAAAGATTGTTTATCGATCTCAAGAAAAGATTTGATTAACTTGTGAAAGCAATTTGAAGAGTATTGACTCTTGGAAAAGTCTTTGAAAAAGATTGATTAAAGAGGAGAAGAAGAGAATTTGAGGGTGGTATTAGCCACAAAGAAAAGAAAGTGGAACATTCAATCACTTTTCAAGTCAAAGCCGAGACACAATACTTACCAATTCGCAAGCAAAGTAATCAACAATTATAACACAAGTATACTCATTACCATTTACAACAACAATGCACCAGAATGATATTGAATCATCAGCAATTAATGGTATGAATATGTGAGACCAAACAACAACCAAGTAAGTTGCAAAGAGATGCTCACAAGAGAAACATTGCGAAGATATAGGTCAAATTTTAAGCCCTAGGCCGAATTGAAAACAATCACAAGGAGCATTCACAAGTTGCCATGAACAATTAACAAATAGAAGCACAAACTTGCATTGGAAATTAAAAGCAAGTTGAATCATTTGAAGTAATCTTCCACACCATTAGGCACATGCACTAGGCATAAGTGGGAATCCTTTTACACATCATCAACAATTAAACAATTAGCACAAGAATAGAAGATTGAATCACATTAAGCAATCCTCTCACTTAGGTTAAAGTGCATGAAGCACAAGTGAGCCTCATATTGCCAATCATCAACCAACAACAAATGGCAAGCAAATTAGGTCGAAACATCTTGAGAAAAATCATTTTAACACCCATTTCAATTCGGTTTTACAAGCGAAGTCACAAACCCTAGTTCACATCATAATTTGCAAAGCAAAACAACCTTGAAACAATCTTTATTTTCACAAGACTTGGTAACAATTATTTTTGTGGTTCAAGCATATTAACTAGGCATAAAATGGGCACAAGGCCGAAGCACACTCTAGCACAAACCAACATTTATCTTATGCAAAAAAAAAAAAAAAAGCAACATGAACCCTAGAAATTTGCTTGAACCCGAGGCCTTATTTGCCCCAAAATCATCCAATTCTTTCATCACATTGACCCAATCCCATAGATGAGCACAAATACATGATAAACAACAAGAAACAAGCAAGAACCCTAACATTGGAGCCCAAAACCGAAGCCTCATTCCCCAAAATTCAAGTCCAAAACATCAAGATTCAACAACAAGCATAGTTCATCATTAATTCACAAAATTGGCATAATTAATCATGCATTATTCAACTTCAAATCATCTAATGAACAAGAAAAACACAAGGATCATGAATTAGGCCCAAGGCTGAAGCAAAAAGAAAAGGAAAACATGTTTTTATTTGGTGAAAATCACATGAACAAAGAGCAAATCACAAGAACAACACATAATCAACACATAGTCACAAGAACAATTTATTTGGTGGGTGAGATGCCAACTCTCACCCACAACAGCCCCCCTAATCTACATTTAAATGATGTTATGAGATGCAAATATAAGTTGAAAACTGATTTTGATGCAAGAAAGTGGATGAAAATGCAAAGGATTTTAGGTTATACCTTAGTTCCAAGCTAAACAAGAGTAGAAATGAAAATCAAGAGTAACAAATCACCAACAATCCTCAAAAGTCACCAACAACAGCCACGCAACCTTGAAGAAACAACCTCTTTGATGATGTAAATGTGGAATTAAGGATGAAAGGAAGAAGATATATGAATATGGAGTGAGTTTGAGGTGATTTGGTGGATGAAAGTTGAAAAGAAAATGGAGGAGGAGGAAGAGGAGGTTTCGGCCTTGAGAGAGAGAGGGGAGGAGAGTATTGTGTGCTAGGGTAAAATGAGAGAGAGCCCCCTTAATGGTCTCTTATTTTGGGTTTTATATGAGATGCAAAATTAAGGGTATATGGGACATTGTGCTTTTGCAAACCATTGAGATTTGAGATAAAATTTAAATCAAGGGCTAGGATTGCAATGCACATGGATTAGGGGCAATGAGAAAACACACGTGAGGGAGGAATGGCTGGTCATACACAAAAATTAATAGTTTTTGTTGCACAAAAATTGTTAAGGGCAATTAGGACTTTGTACACAAAGTTGTAGCCTAGAATTTGATCTAGAATTTTAATCAATGGCTAGGAATACAACTCTCATGGATCAAGGGCATGAAGAAGCACAAAATGAGGTAAAAATAAGGCTGAAATTCGCAGCCATGAGTGGGTTGGCATTTTGCAAGTTGTTATTGTACTATTTGTCTCCCACTACCTTTGTAATTATCTTTTCCTTTTCTTGATTATTCTTTTCTAGATAATTCCCATGAAAATCTTACCATTTTGGGCCTCATCCTAGGAATCAATCATTGGGCCTAAAATTCCATGATATCACCATTCCCAAAATTGATTTGATACCTCACCTTGAGGGAAATTCCTATTTTACCCTTTCCTTTAAATTTGAGTTTTTATGCAAATAATTAACAATCATGCACATAAAATAAGATAATTAAGCACATTCTTCCTCAAATAATTCCCTTAAGATTGCCCAATGACTTGTGATGAAAAACTGTCCTTTTTGGAAAACGACCAAAATACCTTTCACCCTAAAAACCCTAGTTCTTTGCCCAAAGCACATTTTCACTTCAAAAATGACTTTTCACCCTAGGAATGACCTCTAATACCTTGAAATGCATGTTGGATGGCTTGTCCTGAGGAATTGTCCCTTATTTGCGAAATGACTAAAATACCCTTTTGCACTGAAAAACCCTAGTTTGTCCAAAAAGTGCATTCCAACTCCAAAAATGATTTTAGAAGCTTTGAAATGACTTTTAGAACCCTAAATGCAATGCATGATGCTATTTTCTCTTCTATTTATTTATTTTTGGGGAAAATTAGGGTTTTGACCTAAGTCGGACAAAATTGGGGTATGACAGGTTGGGACTCGCTTTTTATTAGCCGGATGCAAAAGTGGAAGTGTTTGCTCATACAATCACAACCCCCCCATCCCCTTCCTTGTGTAGATTAAAGTAAAGATACTGATGGTAGTCAATGTTAAGTTAGATTTATAATTTTGGTACACAACGTTGTATATGACTATTGGTAGGCAACTTTTAAAATCAAAAAAATTGTGTTTCTGTTTCTGGTTTTTAAGTTTCTGTTTCTGTATAACATTAGTTCGAATGATACCATTCGAACGCCTGTTCGAACGCCGCCCTTCGAACAGGTTCGAATAAAGGCATTCGAGGCAGCAATAACACACCCTGTAACCAACAGTTGACAATATTCCTTAACACGCATGAGTTCTTTCGAACAGGTTCGAACGATGTCGTTCGAACAACAAAAATTCCTTAACACGGACACGGTCGTTCGAACCTGTTCACACAACGTCGTTCGAACAATCACTTAAACCACGCTACACGAGCGTCCCACGCGAGGTCATTTTTGGAAAAAAAAAGTTTAGGGGCGTGCGATGAGTAGGAGGGGTGTGGGAAAAGGAAAAGTCAAAAAAAAATCACAAAGAACTTCGACCAAAAAAAAAATTAGAAGGAACTGATTTGCTATTCTTGACCAAAGGTTGACCATTAAATTCACAAGGAACCGATTTGCTATTCTCATCCCCCAATTACCTCCTTTAAAAATTAATGCCATCAATATCTTGATTCCCATTGCCACTAATTGCATCGGTATATATTTTGGACATAAATCGTATCCAAATTCTCTCTAAAATAATTTGTTATTGTATCCAGAAAATTGCTCCTAATTCCATCCGTATGTGTGCTTTGAATGCCAAAAGTAATTAAAAATAATAAAACATATTTTAAATAAAAATTGATCTGATACTCGATTTTTTTTAATATGATGATTGGAATATTGTTATTACATTTTTTTTTTTTTTGACAAAGTTATTACATTTATTTTAAAAATAAACTGATTTATTTATATTTTTTAACAAAATAATACTGATTGATTTAGTAAGATATGTTTCATGTTTCTAAGATACAGTGATTAAGTTAGAATATTTGAAAGATAAAAATTATAATAATCTGATATACCTGCATTAAATAATTTGATTCAGATTATCATTAGAGCAATTCCTTAATTTTTTTAAAACCATAAATTTTCACTATAAATAGATGGTATTAGGTATGGTAAAAACACACAAAAATTTCATAAAAAGATTGAGAAGAAAGGAAGTGTTTGGAGGAAAACAACTTCTAAATACTTACTTGATGATGAATTCTTCTTCTCTACTTTTTGTTTTGCTGACTTATCTTCTAGCTACATCATTGCACGTTGCTGAAGATGTGAATGTTCCCTTTGAGCAAAACTATGCTACTTTATGGGGTAAAGAAAATATAAATTTTTTCAACCAAAACAGGGAGGTGCAACTTACACTAGACCAACATTCAGGTATCAGTTACTAAGATGCAAATCACACATACTATATATATAAATATTTGTATTTCTTTTTTTACATTATTAAATAGCATATAAAATTGGTATGACTAATTAAATTTATTTTCCACTCAGGTTCAGGATTTCGATCCTTGCAAAAATACGCTTCTGGATGGTTTAGCATGAGGATTAAGTGGCCTCAAAAGGATTCCACCGGAGTGGTCACCACTTTCTATGTACTTCTCCTTACACACATACTCAAATTATTTTGTAGTATTAATTAATTTCTTCATTAGTTAATCATATTTTTGCTTATTATAATAATTAGTTTGTAAACTATGTTGCAGCTTATATCAGATGATTCGGATAACATAAACTTTGCTACTCGGGATGAAATTGATTTCGAATTATTAGGCGGTAATAATATGGACGACGTTATATACTCCACACAAACATTTTTACTAATGGTCAAGGTGTGGGACGCAAGGATTCTTCCTTTGGTTTGATCCCATCAAGATTTTCACAATTACACCGCTCTTTGGAATGAAAAACAGTTGGTGTACGCAATAATATAATAATCACTCTTCTTCTCTCAATTTTTAATTGCACTTTAATTCTTTGGTGAATATATTAATTTAAATCAAATTTATATGTGCCAGGTTTTTTGTGGATGAGATACCTGTGAGAGTGTTCAAAAACACAACTGAGGATGGAGGAAGTTACCCAACAAAGGGAATGAGTATCATGGCAACATTATGGAATGCCTCATGGGCATCTAATGGAGGTACAACGAATTGGAATGATGCACCTTTTGAAGCTCACTATTGTGGATTTGGCATCAATGGTTGTCAAGATGGCCAAGAATGTAAATCCTCTCAGTTTTGGTGGAATAGTAACAATTATTGGGACCTAAACTCTCATCAAAAAGAAGCCTTAAAGAAAGTGCGAAGCAAATACTTGGATTATGATTATTGTGCAAATACTTCTGATAATCCTGAATGCAGTTATGAATTCCGGGATTCGAGTCAAGGGGTGCAAAAAAAGATATATTATCAAATTTATTGGTTCACAATATTTTTGATCTTATTAGGGTTATGAGATTATGCAAAAATATTTTTATTATATCTAGATATTATGCGAGAGTATTCTAGTTTATTTCTTAGGATTTGGATTCCTATAAAAGGGAGTTAGTCCTTAGTCTATGGCATCAAGTTATTATCAAAATATTATTATCTATTACAAAAGGTTGTCTTTCTTTCCTTTTTAGTTATGTAAAATCCATTACTTTAACAAACACTAAACTCTATGACTTGAAACATATTTTTTTTCTCACATTCTGGTAAAATAGCCTATTTAGCAAAAATAATCTTCATTGGTACAAAAGCAACTTTTTGAATTAAATAATATATGATTGGTTTGTTTCATAATATTTTATTTGTAGTGGAAATTGACAAAATTTTATATTTGTGAATATTTACTAACAAAAACACATTTGATAACCAAAACGACTTACTAAAAAGACCCTTGAGAATATGTTTGCAATATCAATACAATCAAGACTAAATGACAAACAACTACTTATATTTGAAAAAAAGTATATTATCAAATTTATTGGTTCATGTAACCCTTCTTGTTTGTAATTTTTTCCTTGTTTTGTTTTTGTTTTTTTTACAATATAATTGCGAAGTAGTGATTAGCACTTCAAATTTTTGGCAAAAAAATATAAAGTTTATAGAACAAAACATTGATTAATACTACTAAACAGTATATATGTTATCTAACATATATACGACTCATATTTTGTAGGGTCGTATATACGTTAGATAATATGTATACGATGACAAATTTCTAATCCAATTGTGTGTGTGTGTGTGTGTGTGTATATATATATATATATATATATATATATATATATACACGATGCACATCAATTGAAAAGTTGTTTTATGTTTGAGTAACATACTGAAAATCACTTATTTTAAAAAAATCATTCTTAAAAAACTGATTTTCTTGAGAAGCTACTCAAAACAGCTTCTCATATGAAGCAGTTTTTAGATTATTTTCAGCTTTTCATTTTTTTTTTAAGAATTTGTAACAAACAGACAACATGTCATAAGTGATTATTTAAAAAAAAAAACTGTTTTTTTAAAAATAAGTCATAACAAAATGTGCTCTAATATTATAGTTTTTAGACTCAAAGCAGAGCTACAATTTTAAAAACAAATTCAAATATTTAAACTTAGCAGAGCTACAATTTTTTTCTTTTTGTAAGAGTGAGTGTGAAATTTGTATCAATCGTATAGAGATATTGATTATATGTTCAACTCATCTTGTCGTTATTTTATTTTAATAAAACATCATAGAGGATCGGTAAAAAATTGAAGGCATGTGGCTTTTTTTTCAGGTGGAGTTAAAGCAAACTTGATATCAAGAGATATTGGTATATATTACTTATATTCCAAACTCATAGACGGAAAAATGATTTTTTTAGCAAATCAAAGGTAGGTAATATTACTTAATGTTAGACATGATTTTAGAATCATCCTTATAATAACCTTATAGAGAATTAGAACTGAATTGTAATTGCATTAATGAAGAATAGTGTACAGTAGAGTATATATACAATTGATCTATATATTTGAATCAGTTGTAACTGATTCAATTCTTCTAACAAACTCTAAACTAAATCTAACTAACTTTACTAATTCATACACAAGAGGTGACTTGTTGACTTGTTGAGTGTTGACTTGTAGGCTTCTTATTGGCTTGAGAAGTCTCATTCTCTATTATTCCCCCTTCAAGCTCAAGGAGGGATTTTACCTTGAGTTTGGACCTGAGAATGGTGAAGGCAGATGTTCCAAGTGGTTTAGTTAGAATGTTTGCAATTTGGGCAGATGCTGGAACATGTCTGATGAGCAGTGTTTTTGCTATAGCTTTCTCTCTTACAAAATGAAGATCCAATTCTATATGTTTGGTCCGAGAGTGCAGAATGGGATTGTGAGCCAAAAGAACACCTGATAAGTTGTCACAAAGAAGTGTAGGAGTGTAATGAGGTACCTGCAATTCTGTCAACAGTGATTGAATCCAAAGCAATTCTGCAGTACCTTGTGCAAGCCCCTGTATTCACTTTCTGCACTTGAGCGGGCTACTAAGCTCTGCTTCTTAGCACTCCAAGACACAAGGTTAGGACCCAGAAAAACACATATACCAGTAGTTGATCTTCTGTCATCGATGTCACTACCCCAATCACTATCAACATAGACTCTTAGAGAATATTTTGTGGCGGTGTGAAATTTGCTTGAAGATGCAATCCATGATAGGAAGTACCACTTAGGTACACGAGAAGTCTCTTGTGACCAACCAATGTGATTCAAGAGGACAAGAAAGATATTGACACAGTTTATTAACACTGAATGCAATTTCTGGCCGAGTTAAAGTGACATATTGCAGAGCTCCTACCAAGCTTCTGTATTGAAGAGGATCTGGTAGAACATCAGTACCATGTTTGCTTAGTTTCAGATTGGCAAGCATAGGTGTAGGTACACCATTACAGTTACTCATATTAGCTTTCTGCAGCAGATCTGAGATATACTTTGTCTGAGTTAATAGTAGAGAACCATCATGCAGGGTTTTAACTTCAATGCCCAGAAAATAATCTGGTTTGCCTAAATCCTTTAATGCAAAGGTGAGATGCAGCTTGTTAACCAGATCAGTAATCATAGAAGCAGATGTACCAGTAATAATGATATCATCCACGTAGACCAGAACATACAAAGTGACACCTTTGCTAGTGTAAATAAAAAGAGATGTATCACATTTACTCGTGTGAAATCCAAACTGGAGCAGAGCAGAGGTAAGTCTCTCATACCAGGCTCTAGGTGCTTGTTTGAGACCATAGAGAGCACGTTGCAGCCTGCATACCTGAGTCTTGTCTGAACTTACAAAGCCTGGGGGATGCTTCATGTAAATTTCTTCAGTGAGATGCCCATTTATAAAGGCATTGTTAACATCAATTTGTTGCATAACCCATTTGTTAGTAAGAGCAAGAGTCAGAATTATTCTTATAGTGGCTGGTTTCACTACTGGTGAAAATGTCTCCTTATAGTCCTTGCCATAAATTTGATTGAAGCCCTTGGCTACCAACCTAGCTTTGCATTTATTTAAGGAACCATCAGGGTTTTGTTTCACACGAAAAACCCATTTGCAGCCAATGGCTTGCCTCTGGGGGGGTAGAGAGGTGAGTGTCCATGTATCATTCTTGAGTAGAGTTTGATACTCCTCTGTCATAGTAGCAAACCATTTTGGATCGGTGAGGGCATGTTTGACTGATGTTGGCTCTGCCACAGTCAAGAACACTCTTGGTTTGAGTTTCCCAGTCTTGGTTCTAGTGGTCATAGGATGCTGGGATGTAGTAGTTGGAGCTGGTGTATTGGATCAGATCTGTTTGGGGTGGGTGGAGGGTCATTGTTGGGACTAGCAGGCTGTTGCAGCTCTGTGAGAGGTGAAAGTGCTTGTGTTTGGTCAGGTAAGGTAGTTTCTGGAGTTGAAGAAGGTATAGTTTCTGTTGAACTTGTTGAGTTAGACTCTGTGGGTGGTGGAAAAGGAATAAGAGCTGATTCAGTAATGGGAGAGACACCCAGGTCACTTGAAGTTGTGTGTGGAGGAAAGAGAGTAGTGTATGGAAACTGTGTTTCATCAAAAAGGACATCTTTGGTAATGTAAATCCTACCTTCTGCACTAAGACACTTGTATCCCTTATGTTGAGGAGAGATTCCAAGGTTTACACATTTTATACTTCCGTGATCAAGCTTGTGTTTATTGTAGGGTCTCAAAAGTGGAAAGCATGTGCAGCCAAACACTCTAAGTAATGTGTAGTCAGGCTTCTTATGGTAAAGTGCTTCATATGGTGAGATAAAGGATGGGTGAGCAGTGGTAGGAAGCCGGTTTATAAGGTAGGTTGAGGTGGTAAAGGCATGATCCCAAAGTGAAAGTGGCAAAGAAGCTTGAGAAAGCAAAGTGAGTCCCATCTCAACTATTTGCCTATGTTTTCTTTCTACAGTTCCATTTTGGTGAGAGGTGTGAGGGCAAGTGAGTCTATGGTGAATACCTTTAGAGGCTAGTAAATCAGTAAAGGGACGAAATTCTCCACCAAAATCAGTTTGCAGTGCCTTAATAACAGTATTGTGTTGTGTGTGCACCAAAGCAGAAAATTTTGTGAAAGCTAATGGTGCATCAGATTTGGTTTTAAGAAAATAAACCCAAGTGAATTTAGTAAAGGCATCAACAAATGCTATATAGTATTTATAACCAGAACTAGAAGGAGGGGGTGTAGGTCCCCATAAATCAGAGTGAACTAGTTCAAAAGGATGAGAATATTCAGTAGTGGATGCACTAGCATGTAATCTATGAGATTTACCCATGCAACATGATTGACACAAAGAAATATCTGCTTTATTAATTAGGCAAAGAAATGTTGTACAATTTCAGAATTGAAAATACAGTATTTGTATTGGCATGGCCTAACCTAGAGTGCCAAAGCACATACTTTCTAAGAACACTATCAGGCACATTTGTTTGAGAGTTAGAACTAGAAACAGAATTGCTAACAACAGAATTACATGTAGCAGATGCAGTATTAACAGTAACAACATTTTTAGCAAAAACAGAGGCAGGCCTAGATGTATTAAAACCTCTAATTTTAACTCTAGGTTTAACAGCAACTTGGAATGGGAACTTCTTGAAAGAGTAGAGACCATCCCTTCCTCTTACTCCTTTGAGCAAAATGTGGTTAGTGCCCTGAGATTTAACAAGACAATAGTTGGAATGAAATTCAAAAAACACCTTAATATCTCTAGAGAATCTAGACACAGAAAGCAAATTCTTGGAAATTGCAGGAACATGCAAGAGTTTATTGAGTTTAAGGGCTATTGATGGATTGAAAGGACTTGGAAAACTAGCTGTGCCAATGGCCTTAATAGGCACTTGTTGGCCATTACCTACAGAGACCTGGGTTGAGCCTCTGTAAGGTGTGCATTTGTCAAAATTGTGAATGTGAGGTGTGATGTGGTGGACGACTTTGTATCCTTGTACCAATCCTCATCAAGGTTGGTTCTTTGTCGATTCTTCACCAAGAGAGGCATAGTTAGCCTGAACTTGCTTTGGTGCTGCATTCTGTTGATCCTTGGACTCATTCTTGGAGTTCTTAGATTGAGAGGAGCCTGCCTCATTGTGAGTTGTAAAGGACTCATCAAACCTATGCCAACAATCAGCAGCAGAGTGGCCATACTTGCCACATAATTGACAAGTTGGACGAGAACCAGTGCTCGAAGGATTCTGTGATGAAGAAGATGAACCAATTGAACGGCCTCTGCCACGATCTCTATTGTTTCTACCTCGACCACGATTCTGGAAAGTTTTGCGAGAATTGAACGAAGTGTGAGCAAGATTTGCACTTACAGAAGATGGTGTGAGTTCTTGCCTATGCTTCTGAAACTGTGCTTCTTGAACAAGCAGCAGAGATTCAATATCAGAAAGATTTGTGGAATCAGGTGATTTTCCAAAAATCATCATGACGAAAGGGTCGTACTCCTCTGGTAACCCGTCAAGAACAACATCAATGATGTCTTGATCGGTGATATTTTCCCCAATTGAGACAAGAGAATCAGAAAGAGTGTTAATGCGTAACAGATATTCTTCAATTGAGCGTTCCCCCTTTTTCGTGTTCTTCAATTCCGATCTCAGTTGACGAATTCGAGCCTTGAGATGAGAGTAATAGTGTTGATGGATTCTATCCCAGACCTGATGTGCATGTTTGCACGTGAGAACCCTAGGTAACACAACCGGCATTTGAGTGTGGACAATAGCCATTTAAAAGCATCCGGTCTTGGACCCACCAACGATCATCATACGCGGCGTCGGAGTTGGTAAGGGCGGCACGATCGGTCTCCGATTCATACTGCGGTGGGATTTGAGGGTTCACTAGAAACTGATGAAGCTTGTAGGAGGTAATTATCCCTTCCACCTGTTGATTCCAGAGCAAGAAGTTCTTGTCTTCAAGTTTTATTGAAAGCTTCGGCACCGCGGTGAATCCATGAGTATTGTCACCGGCGACGGAGGTTAGGGAGAAGATGTTGTTGTTGGTGGATGTGATAGCTTGTTTCGGCGTTTCTTCCGCCATGGACAAGGTTTGAAAAGAATGCACGGAAGCTTAGTGGTAACGGATCTTGATAGCGTGTGATACCATATAGAGAATTAGAACTGAATTGTAATTGCATTAATGAAGAATAGTGTACAGTAGAGTATATATACAATTGATCTATATATTTGAATCAGTTGTAACTGATTCAATTCTTCTAACAAACTCTAAACTAAATCTAACTAACTTTACTAATTCATACACAAGAGGTGACTTGTTGACTTGTTGAGTGTTGACTTGTAGGCTTCTTATTGGCTTGAGAAGTCTCATTCTCTATTAAACCTTGATCTTGAACTGTCTTCATTTTTTGACAGGTCTGATTTTTGCAATTATTCAATTATAGCTTATTTTGTTAGCTTTATAATGATCACACACACATGCTTTTTAAGGTAATAAAATTATATACTCCCTCCGTCCCAAATTGTTTGTTGTTTTAGCAAAATTCACTACGGCGCCAGATTTGTCAAAAAATATCGCCCCTATAAGCAGCGCTTTAAGTAAAAACGCCACGGATGACCAAAACAGCTAACCCATACCCAGCGTTTTTAAAAAAATGTTGCCCATCGCCTTTAAACGCACTAGCCATACCTGACGCTTTTTAAAAAACGCTGGTATGGCTTCACGCGTTCTCCCAATACCCAGCGCTTTTTAAAAAACGCTGAGTTTCTTTTTCTCTCTCACGGACCTTCTATCTTCCCTCACTTGTCTTCTCTCACACATCTTCATCTTCCCCCTCTTACTCTGTCTTCCCCCTCTCCCTCTCTTCCCCACTCTTCGTCTTCCCCCTCTTCGTCTTCCCCCTCTTACTCCGTCTTCCCCCTCTTACTCCGTCGCCGCCGTCAACTCCTCCACTTCCCCCTCTCCCTCTCTTCGTCTTCTTTTAACACTCACACAACCCTTATCTCTTAGATCTACTTTTTTCTCCACCCCCAATTTGAGAAACCCTCACGCCCAACTCACGCCCAACCACTATTAAGCCGCCGCCCTCCACCGACGTGTCTGCTCTGACGAACCCTACCGCACTCCGACCACCGCGTCTGCTCTGCTCCGACAAGCTGCTTCCTGCTCATTCTCGTAAGTTCTGTTTTAATTTTAGGTTTTACTCTTAGATTTTTGATTTCTGAAATTCTAAGATTCTGATTTTAGGTTTTAGTTTTTAATTTTTGCTTTCCTTCATTCTGATTTCTGAGATTGATTCAAGGTTTAGTTATTGAATTATTAAGGTTTGTAAATCATGTATTGGCATGGTGGCTGATAAACATAGGGCTTCCTTCTCTTCATGGAGTATATATCAAAAGAGATACCCAAATGTTAAGGCTTCATGGTGCAGGCTCCTGTCATAGTCTACACAGGTTATCTCATTTGATTACTTTTGGGTACACCACAATTAATTCACAAAGTTTCATGTCTCGGTGGATTTTTTTTATTGAATTTCAATTCCGTTATTATTTATCAATCTTTAGATTTCTCTTTCACTTATGACTGTTAAAAAATGAAGTTGATAAATGGAATGTAGGATTATTATGAAATCTGTTTGGTTTTTGTTACAAGATGTACGCAGGAAATGATGATGTTGTCAAGGAGTGAGTGTTTTAAGTATCAAGTGGACAATGAGAGGGAAACCCAAGTCTTTTCTAGCTGGAGTTGGAGGAGATCTGGTACTTCGAATTACTTCCAATTTTACTCTTAACCAAATTAGTTGGAGGAGAAATTCCTTTTGTTTGAAAGTTTATGGTCTAATTGTTTTACAGGTGCACAAAGCTGTTGTTGGATGCAAGAATGTTCTTAGAGGTCTGTATAGCAACCAAACTACTGACAGGGAATTGGACAAGGTTGTTGAGTATGTTGGAGTTATTTTACATTGCAAATTAGTTACAACTTTTTTTGAAATATTGTTCTCTGCTAATCATGCATCATTGGTGTTCAAATTGAGCAACTTTATTTGTTTTATCTCTTTGTATTGTATAACTCTGTACCTTCTGCATTGTATTTTATTTCTCCTTGATTAAGTAAGTTAAGGGAGAAATTATCTTTCTTGCTAAATAACATATACTTGGGTATCTCTTTTGGTGTTCAAAAGTAATCAAATGAGATAACCTGTGTAGACTATGACAAGAGCCTGCACCATGAAGCCTTAACATTTGGGTAACTCTTTTGATATATACTCCATGAAGAGAAGGAAGCCCTTGCTCAATTTTTACTTCAGGGCTATTTTAGTTAATCCTGCATTCCCATTCAATTGATCAACTAGGTTACATGTCAATGCAGCAACGACAGAAAGATTTGCATTCCCATTCAAAAAATTACTAACACTACTTTTTTTGTGTACTTGGGAAAACATTTGACATTCCCAATGATGAGAGATTGAAAAAAAATGGATTTCTTTGTTATTTTGGATGTATGATTTAATTTTTGGATGTATGATTTAATTTTTTGGATGTATTTTGGATGTATGATTTAATTTTTGGATGTATGATTTAATTCAGGTTTAAATACAACAAATTCATAGATATCACTATTAAAAAATATTTTGGATGTATGATTTAATTTTTTTTGTTGCAAGTATAAAAAGGAAAATACACAAAAACGGAAAAAAATTAAAAAAATAAATAAACAATGGGCAGCGCTTTTAAGGAAGTGCTGCCTATAGGGGGACAAGTTTTGGCAATGGACAGCGCTTTTAGGGAAGTGCTGCCTAAAGGAGGACGCAATGGGGCAATGGGCAGCGCTTTTTAGGAAGCGCTGCCCATCTGATGACGCGTTTGGCAATGGGTAGCGCTTTTTAGGAAGCGTTGCCCATTTGATGACGCGTTTGGCAATGGGTAGCGCTTTTTAGGGAGCGCTGCCCATTGTTGGAGTGGAATCAGCAGCACCACATTCAGCAGCACTCAAAAGCGCTGCCCATGGATGAAAAAAAGCGCTGCCTATCAACTAGATCTGTTGTAGTGATTAATTTGTCTCAAATTGTTTGTTGTTTTAGATTTCAAATGAAACTTTTTATGTTCTTTTACACTTATACCCCTATTAATTATGACAACTTTTTACCTTCAATAAAAGATTCACATTTATCTAGGTAGAGAGATAAAGGGTTAAATGGTGTGTCAAAACCTTAAACTACAAACAAAGTGGGACGGAGGGAGTAATACACTTCAATGGATTGTAAAGAATCTAGACTCCTAATCTAGACTCCTAATCTATACTGATGGCTTGATCCAGGGGTATTTGGAGTTTCGATGTTGGACTGACTGTCAAATTAAAGGACTCTGAAGGAATTGGCCAATAGGTGATTTGCTCTTGAAAGAATAAGCCAATAGGTGCTTTTCTCTTCAAACAACTTTAACACACCTTTTTTCTCCAAATACTTTAATCATGAGCCTTGGTGAATGTGTTCATCAAGCTACTTAGTTTTAGAGTTTGAATGTTGTTTTATAAAAATATAAGGTGCTGTAAAGTTTGATTTTTCTATGAAATAGTAGTAAAGAGAAATTGTCATTGTACTAGTATAAGTAAGCAAGCTTTAGTTCCACTTTGTCTAATTCTGTGTGATAAAATAGCAAACACCAGTTAGTTCAAGCCTGTAGAGGAGAAAAAGAAGTTAGAAGCATCATCAACGTTCCTTCATGCGAAGTTTGATTTCTTAGGAATCACTTGGATCTCCCGTGAAGGAAACCAAAGCGCTCATCTTGTTGCTAAACGTCATCGTCAATAGCGTCTCTCGATATGGGTGGCTTCATCGTCCTCCACCGGAGCTTCGCATGGTTCTCACAGCGGACAGGTCTCGTAATTTGGGGCTGTAAATCGCTCTGGTTGATTTTGGGAGATTAATTGAAGGGAAATTTATAATTTTTGTGTGACCGGTGGTGAAGGTTGGTTGTAAATCGCAATTTATTATTGTGTTGTGTTGCAAAATTAGGGCTATTTCCGCATCTCCTTGGGTATCTGTTTTCAGTTAGGCATGTTTCGTGTCTTTCGCTTTCTTTTGCTAGTGTTGGGGTGGTTCGGGTCCAAAGTTTTGACCCGATGTATTTCTTGGGTGTTACTTTGACTATAGGCCACCTTTGTGTGTATTTAATTTGGGCCTTGTCCCACTTTTTTGAAAATCAAATATACTAACTAAAAAGGATATACATTTACTACACATTTAAACATTCTAGTACTTATTGAAAAACAGCTACTAGTTTTTCTAGTTGAAGTTTATAAAAATGTTATTAGACCAAGAAATAGAAAGAATGGATACAGAAAGTTCACAAAGGACATTTCATTAATTAGTAGCACTATTAGTTACATAAACAGCTTCTCCCCATCATTCTTCCCTGCCAACAAAGAGAAGAGAAATATAAGGGTGATCATAAAGGAAATAAGAAATACACAATGGTAACTTTAGATCACTAACTCTAAAACCATGCAAATGAACCTGAACTTACAAGTTCGCATTGTGTACAAAATGAAACCATAAAACACGTTGAAATATGAAAATGAATGAAGGTTAAGTATTAATTTAGCAAATCAAAATGAACAACAAAGTAGGATTTCAGAATCTGTATCGTACTAGTTTTCACAACAACAAAAATTGTATCGTTAGGATTTCTTGGTGCACTTTAGAAGGTTTAATTGGTAGTGGAGTTGCAACAGCAAACAGTAGTAGCACGTGATATTTGAGAAATAGGGTTTTGTTTGAACCAATAATACTCTGATTCAACCCAGGAGCTATAATGGGGAAGAATGCAGCTCGTTGAAGAGGAACCTAGGCTTTCTATTCAGAGGTTACAGAGTATTGATAATGATTGATATTGTTTGTTTCGTTCAATGATAGTTATTGCCATAAATAGCAAAAGGCAGCTCATTATAGTACTATGACAACTAATGATTATATAATGACAACAATGATTGTGCAAATCATTAGAATATGTGAATCCTCAGAAGAGTTCTTATCCACACCAGATTCTGGAAGTTTGGTGATTTAATTACAACAGTAAAAAGGTAAAATGCAATCAATTGACCTAGATTTAATGAGCGAATAAGGGATATCCTGTCACAGTACCCTCCCCCCCCCCCCCATAGAGAACACCCTTGTCCTCAAGGGTGAGAATCAGGTAGTTTCTTGAGCAGGTTAAGATAAAATTCCCTAGTAGCAACTTCCATAGGACAATTTTCCCACTTGACCAAGACTTTAGTGGCAGCAGTTGATAACTCTACTTCATATAGAGTTATTCATATGTTTAAACTTAGTAAATTTCTCTCTTGAAAGCAAAGATAAGGAGTTTATATAGTATTTTATGTGATATATGATAATTTGAGTGTTTGACATGGTTTAAGCTGTTAATAGGCCATTTTGGATATATTGTGGTATGTTTGATGAGTTTGTTCAGTGCAGTCTACAGATGCTCCAGCATTACAATCTGCACTACAACTGTTACTGCACTGGATTAACACAATGCTACTGCATTGAATCTACATTGCAAACATATTGAAGCCATCCACTTTCAATGATGACCTCATGCTTAGTCACTAAAGCAAGTGCAAATTGCATATTTCGGTGCCCACAATTCCAACATAGCTTTGAGGACTCCTTCTGGATATGCTATTGATCTATCTGTAAGAGACAGTGTCAAAGTGGTAGGCTTAGCATTTCCAATTCCTAGCTTTGTGAAAATAGATTTAGGCATCAAATTGATGCATGCACCTAGATCACACAATGCTCTACCTGTATAGAATATGCCTATTGAGAAAGGAATTGTAAAGCTACCTGGATCCTTTAGTTTGCTTGGAATTTTGTTTTGCAAGATCATACTACATTCTTTTGACATAGCAACCGTTTCAAATTCCCCTAGTCTTTTTCTTTTAGGCAGCACATCTTTCATGAATTTAGCACAATTAGGCATTTGTTGAAGTGCTTCAATCAAAGGTACATTGATAAGCAGTTGTTTTAAAACATCTAAAAACTTACTGAATTGCTTCTCCTCATGTGCTTTTTTCAATCTTTGAGGAAAAGGAGGAGGAGGGTATTTAGGAACTAACCTTGGAGTTGAAACTTCATGAGATGCAGATGCATCAGGTGCTGCTGCATCTTGAGAATTTTTTTCATTTTTATTTTTTTCTCCCTTATCTGTATACCTTCCATCTCATATGGTTCTGTTAAATCCTTGCCACTTCTCAAAGAGACGGCTTTGACTAGTTCCTTACCTTGCCTTTGTGAGGTTGAAGCTTCTGTGTTATCATTGGCAGGTGGGGTTGGTCTTTGCTGATTTTGAGGTTGGAATCCAGGAGGTGTAGCTGGTGCGGGTGCATTGGAGTTGTTCCACCTAAAATTTGGGTGGTTCTTCCATCTTGGATTGTAGGTATTAGAGTAAGGGTTTTTATTCCTATTGTAACCTACATAATTGACAGAGACAGGGTTGCTAGGACACTCTTCATACAGATGGTCTCCCCCACAATAGCCACAACTTGTAGCTCCTGGAGGGGCTTGTTCTATGGCTACTGCAGTGTTTTCTTTAGGTGTAGCTGCACTAGGTGCACTAGTTGTAGTGAATTTTTTGAACATGTTAGTTAAAGTGGCTACTTGAGCAGATTGGGCTGATATATAATTAATCTCATGTACCCTAGAGGTTTTCCTTTGGGCACTTACCCTCTCAGTAGGCCAACTAGAACAATTTGTAGCAATTTTTTCAATGAGATCACATGCTTCATTATAAGACATATTCAAAAGAACACCACCAGCTAATGCATCAAGCATCACTCTAGTTTCCCTGTTCTAGACCATTGTAAAAACTTTCCATTTGTATAATGACAGGTAAGCCATGATGTGGACATTTTCTTAAAAGCTCTTTCCACATTTCTCATGCTTCAAACAATGATTCAAATTCTTTTTGCCTAAAAGATGTAATATCATGTCTCATCCTAGCATTTTTAATTGGAGGAAAGTATTTACTTAAGAACTTTCCAGCTAGTTCATTCCAAATGTATGAATAGAATTGGGCTCTAAAGAGTTTAACCATGATGATTTAGCCCTATCTTTCAATGAATATGGAAATAATTTAAGTCTAAATGCATCCTCACTAATACTAGGAATGATAAAGTTACTACAAACTTCTATGAATTGCTTTAAATGGTCATGGGGATCCTCAAGAAGGAGTTCGAGAAGTTGCAGATGAAGGATAGTGAGAGTGTGGCAGAATTCTTCACAAGAACCCTAACTCTTGTGAACGAGATGAAGGCACAAGGGAAGAAGATGGGCCAAACTGGTGTGGTGGAAAAGATCCTCCGATCTATGAATATCAAGTTTGAGTACGTAGTTTTTTCAATCGTAGAATCAAATGATATTGAAACCATGACCATAGATCAATTACAAGGGAAACTGCTAGTTCATGAGTCTAGGATGAAGAGTCTTGAAAACCCTAAGGATGAGGAACAAGCTCTTAAGGCCACTGTAGGTGGTAGATCTGGAAATAATGCTAGAGGTAGAGGTAGACAGAGTAGCAATAAGGAACATATAGAGTGCTATAAGTGTGGGAAATTAGGTCATTACAAAAATGAGTGTACTAGTGGAGAAGAATGAGCAAATTTAATTGAGTTTGATGATGAGAAAAGGTCGAACCCACAGGGATTATGTAAAGTTTTGTAAAGTTTAGAGTGTACACTTAGTGTGTCTACACTATTCACAGTTGGTTGGTGTATACAAAGTGAATAAGAACAATATTAACAATAAATGTGTGTAAGGAATCAGTGAAATAAAATAATTGAGATGTTTTCACCAAGTAAATCACTTCTAAGAGTTTTTAGTGGAGTATGCAGTGTAGGTGCACTGGATGCAGCTGCAATAGTATGTGTCTTTTGGTCACTTTCTTTAGAGTTTCATTACAAGCTTCCTATGTCTAGGCATGCTAAATAGGTTCACTCCTATCTTTTAAGCACCCACCGTATCACCCTATAAACTATGTTATCCTATGTCTAGGACTTAACACGGTTTCAACAATCAATTCCTTATTAAATCTGGTTTAACAAAGATGTTGTTACAAACACTCATTCTTATTAACTCTTGATTTCGTAAATGTAACCCATGTCTGCTGCTAAAAGTCTACCTATTCTAAAGTGATCAAATTCATAATAAGCTTTGAAAGAATTATTACACAAGAGTTAAAATGCATCCACAACATAAACCATATTTACTTACTTAGAAGATCATTACAAGGCTACAACATCTCAACTAAAGAAATTTAGCTCATATTACTCATAATATAATAGAAAGAATCTGAAAAGAGCATAATCAAATGAGTAATATAACAAAATAACTCAAAAGGATAGAGATTACACAAAGCAGAGATCTTTTGCATGAGCTTCCAAAGTTGAAGTACAATACTAATGCCTTACACAAGTTTCCTCCAAGTAGAAGTGAAGGGAGTGGTTGTCGAGCACTTCCTTACGTTCCTTCTCTTTTTAGAAACTTAAATAAAAGCTAAAACTAAATTACAAATAAAGAAAAATAAGTGATCCTTTTAGAACTTGGATGAAGGATGATTTTTAAGTGAAGAGATGGTCTCTATTTATAGGCAAGTGAGCTTTCCTCCCTTTGAGGGTTTTCTTTGGCGCAAAATTGCAACTGAGATCAGTAACCATGGTTAGTTGTTGACCTCCCATCAAGCAAATTGTTCAAGTTTCTCTTTTGCATGAAGTTCACATGGGGTGGTCCAATAAAGAAGTTCCACATGTCCTTGAGTGAGTGAGCTTCTCAACTTGTCTTTGATAGTGGTCGCCGAATTTTGCAAGTTGATCTGCTCCATATGACTAGGCATGACGTCACATATCAAGTGTTGAAGCATCAAATTGGTCCTTGGATGTTTTGGTGCAAAGTGTTGGTTTAGCAGATGTAGGCAATGTAGGCACTCCTAGTGCAGGAAATGTGGGTACACCTAAGGTAGTTGCACTGAACAAAACATCAAACCTAACAAGATGTTCGATCTTGAACTCGGGAGTATACCTTGTTCGAAGAGTAAACTGGATTTCGCTTCCTCGGAGCTTGTTACTGGTCCTCTGAACTGGAGAGGCGTCCTCGGTATTTCGAGCGCGTTCGCGGTCCACGCTGGTTGGAGTGTACCTGCAGACACTCTGATGCCTAAGTCAGTGAGAGAATAGGCGAGAGTTGCAAGAATGAGAGCGTACCTGGATTGAGAGCCCTGCACCTCTATTTATAGACATGGGTGCTCGGTCTTGACCGTTGGATCGGATCGAGTGATCCTGGCCGTCGACCTTGCGTGTCCGAGCGAGATTTGCCGTGCTTGGTGCTCTGGTTGTACTTGGGTTGTGCTTGCGTGGGGGTATTTGGCCTGGCCCAATGTCCAATGGGGCTTTTGGCCAGATCGAATGATGGCCCCCAAGTCTGGTCTACCGAGCATGGTAAGGGCGGCCTCAGCTTGAGATGGCAGGCATTGACAATTAAATTCGCGAGATCTGGAGTCTCGGATGTCTAGCCTCGATTTCCGGGATCGCTGTGGATCCGATTCTGGGACCTGATAAAGCTTGACAGAGCATTCAAGCTCGGAATCAAGTAAATCCTGACAGAGAATTGAAGCTCGAGCGCTTGTCCTCGGACGCAGCATTTAAGCTCGGAGTCAAGGTCTCGACAGAGCATTTAAGCTCGGAATCGAGAGAGGGAGAATCCGCTGAGAGCTTCTTCCTTCGGTCGCGCAATTGGACGTAGAGTCCTCAGTACGTGAGAAGGTTATGCCAATGAAGGCATGGGTCGAAGTCGCCCTTGGACTTCTTCCCCCGGCGTCAGGTATACCCGCGAGGGCAGACCAGTGGGGGGGCTGGTTCGCGCCGTCAGTCACCCGTCTCGGATACTTCGACGAGTCAAGAGTGGCCGACGACGCGAAGCGTTAGGGTCGGTGAGGACCTGAGCCGCTGTGGGCCTCGTCTGCGCTCTGCGATGGGACTCGTGGATCCGGGATCGCGGAGGGCGTTCTTTGTCCGCCTCGCCTCATCCCGTCATCTGCCGAGTGGCCAGCTCGGTGTCAGAATCAGGGGAGAGGGGCGTCGTTTTGACCTGAAAAGGAGAGAGAGAGTGGACTTCCAATCGAAATATTTGTTTATTATGACGAAGAGGGAAAAATGTTTAGTACAATTATAGTTCCCATTAGGCCAGTTGTAGTAAATCCTTAGCTTTGCGATGTTCCAGGTCCGGGGAATCTAATCCCCAGAGAGCATTTCCAGCTGATAGGCACCTTTACCGGTTTTCGCGACAACTCGATACGGTCCTTCCCAGTTGGCCGCCAACTTCCCGTCTCGGGCATTTTTGTTTCCAACGTCGGCCCTTCTGACTACTAGGTCGCCGACGTCGAATTCTCTCGAGATAACTCGCTGATTGTAGCGTCGGGCTACCCGGGCTTTCACAACGGCTTCCGCGAGGCCCTTCAACACTACCCGATTGCCGCTTCGGCCTGCCCGTTGGTTTGCGGGTGTTCTACCGATGTGAAGTGTTGTTTGATGCCGAGGTCGACTAGACACTGTTGGAAGCCCCTATCGGCGAAATGGGTCCCATTGTCAGTTATTATAACGCTAGGGATCCCGAACCTTGCTAGGATGTTCTTCTTTAGGAATTTAATGCAATTTTTGGCAGTTATCTGGGCCAGTGGCTCGGCTTCGATCCACTTGGTGAAGTAGTCGACAGCTACAATGAGGAACTTCACTCCTCCCCTGGCCACACGGAACGGCCCAAGAAGATCTACCCCCTTTTAGAGAACGGCCATGGGGCTGATAAGGAAGTCAGTTCGGCGGGAGGAGCATTGTGAACGTCGGCATGCCTCTGACATGTGTTTCATTTTCTTACCATGTTGGCGGAGTCTTGGACCATGGTCGGCCAGAAGTAGCCTGCTCGGAGGGCCTTTTTTGACAAAGCACGGGCCCCCAACTGTTGTCAGGAGACCCCTTCGTGTATCTCCTTAAGTACGTACTCGGCCTCTTCACCTTCGACACACCTCAAGAGTGGCGACGAGAATCCTCTTCGGAAGAGTTTGCCATCAATGACCGTGAACGAGGCGACCCTTTTCCGAATTGCTGCTGCTTCCTTCGGGCTAGGAGGTACCTCCCCGGATTCTATGTATGCCTTGATGGGTCGGATCCAGCTATCCCGCTCGACGATGCTGTTGACGCCGGGCATGGCTAGGGGAGATAGGTCAACGCTGGGCTTTGTTAGACTTTTCTGAATGATGCTCCTGAGGCCGCCTGTGGGTTTAGTGCTTGCCGATTTGCCCAAGACGTCCGCCCGGGCGTTCTCGGACCTTGGGACGTGTTTTAGTTCTACTTTCTCGAACTGTTGGATTAATTCTCGTACCCGGCCGAGATAGCGCTGTAGGACTGTATCTTTGGCCACAAATTCTTCTTTCACCTGGGAGACTACTAGCAAGGAGTCGGTGTTTAATTCAAGAATCTTTACGCCGAAGTAGGATGCCAGTTTCAATCCGGCTATGCAGGCCTCATACTCGGCCTGATTATTAGAGGTATTAAACGTGAAACTCAGGGAGACTTCAATCATTAGACCTTCGACGGTTTCCAATATTAGGCGAGCCCCGCTTCCTTTGGAATTCGAGGAACCGTCTACGTGGAGAGTCCAGAGCAGTCTCTCTGCCGTGAGCGGTGTGGGGGTCATTTCTGCTACGAAGTCGGCGAGCACCTGTGCCTTCAGAGAGGTATGTGCCTCATACTTTATCCCGAACTCGGAAAGTTCGACCGCCCATTTGGTATCTAGACTCGGAAAGTTCGACCGCCCAAAAGCTGACGAATCGGCTGGTCGGTCCGCACTACGATTTGGTGCGCCACGAAGTATAGCCTCAATCTTCTGGCGGTGACGACTAAGGCAAGGGCTACCTTTTCTATTCTTTGGTATCTAGACTCGGCGCCCTGCAATACCTTGCTTAGGAAGTACGTGGGCGCGCCCATCCCCGAGTTTCCCCGATTGGGGATCTGGCACGACTATCTCCTCGCCACTGGCGAGGTAGAGGTAAAGGGTTTCTCCTCCCTCGGGCTTCAAGAGGAACGGTGGCTCAGACAAAATCTTCTTTAGATCCGATAGGGCGTTTCGCACTCCGGAGTCCACTGGAACTCCATTCCCTTTTTGAGGACCTTAAAGAACGGCAAGGACCTATTGGCTTCCTTTGAGACGAACCTGGAGAGGGTTGCGATCATACTAGTCAGCTTTTGTACTTCCTTCTTCGTCGTTGGGGGGCGAATATTTGTCACTGCTCGGCACTTGTCCCAGTTGGCTTTGATGCCTTTCTCGATTAAGCAGAAACCGAGGAATTTCCCTGCTCTGACCCCGAAAGTACATTTCTCGGGGTTGAATCTGAGATTGTTCTTTCTTGCTTCTGCGAAGATCTTGTCGTCTAGATAGACTTCCACCACTCGCCCGAGTTGATCTCGGAAAACCTTGTTCATCATGCGCTGGTAAGTGGCACCTGCATTTTTTAGACCGAAAGGCATCACCCGATAACAAAAGTTGCGTCGATCGGTCATGAACGCTGTCTTTTCCTGGTCGGGAGGGTTCATTGCTATTTGGTTGTAGCCGGAGTAGGCGTCTAAGAAGGAAAGTAGTCTGTAACCAGAGGCGTTGTCTGCTAACTTATCGATGCTCGGTACCGAGAATGCGTCCTTCGGGCATGCTTTGTTCAAATCGGTGTAATCCACACACATCCTCCACTTTCCGTTAGCCTTTTTCACCAGGACCACATTGGATAGCCAGGTTGTGTATTTGACTTCTTTGATGAAACCTGCCGAGAGCAAATCGTCTACTGCCTTAGAGGCTGCTTCAGCCTTTTCCTCGCTCTGAACCCGTCGCCGCTGGGCCACGTACTTGGCGTTTGGATTCACGGCCAAGTGGTGACAGACGATTTCTAGGGGAATCCCGGGCATTTCTGAGGCTGACCATGCGAAAAGATCGGCAGTGCGCCGCAGACAGACAATTAGGGCTTCCTCTACTTCGGGGGTGAGGTCGGATCCTATTTTGACAGTCCTTCTGAGGTCGTCGCCCAAAGGTATTTCCCGAAACGCCCCTTGGGGCTCGGGGCGCTTGTTCTTCTTCTTGAGCTCCCTAGCAAGCTCGTCGTTGGACTCCTCGTCTGGGATGTCTGGATCGTACCGTGTGTCCACGTCGGCGAGGTTTACTTCCATGGGAGTCGTCTGTGGGGGTGGCGACCTGCGTGACTGCTGACGCGGACCATGGAGAGAGAGTGTGTGGCAACGCTTCGCTGTTCTTAAGTCAGCAGGTATGGTTATGATATCACCGTCGAGAGAATGGAATTTCATAGAGAGGTGAATCGTCGATGCGACGGCTCCTAGCTTTGCCAAAGTTGGTCTCCCAATGATGCAATAATATGGTGCGAGCACGGGAATCACCACAAAGGTAGTTCCCACGGCTCGGCAAGTCTCTGTTCGCCGTAAGTGGCGAAAGTCTTGAAATAGCTGAGAGGACTTGCAACCTTTTCGCCGAGGATGGTGAGGCTGGGTCCCAGATAGGGAATGAGGCCCTCGGCCGAAAGGCCGAACGCCGGGAGGAGGTCCTGGGTCATGATGTCAGCTGTGTTATTCTGATCGACGAGAATTCGCTCTATTTTCACCCCGACAATCGTTACAGCAACAATCAGAGGAATACCCTCGTTGGGTTCTCCGAGTAGGAAATCGTTGTTAGAGAACGAGATTGGCACCTTCGAGAAGGGTCTCCGTGGTGCAGAAACGACAGTTGCTCGAGCGATCTCGCGCCACTTGCGCTTGACCGCGCGCCTGGAAGTGTTCGGCAGCAGGGAGAATCCTGAGGCGGATTCCATAACGTCGTACGAGGAAGTGGATCGAGTAGAAAGCAAAGACTGCTCCCACTGTGGTCGCCAATGTTCGATCTTGAACTCGGGAGTATACCTTGTTCGAAGAGTAAGATGGATTCCGCTTCCTCGGAGCTTGTTACTGGTCCTCCGAACTGGAGAGGCGTCCTCGGTAGTCCGAGCGCGTTCACGGTCCACGCCGGGTGGGGTGTACCTGCAGCCACTCCGATGCCTAAGTTAGTGAGAGAATAGGCGAGAGTTGCGAGAATGAGAGTGTACTTGGATTGAGAGCCCTGCACCTCTATTTATAGACGTGGGTGCTCGATCTAGACCGTTGGATCGGATCGGGTGATCCTGGCTGTCGGCCTTGCGTGTCCGAGCGAGATGTGTCGTGCTTGGTGGTCTGGTTGTACTTGGGTCGTGCTTGCGTGGGGGTATTGGGCCTGGCCCAATGTCCGGAACACAAGATATATGCATTTTGCCTAATTCATTGTCCTAATCTATTTGAATCCTTAAAATGTTGTTTCTTCAGTTATAAGCTATATTTACTTATTATTTACTTGAAAATAAACAATAATCTAAGTTTAAATGTATGAATAACTCTATATAAAATAGAGTTATCACACCCCTAAACTTAAATTGTTGCTTGTCCTCAAGCAACGACAAAAGAAACAAACACAAGACTACTATAATAATGAAGACATCTCAACTCATGCTTTTTTTCAAAAAGAGTGTTTGTAGTGTATACTTTCATGAGCCTCATTTTTCATGAATTTTTTCTGTGCCTTTGCTTTCTTAAAACATTCAGAGTTATAAAAACTCATTTGTGTGAGTGTGTGCCCCATTGAGTATCAATTGGTTCCATAACTAAATAAAAAGTTTAACTTTAGCTTTTGAAAAATGTGGAACACTTTTGGTCACCTTTAGAGATTTTTCAAAATATAGCCGAGACTAACAATTTCTTCAAGATATGGGGGACTCTTAAGCACAACAAAGGGCTTTTGGTGTTTCAAACTTGTTGAGCTAATTGCCTTATTTCTACTTTTGGTGTTTGCTTTTTGTTGATGCATTGCAGTGAGTGCACATACATCACTTTTTCTGGAGTGTGGGTACACCTTATTTTAGTGTAGGTGCATTTGATGTAGGTAGTTTAGGTACACCTTATTTTAGTGAAGGTGCCTTTGATGTTGGCGGTGCAGGTACACTTTGTGTAGCTGCTTTTGTAACTCTCTGAGAGTATTTGTAGCGTACACTGCCATCCTCACTGACCTCCACATGCATTTCTTGAACTTTTTGTTCATTATCAACTTATTTGCACTTAAGGGACAGGTTCAGTTATATGACTCAGACAAGTGTAACTTTTTGAAACATTGTGACACTTTTGAGTACTTTTGACACCCAATGGCATTAACTCTCCAAGCTCTCACACTTTTGCCTTTGTATTCATGGAATTTCCCCCAAACTTAAATCTTTATGCTCTTCTATATTTTTAGTAAAAATCTACTTTTGACCTTAATTTTCCAAAAATTCCTTGGCTTTAGATAGCTTTCCATCTAGCATGGTTCTTTTCAAAAACTCAATTTTGTTGTGTCAGAATTTATAAAACTGATCATTTCTAGAAAACAAGGCTTTTTCTTTTCCTTTTGATCATTAAAACTTAGCTCATTTGATACACTTTGAAAATAAATTTTGAGAAAGCAATAAGAATTGATCATGTTTCATAATCATTTAAGTCTAACACATATGATGTACTTAATTTTTCCACTGTTAAAACAATTTATCATGCTATCACATGCTTTGTTAAGTACATCTAAATACTAACACTGCATATTCACATAATACTAACTCATTACATAGCATATATATATATATATATATATATATATATATATATATATATATATATATATATATATATATATAGATATATCGATACTAAAACATTGTGTATGATACATAACTATTCCCCCGCCAACTTAAATATGAGTAGTGTCCTCACTGCTCTAAGTTAAGTAAACAAAACATAGAGTTCCAAAAGTGGGGGAGATTACTCAAAAGTACATTAAACATAATATCAAACTTAACACATAGTATTTAAAACATATAATAAACTACATAAGCATATTATAAAACTGAAACAACATTAAAAAGTTCATTTTACTCTTTCTTCTTGAATCTGGGACTGGCCCTCATAGGAACATGCTTGGCTCTCATCTTCTTTGGCTTTGCTTTGGTGGCAGTTGCAACAGCAGCAGTAGGCTCACCAGGATCTTCCACACTGGCTTCAGGCATTTCTACAGTTGTTGATGCAGCTTGTGCAGGTACTTCTGGTGTAGCCTGTGCAGGTACTCCAGGTGTAGGTACACTACTCTGCACTAGGGTTTGTTCAGCTTGTTGCACAATTTCCTCTGGTTGTTGCTCTGCTACCTTCTCAGCTTTTTTGCTTCCTTCTGTGGGATTTTCCTTCTCAGTTGCTTCCTTCTCACCAGATTGTGTTCCTGTACCCTGCACACCATAGAGTGAGCTCATTGTCCACATTCCTTTTGTAGGAGTGGGTTTCATAGTTTTTCTCTAGTAGCCCAACATCTTCTTCTTCTCATTCAAGGCCTTCAATACTTCATGGATTGTTGCTGCAAGGCTGGTTGCCATCACCTTGGACTGCTTCTGTGATGCTTCCTTACTAGGTGTGGGCACACCAACTGCTTCTTTTGCAGGCTCTCCTTGGTTCTCATGCTCAGAACTTTCTTGGTCTCCTTCCTTCTCAGGTTCCTCATTGATTACCTGCAAATTTTCTATTTCAACAACAAGGTTAGTTGGCTCAAGAATTGGTTCTGTGGTAGGTATGGGAGATTTTTCCTGTGGAGATTGGAATGGAATGGTGTAGCTTCTCTAGTGTATTGGGTAGCTTTTTCTATTTGTGGATTTGTTTCTGGTGGAGGGGTGGTTTGTTTTTGTGGTTGAGGTGTTGGTGATTTTTGGACTTGTGGTGATGTTGGTGTAGGTGATTGGTGAGTGGTGGGGGATTTTTGTGGTGGTGGTGAAGGGATATTGGATTATTGTTGTGATGGGGGTGATTGTGGTTGAGGTTGGTTTGTTGATTTCTTTCTGATCTCATACTTTCTCCTTGCACTTCCCTCCATGGTTGCACTTCCATCATCATCTTCTTCATTGTCATCCATTGAGTCATCCTCATCTTCCTCTACTTCCTTTTCAATATTTTTCACTGCCTCCCTTGCCTCCTCATCTTATTCAGTCTCTTCCTCACTCAGTCTTTCTAGTTCTTCTTCCACTCTTGGTTTCTTACCTTTCTTTTCCTTTTTAGTGTCTCTCTTCCTCTTTCACCTTCTTTCTTTCTCAGCTATCTCTTCCTCTTCTTCCACTTTTTCTTCTTCCTCCTCAACATCAATTACCCAATTAGGAAAAATTGGGGACTCTAGTTGTGCCTCAGGGTCATCCAATTTCAATTTCAACCATTCATGCTGTTCTTTCTGAAATTTCCACATTGCCTGGAGTTTCTCCATTAAGTGTTCCTGCACTTCATACTTTGCAGTATTTCTAATTCTGACGGACCTTATTCTTTCTTTTACTTCTGCAGATAAACCACTAGGAGGTGTCTTTCTTTGTATTTTCTCTATCTCAGAAGCAATAACCCCTTGCTTTTGGCATAACTCAGTGATTAAACAAGGAAAATACAAGAATCCATAACCCTTGGTTTGACACTCTAAAATTTCTCTAGTTATCAATTTCCCTATATCAACATTATCTTCAGTTAAGATTGAATCTATGAGGATCAATCTATCCTTGGATAATGTAGATGTGTGTGAGATGGGGAGAATTGATGCATCAATAAACAGGTGCCAGTTTCCTAGTTCAGGGACTAAATCACCACTCCTAAGCTTAAACTCTGTGTTTGTGAATTTTTCCCATTGAGACCCTTCTATTGCTACCCTATCTTTGATCTTTGCCATTTGTTTCTTTCCATATGTTTCTAATTTTTCCTCAAAGGCTTCACCATGGTAGGTTAAATCAAAGTGTTTGTTTATCCTAGCAGGATCAAAAAATACTTTCTTACCTCTGACCATTGGGTAGAAGGTCGTACCTCACGAACCAGTTGCTCCAAGTAATATGCCCTTGTTTGCACAAATCTTTCCCAATGTAGATTGTTGACAGTTGATAGGAATGAGTGGTGTGCCTTTGCAAATTTGAAACCACGTTCTGGTAGAAACTTCATGTTCCAAAAATGCTCTCTTCCTGGGATCACAGTCATTGATGCAGGTGCTTTTGATTTCTTTGATTGAGTTGGTGTTCCTGCACCATAAGCTTTCCTAGAGTTTTTAGAGGCTGATTGTTTCTCCGCCATTGTTGATTTCTTGAAATTGAGAGTTTTCATTGATTTGGTGAAAGGTTGAAGGTGAGTATTTTTGTGAATTTGATCGGTTTCGCAAGAGAGAGTGAGAAAGGTAACTTGTGAGAATGTGAGTGGTTTTATGAAAGAATGAGGGAGTTAGTGGAGAAGTTAGTTGAGAAATATAGTTGTTAGGCTATGTTGACTAACATGCAAGCCAACACGTGCAGTCATTAGGTTTAACAACGCATTATGTAGCCCTTAATCAAACTTCACTAATTTGATGAGCTGACAAATGAAAGATTTTCACCCAAGACTTTCACAATTTTGAGGTAGGAACATTGGTGTAGACAGTGTGGCTGCATCAGGTGTGGCTACACTGGCTACTCTGTTATCCTGTTTTCCTACAAAACACCCAAAACATCAAATTGCACAAACTAATAACATTAATTATATAAAATGATGGGTTGCCTCCCTCAAGCGCTTGTTTTAATAGTCTTACAGCCTGACTATCTCTTTGCATTAGAGATTTTCAAAATGAGTGGTGATTTTATCTCTCACCACTTGCTCTCCATAGTACATTTTTACTCTTTGGCCATTAACTTTGAAAGTGGTATCAGTTGCTGCATCATACAAGTCAACTGCACCATGGGGGTAAATTTTGAATAATTGGAATGGTCCTGACCATCTTGAACTCAATTTTCCAGGGAACAATTTCAACCTAGAGTTGTATAACAAAACCATTCCTCCTTATTTAAGTTCTCTCCTTTGGATTTTTCTATCATGCCATTCTTTGGTTTTTGCTTTATAAATTTATGCATTCTCATAAGAGAATTGCCTAAGTTCCTCTAATTCATTAAGCTCTAAAAATCTTTGCTCACATGCCTTTTTGAGATCAAAATTTAGTTTTTTAATAGCCCAATATGACTTGTTCTCTAATTCAACTGGGAGATGACATGTCTTGCCATAAACTAACGTATAGGGGGACATACCTAATGGAGTTTTAAATGCAGTTCTATATGCCCATAATGCTTCATCTAAGTGTAAGGACCAATCCTTCCTATTTGGTCCAACCATTTTCCCAAACATTCTTTTTATTTCCCTATTTGAAAGTTCAGCTTGTCCACTTGTTTGTGGGTGATAGGCAGTAGCAATTTTGTGTTTTATCCCATATTTTGCAAGAAGATTTTCAATGAGTTTATTGCAAAAATGCGAGCCTTCATCATTGATGATTGCTCTTGGAGTACCAAACCTTGAAAAAATGTTTCTTTGAAAAAATTTACTAACTGATTTGGCAACATTATTTGGCAGTGCTACAGCCTCAACCCATTTGAACACATAATCTACAGCTACTAAGATGTACTCATTGCCAAAAGAAGAAAATGACCCATGAAATCCATGCCCCAAACATCAAAGAGTTCTATTTCTAGAATATTAGTCATAGGCATTTCATGTCTATCTGATATGTTACCACTTCTTTGACATTTATCACAGGTTTTGACCATATAATAAGCATATTTAAATAGAGTAGGCCATAAATAACCTGATTGAAGTACCTTAGCTACTGTTCTTTGGCTTCCAAAGTGCCCTCCATAAGGTGCAGCATGACAATGCATGAGCACTGCTTGATGTTCCTCTTCAGGGATGCATTTTCTCATGATTTGATTTGGACACATCTTGTAAAGATAAGGATCATCCCAATAGTATTGTTTTACTATATGGAAGAATCTCCTTTTCTGTTGGTAGTTCATGTCACTTGGTACAATTTTGCTTACAAGGAAGTTCACTATATCTGCATACCAAGGTGCTGATGCATGAGGTGTAGCTACACTGAGTGCAGAAACACTAGTTGCATTCAAGGTAATTGCTAGCAATTTCTCATCAGGAAAACTTTCCTTGATTTCTTCAGTTGTACCTGCATTTTCACTTTCAAGTCTAGAGAGATGATCAGCCATTTGGTTCTCCACCCCCTTCTTATCTCTGATTTCAAGATCAAATTCTTGAAGGAGGAGAACCCATCTTATTAGCCTTGGTTTTGCATCTTTTTTGGAAATCAAATACTTGATAGCAGAATGATCTGTATACACAATCACTTTGGTGCCAACAAAGTATGATCTAAATTTTTCAAAAGCAAAAACCACTGCTAATAATTATTTCTCCGTTACAGTGTAGTTCATTTGAGCTTCAATTAGTGTTTTGCTAGCATAGTATATAGAATGAAAAACTTTGTTATATCTTTGCCCTAGGACTGCTCCTACTGCAAAGTCACTAGCATCACACATAAGTTCAAAAGGCTTACTCCAATCTGGAGTTACAACTACTGGTGCTGTCACCAATACCTTTTAAGTTTTTGAAAAGCTTCCATACAAGATTCATCAAAGTTAAATGGCACATCATGTTGCAAAAGCATACACAATGGTTTTTAAATCTTTGAAAAGTCTTTGATAAATCTCCTATAGAAACCTGCATGACCTAAAAAACTTCTAATCCCTTTGATTGTTGATGGAGGTGGTAGTTTCTCAATTATCTCAATTTTGGCCCTATCCACTTCAAGACCTTTTTTAGATATTTTATGACCAAGCCCAATGCCTTCTTTCACCATAAAATGACATTTTTCCCGATGAGCACTAAATTAGAGTTTTCACATCTTTGGAGAATTTTTTTTCTAAGTTAGACAGACACATTGGAAATGTTTCTCCAAAAACAGAAAAATCATCCATGAAGACTTTCATTGATTCCTCAATGAAGTCAGAGAAGATTGACATCATGCATCTTTGAAAGGTAGCATGTGCATTTGATTGTATCCTGAATAACCATCTAAGAAGCAAAAGAACTCCTTTCCTGCTAACCTATCTAACATTTGATCTATAAAGGGTAAGGAGAAATGATCTTTCTTGGTGGCCTTATTGAATTTTCTATAATCCATACAAATTCTCCACCATGTTACAGTTCTTGTAGGGATTAATTCATTATTCTCATTAGCTATTATTGTTACTCCCCCCTTCTTAGGTACACATTGCACAGGACTAACCCATGAACTATCTGAAATAGGATAGATAATACCAGCATCTAGCCATTTTATTATTTCTTTCTTAACAGCCACTTTCATGATGGGATTTAATCTTCTCTGCCCTTCTATGCTATTTTTAGAATTTTCTTCTAAAATTATCCTATGCATGCATATGGAGGGGCTAATCCCTTTAATATCTGCAATTTGCCAACCAATAGCTCTTTTATGTCTTTTCAATGTGTTAATTAATTCTAGCTCTTGTTCTAGCGATAGATCAGAATCTATGATTACAGGAAGTGTATTATCTTCACCTAGAAAAACATATTTCAAATGCTTAGGCAATTCTTTTAATTCTAGTTTAGGAGATTGTTCTATAGAAGGTAAATTCTTTTTAAGATTGGGATCTTCTAAATTAAGAGATTCATAAGTTCTAGCCCATACCTTAGGTGTAGCTTCTTCCTTTGGCAGAATGTTTTCTTCAATAAAGTCCTCTGCAGGTAGTGCAGCTGCATCAGGTGCTAGTGCACTGGCAAGGTGATCATACAGCTTTTCGAATTGCTTTTCCACCAAATGGTCAAGAGAAATTGTTGAACACTCTTCACTCTCCTCTGTAGGATATTTCAAAGCATTCAATACATTGAACTTCACCTCTTGATCATTTACTCTCATGGTTAGCTCTCCTTTCTACACATCTATCAATGTTTTTCCTGTTGCCAAGAATGGTCTTCCAAGTATGACAGGTACTTCCTCATCTGCAATGAAATCAAGGATAACAAAATCTGTAGGAAATACAAATTTGTCAACCTGTACTAAAATATCCTCAATGATTCCTTCTGGATATGCTATTGATCTATCTGCAAGAGACAGTGTCAAAGTGGTAGGCTTAGCATTTCCAATTCCTAGCATTGTGAAAATAGATTTAGGCATCAAATTGATGCTTGCACCTAGATCACACAATGCTCTACCTGTATAGAATTTGCCAATTGAGAAAGGAATTGTAAAGCTACTTGGATCCTTTAGTTTTCTTGGAATTTTGTTTTGCAAGATCATACTACATTCTTTTGACATAGCAATAGTTTCAAATTCTCCTAGTCTTTTTCTTTTAGACAGCACATCTTTCATGAATTTAGCATAATTAGGCATTTGTTGAAGTGCTTCAATCAAAGGTACATTGATAAGAAGTTGTTTTAAAACATCTAAAAACTTACTGAATTGCTTCTCCTCATGTGCTTTGTTCAATCTTTGAAGAAAAGGAGGAGGAGGGTATTTAGGAACTAACCTTGGAGTTGAAACTTCATGAGATGCAGATGCATCACGTGTTGCTGCATGTTGAGAATTTTTTTCATTTTTATTTTTTTCTCCCTTATCTGTACCTTCCATCTCATATGGTTCTGTTAAACCCTTGCCACTTCTCAAAGAGATGGCTTTGACTTGTTCCTTACGTTGCCTTTGTGAGGTTGAAGCTTCTGTGTTTGAAGGTAAAGTACCTGTTGGTCTTTGATACAAAGCAGATGCTGCCCCACTTGGTTCTCTAGGTTCTTAATTGATGCATCTTGGGCTTGCCTAGCAGTTCTAGTTTCACTAATGAATGATCTAAGCAATCCTTCTAGAGAGTTATTATTGGCAGGTGGGTTTTGTAACACCCCCTTCTAATTAACTACCTTTTTAATAATTAAAATCAGAGTTTTTCGAAAATCACACACAAGAGAGTGCTACATTTACTTCATGAAAAACCAACAAACATCAATGGCGCAATATAACGAATAAAAGTGAGATACATAGCACCACGGTCAAAGGGACGAAGTCCCAACAACATCGGTTCAAGGACATAACAGTCCACTTAATCACCACGCAGCAGAATAAAACATGTTTCATATACATCACCAAGTTACATTTCAACAACTTAATTAAAACGACTAATAGACTACTCGGCCCCCCCAGTGCTACATATCAGAGCAAGACGCCATAACCAGACTGAGTAAGGAAGAACGTTCACTCGGGGTCACCTGCACGTTGCCGACATAAGAAGCAACATAAAAGCAGAAGGGTGAGTCTCTAACACATATAATAGGATGTATGATAAACATCATGTTAGATGAAAAACAACTAGAAACACCTCGGCTCAATAAACAACACACAACATCAAGTTATATCACATCAACTCATAATCAACAAGACTACATCACCAATCGCATGAGTATATGCATGAATGCAACCCAACACCAAGGGTATAATGCATGTGGTACCATCACTGTCGCTATTTTGCCATTCAGGCGTCTCCGTCGCTAATGATATGAAGACCGAAGTCTACAATATCGAGGCCGAAGCCTGTCTCCGTCGCTTTGATGCATATGAGGCATGAGACTCCATGAACAATGCATCAACCACAAACAACCATACCATGTATGAATTAACATCGTCACTGGTGATATGCAGGCCGAAGCCCCCAATATCCGTCATTTAATCCATCGGCATTACACCGTCATCACACCGTCGCTACACCGTCGCTACACCGTCACTTAATTCTCCAAGACATCATCAATAGCTCTATGACTAACATCACTACATCGGTCAATAGCTCTATAGCTAACGTCAAACTCACCGAACACATCGACACCAAAAGTATTGGACTAAACTGTCACTACAAGGACCAAATCGTCACATAAGTACTACACCATCACCTAAGGACCAAACCGGCTCCTCCATTCAGCCACTTAGACGTACTCGGCACCAAACAGTACCCAAAATTGTGTCTGGCAGCAACCTGCGCCACACTGGCGTCCAAAACAAAGACCTAAGACACTCTCGCGCACTTCTAAGACACCACACTGCACCTCGGTACACTACACTTCGACACACTACGCTTCGATACACCTTCAATTCAACACACCTACACCTCGACAACGCTAGCTTCGACATACATACACTACACTTTGGTACATCTACACTTCGATACACCCACACCTCGGTAGATATACACTATACATCGACAACTACACTTCAGCAACTACACTTAGGTATATATACGCTACACTTCGGCATACATACACTACACTTCGGCAACTACAAGTCGACACCTACACTTCGACTCACACACCCTTACACTTCGTAACCTACACTTAGTCACCTACGCTTCGACACACTTACACGTCGACTCCCATATACTTCAACACATCTACACGTCGACTTCCATAGACTTCGACACATCTACAGTTAGGCAACTACACCTCGGCTCATATGTCGCCCTAGGCACCTAACCTTCATCTTCCCTCGTTTCTTTGATTCTCATACTATGATCAAACTTAAACCACAACTACTACACCTGTATTCATTCAAAATTTGTCCCACACACTCATCAAAGTAATCAACAAAGGTGACTACACCAAAAATAATGTCCTGATACTTAGGGTTCCTCAAATCCCATTTCTTCCCTAGGTCTCTCATATGACCCATCATCAACAACACATACACACTTCACAATTTCACCAAAGTGAAGCAAACACAACATCAATCACACAACAAGCAACACAAACAACTCAAAAATCATTCTAGAGTCTAACTCACACATAACACTCATCATATACTCTATTATAGGTGAAAGAGAGCCCCCTTACCTCAATAGATTGAAGAATAAGCACTCTTTCCACCAAGACTTCAAGATCCCCCAACAAGCAAGCTCCTCTTCCTTGAACTTGAGCTCTCCACACCAATATCCTCTCTTCTTCTTCCTTGAGCTATCGCACCTTTCTCTCTCTACTCTCTTACTTTACTCTTTGACTTTTCTTTGTTTTGATTGCAAATGAATTCTCTCACCTTCGGCACCTTCACTTATATCATGGATATGGGCCTCTTAATGGATCATGGGCCTCTAATCACACCTCCTCCATTACTCAAACACCTCCTAAATGAAATGAAACTTCCAAATTAATTATTTGACTTAATTAAAATGTTGTAAGCCTTAAATAACCCAATTAAATAAATAATTGAACTTTTTGGGGCGTTACAGGTTTGGTCTTTGCTGATTTTGAGGTTGAAATCCAGGAGGTGTAGCTGGTGCAGGAGCACTTGGTGTAGGTGCATTGGAGTTGTTCCACCTAAAATTTGGGTGGTTCTTCCATCCTAGATTGTAGGTATTAGAGTAAGGGTTGTTATTCCTATTGTAACCTACATAATTGACAGAGACAGAGTTGCTAGGACACTCTTCATACAGATGGTCTCCCCCACAATAGCCACAACTTGTAGTTCCTGGAGGGGCTTGTTCTATGGCTGCTGCAGTGTTTTCTTTAGGTGTAGCTGCACTAGGTGCACTAGTTGTAGTGAAATTTTTGAACATGTTAGTTAAAGTGGTTACTTGAGCAGATAGGGCTGATATATGTTTAATCTGATGTACCCTAGAGGTTTTCCTTTGGGCACTTACCCTCTCAGTAGGCAAACTAGAACAATTTGTAGCAATTTTTTCAATGAGATCACATGCTTCATTATAAGACATATTCAAAAGAACACCACCAGCTGATGCATCAAGCATCACTCTAGTTTGGGGTTCTAGACCATTGTAAAAAGTTTCCATTTGTATAATGACAGGTAAGCCATGATGTGGACATTTTCTTAAAAGCTCTTTCCACCTTTCTCATGCTTCAAACAAGGATTCAAATTCTTTTTGCCTAAAAGATGTAATATCATGTCTCATCCTAGCATTTTTAATTGGAGGAAAATATTTACTTAAGAATTTTCCAGCTAGTTCATTCCATGTATGAATAGAATTGGGCATGATGATTTAGCCCTATCTTTCAATGAATATGGAAATAACTTAAGTCTAAATGCATCCTCACTAATACCAGGAATGATAAAGTTACTACAAACTTCTATGAATTGCTTTAAATGCTCATGGGGATCCTCAAGAAGGAGTACGAGAAGTTGCAGATGAAGGATAGTGAAAGTGTGGCAGAATTCTTCACAAGAACCCTAACTCTTGTGAACAAGATGAAGGCGCAAGGGAAGAAGATGGGCTAGACTGGTGTGGTGGAAAAGATCCTCCAATCTATGAATATCAGGTTTGAGTACGTAGTTCGTTCAATCATAGAATCAAATGATATTGAAACCATGACCATAGATCAATTACAAGGGAAGCTGCTACTTCACGAGTCTAGGATGAAGAGTCTTGAAAACCCTAAGGATGAGGAACAAGCTCTTAAGGCCACTGTAGGTGGTAGATCTGGAAATAATGCTAGAGGCAGAGGTAGACAGAGTAGCAATAAGGAACATATAGAGTGCTATAAGTGTGGGAAACTAGGTCATTACAAAAATGAGTGTCCTAGTGGAGAAGAAGGAGCAAATTTCACTGAGTTTGATGATAAGGAAGCTATTTTGCTCATGGCAAGTGGTGTGGAAAATAGTATGCAAGTATACATAGTCATACAAGTAATATAATGATAAGAAAAGGTCGAAACCACAGGGATTATGTAAAGCTTTGTAAAGTTTAGAGTGTACACTTAGTGTGTCTACACTATTCACAGTTGGTTGGTGTATACAAAGTGAATAAGAATAATATAAATAATAAATGTGTGTAAGGAATCAGTGAGATAAAGTAGTTGAGATGTTTTCACCAAGTAAATCACTTCTAAGAGTTTTAGTAGAGTATGCAGTGTAGGTGCACTGGATGCAGCTGCAATAGTATGTGCCTTTCAGTCACTTTCTTCAGAGTTTCATTACAAGCTTCCTATGTCTAGGCATGCTAAATAGGTTCACTCCTGTCTCTTAAGCACCGACTGTATCACCCTAAGAATTATGTTATCCTATGTCTAGGACTTAACACGGTTTTAACAATCAATTCCTTATTAAAGCTAGTTTAACAAAGATGTTGTTACAAACACTCATTCTTATTAACTCTTGATTTCGTAAATGTAACCCATGTCTGCTGCTACAAGTCTACCTATTCTAAAGTGATCAAATTCAGAATAAGCTTTGAAATAATTATTACACAAGAGTTAAAATGCATCCACAACATAAACCACATTTACTTACTTAGAAGATCATTACAAGGCTACAACATCTCAACTAAAGGAATTTAGCTCATATTACTCATAATATAATAGAAAGAATCTGCAAAGAGCATAATCAAATGAGTAATATAACAAAATAACTCAAAAGGATAGAGATTACACAAAGGGGAGATCTTTTGCATGAGCTTCCAAAGTTGAAGTACAATACTAATGCCTTACACAAGTTTCCTCCTAGTAGAAGTGAAGGGAAGGATGATTTTCAAGTGAAGAGATGGTCTCTATTTTTAGGCAAGTGAGCTTTCCTCACTTGGAGGGTTTCCTTTGGCGCGAAATTGCAACTAAGATCATTAACCATGGTTAGTTGTAGACCTCCCATCAAGCAAATTGTTCAAGTTGTTCTTTTGCATGAAGTTCACATGGGGTGGTCCAATAAAGAAGTGCCACATGTTCTTGAGTGAGTGAGCTTCTCAACTTGTCTTTGATAGTGGTCACTGAATTCTGCAAGTGGATTTGCTCCATATGACTAGGCATGACGTCACATATCAAGTGTTGAAGCATCAAATTGGTCCTTGGATGTTTTAGTGCAAAGCGATGGTTTAGCAGGTGTAGGAACTGTAGGCACTCCTAGTGCAGGCAGTGTGGGTACACCTGAAGTAGCTGCACAGAACAAAACATCAAACCTAACAAGATATATGCATTTTGCCTAATTCATTGTCTTAATCTATTTGAATCCTTAAAATGTTGTTTCTTCAGTTATAAGCTATATTTACTTATTAATTTACTTGAAAATAAACAATAATCTAAGTTTAAATGTATAAATAACTCTATATAAAATAGAGTTATCAGCAAGCACAAATGAAGGAAAGGCTTATACTGTAAACAGGAGAGGTTTGTGGTTTATAGACTCTGGATATCCCAAACATATGTGTATTGATGATGAAGAGGCAATATTACTCATGGCAAGTAGCAATGAAAAGAAGAACAATGCTGTAGACAGGGGAGATTTGTGGTTTCTTGACTCAGGATACTCCAATCACATGTGTGGAACAAGAAACTGGTTCTCCACATTTGATGGAACATTTGTTGAGACAGTAAGGCTTGGAAATGGTACTAGACTGGCAGTGAAAGGCAAAGGGTCAGTAAAGTTGAAGATTGATGGTGTAGTGCAGATAATTACAGACGTGTATTTTGTCTCTGACTTGAAGAACAATCTCCTTAGTATTGGTCAGCTACAAGAGAAAGGTTTGAAAGTGGTGTTTGAAGACAACAAATGCAAAGTATTTCACAAAGAAAAGGGACTCATCATCACTAGTGTCATGACCAAGAACATAATGTTTATCATAACATGTCATGTACTCAACCTAGCTTTAATTTCTGAGTCATGTCATAAAATTGAGGATAGTGATCTACCTCATTTATGACATTGCAGGTTTTCACACCTCAGTCACAAAGGATTGAAAACTCTGGTTCAGAAGGAAATGGTAAAAGGGTTGCCTACTCTACAAGGAACCAGCAAAACTTGTGAAGATTGTCTCATAGGAAAGCAACACAGAGAGTTGTTCCCCAAAGAAGGTGCCTGGAGAGCGGCCAAAGTACTGGAGCTTGTACACAGTGACATCGTGGGCTAATCACTCCTACTTCTAACAGCCTCAAGAGGTATTTCATTACTTTCATAGATGATCATAGTAGAAAATGATGGGTCTATTTCTTGTCTGAAAAGAGTCAAGCCTTAGAAGTCTTTAAGAAGTTTAGAACCATGGTTGAAAAGGAGTCTGGTGAGGTGATCACATGCCTTAGAACTGACAGAGGTGGTGAATTCAATTCACATGAATTCAACACCTACTGCAGTGGCTATGGCATTAAGAGACAACTCACCACAGCCTATACCCCTCAACAAAATGGGGTGGCTGAGAGGAGAAATAGAACGATTTTAAACATGGTTAGGAGTATGATGTCAGAGAAAGGTGTTCCTAAGGAGTTTTGGGTTGAAGCTGTGAATTGGTCTACTTATGTACTTAATAGGAGTCCTACATTGGTTGTTAAGGATTGTACACCTCAAGAGGTGTGGAGTGGAGTAAAGCCCTCAGTAAAACTTTTTAGAATTTTTGGGTGTGTTGGTTTTGTTCATATACCAGATGCACAAAGAAAGAAGTTAGACAACAAAAGTGTTAAGTGTGTGTTGTTAAGAGTTAGTGAAGAGTCAAAAGCCTATAAACTTTACAATCCTATCACTAAGAAGATTATGATAAGCAGGGATGTGAAGTTCGCAGAAAATGAGAAATGGGTCTGGGAAAGCAAGAATATGCAGGAGAAGACTGAACATGTTGACTTGGATAGTACTGAGCAAATCTCTACTGAACCAACATCTGGAGCCAATGGATCAAATAGTAATGGGAATGGTGACACTATTGCTGACACTAAAATTGGTGGAAACAATTCCACTAACAGTAATGAGGACAATGACTGTGACTGTGAAGAGGATAATGATGAACAGGACACCAATGTTTCTGGTAGGGCAGAGGAAACAGATCAAAGAAGAATAAGGAGACCTCCATCATACTTAGAAGACTATGAGACAAATACCATGAGTCTAGTTGTGTTTAGTTCTAATGATCCTACCACCTATGATGAGGCAAGACAGAGTACAGTGTGGCAGAAGGCTATGGATGCTGAGATAAGTGCCATAGAAAGGAATAGCACTTGGGAACTTGTTGATTTACCACCAAAGGTAACCCCTATTGGTGTTAAGTGGATCTACAAAACCAAACTCAATGAGGAGGGTAAAGTGGAGAAGCATAAAGCAAGGCTTGTGGCTAAGGGATATGCTCAAAAGCATGGTGTGGATTACAATGAGGTGTTTGCTCCGGTTGCTAGGTGGGATACAATCAGAACTTTGTTGGCTATAGCTGCTCATAAGGGGTGGATTGTGTATCAAATGGATGTTAAGAGCGCATTCTTACATGGTGAACATAAGGTCTACAAACTGAAAAAAGCACTCTATGGGCTAAAGCAAGTCCCTAGAACATGGTATAGTAGAATTGAGGGGTACTTCTACAAGGAAGGGTTCAAAAAGTGTGATCATGAGTATACTCTCTTTGTCAAAACTGAGAGTAATGGAAGTATAGTGATTGTTAGCTTATATGTAGACGACTTGATATACACCAGTGACAATTCTGAGTTGTGCAGAAAATTCAAACAGTCTATGCAACATGAGTTTGAGATGAGTGATCTTGGAAAGATGAGATATTTTCTAGGCATTGAAGTCTCTCAAACAGATTCAGGTATAACTATCTGTCAACAAAAGTATGCCAAGGAGATACTTGAGAGATTTGGCATGATGAATTGCAAAACTGTCACTAATCCAATAGTAGTTGGAACAAAGCTAAGTAAAGATGAAGGAGGTAGAGCTGTAGATACAACTATCTATAAGCAAATGATAGGTAGTTTAATGTATCTTACAGCTTCTAGACCTGATTTAATGTATGCTGTCGGGCTAGCTAGCAGGTTTATGAAGAGGCCCATAGAGACTCACCTTATAGCAGTCAAGAGAATCGTGTGTTATAATAGAGGAACACTCAATACTGGAGTTATGTACAAGAGACAAAGTTTAAATCATCAGTACAACTGCAAACTCATTGGTTTCTGTGACTCTGACTTTGCTGGTGATATTGATGATTGCAAAAGCACAATTGGGTATGTTTTCATGTTGGGAACAGGTGTTGTTAGCTGGTGTTCTAGAAAACAACTAGTAGTTTCATTGTCTACTACTGAAGCAGAGTTCATAGCTGCCTCAGCTAGTTGTTGCCAAGCAGTTTGGTTGAGGAGGATACTCAAGACATTGAATGAAGACCAGAAAGAAGCAACTATTATCTTCTGTGATAATAGTTCTACAATAAAACTATCAAAAAAATCCTGCCCTCCATGGGAGGAGTAAACATATAAACCCGAGATTTCACTTTCTGAGAGATCTTTGCAAGGACAAAACGATTGATTTACTGCACTGTAACACTGCTGATCAGATTGCTGACATGATGACTAAACCTGTAAAACTGGAAAGCTTCAACAAGCTCAAAGATATGATAGGTTGAAGGTGGTAAACTGAAGTTAGAAGTCTTATGGAGTTGGTGTATCTGATACTTCAAATGCTCTGTTTTGAAGATTGAAGTGGAAGAACTCTGGTGATATCTGTTGTTCTGTGTGACATATCTGTTTCTGTTGTATTGTTAATAATTCTGAATTCTATCTCTTGTTATGTAATCTGCCTGTTTAGTACAGATCAGATTAGGAGAGGCTATGTTGGTATTAGTAATATTGTATAAGGGTAGTTTGGTCATTTGAGTTGAGGTCAAAGTCAATTAGTAAAGCAAAATGCTTTAGGTGATTCAGGTAGTTATTTTTCTGTTATTTTCTTCAGTTACAAGCTTATGAGCAAGCTCAATGTATATAAGCTTCACTGTGTAATTGTTGAATTAGTTGAATGAATCATCTTTTCGCCACTCTTTCTCTCTTCTTGAATCTGTTCTAACAACAACCGGCTCAATAACAATGATTTAACCAAAACAACAGTATCATTTTTTTTTACAATTAAATAGAATATGATTATCCATGAAAACGACAGAGCTAATGAAGAGACAAAGATGAGTATCATTTTTCCTTCTTACTCTTTGAGTGGCCTGTTAGCTTGCAATTTTTTTCCAATATATGTGAAAATAAATTGTGAAGGCATATGGAACTTGGAAAGATTAAGGAACGAAATGAAGATGGCAGCAATAATGAAAATACAGCAGCAGTTCGGTACTATAGAATAAGTTTGACAAATCAACATATATTGGAGAGTTGGGTAAATTCAACAAGTACGTTACTATAGTACCGTATCGGTTGTACTATAGTATCGTACTTGTTAAAATCACATGTTCTTCGGGTGTGGAGAAAACTACATGCCAAGTACAGTACTATAGTACAATATCGGTTTGGTATTATAGTATCGTACTTATTAAAATCACATGTTCTTGAGGTCTGGAGAAAACTACAAGCCACTGTATAGTGATACCGTACCAGTTCAGTACATGATGTCGTACCGTTGAATCCCAAAGAAAAGGGGACGCATTGAGAAGTTTTTCTTTCATTAATGGTATTTTGGTTATATCATAGATCGGGGGGTGTGCGGTGAGTAGCAAAGATGTTACAAAAAGTATGAGCCTTAAAAAAGGCTTTTTGTTTTTGTACCCCCCCCCCCCCTCTTAGACCCTATACCCATATCCCATTTTATCAACAAAAATCCCCTCTCATTTTTAACAAAATTCAACTAGAAATTAATTTTTTGAAAGATTTCCGAAATTATGTGTAAAATATCCAGAATCATGTGAAAAATGGCTTCCGAAAGTATGTGAAAAAAGGTATTTCCGGAATTCCCAAAAAAACGGCTTCCGGATTTATGTGAAAAACGTATTTCCGAAATGAAAAATGTTGCTTGGGAACTTTTTTAAAAAATTGACATTTTCCTTTGGTTTATGTCTGTAGGTAGATTAGGTCCGAACGGGTTCGGCGCTTAAAGTCTGGACTTGTTTAGAACAAATTTGGGGGTGTATCTGAGAGGAAGGTTTGTCTTCAACTTTGAACATTAACAGTGGTTCAATTATTAACCTTCGAATCGGCTCGGTTGTTAACCACTGATAATCAGAACAAATTTGGAGGTGTGCCTCACAAGATAACGTTCTCGGTACTTAGCCACCAAACTGGTTCGGTGCTAATCTACCGAACCCTCATTATCCCACAAAAATAATTATACACAATGTTTCATTAAAGGTAGTTTTGTCATTTCACGCGTCAGAGTGATGTACAGTGAGTAGCTCCAAGTGTGTAAGAAACATGGGCCTATCCAAATTGTGATCCACTGCTTCCATATTGACCAAAGACTTACCATTAAAATCACAAAGAACTTTGACCAAAAAAAAAATTAGAAGGAACTGATTTGCTATTCTTGACCAAAGGTTGACCATTAAATTCACAAGGAACCGATTTGCTATTCTCCTCCCCCAATTACCTCCTTTAAAAATTAAATTCATGAATTCCACGCAATCTTTCTCAAGTTGAGGCCAATAATATCCTGCTCGGAGGACTTTGTTGGACAATGATTGCCTCCAATGTGGCTTCCACATATGCCTTCATGGACTTCTCTCATCACATAGTCAGTTTCACTTGGTATCAAGCATCGTAGGAGTGGTGCTGTGAACCCTCTTCTATAAAGCATGCCTGCAATGATGGTGTACTTTGCCGCTTCACGTCTTATCTTTTTGGCTTCAGTTTCATCATGCGGTAGCGTATCATGCTATAGAAAGGCTACGATGGGGGTAGTCCAGTCAGATGACAGGCCTACAGTGTTGACCTCCTTTGCTTCGATACTCGGCTTTGGGAGTGTTTCTTGGATTACAGTGTGATTGTTCCCCGGTTTCTTTGTGCTTGCAAGTTTGGAGAGAATATCAGCTCTTATGTTCTGCTCTCTAGGCACATACAACAGCTCGAAAGAAACAAATTCTTCAGAAAGTAGTTTAACTTTCTTGAGGTATTTTCCGAGTTGTGGGTCTCTGGTTTGGAATTCTCCAGAAAATTGGGAAGTTACGAGTTGGGAATCACTCTTCACACTGAGATGTTGGACGCCTACCTCTCTGGCAAGTTTGATTCCTGCTATGAGGGCTTCATACTCAGCTTGATTGTTACTGGCCCTGAAATCAAACCTTAGTGACTGTTCAATGAGGAGCCCATCAGGGCTTTCGAGTGTGACCCCTGCGCCACTTCCTTTTAAGTTTGACGCTCCATCAACAGAAAGAGTCCACACTAAGGCTTCTGATTTCGAGGAAGGTGGTGCTAATTCTACAGCAAAATCTGCTAGGACCTGAGCTTTGATGCCTTCCCTTGGGTGAAAAACTATGTCATATTCAGAAAGTTCTATTAACCATGCTACCATTCTTCCTGCGAGGTCGGGCTTTCGCAATACTTTCTTGATGGGATGATCTGTCTTCACAATTATCTGATGACTTTGGAAGTAAGGTCGGAGTCGACGTGCCGAAGTGATTAACGCTAAGGCCAACTTCTCAATCTTCTGATATCTGACCTCGGCTCCTTTGAACACTTTACTGCAAAATTAGACTGGCCTTTGTTGTTTGCTTTCTTCTGATACCAATACGGAACTCAGCTTTTTCTGATACGGCCAAGTAAAGCAACAGTGGTTCTCCAATCTTCGGCTTCACCAAGACGGGAGGAGAGGTGAGGAAAGCTTTAATTGCCTGGAAAGCTGATTGACATTCATCCGTCCATTCAAAGCAGTTTCCTTTCTTCAGCGAGGCAAAGAAATGGAATGCCTTATCACCTGAAATTGTTATCAAGAAAGAAGGAAAAAACACACAAGAAAAAGAAGAATTTGGTGGGTTACGTTGAGAATGTGTCATGTCAATGAGGTTTATTTGAGGGAGTGAAACATTTATGAAGATGTTTTCACCTGCACAAGATAGGAAGCGTGATAAAGCTGCCAAGCATCCCGTTAGTTGTTGAACTTCTTTGGGATTAGTTGGGCTTGGCATCTCAAGTATAGCTTTGCACTTGTCAGGGTTCGCCTCAATACCTCTGTTGGTCACCATGAATCCTAGAAATTTTCCAGCTTGAACGCCAATGGAGAAATTTGTTGGATTAAGGTGCATTTGATGTTTTCTGAAGGAATTAAAAGTTTCTTCCAAGTTTGTGAAGGCATCGGCAAACTGCCTTTGATCTAGGTGCTCTACATCCACAGTAATGTCACTGAATCTACCCAAATATTCTCGGAGAGATTCATTGGGGCGTTGGCGTGTGTTGAACAATGTTGCAGTAGAAGCCTTTTTGTGTTTCCTATCCGAGAAGTGTCTGAGGAATTTCTTGGTGAAATCGGCATAGGATATTACAGATTCTCTGGGAAGACTCATGAACCAACGTAGAGTCGCGCGCCCTTCATTGTTCCAGAAAATAGTTTACACTTCAGTGTTTCATGTGCACCAATAATTGCCATTTGTGTGTCGAATGCAGTGAGATGCACTTGTGGATCTTTCCGCCCATCATAGGGATCTAGGGGAGGAGGTTTGAAGTTCGGTGGGACGAGGTCATTCATTATGGCATCCGTTAGCGGTTGAGGTTTTTCTATCTGCACCCCATCCAAAGCGTTTGGGTCTCTATCTTGCTTCATTTCATCGACTTGTTGTTGTAGGGAATGGTTTTGTTTCTGTAGTTCGTCTAAAACAGTGTTAACTCCGACGAGAAAAGGATGGTCGGGTAACGGTTGTGCATGTTGGGTTTCAACGACGGCTGGTGTTGGTCGAGTCCCTGTTGGTTGAACTTCTGGATTTGGGACGGGTTGAACAACCGGTGTTGAAACTGCTTCTTGTTCCGGTATGGATGTTTGATTGATGGTTGTTTCTGGTTGGCGAACCGGGGAGTGTTGTTGAGGTCGTCGGCGGGATCGCCGGGTTGTCACCATCTCGGTGTCTCGGGTGGCCGGGAAAATTTCTACCGGGCCCCACGGTGGGCGCCAAATGTTCTCGGATAAAAAGATATGTATTGGATCAATTCGGTCTTTACAAGCATGGAGATGTTCTCTAGTGTAGAAAGTAAAGTCAGTCTAAGAAATATCCGATCCCTATCTCTTTGGCCTAGAATCCTTTATCTAGTCCTCCAATCTCCTCGGCAGTTGTCTTGGGAGATCGGTTACCAGCGGTTAGCTCGGCTCTAGGCTATTTGCTTTACATGTGTCCTCCTCGTGACACCTGTCCTCCTTTTCTCACTCTTGTGGAGCATGTCGAGGTTTCGTATCCGCGAATCCGGTTGGTCCTGCATTGGGCCGAACTCCAATTCTCTAGCCCAGTCCAGGAACTTTTTTAAAAAATTGAAATTTTCCTACGGTTTATGTCTGTAGGTAGATTAGGTCCGAACGGGTTCGGCGCTTAAAGTCTGGACCTGTTTAGAACAAATTTGGGGGTGTATCTGAGAGGAAGGTTTGTCTTCAACTTTGAACATTAACAGTGGTTCGATTATTAACCTTCGAACCGGCTCGGTTGTTAACCACTGAACCTAATCAGAACAAATTTGGAGGTGTGCCTCACAAGATAACGTACTCAGTACTTAGCCACCAAACTGGTTCGGTGCTAATCTACCGAACCCTCCTTATCCCACAAAAATAAAATTATACACAGTGTTTCATTAAAGGTAGTTTTGTCATTTCACGCGTCAGAGTGATGTACAGTGAGTAGCTCCAAGTGTGTAAGAAACATGGGCCTATCCAAATTGTGATCCACTGCTTCCATATTGGCCAAAGACTTACCATTAAAATCACAAAGAACTTTTTGACCAAAAAAAATCACAAACAACTTCGACCAAAAAAAATTAGAAGGAACTGATTTGCTATTCTTGACCAAAGGTTGACCATTAAATTCACAAGGAACCGATTTCCTATTCTCCTCCCCCAATTACCTCCTTTAAAAATTAATGCCATCAATATCTTGATTCCCATTGCCACTAATTGCATCGGTATTGTATCTTGGACATAAATCGTATCCAAATTCTCTCTAAAATAATTTGTTATTGAATGCCTAAAGTAATTAAAAATAATAAGACATATTTTAAATAAAAATTGATCTGATGATCGATTTTTTTTAATATGATGATTGGAATATTGTTATTACATTTTTTTTTGACAAAGTTATTACATTTATTTTAAAAATAAACTGATTTATTTATATTTTTAACAAAATAATACTGATTGATTTAGTAAGATATGTTTCATGTTTCTAAGATACAGTGATTAAGTTAGAATATTTGAAAGATAAAAATTATAATAATCTGATATACCTGCTCTAAATAATTTGATTCAGATTATCATTAGAGCAATTCCTTAATTTTTAAAACCCTAAATTTTCACTATAAATAGATGGTATTAGGTATGGTAAAAACACACAAAAATTTCATAAAAAGATTGAGAAGAAAGGAAGTGTTTGGAGGAAAACAACTTCTAATACTTACTTGATGATGAATTCTTCTTCTCTACTTTTTGTTTTGCTGACTTATCTTCTAGCTACATCATTGCACGTTGCTGAAGATGTGAATGTTCCCTTTGAGCAAAACTATGCTACTTTATGGGGTAAAGAAAATATAAAGTTTTTCAACCAAAACAGGGAGGTGCAACTTACACTGGACCAACATTCAGGTATCAGTTACTAAGATGCAAATCACACATACTATATATTTAAAATGTATTTCTTTTTTTTTACATTATTAAATAGCATATAAATTTGGTATGACTATTTAAATTTATTTTCCACTCAGGTTCAGGATTTCGATCCTTGCAAAAATACGCTTCTGGATGGTTTAGCATGAGGATTAAGTGGCCTCAAAAGGATTCCACCGGAGTGGTCACCACTTTCTATGTACTTCTCCTTACACACATACTCAATTTATTTTGTAGTATTAATTAATTTCTTCATTAGTTAATCATATTTTTTCTTATTATAATAATTAGTTTGTAAACTATGTTGCAGCTTATATCAGATGATTCGGATAACATAAACTTTGCTACTCGGGATGAAATTGATTTCGAATTATTAGGCGGTAATAATATGGAGCGACGTTATATACTCCACACAAACATTTTTACTAATGGTCAAGGTGACAGGACGCAAGGATTCTTCCTTTGGTTTGATCCCACTGAAGATTTTCACAATTACACCGTTCTTTGGAATGAAAAACAGTTGGTGTACGCAATAATATAATAATCACTCTTCTTCTCTCAATTTATAATTGCACTTTAATTCTTTGGTGAATATATTAATTTAAATCAAATTTATATGTGCCAGGTTTTTTGTGGATGAGATACCTGTGAGAGTGTTCAAAAACACAATTGGGGATGGAGGAAGTTACCCAACAAAGGGAATGAGTATCATGGCAACATTATGGAATGCCTCATGGGCATCTAATGGAGGTACAACGAATTGGAATGATGCACCTTTTGAAGCTCACTATAGTGGATTTGGCATCAATGGTTGTCAAGATGGCCAAGAATGTAAATCCTCTCAGTTTTGGTGGAATAGTAACAATTATTGGGACCTAAACTCTCATCAAAAAGAAGCCTTAAAGAATGTGCGAAGCAAATACTTGGATTATGATTATTGTGCAAATACTTCTGATAATCCTGAATGCAGTTATGAATTCCGGGATTCGAGTCAAGGGGTGCAAAAAAAGATATATTATCAAATTTATTGGTTCACAGTATTTTTGATCTTATTAGGGTTATGAAATTATGCGAAAATATTTTTATTATATCTAGATATTATGCGAGAGTATTCTAGTTTATTTCTTAGGATTTGGATTCCTATAAAGGGGAGTTAGTCCTTAGTCTATGGCATCAAGTTATTATCAAAATATTATTATCTATTACAAAAGGTTGTCTTCTTTTTCTTTCCTTTTTATTTATGTAAAATCCATTACTTCAACAAACACTAAACACTAAACTCTATGACTTGAAACATATTTTTTTTCTCACATTCTGGTAAAATAGCCTATTTAGCAAAAATAATCTTCATTGGTACAAAAGCAACTTTTTGAATTAAATAATATATGATTGGTTTGTTTCATAATATTTTATTTGTAGTGGAAATTGACAAAATTTTATATTTGTGAATATTTACTAACAAAAACACATTTGATAACCAAAACGACTTACTAAAAAGACCCTTGAGAATATGTTTGCAATATCAATACAATCAGGACTAAATGACAAACAACTACTTATATTTGAAAAAAAGTATATTAAAATTGTTTATCCTCAATGTAACGCCCAAAATAATTTAATTATTTATCTAATTAAGTTATTTAAGGCTTGCAACATTTAATTAAATTAATTAATTAAGTTGGGTTTATTTTATCAAAAAGGAGTCTAGTTTATTAAGTGGAATAATTGAGTTAGAGTTCATTTTATTTTATTTTCAGGGAGTATGTGAATAAGTAAAAAGAGTGGTGCAAATAAGGGCCCAAGTCACTTAATGACCCAAGCCCAAATACCTTAAAACCCCCAAAAACCCTACACAAGGTCATATGACCCTCATTTTGAAGAGAAACCCACGAAAGGAATAGAGAAGGAGAAGGGCAGCAGCTGGACGTGAAGGGAAGGAGGAAAAGGTGAGAACTTTTCCTTTGATTCTTGGTGGGTAAGAGGATTCTTGGTCTTAATCTTCATCATTTCTTCTCCTTGTTCCATTTCCTTAAGCTTTAGTGTCTCATTTCCTCCATTGTGTTGCTTGTTACGTTTTACCCAAGGAGTAGGAGGGCCACGTTTTGTTTTCAGCAGCTAGGGAGGTTGGAAAATACTCCATTCTTGTGGTTCTTGGTGTTAGCTTGGAGGTTTGAACTTAAACAAGGTTAGGGGATTCTCAATATGTTCATAATAACTTGTAGAATATGTGTTATGTAGGAAAATAGCCTAGCATGAATTGATTGTGTGAATTTGTGTTTATTCTATGATTGTTGTTGTATGAGTGTTTGAATTGTTGCTACCATGCTACTTGCTGTTGGAAAATTATGTGTTGTGGATTTTGCATGTTATGTGTTTGAAGAAATGTTTTCATGAGGTGAAGTATGTGAATGTAATAAATGATGAAGTTGATTTGATACCTACATGGGTGTTGTTTTATGTGAAGATTAAGTTGTTGAATTAAAAAGTAGGTTTAAGTTGGTTTAGTGGAAGTAATTGGGTGAAGGGCGCCAAATGCTTAGGCAAATGGCGCTAAGCCCTTATTTTTGGCCGTGTGGTTCGAGTGCAGGGGGAACAGGGCGCCAATGTCCCATGCATATGGCGCCTGATGGGTGAATTGCGTGCTGGGTGGTCATGCAGGGGGCGCCATTTGCTATGCAAAGTGGCGCCCAGTTCACTGTTGCGTGGGTGTGTGTTTCGGTCAGGGGGTTGGAGTTGGCAGGAGGGGCGCCAATTCCCTAGGAATATGGCGCCCGTGGCTGGGTGTGGTGTGTGCGTGCTGGGGAACACGGAACAGGGCGCCAAAATAGGCAGCCCTGCGTGTGTGAGTGCGCTTGGGTGTGGCGCGGTGCAGGGCGCCAACTGGGCGGCCCGTGTGCGCCTGTGATGTGTGTGGTGCAGCGTGTGTGTGGGTGAAGCACTAGTGGGGCGCCAAAGTGGCTGCCCTTGGTGCCTAAGTGTCCAAAACGTGTCTAAGGGATGGTTAGTCCCTAAGAATTAATTTAATCATTGGCGTGACTAAATGGTCCCTAAGAATTAAATTAATCCTTGGCGTGACAAAATAATCCCTTAGAGTCCAATTAATCCTAATAGGTTAACATAAGCCCTAAATACTAAATTAATCACAATGTGCCAAAATAATCCCTTGAGTGTTAAATTAATCTTTGGTGGTCAAAATAGTCCTTAAGTGTGAAAAAGGTCCTTGTGAAGTGGTTGAGTTGTTAAGTAAGAATCAACTTAATAATTGATCATGTGGTGGTTAATAAATGACCAAAAGGTGGTTAATCATTGATCAAGTGGTGGTCAATAAATGATGTGGTGATGATTAATAATTGATAACGTGGTGGTTGATAATTGATAATGTGGTGGTTAAGAATTGATGTGATGTGATTGTTGTGTTGTGATGCATTTGTCATAGTGTCACATAAATCATATGCATTACGCGGTGGGTGGCTTCGGCCAATTTGCGGTGGGAGGCTTCGGCCACATGCGGTGGGTACCCGACGGGGTTTTTGAGGTGATTATGGATCCACATGCATATTGCACACATGCATACCATCATGCATCCCTTAAATTCTCATTGATGCTTAATTAATCCTCCGTTGTGACTTGTTGATGTTCTAGTTGAATGGTGAATGCTTAATTGCTATGACTTGCTGTTACTAGATGTTTTCCGAATATAATGCTTATCTTACTTGTTATTATTTATGTAAAGAGACTCACCCTAGCATTTTTATGTTGCCTGCTCTCGTGGCGACATGCAGGTGAATCTGAGTGAAGATATCTAGGCTTTTGGGGTCTTGAGTCGGCTCTGATCTAGTAACACCCGGGATTGGGGTCTTAGTATTGTTATTGTATGTTTTGGACTAAACTGATTTAAATTGTATAATGAGGGTGTTGAACTTGATTTTATTTTCCGCTGCTGTGAACTATTTTTGGATGATTGTAAACATTGAACAGGTTTTAGGGTTTTATCCCATGTGACTATGATATGCAATTTACGCACTAGATGCGTTTGAATTTTTAAATATGTTTTGATGATGTTTTGTTAAATGTACCACCCTCTTTGAGGTGCGTGGACAAATTTTGAAAAACTCTGATTTTTATTAAATAAATAATAAGAAGTAGAAGGGGGTGTTACATTAGTGGTATCAAAGCAGTTCGGTCTGTCCGGCCAAGTTGTCTGTCATAGTCTCTATGACAACTAGGTAGTGTTAATTGTTTCTTAACGAATGTTAATGCTGCAGTGTTAGGTTGAAAATGGCCCGAAGGATTGATCTTTGCTCCGTGAGGCTCGCAAGCCATAGCACAAAGCTATGGGGAGCAGAGAGGTGGTAGGAAGATGCCGAGGATCGCAAGTTGGCTACATTTCAACGCGAGAACCCACCTACCTTCAAAGGTAGATATGATCCGGATGGAGCAACCGACTGGTGAGGAGATAGAGCGAATCTTCCGTGTTATGGCGTGTACTCGCCGCAAAAAGGTGAGATTTGGGACTCATATCTTTGAAGGAAGAGGCGGATGATTGGTGGATGAGGAAGAAGCAGAGACTAGAAGTGCGGGTGAAGAAATCACTGGGGGTATTCAAGGAAGAGTTCACAAGGAAATATTATCCGAGGACGGCGTGCGGGCTAAAAAGGAGGTGGAGTTTTTGGAATCAAACAGGAAACAAGTGCTCAGAAGTGAATATGCAGCCAAGTTTGAGGAGTTGGTCAAGTTTTGCCCTTACTATGACAACCAAGCTGATTCAGAATTTTCCAAGTGTGTGAAGTTCGAGAATGGTCTGCAGCCAGAGATTAAGAAAGCCATTGGATACCAGGAGATTCGAGATTTTGCCAAGCTAGTGGACAAGTGTAGAATTTATGAGGAAGAGCAAAGGTCTTTGCTTTGCTTACAAGATTGTGAGGGAAAAGAAGAATGCTCAGTTTCGGGGAAAACCATATGATGTTAGTGGAAGTAAAGGAAAGTGGAAGGCAAGTGTGGGTAAAGGTTCAAGTGGGGGAGGTGAATCAGCAGGTATTGTGTGTTTTGCTTGCAAGAAACCTGGCCATAAGAGTAGTGAGTGCACAGAGGTCCGTTGCTACAAGTGTGGACGGAGGGGCCACAAGTCTAATGCCTCAGAAAGAGAAAGAAGTTGTTTGTTTCAATCTGTCATGAAGCGGGACATATGAGTGCTAAATGTCCTAAGCCCAAGGAGAGCAGCTAGAGGGAAGGTGTTTGCTTTGGCGGGATCCGAGGGAGACAACGCGATTAGAGGTACTTGTCTTATTAACGGTACTCCTTTGATTGCTATAGTAGATCTTTGGTGCTACACATTCTTTCATTCTTTGCATTGTGTCTTTGAGAATTTGGGTCTTGTTTTGTCTACAATGAGAAGGGACATGGTTATTGATACCCTGACCAAAGGTTCGTGAACTACTTCCCTAATGTGTGCTAGATGTCCTCTGTCGAGTCTTTGCGAGAGAGTTTCTTGTTGATCTTATTTGCTTGCCTTTAGGAGGTTTGGACATCATTCTTGGTATGGGTGGTTAGTTGATAACCAAGTGCATATTAATTGTGCTAGTAGATCCGTGAGCTTTCCTTCTTCTAAGGGGAAGAATCGCATTGTTACATTCGGTCAATTGCATAGAGTTATGAAGGAGGAAGCTAAGCTGTTTTTATTGATGGCATCATTGTCCGATTTGAGAGCCAAGCTAAGATTGAAGAGTTGCCTATAGTTCGTGAATTTCCTGAAGTGTTTCCTGACGAAATTCCAGATGTGCCGACTGAAAGAGAAGTAGAGTTTGGTATTGATCTAGTGCCTGGCACTAGACCCGTGTCTATGGCCCCCTATAGGATGTCTGCATCCGAATTATCTCGAGTTGAAGAGTCGGTTAGAGGACTTACTTGAGAAGAAGTTCATAAGGCCTAGTGTGTCACCTTGGGAGCGCCCGATACTCTTGGTGAAGAAGAAAGATGGAAGTATGCGGCTTTGCATTGATTATAGACGGTGAACAAAGTGACAATCAAGAACAAGTATCCACTTAGAGAATTGACGATCTGATGGACCAGCTTGTAGGTGCTAAGGTGTTTAGCAAAATTGATTTGAGATCGGGCTATCATCAGATTAAAGTGAAAGATGAGGATATTCAGAAGACAGCATTCAGGACGAGATATGGGCATTATGAGTATTCTGTAATGCCGTTTGGTGTCACTAATGCACCAGGGGTGTTTATGGAGTACATGAACCGTATTTTCCATAACTACTTGGATCGGTTTGTGGTGGTTTTCATAGATGATATTTTGGTGTACTCCAAGTCCGAAGAGGAACATGCAGAGCATTTGAAGTTAGTGTTAGAAGTGTTGAAAGAGAAAAAGTTGTATGCTAAATTGTCAAAGTGTGACTTTTGGTTGAAGGAAGTGAGCTTTCTAGGTCATATTATTTCTGGTGATGGGATTGCAGTAGATCCATCTAAAGTTGATGCGGTGATGCAGTGGGAGGCTCCTAAGTCAGTTACGGAGATTAGAAGCTTTCTTGGATTGGCGGGATATTATAGAAGGTTTATTGAGGGATTTTCAAAGTTGGCACTCCCGCTAACTCAATTAACTTGTAAAGGAAAGGCGTTCGTGTGGGATTCCAAATGTGAAGAAAGTTTCCAAGAATTGAAAAGAAAGTTGACAACATCACCTGTTTTGACATTGCCCAAATCTGGAGAGCCTTTTGTTGTATATTGTGATGCGTCTAAAATGGGGCTAGGAGGTGTTTTGATGCAAAATGGTAAAGTAGTGGCTTATGCCTCAAGACAGTTGAGGGTTCATGAAAAGAATTACCCCACTCACGATTTGGAGCTTGCGGCAATTGTGTTTGCTTTGAAGATTTGGAGACATTATTTGTATGGTTCTAAGTTTGAGGTATTCAGTGATCATAAAGGATTACAGTATCTGTTTGACCAGAAAGAATTGAATATGAGACAAAGGAGATGGTTGGAATTGCTGAAAGACTACGACTTTAGCTTGAACTATCATCCGGGGAAAGCTAATGTGGTAGCTGATGCTTTGAGTAGAAAGTCCTTACATGTATCTGCAATGATGGTGAAAGAACTTGAACTAATTGAACAGTTTCGAGATCTGAGTCTAGTCTGCGAGGTGACACCTAAGAGTGTGAGATTGGGTGTGTTGAAGATCCACAATGAATTTGTGAATGTTATTCGGGAAGCTCAAAAGAAGGACATTAAACTGGTTGAGATTGCAGTTGGGATTGACCACTCTCAGAGTGAAGATTATGTGATAGATGAGCAGGATGTGTTAAGGTACCGTGGGAGGATTTGCATTCCTAATGATGACGAGATTAAGAAGGCAATTCTAGAGGAGGGGCATCGGAGTAAGTTGAGTATCCACCCGGGGGCCACAAAAATGTACCAAGATTTGAAGAGATTGTTCTGGTGGCCTGGTATGAAGCGAGATGTGGCTCAGTTTGTGTATGCTTGCTTGACGTGTCAAAAATCTAAGGTAGAACATCAGAAGCCAGCGGGATTGATGCAACCATTGGATGTTCCTGAATGGAAGTGGGATAGTATCTCCATGGATTTTGTGACTGGTTTGCCGACTACAGCGAGGGGGTTTGATACCATATGGGTGGTTGTTGATAGATTGACTAAATCTGCGCACTTTTTACCGATTAATATTACTTATCCAGTTCCGAGGTTGGCGGATATTTATGTCAAGACGATTGTGAAGCTGCATGGTGTGCCTCTGAGTATTGTGTCTAATAGGGATCCTAGGTTCACTTCTGAGTTTTGGAGGAGTTTGCAAGAGGCTTTGGGTTCCAAACTGAGATTGAGTTCAGCATATCACCCCCAAACAGATGGGCAGACAGAGAGGACCATTCAATCACTTGAGGATTTGTTGAGAGCATGTGTTCTTGAGCAGGGAGGTTCATGGGATTCTCATTTTCCATTGATTGAATTCACTTACAATAACAGTTTTCATTCGAGTATCGGTATGGCGCCTTTTGAGGCATTGTACGGGAGGAGATGTAGGACTCCATTGTGTTGGTACGAAACTGGAGAAAGTGTGGTGCTAGGTCCTGAGTTGGTGCGTGAGACCACAAAGAAAGTGAAGATGATTAGAGAGAAGATGAAGGCCTCACAGAGTAGACAGAAGAGTTACCATGATAAGAGAAGGAAGGATCTAGAATTTCAGGCTGGTGATCATGTATTTTTGAGAGTTACTCCGACAACAGGTGTGGGTCGTGCGTTGAAGTCTAAGAAGTTAACTCCGCGTTTTATTGGACCATATCAGATTTCAGAAAGAGTTGGGAAAGTTTCTTATCGGGTGGCCTTGCCACCTAATCTTGCTAATCTGCATGATGTATTCCATGTGTCTCAGTTGCGGAAGTATGTGCCAGACCCATCTCATGTAGTGCAGATGGATGATGTAGAGGTGAGAGAGAACCTTACAGTGGAGACTATGCCGGTTAGGATTGAGGACCGTGAGGTGAAGGTCTTGAGAGGCAAGGAGATCAATTTGGTGAAGGTAGTGTGGTTAGGAGCAGTGGGTGAGAGCATAACTTGGGAGTTGGAGAGTAAGATGAAGGAGGCCTATCCGGAATTATTCGATTCAGGTAATTTCGAGGACGAAATTCTTTAAGTGGGGGAGAGTTGTAACGCCCAAAATAATTTAATTATTTATCTAATTAAGTTATTTAAGGCTTGCAACATTTAATTAAATTAATTAATTAAGTTGGGTTTATTTTATCAAAAAGGAGTCTAGTTTATTAAGTGGAATAATTGAGTTAGAGTTCATTTTATTTTATTTTCAGGGAGTATGTGAATAAGTAAAAGAGTGGTGCAAATAAGGGCCCAAGTCACTTAATGACCCAAGCCCAAATACCTTAAAACCCCCCAAAAACCCTACACAAGGTCATATGACCCTCATTTTGAAGAGAAACCCACGAAAGGAAAGAGAGGAGGAGAAGGCAAAGCAATTTGGACGTGAAGGGAAGGAGGAAAAGGTGAGAACTTTTCCTTTGATTCTTGGTGGGTAAGAGGATTCTTGGTCTTAATCTTCATCATTTCTTCTCCTTGTTCCATTTCCTTAAGCTTTAGTGTCTCATTTCCTCCATTGTGTTGCTTGTTACGTTTTACCCAAGGAGTAGGAGGGCCACGTTTTGTTTTCAGCAGACTAGGAGGTTGGAAAATACTCCATTCTTGTGGTTCTTGGTGTTAGCTTGGAGGTTTGAACTTAAACAAGGTTAGGGGATTCTCAATATGTTCATAATAACTTGTAGAATATGTGTTATGTAGGAAAATAGCCTAGCATGAATTGATTGTGTGAATTTGTGTTTATTCTATGATTGTTGTTGTATGAGTGTTTGAATTGTTGCTACCATGCTACTTGCTGTTGGAAAATTATGTGTTGTGGATTTTGCATGTTATGTGTTTGAAGAAATGTTTTCATGAGGTGAAGTATGTGAATGTAATAAATGATGAAGTTGATTTGATACCTACATGGGTGTTGTTTTATGTGAAGATTAAGTTGTTGAATTAAAAAGTAGGTTTAAGTTGGTTTAGTGGAAGTAATTGGGTGAAGGGCGCCAAATGCTTAGGCAAATGGCGCCTAAGCCACTGTTTTGGCCGTGTGGTTCGAGTGCAGGGGGAACAGGGCGCCAATGTCCCATGCATATGGCGCCTGATGGGTGAATTGCGTGCTGGGTGGTCATGCGGGGGGGCGCCATTTGCTATGCAAAGTGGCGCCCAGTTCACTGTTGCGTGGGTGTGTGTTTCGGTCAGGGGGTTGGAGTTGGCAGGAGGGGCGCCAATTCCCTAGGAATATGGCGCCCGTGGCTGGGTGTGGTGTGCGTCTTTGGGAACACGAAACAGGCGCCAAAATAGCGGCCTGCGCGTGTGTAAGTGCGCCTGGCTGTGGCGCGGTGCAGGGCGCCAACTGGGCGGCCCGTGTGCGCCTGTGATGTGTGTGGTGCAGCGTGTGTGTGGGTGAAGCACTAGTGGGGCGCCAAAGTGGCTGCCCTTGGTGCCTAAGTGTCCAAAACGTGTCTAAGGGATGGTTAGTCCCTAAGAATTAATTTAATCATTGGCGTGACTAAATGGTCCCTAAGAATTAAATTAATCCTTGGCGTGACAAAATAATCCCTTAGAGTCCAATTAATCCTAATAGGTTAACATAAGCCCTAAATACTAAATTAATCACAATGTGCCAAAATAATCCCTTGAGTGTTAAATTAATCTTTGGTGGTCAAAATAGTCCTTAAGTGTGAAAAAGGTCCTTGTGAAGTGGTTGAGTTGTTAAGTAAGAATCAACTTAATAATTGATCATGTGGTGGTTAATAAATGACCAAGAGGTGGTTAATCATTGATCAAGTGGTGGTCAATAAATGATGTGGTGATGATTAATAATTGATAACGTGGTGGTTGATAATTGATAATGTGGTGGTTAAGAATTGATGTGATGTGATTGTTGTGTTGTGATGCATTTGTCATAGTGTCACATAAATCATATGCATTACGCTGTGGGTGGGTGGCCGCCAATTTGCGGTGGGAGGCTTGGCCACATGCGGTGGGTACCGACGGGTTTTTGAGGTGATTATGGATCCACATGCATATTGCACACATGCATACCATCATGCATCCCTTAAATTCTCATTGATGCTTAATTAATCCTCCGTTGTGACTTGTTGATGTTCTAGTTGAATGGTGAATGCTTAATTGCTATGACTTGCTGTTACTAGATGTTTTCCGAATATAATGCTTATCTTACTTGTTATTATTTATGTAAAGAGACTCACCCTAGCATTTTTATGTTGCCTGCTCTCGTGGCGACATGCAGGTGAATCTGAGTGAAGATATCTAGGCTTTTGGGGTCTTGAGTCGGCTCGATCTAGTAACACCGGGATTGGGGTCTTAGTATTGTTATTGTATGTTTTGGACTAAACCGATTTAAATTGTATAATGAGGGTGTTGAACTTGATTTTATTTTCATTTCTTTGTGAACTATTTTTGGATGATTGTAAACATTGAAGAGTTTTAGGGTTTTATCCCATGTGACTATGATATGCAATTTACGCACTAGATGCGTTTGAATTTTTAAATATGTTTTGATGATGTTTTGTTAAATGTACCACCCTCTTTGAGGTGCGTGGACAAATTTTGAAAAACTCGATTTTTATTAAATAAATAATAAGAAGTAGAAGGGGTGTTACATTAGTGGTATCAAAGCGATTCGTTCTGTCAATAAGGCCAAGTTGTGCATGTCATAGTCTCTATGACAACTAGGTAGTGTTAATTGTTTCTTAACGAATGTTAATCTTTGCAGCGGTGTTAGGTTGAAAATGGCCCGAAGGATTGATCTTTGCTCTAGTTTGAGGCTCTCGCAAGCCATAGCACAAAGCTATGGGGAGCGAGAGAGGTGGTAGGGAAGATGCTGAGGATCGCAAGTTGGCTACATTTCAACGCGAGAACCCACCTACCTTCAAAGGTAGATATGATCCAGATGGAGCACTGACCTGGCTGAGGGAGATAGAGCGAATCTTCCGTGTTATGGCGTGTACTCCGGCGCAAAAGGTGAGATTTGGGACTCATATGCTGAAGGAAGAGGCGGATGATTGGTGGATGAGGAAGAAACAGAGACTAGAAGCTGCGGGTGAAGAAATCACTTGGGGGGTATTCAAGGAAGAGTTCACAAGGAAATATTATCCGGAGGACGTGCGGGCTAAAAAGGAGGTGGAGTTTTTGGAACTGAAACAGGGAAACAAGTCTGTAGCTGAATATGCAGCCAAGTTTGAGGAGTTGGTCAAGTTTTGCCCTTACTATGACAACCAAGCTGATTCAGAATTTTCCAAGTGTGTGAAGTTCGAGAATGGTCTGCAGCCAGAGATTAAGAAAGCCATTGGATACCAGGAGATTCGAGATTTTGCCAAGCTAGTGGACAAGTGTAGAATTTATGAGGAAGACAGTGCTGCTGCTTACAAGATTGTGAGGGAAAAGAAGAATGCTCAGTTTCGGGGAAAACCATATGATGTTAGTGGAAGTAAAGGAAAGTGGAAGGCAAGTGTGGGTAAAGGTTCAAGTGGGGGAGGTGAATCAGCAGGTATTGTGTGTTTTGCTTGCAAGAAACCTGGCCATAAGAGTAGTGAGTGCACAGAGGTCCGTTGCTACAAGTGTGGACGGAGGGGCCACAAGTCTAATGCCTGTAAAGAGAAAGAAGTTGTTTGTTTCAACTGTCATGAAGCGGGACATATGAGTGCTAAATGTCCTAAGCCCAAGCAGGAGACAGCTAGAGGGAAGGTGTTTGCTTTGGCGGGATCCAAGGGAGACAACGCGATTAGAGGTACTTGTCTTATTAACGGTACTCCTTTGATTGCTATAGTAGATACTGGTCAAAATAGTCCTTAAGTGTGAAAAAGGTCCTTGTGAAGTGGTTGAGTTGTTAAGTAAGAATCAACTTAATAATTGATCATGTGGTGGTTAATAAATGACCAAGAGGTGGTTAATCATTGATCAAGTGGTGGTCAATAAATGATGTGGTGATGATTAATAATTGATAACGTGGTGGTTGATAATTGATAATGTGGTGGTTAAGAATTGATGTGATGTGATTGTTGTGTTGTGATGCATTTGTCATAGTGTCACATAAATCATATGCATTACGCGGTGGGTGGCTTCGGCCAATTTGCGGTGGGAGGCTTCGGCCACATGCGGTGGGTACCCGACGGGGTTTTTGAGGTGATTATGGATCCACATGCATATTGCACACATGCATACAATCATGCATCCCTTAAATTCTCATTGATGCTTAATTAATCCTCCGTTGTGACTTGTTGATGTTCTAGTTGAATGGTGAATGCTTAATTGCTATGACTTGCTGTTACTAGATGTTTTCCGAATATAATGCTTATCTTACTTGTTATTATTTATGTAAAGAGACTCACCCTAGCATTTTTATGTTGCCTGCTCTCGTGGCGACATGCAGGTGAATCTGAGTGAAGATATCTAGGCTTTTGGGGTCTTGAGTCGGCTCTGATCTAGTAACACCCGGGATTGGGGTCTTAGTATTGTTATTGTATGTTTTGGACTAAACTGATTTAAATTGTATAATGAGGGTGTTGAACTTGATTTTATTTTCCGCTGCTGTGAACTATTTTTGGATGATTGTAAACATTGAACAGGTTTTAGGGTTTTATCCCATGTGACTATGATATGCAATTTACGCACTAGATGCGTTTGAATTTTTAAATATGTTTTGATGATGTTTTGTTAAATGTACCACCCTCTTTGAGGTGCGTGGACAAATTTTGAAAAACTCTGATTTTTATTAAATAAATAATAAGAAGTAGAAGGGGGTGTTACAATCAACCACTTGTTTGAAGGGTTTTGGTTCATGTAACCCTTCTTGTTTGTAATTTTTTCCTTATTTTGTTAGCTTTATAATGATCACACACACATGCTTTTTCAGGTAACAAAATTATATAATAAACTTCAATGGATTGTAAAAGGAGTTTATGTCTATATACTTGATGGCTTGATCCAGGGGTATTTGGAGTTTTGATGTTGGACTGACTGTCAAATTAAAGGACTCTGAAGGAATTAGCCAATAGGTGATTTGCTCTTGAAAGAATAAGCCAATAGGTGCTTTTCTCTTCAAACAACTTTAACACACCTTTTTTCTCCAAATACTTTAATCATGAGCCTTGGTGAATGTGTTCATCAAGCTACTTAGTTTTAGAGTTTGAATGTTGTTTTATAAAAATATAAGGTGCTGTAAAGTTTTATTTTTCTATGAAATAGTAGTAAAGAGAAATTGTCATTGTACTAGTATAAGTAAGCAAGCTTTAGTTCCTCTTTGTCTAATTCTGTGTGATAAAGTAAAAACACTAGTTAGTTCAAGCCTGTAGAGGAGAAAAAGAAGTTAGAAGCATCATCTACGTTCCTTCATGCGAAGTTTGATTTCTTAGGAATCACTTGGATCTCCCGTGAAGGAAACCAAAGCGCTCATCTTGTTGCTAAACTTCATCGTCAACAGCGTCTCCGATATGGGTGGCTTCATCGTCCTCCATCAGAGCTTCGCATGGTTCTCACAGTGGATAGGTCTCGTAATTTGGGGCTGTAAATCGCTCTGGTTGATTTTGGGAGATTAATTGAAGGGAAATTTATAATTTATGTGTGACCGGTGGTGAAGGTGGGTTGTAAATCGCAATTTATTATTGTGTTGTGTTGCAAACCACACCATTGGCTTTACCCTTCTTATGTTTAATCACATAAGGAAATTGCTCCAAAAATTCAACCCATTTAGCATGCCTCTTGTTCAACTTACCTTGTCCTTTTATATACTTCAAGGACTCATGATCACTATGAATGACAAATTCTTTGGGCATCAAGTAATGTTGCCATGTTTGCAATGCCCTTACTAAGGCATACAATTCCTTATCATAAGTTGAGTAATTTAGGGCAGCCCCTTTTAATTTCTCACTAAAATAAGCAATTGGATGACCTTCTTGCATCAAAACAGGCATCACACTCAAGTTCAAAAGATTTTAAAAAATTAGGCAATGCTAGAATTGGTGCTTGGGTGAGCTTTTCTTTAAGGATAGAAAAGGTTTGTTCTTGTTTCTCACCCCATTTAAAACCGATTTCTTTTTTAACAATTTCATTAAGAGGTGCAGCAATAGTACTAAAGTCCTTGACAAACCTCCTATAGAAACTTGCTAAACCATGAAAACTTCTTACCTCAGTCACACTTTTGGGCGTTGGCCACTCTTGGATTGCCTTCACCTTTGCTTCATCCACATGTACTCCTTGAGAGCTTATGACAAAACCTAGGAAAACAACTTGATCCGTGCAAAAAACACATTTTTCCAAGTTTGCATATAAGATTTATTTTCTTAGCACGTTTAAAACAGCCCTTAGATGAATGCAATGGTCCTCTAAATTTTTGCTATATATCAAGATATCATCAAAATATACAACAACAAATTTCCCCAAAAATTCCCTCAAAACATGGTTCATAATCTCATGAAAGTGCTGGGTGCATTAGTTAAGCCAAAAGGCATAACTAACCATTCATATAAACCATATTTAGTTTTGAAAGCAGCTTTCCACTCATCCCCTTCTCTTATCCTAATTTGATGATATCCACTTTTCAAATCAATTTTGGAAAATAAACATGCACCAAACAATTCATCAAGCAAGTCATCTAACCTAGGTATTGGGTGCCTATATTTGACGGTGATATTGTTAACAGCCCTACAATCAGTGCACATTCTCCAACTACCATATTTTTTAGGAACTAAAATAACAGGGACAGCCCATGGGCTTAAACTTTCTCTTACCCAACCTTTACTTACCAACTCAGCCACTTGTTTTTGTATCTCTTGTGTTTGTTGTGGTTGCTCCGGTAGGCTGGCCTATTAGGCAAAGCGGCCCCTGAAACGAGGTCAATGTGGTGCTCAATCCCTCTCAAAGGTGGTAACCTACTTGGTACCTCCTTAGGGAACAATTCCTCAAATTCCTGCAAAAGAGAATTTATGCAACATGGCATTTCTTGAGTGTTAGGTAAATTTTCTTGCAAAGCCACCTCTTTGCTAAAAAGTAAATATAGGGGCTGACTTGCAAGAATAGCACTTTTAACCTCCCCTTTTGTCGCCATCAAACTTTCTTTTTTTTCATCAATCTTTTTTTTCCACTCTTTTTTCTCTCTTTTTCTTTGGCGATATTTTCTTCTTTTTCTTTTTCTTTTACTTTTTCTTTATCTTTTTTTTTCATATTTTTCTCTCAATACTTTTTGATCATCTTTCACCTCACTTGGACTCAAAGGAGCCAATACAATACGCTTTCCACGGTGAACAAAAGAGTACATGTTGGTACGCCCTTCATGATTGGCATTTTTATCAAATTGTCATGGTCTTCCCAACAAGAGATGGCTAGCCTCCATATGAACTACATCACAAACAGCCACAGCCACATCCTCATACACACCAATTGAAAAAGAAATTTCTACTATCTTATCAACAATCATTTCAATATCATTGACAAGCCATTGAAGTCTATATGGTTTGGGATGTGGTTTAGTTTCTAGTTGAAGTTTAGAAACCAACCTTATGCTAGCAACATTGGTAAAACTCCCACCATCAATAATAAGGGAACATACCTTGCCTTGTATGAGGCACCTTGAGTGAAATATGTTCTCCCTTTGTGTTGTATCCTCCTCCTTTACAACGACCTCCAACAACCTTCTCATCATAAGTAACTCTCCACTAGGCATTTGGGTCTCCTCCTCCTCCAAATCCCCTTCATACTCTTCATACCTTTCATCCTCCTCTGTAACCTCCTCTAAAAGCATAACTCTTTTGGTAGGACATTGCGATGCTATGTGTCCTAAACCTTGGCACTTGAAACACTTGACAACCCGATTAGTTGAAACAACTTGAGAAGGACTAGTTGTAGTGTTTTTACCTTTTTGGTCAGCCGTGGTTTCTTTGGATGATGAACTTCCTTCACTCTTCACATTGCTCTTCCAATTTTGAGGATTGGAAGTAGTTGTGCTTCTTCTTATTTGGCCCTTCCTCTTGAGTTGTTGTTCTATTTTTGTGGCTTGATGCCAAATCGTCTATTTGAACATAGTGTTGTAGATGCACTATGTCACTAATATCACGATTTAGAACAATCTGGCCATGGTTGCTTCTTCATCCTCCTCCACATTTTCTCTAATTTTCGCCACCTCCATCTCCTTATAGTACTCATCAACACTTTTGTTGCCTTGGGTGAGTCGCTGTAATTTGTTGTGCAACTCTCTGTTGTAGTATGATGGAATGAATCTCTTCCTCATGAGCCTCTTCATCTCCTCCCATGTGGCAATGGCTGGCTCATCGTGCCTTCTCCTCTCCTTCATCAATTGGTCCCACCACACCAAAGCATAATCTGTAAATTCAATAGAAGCAACCTGCACTTTTTGAAGATCAGTGTAATTGCTACAGGAAAAAATTTGTTCAATTTTGGTCTCCCATTCCAAATACACATCCGCATCATTTTTCCCAACAAACTGTGGTACTTTAATTTTTATACCACCCAACCTATCTTCTCTAGGTTCATCACGTCTTCTCCTCCGACCCTCCTCATCACTATTATTTTGTCTATTTTCTAATTGATCAATTCTCTCCTGTATACCTTCCACTTCCTCTTTCAAAAGTTCTTTCATTTTTGCCGTGAGGGCATCAAAAAGTAAACAATTTTGAGCATCCATAACTCTCACAGTTCTTTAAAGAAACCAGAAAAATGATCAAAATAAAGACAACAATTTCAAGTAATAATTCACACACACACAAAAAGCTTTGGAAGGAAAAACAAAGTCTTGGAAAACAAATTTTATAGGATTAGAACAAGAAAGGAAAATTTAGGGTAAGGAAGACAAACAACCAGAATTTTTTTTTATATACTTTTTTTGTTTTTGTTTTGAACTCTTGCAAAGAAAACAATACACAAAGCTTGAAATTATTGAACAAACTATAACCTTGCTCTGATTACCAAATGATGACCACCTTGTTGTGAAAATTGGTCATTTCTTTGTTTTTCAAAAGAGAGTTTAGTTGTTTCTTATGTTTTTGTATTTTTGGGTTTAGGATGGAAGAAAATGAGAAAGGAAACTTGAAGATTTCGTGGTCTTTGTAGAATAACACTTATGCTCACACTAGTTATCAATTGTTGTGAATTTGGTGAAAGAAATGGAATGAAAGGAAAGGGGCGCCACCTTGTCTAATCCAAGACTAGGATAAGCCTATGAATGTGAGGATCACCACAAGAAAAAGGAGTTCTTGATATGATCAAAGTTTGGTCCAATCCAGAACCTAGAGAGTATGAACTCAAAATGTTGTTAAAATCTTTGTTAAAAAACTTCAGCTACACTTACACTCTCTATTTGTAATAAGAGAGTGCTTGTTGTTACAAAGAAAGAAGACCAAAAACTATTACAATACCCTAAGCCTAAGCTAATTTCGAAATTAGCTAGTAGGAATCCTAAGCTAGTGTAATAAAACTCAATTACAAGCAATTACAAGCAATTCAAGTCTAGGAGTTGTTACACAAACCCATCTTAATGGAAATTACGCTCCTTAATGCACAAGTAATGAGATGTTGGAGAATAAATTCCATTGTCTTGTAACTCCTCTCTTCTTAATGTGCCTTTGATGAGATGTTGGAGAATTAATCTCATTGTCTTGTAACTCCTTGGCTTTGATTGTAATGAATGTCTTTCTTTGATTCCAACAATTATTGACTCTATCTCCATACTTGGAGTATGTGACTCTACACCACTTGAAGTGGATTAAACACACTAAAAATAAATTAACTAATGCATGGTTCCCAAATATATCAATTGGTCACATGCAATTTTATTTAATTAAAATAGAATAGCTTGGTTCTCCTTTTAAGTCATGCAACTTGCGCCTCCTCCATAGCTTATATGACAAACATGGTTTTTGGTGCAATTACTTACTTGCCCTCACTTGAATTTACCTTGGTGATGAACTGGACTCTCCTTGCCCTTGCTCTAGTTATTGGACCTCCTAAGCTTTGCAAGGCATCTTGATGCTCTATGTCATGAGTCCCTAAGCATGTGGAAGGAATTCTACAAAGAAAAATACTCAGCTCCAACATTTTAGAAGTCAAAACACACATCAATAAGAAGCAATTTCCTATTTTATTTTTAATTTTCGTATTTAATATTAATTAAATAATTTTAGGTGTCTTTTGATCTTTCTTAAGTTAGTTTGTGAGTTTTAAAGGCTTGTTAAGTCATTATGATGACTAGTGGAGTTTTATTTTTACAATTATATTTATTTACTAGGTATTGAATAATGTAAATGCACTTATCAATTTATTTGATAAATGCATGATAGTGGAAATTTATTTAGTTTATTTCAAGAGTCACTTTAGGTTTCCAAAGGTTGTGAGTTTAGCCTATAAATAGGGATATTTTGTACTACACAAATCAGATATGAATATGAATGAAAATTGAGTTTTCTCCTCTTGTGAGAGCTTCCCTTGTGTTCTTGGGTTAAAGAACAATTTTGATCTTATCAAGGCAACTTGTGGCGATCAAAACCCATGACTTATCACTCACTTTCTCATCTATTTCTTGAGTGTGGCGTCAATATCCTTCTTTGAAGTCTCAACTTCAACACGATCCTTCCTAGTCTGTCATCATTTGGTATCAAAGCTTAGGTTCTACTCACTGTTTTGTTTTTTGTTGTACAAGATGGAGGGAAGGCAAAGGGATTATGGTATAAACATTAGATATTTTGTGATGGATCTTGCGTATGTGAAATACCTTTATGAAAATGGGCTAAAAAAAGAGGCAAAAAGAGTAGAAATGTTAGCCATCAAAGAAAAGAAGAAATGAGAGAGAAAAAAATAGAGGAGAAAATAGAAAAAGTGATTTCTGCTATTTCTGAAATATTATGTGAGCATGTTGGTAAAGCCCAAGAGTCACCAACCATTCACACTAATATTTCTTCTTCTAGTTCTAATGCTATTCAAATTTCTCATGTATCTTTATATCCAATGGAGGTAGAAGAGGAAGTAGAGGAAGATACAATTTCTACTTTTGAGAGAGAACAAAAGGAAATCAAAAAAACAGAGGAAGAAGTACAGAAAAATATTGTTGGTGATATTGTGAAAGATTGGAAGTTTGCGAAGGGGAATAAAAAAAATGAATTTAAAAACCAAAGGGGAATGAAAATTAACTTGTAGAATTTGTTTGAATAACCCTTTAGTTTATTATGCAGGTTTGGATTTGAGGACAAATCCTTTCGAAGAAGGGGAGAATGATGAGAGCATGAGTTCCCTAAGCATGTGGAAGAAATTCTACAAAAAAAATACTCAACTCCAACATTTTAGAAGTCAAAACACACATCAATAAGAAGCAGTTTCCTATTTTATTTTTAATTTTCGTATTTAATTTTAATTAAATAATTTTAGGTGTCTTTTGATCTTTCCTAAGTTAGTTTGTGGGTTTTAAAGGCTTGGTAAGTCATTATTATGACTAGTGGAGTTTTATTTTTACAATTATGTTTATTTACTAGGTATTGAATAATGTAAATGCACTTATCAATTTATTTGATAAGTGCATGATAGTGGAAATTTATTTAGTTTATTTCAAGAGTCACTTTAGGTTTCCAAAGGTTGTGAGTTTAGCCTATAATAGGGATATTTTGTACTACACAAATCAGATTATGAATATGAATGAAAATTGACGTTTCTCCTCTTGTGAGAGCTTCCCTTGTGTTCTTGGGTTAAAGAACAAATTGATCTTATCAAGGCAACTTGTGGCGATCAAAACCCATGACTTATCACTCACCTTCTCATCTATTTCTTGAGTGTGACGTCAATATCCTTCTTTGAAGTCTCAACTTCAACACAATCCTTCCTAGTCTGTCATCACATTGAGAATGTTGTGGCCCTTTTGAAGGGTTTTGAGAAAGCTAAAAGCCAAGTCCTGGCACTCTACTCTTCTTTAGATATTTCTGAGCTCGACCCATTGAAGGAGATCGTGGATGGCAAATTGGTGTTGCTTCAATCGCCCAAGGAAGAGGGCGCCGAGATGAAGGGCCTCAATGAAGCTCCCTGATTTATCTCTGTCTTTTGAGCTTTCTTTTCCGCTTTGCTTTATTTTATATTTTGTATCTTTAAGTTTTTGAGAACTTAGTAATTATACTGAATGCTTTGAGTTTATAAGGACTTCGGCAAATTTACCTCGAGTTTACAAGGACTTCGAGGGGGTGACCTTGGAGTAGAACCTGATCCATTTGTTCATTCCAATAGTCCCCTTTTTCTTACCTTATCTCGGCAAGAGGGAGTATCTCTTTCTCTTAAGAGTTTTAACCCGACATTATCCACCTTTATTTTTGCTAGGCCTTGGATCTCCAATCATTGTTGTAGGGGGTTTCAAATAAATCACTTGTCTTGTCCTTTGCCGAGGTGTTTCGAAACGACCTCGGCTAGAGACTTTGCAAAGGTGAATTGTAAATTGTTCTGTTTTGCCTTTGATGAGGTGTATTGACCTGTTTTCAGCCGAGGCTTTGTAATAAAGATTTGTAAATTGAATTGACACTGCTTTTTAAATTGGCAAGTCTCGTTAAAAACTCCCAGTGGGAGAAAAGAGTACTTGCCAGGTTTATTCATTGATAGTATGATGTCTGTGCATCATTTTGAGTATATGTAAATTGAACCATTAACATGGATAGCAGAGTATCTGAAATAAAGAGAAGATAAAGACAACTAGGCATAACATGAAGAGAGGGGGTGCCTCGTTAAAAACTCTCAATGGGAGAAAAGACTGCACCGTTATTTCTGCTGAGTTGATTGAACAGCTTAGCTGTAGTAAAAGCAGAGATTTGCCGAGTTCCAACTCCTCAGTATTGGGGTTCCTGCCAAGGTTTCCAACTTGTATGATCCCACACCTAGATTTTCAAGGATTTTGTACGGTCCTTCCCAATTGGGTGAGAGTTTCCCCACCGCATCTGTCCCTGTTACTTTTCTTAAGACGAGATCCCCTTGTTTCATTTCGCGAGGGATAACTTTGGTGTCATATTTTCGAGCTGCACGCTGTTTTACGGAATACTCTTGAAGATGAGCTGCTTCTCGGATTTCGTCCAAAAGGTCAAGACTTGTTGCCATGTTGACTGAATTCAGATCTTCATTAGTGTTTTCTCGTCTAACAGTAGGCTCTCCCAACTCTACTGGTATCATAGCATCTACTCCATATACAAGTTTAAAAGGGGTTTCACCAGTCGTTGAGTGTGGGGTAGTGTGATATGACCAAATCACCTGGCATAGCTTGTCTGCCCAAGCACCCTTGTATTCGTCAAGTTTCTTTTTTATACCAGATAATATGACTTTGTTTGCAGACTCTGCTTGACCGTTTGCTTGAGGGTGTTCCACCGAAGTGAACTTATTTTTTATTCCGAGTTCTCTACAAAAATCTGTGACGAGAGAGCTAGCAAATTGGGTGCCTCTTCCAGTAGAACTTTTTCACCCAAGCTGCTGTGATGGTTGCTACGGGTTCCGCTTCTATCCATTTGGAAAAGTATTCAACGGCGACCAGTAGAAATTTCACCTGACCAGGACCAACTGGAAATGGGCCCAAAATATCAGCCCCCCATTTATAGAAGGGCCAAGGAGTTGTAATTGACTGCAACATGGTTGCTGGAGCATGGTGCAGATCGGCGTGTCGTTGGCATTTGTCACATCTTTTCACGAATTCCACGCAATCTTTCTCAAGTTGAGGCCAATAAAATCCTGCTCGGAGGACTTTGTTGGACAATGATCGTCCTCCAATGTGGCTTCCACATATGCCTTCATGGACTTCTCTCATCACATATTCAGTTTCACTTAGTATCAAGCATCGTAGGAGTGGTGCTGTGAACCCTCTCCTGTAAAGCTTGCCTGCAATGATGGTGTACTTTGCCGCTTCACGTCTTATCTTTTTGGCTTCAGTTTCATCATGACGTAGCGTATCATGCTGCAGAAAGGCTACGATGGGGATAGTCCAGTCAGATGACAGGCCTACAGTGTTGACCTCCTTTGCTTCGATACTCGGCTTTGGGAGTGTTTCTTGGATTACAGTGTGATTGTTCCCCGGTTTCTTTGTGCTTGCAAGTTTGGAGAGAATATCAGCTCTTATGTTCTGCTCTCTAGGCACATACAACAGCTCGAAAGAAACAAATTCTTCAGAAAGTAGTTTAACTTTCTTGAGGTATTTTCCGAGTTGTGGGTCTCTGGTTTGGAATTCTCCGGAAAACTGGGAAGTTACGAGTTGGGAATCACTCTTCACACTGAGATGTTGGACGCCTACCTCTCTGGCAAGTTTGATTCCTGCTATGAGGGCTTCATACTCAGCTTGATTGTTACTGGCCTTGAAATCAAACCTTAGTGACTGTTCAATGAGGAGCCCATCAGGGCTTTCGAGTGTGACCCCTGCGCCACTTCCTTTTAAGTTTGACGCTCCATCAACAGAAAGAGTCCACGCTAAGGCTTCCCTGCGCCACTTCCTTTTAAGTTTCGAGGAAGGTGGTGCTAATAGCAAAATCTTCTAGGACCTGAGCTTTGATGTCTTCCCTTGGGTGAAAAACTTTGTCATATTCAGAAAGTTCTATTGACCATGCTACCATTCTTCCTGCGAGGTCGGGCTTTCGCAATACTTGCTTGATGGGATGATCTGTCTTCACAATTATCTGATGACTTTGGAAGGAAGGCCGAAGTCGACGTGCCGAAGTGATTAACGCTAAGGCCAACTTATCAATCTTCTGATATCTGACCTCGGCTCCTTTGAACACTTTATTGCAAAAGTAGACTGGCCTTTGTTGTTTGCTTTCTTCTGATACCAATACGGAACTCATAGCTCTTTCTGATACGACCAAGTAAAGCAACAGTGGTTCTCCAATCTTCGGCTTCACCAAGACGGGAGGAGAGGTGAGGAAAGCTTTAATCGCCTGGAAAGATGATTGACATTCATCCGTCCATTCAAAGAAGTTTCCTTTCTTCAGCGAGGCAAAGAAATGGAATGCCTTATCATCTGAAATTGTTATCAAGAAAAAAGGAAAAAACACACAAGAAAAAGAGAATTTGGTGGGTTACGTTGAGAATGTGTCATGTCAATGAGGTTTATTTGAGGGAGTGAAACATTTATGAAGATGTTTTCACCTGCACAAGATAGGAAGCGTGATAAAGCTGCCAAGCATCCCGTTAGTTGTTGAACTTCTTTGGGATTAGTTGGGCTTGGCATCTCAAGTATAGCTCTGCACTTGTCAGGGTTCGCCTAAATACCTCTGTTGGTCAACATGAATCCTAGAAATTTTCCAGCTTGAACGCCAAAGGAGCACTTTGTTGGATTAAGGCGCATTTGATGTTTTCTGAGGGAATTAAGAGTTTCTTCCAAGTTTGTGAAGGTATCGGCAAACTGCCTTTGATCTGGGTGCTCTACATCCACAATAATGTCACTGAATCTTCCCAAATATTCTCGGAGAGATTCATTGTAGAAGCCTTTTTGTGTTTCCTATCCGAGAAGTGTCTGAGGAATTTCTTGGTGAAATCGGCATAGGATATTATAGATTCTTTGGGAAGACTCATGAACCAACGTACAGCCGCACCCTTCATTGTTCCAGAAAATATTTTACACTTCAGTGTTTCATGTGCACCAATAATTGCCATTTGTGTGTCAAATGCAGTGAGATGCTCTTGTGGATCTTTCCGCCCATCATAGGGTTCTAGGGGAGGAGGTTTGAAGTTCGGTGGGACGAGGTCATTCATTATGGCATCCGTTAGCGGTTGAGGTTTTTCTATCTGCACCCCATCCAAAGCGTTTGGGTCTCTATCTTGCTTCATTTCATCGACTTGTTGTTGCAGGGAACGGTTTTGTTTCTGTAGTTCTCTAAAACAGCGTTAACTCTGACGAGAAAAGGATGGTCAGGTAACGGTTGTGCATGTTGGGTTTCAACGACGGCTGGTGTTGGTCGAGTCCCTGTTGGTTGAACTTCTGGATTTGGGACGGGTTGAACAACCGGTATTGAAATTGTTTCTTGTTCCGGTATGGATGTTTGATTGATGGTTGTTTCCGGTTGGCGAACCGGGGAGTGTTGTTAAGGTCGTTGGCGGGATCGCCGGGTTGTCACCATCTCGGTGTCTCGGGTGGCCGGGAAAATTTCTACCGGGCCCCACGGTGGGCGCCAAATGTTCTCGGATAAAAAGATATGTATTGGATCAACTCGGTCTTTACAAGCATGGAGATGTTCTCTAGTGTAGAAAGTAAAGTCAGTCTAAGAAATATTTGATCCCTATTATTTGGCCTAGAATCCTATATCTAGTCCTCCAATCTCCTCGGCAGTTGTCTTGGGAGATCGGTTACCAGCGGTTAGCTCGGCTCTAGGCTATTTGCTTTACATGTGTCCTCCTCGTGACACCTGTCCTCCTTTTCTCACTCTTGTGGAGCATGTCGAGGTTTCGTATCTGCGAATCCGGTTGGTCCTGCATTGGGCCGAACTCCAATTCTCTAGCCTAGTCCAGGAACTTTTTTAAAAAATTGACATTTTCCTACGGTTTATGTCTGTAGGTAGATTAGGTCCGAACGGGTTCGGCGCTTAAAGTCTGGACCTGTTTAGAACAAATTTGAGGGTGTATCTGAGAAGAAGGTTTGTCTTCAACTTTGAACATTAACAGTGGTTCGATTATTAACCTTCGAACCGGCTCGGTTGTTAACCACTGAACATAATCAGAACAAATTTGGAGGTGTGCCTCACAATATAACGTACTCGGTACTTAGCCACCAAACTTGTTCGGTGCTAATCTACCGAACCCTCCTTATCCCACAAAAAAAAAATTATACACAGTGTTTCATTAAAGGTAGTTTTGTCATTTCACGCGTCTGAGTGATGTACAGTGAGTAGCTCCGAGTGTGTAAGAAACATGGGCCTATCCAAATTGTGATCCACTGCTTCCATATTGACCAAAGACTTACCATTAAAATCACAAAGAACTTTTTGACCAAAAAAAATCACAAAGAACTTCGACCAAAAAAAATTAGAAGGAACTGATTTGCTATTCTTGACCAAAGGTTGACCATTAAATTCACAAGGAACCGATTTGCTATTCTCATCCCCCAATTACCTCCTTTAAAAATTAATGCCATCAATATCTTGATTCCCATTGCCACTAATTGCATCGGTATATATTTTGGACATAAATCGTATCCAAATTCTCTCTAAAATAATTTGTTATTGTATCCAGAAAATTGCTCCTAATTCCATCCGTATGTGTGCTTTGAATGCCTAAAGTAATTACAAATAATAAAACATATTTTAAATAAAAATTGATCTGTTGATCGAATTTTTTTTTTAATATGATGATTGGAATATTGTTATTACATTTATTTTTTTTTTGACAAAGTAATTACATTTATTTTAAAAATAAACTGATTTATTTATATTTTTTAACAAAATAATACTGATTGATTTAGTAAGATATGTTTCATGTTTCTAAGATACAGTGATTAAGTTAGAATATTTGAAAGATAAAAATTATAATAATCTGATATACCTGCTCTAAATAATTTGATTCAGATTATCATTAGAGCAATTCCTTAATTTTTTTAAAACCCTAAATTTTCACTATAAATAGATGGTATTAGGTATGGTAAAAACACACAAAAATTTCATAAAAAGATTGAGAAGAAAGGAAGTGTTTGGAGGAAAACAACTTCTAATACTTACTTGATGATGAATTCTTCTTCTCTACTTTTTGTTTTGCTGACTTATCTTCTAGCTACATCATTGCACGTTGCTGAAGATGTGAATGTTCCCTTTGAGCAAAACTATGCTACTTTATGGGGTAAAGAAAATATAAAGTTTTTCAACCAAAACAGGGAGGTGCAACTTACACTGGACCAACATTCAGGTATCAGTTACTAAGATGCAAATCACACATACTATCTATATAAATATTTGTATTTCTTTTTTTTACATTATTAAATAGCATATAAATTTGGTATGACTAATTAAATTTATTTTCCACTCAGGTTCAGGATTTCGATCCTTGCAAAAATACGCTTCTGGATGGTTTAGCATGAGGATTAAGTGGCCTCAAAAGGATTCCACCGGAGTGGTCACCACTTTCTATGTACTTCTCCTTACACACATACTCAATTTATTTTGTAGTATTAATTAATTTCTTCATTAGTTAATCATATTTTTGCTTATTATAATAATTAGTTTGTAAACTATGTTGCAGCTTATATCAGATGATTCGGATAACATAAACTTTGCTACTCGGGATGAAATTGATTTCGAATTATTAGGCGGTAATAATATGGAGCGACGTTATATACTCCACACAAACATTTTTACTAATGGTCAAGGTGACAGGACGCAAGGATTCTTCCTTTGGTTTGATCCCACTGAAGATTTTCACAATTACACCATTCTTTGGAATGAAAAACAGTTGGTGTACGCAATAATATAATGATCACTCTTCTTCTCTCAATTTATAATTGCACTTTAATTCTTTGGTGAATATATTAATTTAAATCAAATTTATATGTGCCAGGTTTTTTGTGGATGAGATACCTGTGAGAGTGTTCAAAAACACAATTGGGGATGGAGGAAGTTACCCAACAAAGGGAATGAGTATCATGGCAACATTATGGAATGCCTCATGGGCATCTAATGGAGGTACAACGAATTGGAATGATGCACCTTTTGAAGCTCACTATAGTGGATTTGGCATCAATGGTTGTCAAGATGGCCAAGAATGTAAATCCTCTCAGTTTTGGTGGAATAGTAACAATTATTGGGACCTAAACTCTCATCAAAAAGAAGCCTTAAAGAATGTGCGAAGCAAATACTTGGATTATGATTATTGTGCAAATACTTCTGATAATCCTGAATGCAGTTATGAATTCCGGGATTCGAGTCAAGGGGTGCAAAAAAAGATATATTATCAAATTTATTGGTTCACAATATTTTTGATCTTATTAGGGTTATGAGATTATGCGAAAATATTTTTATCATATCTAGATATTATGCGAGAGTATTCTAGTTTATTTCTTAGGATTTAGATTCCTATAAAAGGGGGTTAGTCCTTAGTCTATGGCATCAAGATATTATCAAAATATTATTATCTATTACAAAAGGTTGTCTTCTTTTTCCTTCCTTTTTATTTATGTAAAATCCATTAATTACTTCAACAAACACTAAACTGTATGATGACATGAAACATATCACATTGTGGTAAAATAGCCTATTTAGCTAAAATAATCTCCATTGGTATAAAAGCAACTTTTTGAAATAAATAATATATGCTTGGTTTGTTTCATAAAATTTTATTTGTAGTGGAAATTGACAAAATTTTATATTTGTGAAGATTTACTAACAAAAAAACACATTTGATAACCAAAACGAGTTTACTAAAAAGACCCTTGAGAATATGTTTGTCATATCAATACAATCAAGACTAAATGACAAACAACTACTTATATTTGAAAAAAAAAATATTAAAATTGTATATCATCAACCACTTGTTTGAAGGGTTTTGGTTCATGTAACCCTTCTTGTTTGTAATTTTTTCCTTGTGTTTTTTTTTTACAATATAATCGTGAAAGTGATTAGAACTTCAAATTTTTGGCAAAAAAATATAAAGTTAATAGAACAAAACATTGATTAATACTGCTTATATCAATCGGACATATTGATTATATCTCCTCATCTTGTCGTTATATTCCAAACTCATAGATAAGTACCGTAAGGATGTGGGAAAATGGGCATTTTTTTCACTTTAAAGCAAACTTCAAAGGTAGGTATTATTACTTAATGTTAGACATGATTTTAGAATCATCCTTTTAATAACATTGATCTTGAACTGTCTTCATTTTTTGGCAGGTTCTGATTTTTGCAATTATTCAATTATAGCTTATTTTATTAGCTTTATAGTGATCACACACACATGCTTTTTCAGGTAATAAAATTATATAATACACTTCAATGGATTGTAAAATGAGTTTATGTCTATATACTTGATGGCTTGATCCAGGGGTATTTGAAGTTTCGATGTTGGACTAACTGTCAAATTAAAGTACACTGAAGGAATTAGCTAATAGGTGATTTGCTCTTGAAGGAATAAGACAATAGGTGCTTTGCTCTTCAAACAACTTTAACACACCTTTTTTCTCCAAATACTTTAATCATGAGTCTTGGTGAATGTGTTCATCAAGCTACTCAAATTTAGAGTTTGAATGTTGTTTGATGAAAATATAAGGTGTTGTAAAGTTTGATTTTTCTATGAAACAGTAGTAAAGAGAAATTGCCATTGTACTAGTATAAGTAAGCAAGCTTTAGTTCCTCTTTGTCTAAGGTGGGAAGTTTTATTTTGGCATCACTTGGATCTCCCGTGAAGGAAACCAAAGCGCTCATCTTGTTGCTAAACTTCATTGTCAACAGCGTCTCCGATATGGGTGGCTTCATCGTCCTCCACCAGAGCTTCGCATGGTTCTCACAGTGGACAGGTCTCGTAATTTGGGGGCTGTAAATCGCTCTGGTTGATTTTGGGAGTTTAATTGAAGGGAAATTTATGATTTCTGTGTGGCCGGTGGTGAAGGTGGGTTGTAAATCGCAATTTATTATTGCGTTCTGTTGCCAAATTAGGGTTATTTCCGCATCTCCTTGGGTATCTGTTTTTGGTTAGGCATGTTTTGTGTCTTTTGATTTCTTTAGCTAGCGCTGGGGTGGTTCGGGTCCAAAGTTTTGACCCGATTTGTGTATTTCTTGGGTGTTACTTTGGTTATAGGCCACCTTTGTGTGTATTTAATATGGGACTTGTCCCACTTTATTGAAAATCAAATATACTTTGGACCAAACTAAAAAGGATATACATTTACTACACATTTAAACATTCTAGTAATTCATTGAAAAACAGCTACTAGTTTTTCTAGTTGAAGTTTGTAAAAATTTATGATTTATGTGTGGCTATAATGGGGAAGAATGCAGCTCGTTGAAGAGGGACCTAGGGTTTCTATTCAGAGGTTATAGAGTATTGATAATGATTTGATATTGTTTGCTTCGTTCAATGATGGTTATTGCCATAAATAGCAAAAAGCAGCTGATAATAGTACTATGACAACTAATGATTATATAATGACAACAATGATTGTGCAAATCCTTAGAATATGCGAATCCTCGGAACAGTTCTTATCCACACCAGATTCTAGAAGTTAGGTGATTTAATTACAACAGTAAAAGGTAAAATGCAATCAATTGACCTAAATTTAATGAGCGAATAAGGGATATTCTGTCACAGTACCCTCCCCCCCTAGAGAACACCCTTGTCCTCAAGGGTGAGAAGCAGAGAATTTCTTGAGCAAGTTAAGATAAAATTCCCTTGTAGCAACTTCCATAGGAAATTTCTTGGTCTCGTTTCACCATTTTTCTTCCCAAAATGGCCTCTGGTTTGAAAACTCGAGCATCTTCAATAGCTTTAGCAAGAAAGGGTGCCTGAGTGACAGTGCTGCAGTTAAGACATGATTGAGTTGTGAAATGTGGAAGACATTGTGAAAGGCAGCAAAAGTAGGCAATTCCAATTGATAAGCAATTTTCACAATTGTATCGAATATGTTGAATGGGAAAAAGGACTTAGGTAAAAGCTTGTGATGGTGATGCTTTTTACTACTGTGTTGTCTATACAGTTGCAGCTTCAAGAACACAAAATCTCCAATAGCAAAATTTCTATCAGACTTGTGCGTATTAGTACATTTAACCATTTCGTTCTGAGTCCTCATTAAGTGAAACTTTAAGAGCTTAATCATCTATTCTCTGGCAAACAATGTCATGTCTACAAAGATAGAGCTAGATTACTTGAGTAAGTATGACAAATAAATAGGAGGAGGATGTCCATAGACCAATGCATAAGAAGTATGATTAGTAGCAGTGTCATGATTAGTGTTATACCACCATTCAGTTAAGGAGATCCATTTGGATTATTGAGAGGGTTTATCTGACCACATACATCTGAGGTAAGTCTCAAGACATTTGGGGTGATAAGCAAAGGACTTATGAAGTGAACACCTTGTAATTTAAAAAAAAAAAATCATTCCAGAATTCACTGAGGAATATTGGGTCTTTGTGATAGTGGAGGGCATTCCATGGAGTTTAAAAATTTGGTCTTAGAATATTTGTGCAAAATCTGCAGCAGTGTAAGGATGTGCAATAGGAATGAAATGAACATATTTAGAGAGTCTATCAACTACTACCCAAATGACTTGCTTACCAAATAAATCAGGTAATCCTTCAATAAAGTCCATACTAATATCCTCCCAAATCTTATGGGGGATAGGCACTGGCTGCAGGAGACCAGGATATGTAGCTGTATCAGTTTTTCATTGTTGAAAGATGCTGCAATTGCTAGCTTTGGATATCCTTAGACATGCCCTTCCAATAGAATAAAGATTTGATTCTAGCAAGCGTATCATCTCTGCCAGAATGACCACCCAAAGGAGAGTCATGAAGCCATTCCAGAGTGAGTTTTTGATCTAGGATCAAAACAATAATTAACTTGCCATTCCTTCTTAGTTCACCATGGTTCCAAGTGAACTTAGAATGTGAAGAAGGAGAACAGGTGAGATCAGAAATAATGCTCTATAAGGTTTGATCAGTGGCTCAGGAAGCTTTAATAGCTTCAAACAACCCTTCCTCAACATTATCTAGTAGTAGAGGAAGTAGTTCAGCTCCTTGTTTACGAGAAACTGCATCAACAACTTTGTTTTCACTTCCTTCTTTGTATCGGATTTCAAATTCAAAACCCATAAGTTTCTAAACCCATACATGCAGAAAAGGTGTATGCAATCTTTGCTCCAAGATACGTTTGATGCTCTTTTGAACAGTTTTGATCACAAAAGAAGCATGAGACAAGTAGGGGCCCCATTTTTGGACTGCATAAACAATTTCTAACATCTCTCTCTCTCATATATTGACATGGCATGTTGTCTAGGTCCAAGTGTTTTGCTAATGTAAGCAATAGGGTGCTGGTTTTGCATCGAAATAGCACCAGTACCCTTCCCTAAAGCATATATCTCAGTAGTAAATGGTTTAGAGAAGTTAGGCAGAGAGAGCATAGGAGCAGAAATGAGGACAGTTTGTAATAGTTGAAAGGCAACAGTAGTTGTTTCATACCAAACAAAAGAGTCTTTCTTTAAAACATCAGTCAAGGGTTTAGCTATCTTCCCAAAATCTATGATAAACCTTCTATAATACCTAGCTAGACCAAGAAAAGCTCTTAATTGCTCGATAGTTGTAGGAATAGGTGGTGTGGAAAAATATGATGTGCAAGTGTACACAGTCTACAACAAGTAATATAGAGAAGATGAGATCATACCCACAAGGATTGGATTAATTCTTAGAGTTTTCATACATAGAAATTAGTGTTAAGTAACCAAGTAGCAAAACAAATATGGATGGTGTGAGAACACAATGTAAACAAGCTATAAGATAAGTGTGAATTCAGTGGAGAATGATAGTTAGAATGTTCTTTAACAAATAAATAACTTTCAATAGTTTTTGTGTTATATGTGATGCAGGTGCACTGAATACTGTTGCATTAGAAATGTGCTTTTCAGTCACTGTCTTCAGAGTTTCATTACAAGCTCTTATGTCTAAGATGCTAAATTAGTCACTCCTGTATTTTAAGTACCCACAGTATCACCCTATGGACTATGATATCCTACGTCTAGGTTTTAGCATGGTTTTAACAAAGTTTTCTTAATTAAAACACTTACCCATATTAGTTCTTGAGTTCTAGTTATAAACCATGTCTGTATTTATAACTCTACTTATTCTAAGTGATCAATTTCAAAATAAGTGTTGAAATAAGTATAAAATAAGAACTAAAATGCACACATCACATATGAACACAATAACTTACTTAAAAGATCATTATAAGGTTAAAACATTCCAACTAAAATAGTTTAGCTCATGTTAGACATTGCAAGGCATATATAAACTGAATAGATCATATTCATATAATTGAAATCACGAAAGGAAAACAACAAGGTAAAGGTTACACAGGTTGAAGTTCATTTGCATGAAATCTCCAAACAATGCAGGTTCATGAACGTCACTGCATTTAGCTTGCACTGCGTTGAAGTAAAGAAAGAAGTTGTCAATTCCTTTCTTGCCTTCTTACAAAATAAAAAAACTATCTAAAACTATCTAATTTTGTATCTTCTTGATATCTTGAGGTATATTTTCAAATGAGGAATGAGGGTCCTTATATAGCCTTCAAAAAGTGAGTCTTCCTTGGGGGTTAAGTTAACTTGAGAGTGGAGTTAGGGTTAAGTTCTGATCTTTCCAAAAAGCAAGTTGAATCCCACACTCAAATGTAAAGGGAGGTCCACTAATGGATGAACAAGTGTCCCTAGGTGAGTTACTCTTCAAAGTTATACTTTTATGATAGGCGCCCAAATTTGCAAGTTGCATGTGCCTTTATGAATAAGCATGATGTCATCAATTGAGTGTTGGTGCATTTTGATGGTCCAATAATTCTCCATGCATTGTAGTTTGTTTCCAGTGCAGGTGCATCCAATGTATGTGCATTGTTGTTTTCAGGTGCAGGGGCATGACATGTAGGTGCACTGAACAAACACACATGCAGGTGCACTGAACAAACACATCAAAATACCAAAATATATGCAAAATGCTTAATCAAAAACAAAACACTTTGTACTTCTTTAAAGTTTTTATTTCATTCATATAACTATAATTACTATTTATTTTTACTTAGAACTAGGCAATTACTTAGTTTTAGATGGATAAATAATTTTATATAAAATAGAGTTATCAATAGGCCAAGAAATAATAACAACTATCTTAGAGGGCTCTGGACACTCCATGAGCAGTGATAAAATGGCCAAGATATTCCACCTTGAAAATGAGAAATACATTACAGACAAGACTATTTTCTGGTCTAAAAGTGCAAAACAAATGGGATTGAAACCTTCTAGCCAACCATCAATCCTCTTGAAGAACCAAATGATGAAGGTACAGAACCTTCTCATGAACCTACTCAAGTCACTAAACCATCTCATGAACCTACTTAAGTCACTAAACCATCTGATGAACATACTCAAAATGTTGAACCTACTCATGAACCTACTCCGGAACCTATTCAACCTTCTGATGAACCCCATATTCCTGAAATCAACATAGATGTTCAAAAGAACCTTGCCCCACCTTTGGAAGAAAATCAGGAACAAAAAAAGGCCTCTTCTCAGGGGGAGAAAAATATAAATATCCAAGCTTCTCAAGACCATTACTGTGACACTGAACCTCCTGAAATCTGGATGAAAATTTTTTAGCATGGTTCTAATCATGAGGAAAGCCCAAAATAACACTCTTCTGATGAGAAAGTTGCTGATAAGATATAAAAAAATCCCATTGATGTGAATATAGAGGTCACTTAGGATCAACCTTCTCAAGCGTTCACTGAGGTACGTGCTGAAATTCAACCTTCTCATAACATTGACGAGACCCCTGCTATGAACACTAAACCACAAATTGGTCATGTGGTTGAAGAGAGACCCATGAATGTGGATCCACATGTCACTATTGAAACCATTGAGAAAATTCCTGAAGTACCCTTGGTTCCATATGGAGCATTACATGGGACCCAAGAGGAAGTTAATGTGGGACCAACTCAAGGGGAGTTTGATATAAATGAACCACCACAAGACGCAACCCACACCAACCCTCCAAATCACAACATCCTCTCTCCCATCTCACAGGCAGTACATGAGATTGTCCTTGACATATAAGATCAAACCTCATTAGTGAATCCTCCTTGTGTGCAAGAAGCAAATACTGAAGTTCTAGCCGCCATAGCACTTACAAAAATATTTAACACCTTGTTCAAACACATGCTCCACCTTCTACCCCACTTCATAATGAAGTTCAAGGATCCACATGACAGTTTGTCAATCCTTGCTCCCAATGGCGTGAGAATCCTAAGTCATCTCATGGAAACACTCTAGCCTCAAAGAACATAAACAGGTTTATGGCTTCTGAAACACCAATCTATGATTCATCAATTCCTAGAATTCCTGAAGCTTCTGGTCCATCAAAGCTACATTCTGATTTTCCTGCTTAGTTTGGATCCCTTGGATCCTTCTGCCAAACAATGAATGCTCCACTATCCTCATCTAATAAGGTACCACTCACCAAGAAACCTTCTGTGGAAAAAGATGAGTCATTCACTTATGGGGATAAGAAGGATGTCATGGCTGCAATGACAAAGATGAGGGCTCAACAAGACAAGCAAATGAAGAAGATGAGAGTCTAGCAGAATAACCTTCTCGTGAGCATAGGAATTCTGCAACAGGAACACGGAATTGAAGCTCAAAGGAACTATGAATATCAGCAATGGGTTATGAGAAATGTGATCCCTTCAGTCATACCTGAACTCACTCCACCATAATTTCCACCACCACAGCCCTTACAGGACATTCGCCGGCCAGCAACCTCCTCCAACTCTTCTGATGACTCTTCTCCAACCAAGTAGCATCCTAATTTCTTGTCTTCCTCCTTTTTGTTGTTGACAAAAGGGAGAGAATAGAGATTAAGTTTTAGCTACTTAGTTTTTAGTCAATGTTTTGGGGTTTTTGTGACATCCTAGGATCTAAGGATATTTGGCTATGTATCAATGTGTTGTTTTTAAATTTTTGTTTTGTTATGTAATGATAATTATCCAACAATGTTGCTCATGATGTTTGCTTCACATGATTATTGATAACTATCCTTTTGCAATATGTTGTATGTTGATTAAAATGCTTAATTGTCTTTGCTTAAAACTGCTAACATGTTCAAAGTCATTTAAAGAAAACATAAAACCTAAAATTTATTCGTAAGTTTGTCATCACCAAAAAGGGGGATATTGTTGAAACAAAAATATCTTTTAGGTTTTAATGATACAAACTTAGATAAGAGTTGAGTTGTCTGATTATGTGTGACCTAACATGTTTATCTAGTGCAAAGTATAGGTCATCAAATAGCAAAATAATCATCTACCTAATAACTAAAAAGTACAAGAAATCAAAGTATGAGAAATGGAGAAGGTTTTACCAAAGTCAACAGAAGGATTGACCAAGTCAACAGAAGATTTGACCAAAAGTCAAGAGAATGTTTGACCAAGCCTTGACCTAAGCATGATCATAGTAAAGAAGGTTGACAAATGAGAAGGTTCAAGAACAGCAACCTACGCTTTCTGGAAAAGCTCAACAACTCAAGAACAATCTTCTCATTGATGAGCTGAATGCATTAATTGAAGAATGTTGCATTAAATATGTTGAGAAGGTTTAAATGCCAGAGAGGAAATCAATGATTCTTCCTAGGAGCATCAAAGTTTTTTGTTTGTTTGAGGAATAATCATATGAGATGGTTCGTGTGAGCTGTCAATAGCTGGAAGAAGGACCATGTCAGGTTGAGAAGGCTCAGAATGTGCAGAGAAGGTACAATGTGCAGAATGAGAAGGTTCAAAAGCTGCCAACTAAAGTAACTTCCATCATGACCTCCCTACAAGCCTAGGACTTCTTTCAAACGACTCTCTTTTTGGGTCTATTTAAAGGTTGGGTTTCAAGTTTTACAAGTGTGAGATTATATTGGAAACTACTCAAAGCTCAAGCTTCTCAAAGTAATCAAACCTTCTCATCCCACACTCAAAGCTTCTCAAGTTCATATTCTGGGATACATTTGTTGAGTGTGTGTTAGTTTGATATTCTTCATTCTAAACACTTTGTGTAATTTATCTCCAAGCTCTTAAACATCCCAACAACCCAAAACCCCTTATTGCAAACACTATCTTGTAATCATTCTATCAAGCTACCTAGAGAGAGGAGAGTGTTGATGAGAATAAATGAACCTTTAGGAAACTTTAAGAGAGTTTTCTAGTTGGTAGAAATAGCTTGGTGAAGCTGTGTAAGAGAGCACTTGTCTTTTGTGTGTTGATCAAAAGCAAGTGGTGTTGTAAGTCTTTTGTGGTTGAGCAAAGGCAAGTGTAGTAACTATTTGAGAAATAGTGGAAATACTCACTTGGAAGTGGGGAGAGGACGTAGTCAAGGATTGAGTGAACCTTTATAACTCTATTGTGTTAGTTACTTGTTTTCCATATTATTCTCCAACTTGCTTTACACTTGTTATTGTTTTCAAACCTAGAGAAAGTTAACTTCATCAACCTTCTCAAGATTGTTTTTTAAACTAAGCTCATAAACTCTTAATCTACTAAATCTATTTGATAACAACACTTCTCTTATAAGCTAAACTTATGCTAAGTCGTATTACTCATCATCCATTAAAGATATGTTTGCTGTTTGTTTTTGAAACTAACTTCAACCTTCTCATCTCCAAGTTTATCTTGAGAACATTCTGTCGAGAAGGTTTCAGGTCTCAAATTTTAAAAGGGCACACAATTCAATTCCCCTTATTGTGTAACTTAGTCACTTCAATGATTAATTTATGATTTTCATATTTATAATACATTACGAGTCATCTATCCCTATAAAAGGGAGTTAGTCCAAGTATTTTGTATCGAGTTACTATCATAATATAATTATGGCAAAATTACACCAAGGTTCCTTTAAGTTATTTAATTGTAACAAGTTGGTCCTTTAAGTTTTTTCGTACCACTTAGGTCATTTAAGCTATTCAATTGTAACAAGTTGGTCCTTTAAGTTACATAATTTGTACATCATTAGTCATTTTTTCATTTTCTGTTGAAAAAAAAAAACAATTCGCACTTACAGAGCTGACTTGACTATGACGGAGCCTACATGTCATCTGCATTGTAAAAATTTTGTCATTTACGACTATCGTCATGTAACAATTTGATCCTTTCAACTTAAATGAAAAAGAAGATGAACCATCTTTAAAAAAAATTAAGTTGAAAGTTCCAAATTGTTACAGTAGTCTTAAATGATCAAATTCTTACAAGATAAATGATAGGTTGCCTTTGTCACAACCACACCAACTCGGTTAGTGCGAATTGAGCTTTTCTGTAATAAAAAATGAAAAAAGGACTAACAGTGTACACATTATGTAACTTAAAAGACTTAAGTGGTACGGAAAAAAAATTAAATGATCAACTTGTTACAATTAAATAACTTAAAGGACTCCCAGTGTAATTTTGCCTATAATTATCTATTACAAAAGATTGTGTTCTTTTCTTTCCTTTTTTATTTATTTATTCAAAATCCATTACTACAACAAACACTAAACCGTATGACGTGAAACATATTTGGTTTTCTACGTTGTGGTAAAATAGCCTATTTAGCTAAAATAATCTTGGTATATATAAGATCAACATTTTTGAATTAAATAATATATACTTGGTTTGTTTCATAAAACCTTTAATTGTATTGGAAATCGATAAAATTTTACATTTGTGAAGATTTAGTAACAAAAAACATATTTGATGACCAAATTGACTTACTAAAGAGACCATTGAAGATGTGTTTGCAATATCGATACATTCAGGATTATATGACAAATAACTACTTATATTTGGAAAAATTGTATATGAAAATTGTATATCATCAAGCACTTGTTTGAAGAGTTTTGGTTCATATATGTAACCCTTCTTGTTTGTAAGTTTTTCCTTTTTTTTTCAATAAAAGTTTGAAGTAGTGTTTTTCACTTCATTTTTTGACAAAAAAAAAATATAAAGTGAATAGAACAAACAATCAAATAATATATTGATTAATACTGTTTATATCATATGTCCTCATCTTGTCGTTGTATTCCAAATTCATAAATTACCGTAAGGATGTGAAGAAATGGGTGTTTATGTTTTCTCACTTTAAAGCAAACTTCAAAAGTAAGTAGTATTACTCAATGTTAGACATGATTTCAGATCATCCTTATAACAACCTTGATCTTTAACTGTCTTCATTTTTTGACAGGTTCTTATTTCCGCAATTATTCAATTATAGGTTATTTTGTAGCTTTGCAGTGATCTCACATGCTTTTCAAGGTAATAAATTCATATAATACATTTCAATGGAAATTAAAAGGAGTTTATGTCTGTATGTGATTGTCAAATTAAAGCACTTTGAAGGAATCAGCCAATAGGTGATTTCTACTCTACTACTCTACTATATGAAAATCATATGCTAGCAAAATCCCTAATTTAGACATCTTAACTTTTGACCATTTGGTACAAAATGAGGGTAAATTGGTAATTTTACCACTAAAATACAAACTTTTGCAGCTTTTTGTCAATTTAAAAAAACAGCTACTGACGCGACAGGCGCTAACACGCTGTTGCGTGTCGGTTTTTACTTTTTTTTAAAAAAATTCCTGTAAGCTTTTGTCCTTTTTAAAAAAAACAAAAAAGAAAACTGCCGGCACGCATCTGACACAACTTTTATTATTATTATTTTTTAAAACTTTCTTTTTCTTTGATACCTTTTTTTAACTGTTTTTTTTTTAAATTTTTTTTCCTTTTAAACTTTTTTTAAAAACTATACATTTTTTTAATAAATATTTTTTCCATCATTTTTTAACTCGATTGTTTTTCTTTTTTTTTGTCAAAAACATTAAAAAAATTCCTTTTTTACTACAAATAAATTAGTCGCTAATTTTATAATCTACTCAAATTATTTGATCAATAATCTACATAAACTAATCATTTATTTTCACTATGGTTAAATTAATCATTTTAACCACTTTGAATTGTCAAAAAAGACGTACCTTTAATAAAAGTTTAAAAATAACGTTTTTATACATAAATGAATATAATTAAATTAATATTAACTCATTAAAGAAAATAAGTCATAATACGTGGCAATGGGAGCGTCAATGTGAAACTGACAATGGAATCGACGACGAGATCTACAACGGGAACAGGAGTCGAACGATAGAGCCAACGAGAGCGCCGACAGAGTGCTAACGAATATGATTTAATTAATATTGATTCATATAGAAGAATATGACTTAACATGCGGCAACGTGAGCAACAACTAATATGATTTAATTAATATTAAATGAAATAGAAAATATGAGTTAACATGTGGCAACGGGAGTGACAACGAGAGACTGACAATGGTAGCTGCAACGCGAGTGGCAATGAGAAAGGTAACGAGAGCCAACGGGAGTGTCAACGAGGATGTAAATGGAAGGCCCAACGGGGATGCATATTTTACCTCTAATGTCCTAATACATTATTATGGATCAATGTAATTCTGATTGTCAATCTCTTTTAATTTCTTTGACTCAATATAATTTGCATTTATATGTTATATGCCACAATACTTATCTCTTCCCTCTTTGAATTTCAAATTATACATTTTCGACATTGTTCACAACTTATGAATACCTTTCAAATTACTATTATGATTTCATCACAATACACCGACCATACGCATGGGTAAAATACTAGTGCTCTTCAAACAACTTCAGCACAACTTTTTTCTCCAAATATTTTGTATATAAAGGAGTGTTTTATAATTAATTATGAGCCTTGGTGAATGTGTTCATCAAGCTACTCAGTTTTAGAGTTTGAATGTTGTTATATGAAAATATAAGGTGCTGTAAAATTTGATTCTTCTATGAAATACAATATCAAAGAGAAATCGCCATTGTACTAGTCTAATATCTATCTATTTATCTATTTATACAAACAAACCTCCTATGAAATTACTAATTTAGATCTTTTATTAATATGATATATATGTAATTTAAGGGTAAAAGTGTCATTACTCACTCTTTCTCTCTTTTTCTTCTTACACTCTCTTTCTTACTTTTTTCACTTTTTCTTACACTCTCTTTCTTCCTTTTCACTTTTCTCTTACACTCTCTTTCTTCCTTTTTCTCTTTCTTCTTACACTCTCTTTCCTCCTTTTCACTTTTCTCCTACACTATTTTTCTTCCTTTTTTCATTTTACTTTTTCCATAAACAATTATTTTCTTTCTCTTATCACTTCACACTAAAAAAAAATTATCACCTTAAAAGTTTATTTTTTCTCTCCAAAATCGGTTTACACAGTCTATCTTTTACTATCTGTTATAATCTACTAATCAACAAAAATAATCAATTGAAACTACGAGATAGCTGCAATAATATATAAAAAAATACGGGATAACTGCACTAATATATAAAAAAATACGAGATTAATATTTGTCATTGATAATTAAATTTTTTGAAGACTACTACTACAAACCTACTATCTAAAAAATAAGAAGTCTTAATGACTATTTAAACTACTTATTAATATTTTAAATAAATATTTCTTATTAATAATCTACTATCTAACTTTTACTATCTACTATAATCTACTAATCAACGAAAATAATCAAATGAAACTACGAGATAACTGCACTGATATATATAAAAAACACAGGATAACTGCACTAATATATAAAAAAAAATACGAGATTCATGTTTGCCATTGATAATTATAATTTTTTAAGACTACTATAAACCCACTATCTAAAAAAACAAGAAGACTTATTGACTATTTAAACTGATTAATATTTAAAACACACGGGACAAATATTTTTCACTAATACTTAAAAAATGACAATTGTCACTGATATATAAAAAAACACGGGATAAATATTTCTTATTGATAATCTACTATTCATCGGTTACTATCTACTATAATCTACCAATCTATCTAATATAATCTAATCTAATATCTAATCTAATCTAATCTAATACTATTTATACAAACACACCTCCTATGAAATTACCAATTTAGATCTCTTATTAACAGGACACATATATATTTTGAGGGTAAAAGTGTCATGACTCACTCTTTCTCTCTTTTTCTTCTTACGCTTTTTTTTTTTACTTTTTTCACTTTTTCTTACACTCTCTTTCTTCCTTTTTCCTCTTTCTTCTTACACTCTATTTCCTCCTTTTCACTTTTCTCCTACACTCTTTTTCTTCCTTTTTTTCATTTTACTTTTCCCATAAACAATTATTTTATTTCTCTTATCACTTCACACTAAAAAAATTATCACCTTAAAATTTTATTTTTTCTCTCCAAAATCGGTTTACACAGTCTATCTTTTACTATCTGTTATAATCTACTAATCAACTAAAATAATCAATTGAAACTACGAGATAACTGCAATAATATATAAAAAACATGGGATAACTGCACTAATATATAAAAATACGAGATTAATATTTGTCATTGAGCGTCAAAAAAAAAAATTTGTCATTGATAATTAAATTTTTTGAAGACTACTACTACAAACCTACTATCAAAAAAATAAGAAGACTTAATGACTATTTAAACTACTTATTAATATTTTAAATAAATATTTCATATTAATAATCTACTATCTAACTTTTACTATCTACTATAATCTACCAATCCACTAAAATAATCAATTGAAACTACGAGATAACTACAATGATATATAAAAAAACACGGGATAACTGCACTAATATATAAAAACGCAGGATTAATATTTGTCATTAATAATTAAAATTTGTGAAGACCACTATAAACCTAGCTACTATATAAAAAACAAGAATATTTAATGACTATTCAAACTACTGATTAATATTTAAAACAAATATTTCTTATTGATAATCTATTATCTCTCTTTTACTACGGGATAACTGCAGTGATATATAACAATTGAAACTACGGGATAATTGCACTGATATATAAAAAATACGAGATTAATATTTGTCATTGATAATTAAAAATGACAAATAATTGTCACTAATACCTAAGAAATGATTGCACTGATAATTTAAACACGGGATAACTGAACTGATAATTTAAAACACATGTGGCAAATATTTGTCACTAATACCTAAAAAATGACAAATAATTGCCACTGATATATAAAAAAAACACGGGATAACTTTACTGATATATATAAAAAAAATACGGGGATATATAAATGCGATTATATATATATATATATCAGGATAATTGCACTGATATATAAAAAACACGGGATAAATGCATAGATTGTTTTTAAATGATACTTTTACATTTTTATATTTATCTATTTTTTATTTGAAACTTCTTTATTATCTACTTTAATTTTGTCTTTATTTTCACGGGGTAACGTTCATTCATAAAAAAAACATGACGACACCCCGTGCGTTTGCACGGGTATCTTACTAGTATAAGTAAGAAAGCTTTGGTTCCTCTTTGTCTAATAAGGGGGAGGTGTTGTACCATATTATGAATATATACATTTACTACACATTTAAACAGTTTGATAATTCAATGAAAAACATAACTTTTCTAGTTGAAGTTTGTAAAAATGTTATTTGACCAAGAAATAGAAAGAAAAGGATAGGGTAAGTTCACAAGAGGACATTTCATTAGTATTACTAGTAGTTACAAATTCATATTTCTCTGCTATCACTAATGATCTCTATAACTCAGTTCATTGAGAGATGAAAAAAAACACATTTTATCAACATAAAAAGTGCAGAATCAAAAAATTAACCAACCATATAACATTCAACAAACATGAAATATTAAACTACAGATTGAGCTGCTCAATCCATCAAGTAATTTGAACTGCCATCTAGAACTACAAAGTCAGATGGGCTCACAACTGGATCTCTCAGAGATAGAGAGAAAGAGAGAAAATCTATTAGAGACTGGATGAATGGAGATTAGGCGTGAGATGAGAGTGGGTTAAAAAATAAGTAAATGATGGAGAAAGAGAGTTCTAGATATGAACATATATAAAAATAAGGTTAAAAAATGGTCTTATGAGTGATTACTCAGAGAGGTCATGATCATTCTCTTCTTTTTTTACTTTTTTCATTTCGTATAACATTTACTTTATTTTCCAAGAGTGAGATGGATTTTTCTTTTTTCTTGTGAGCAGAGAGATAGCTTTCACATTTTAGCTTAAGGGAGATAGGGTGAGGTGAGAATCAGAACATTATGGAGAATAAGTAGCAATGACAACAACATGGATAATGATAAATGGTTGTACTAAAATGGAAATAATAATTGATAATTTTATTTTTACTGTTTCAATAATTATTCTCAACTATTTTTTATAAGAAAAATTATATTCATGGGAGTACTATGGGTAGTGCAACCCGGTACAAGAATGTTCAACTTTTTCGCTTAGAAAGTTCAATACAATACAAAGGGAGTTTCACCAATTGGACACGGAACCACCCCAAGAAACACCTACTTTTTCCCCAAACCAACCCCAAGAAAGATGTTTAATCTTATTCATAACAACTAAAATATCATTCAACTCCCCATCAAAGATCAATTTGTTTTTTTCCTTCCAAATAGTCCACATGGTAGCTATCCCAATTAAGAATTTAAACTTCTTGTTGTTGATGTTGTTTTTGAAGATACTACCATAAAACCTAAAATGGTGGACACCTACCAATTCTTCAACATCTTCAAGCCCTAACCAAGCAACAACATTTAACCAAACAACTTTAAAAAAAGCGCATTGATAAAAAATATGGGTGACAGTTTCCTCACAATTTTTCCAAAAAGGGCAACAAAAATTATCAACAACAATATTTCTAATAGCTAGATTATCCTTTGTTGGCATCCTGTCCAAAAACAAAACGCCAACAGAACAAAGCCACTTTGGATGGACAAGTAGATTCCAAACAGTAGAGAATACTTCTAGTGTTTCACTAGACATCTGAGCACTATTCAACAAATTCATGACAAAAGAATAACAAGAACTTTTACAGTGAACAAAATAGAATTGAGAATGTTCCACTTCCACTGATATTGTCTTTCAACCTCCAACCAATGTAACTCTTCAAGCTCTTGGTGTTGTGATAGTCCTAACCACTTAAGATATAGCCCATCTCTAGCTAGCACCCAAGCTCCCAAAACCTCATCATACATACTATGTCAGTTTGTTTCTTTGAGACCATATTCAAGAATTCACCCTTCAACATAGCATTCCTAATCCACTTATATGGTACCCAAAAAAGTAAAGATTTCCCATTACCTAAGGTACAACTCATTGCTTTGTGAAAATAATTATAGCCATAATCTAAGTCATTCCTCACCAACATCAAATCCCTCCACCAAAGTGAATCCTTCGAACCCCACAAACGACCAATATTACAAGTATTTTTGAGAGATAAATCACCATATCTAAAGCATGACAGATCCTTCCACAACGCATTGGTTTCACGAATGCACCGCCATTTCCACTTAGCAAGAAGGGAAATATTAAAAATTTCTAAATTATTAACACCTAAACCACCCTCCTTCTTAGGCCTACAAATAGTATCCCATGCCACCCAACAAATTTTCCTTTCTTCATCAATAGACCCCCACAAAAAATCCCTCTATATCTTTATTAATTCATTTAAAACAACTTTAGAGGCTTTATAAAAAGAGAAGAAGTAGAAAGGTAAACTTGAAAGTACCGAATTAATAAGTGCAACCCTTCCGCCCATAGAGAGAGATGGCACCCCCGCCATGTTGAGAGTCTAGCACACATAGAATCCACCATCGGTTTCCAGATAGCACTGCTCTTAGGATTTGCCCCAACTGGTAGGCCCAAAAACTTAAAGGAAGCACTGAAGTTCCACAAGCAATAAAAGCTGAATCCTCCTCTAGAAATTCTTCCAAAATATTTATTCCTATCAACTTGATCTTGTGAAAATTTACACGCAAATTGGAAACAAGCTCAAAACTTCTAAATATAGTTTTGATACACAACAAATTCTTTCAAGATACATTTCCCAAATAGATGGTATCATCAGCAAACTGTAATAAAAAAAATGCTGACCCATTGGAAACTTGTTACCCCTAAAAAAAGGCTTAAATACTCGTTAGCCCCCTGCAAATATACCTGATATCCAGTTACTCCCTTGCAAAAAAATTTTGCAAACAAACCCTGCAAAATCTAATAGTATCCAGTTACCCCTGCCGTTAGTTTTGCAAGGTTTGTTTTGCAAAAAAATAAAATAAAAATTGCAGGGGGGTAACTGGATATCAGGTATATTTGTAGGGGGTGACAAGTATTTAAGCCAAAAAAACAACCTGAATAACTTTTTGAACCAAACCATTAAGACCTTCCGCAACAATTAGAAAAAGAAAAGGCGATAGGGGATCACCTTGTCTAAGGCCTTTCTTAACTATAAATTCCTCTGTAGGGCTACCGTTAACCAACATCAACATAGAACTAGCATAAACACAAGCTTGAGTCCACTCAATCCAACTTTTGTCAAACCGCATTCTTGTCATCATATATGTCAAGAAACTCCATGAAACTGAATCATAAGCCTTCTCAAAGTCTACCTTGAACAACATGCAATCATATTTTCTACGCTTGGGGAGATCGACCACCTCATTAACAATGAACCCCATCTAAAATCTGCCACCCTGAAATAAAAGCTGACTCATAAGGAGAAATAACATTAGATACAATATTCTTCGGTCTAGAGGCCAATACCTTGCCAAAGACATAATATTCATTGGACCACTTTGTTGAGCTCCCTCGGCTTCCTTGCTTCCTCGTCTCGTTTTCCCCAAAAGCAATATGATTAACAAAAACTTCTTCCCTATAGTTCTTTGAACATCTAACTGCGAGCTTTCTCCCAAACCCTTTGAGCCACTAATTTACTTTGTGCTCTCGAATAAAGATTGATATATTAATGAATAAGATTTGTTACAAGATGGGATCAAACTCAGTACAGTATGAATGTAATGTTTATGTGTTATCTGATCCTTCTGCCGAGTTCTCCCTTTGTAGTCCCAAGGTCTCTCAACTGTTCTTGGCAGTTAACTGTCTTTGGAGATCGGTTCCTCAACGGCTAGTTCGGCAGAGGACCCAACGGTGTCACGTGTCTCTCGTCCAAGGTACGTGTCCACTGCAAGAAATTCGCGTATTACCGGCGGATTTTTCTGTTGGTAGATTTCCGGCGGATTTGGTGCATTCTGGCGGATTTTTTCCGCCGGTAAATTTCCAGCGAAAAAAATAGTATTTCCGGTTAAAACTAAAAAAAACAATTCGAAAATAGTTTTTTTGTTGAAAAAACAATTAATAAAATAATTTAAATTTTTAATATTAAAAATAAACTAATTGAAATATATGTTTTAAAAAATAATCTTAAAAAAATAAATATTATTAATTATTAAATTAAACAATTTTTTTAAAAAAAACATTACCGGCGGATTTTGTGGATTACGTGCGGATTTTTTCCTTTTTAAAAAAAAATTAATTTACCGGCAGAAATTATGTAATTACCGGCGGATTTGTATTTTTATTTAAAAAATATTAAACTATCGGCGGAAAATATAAAATTACCAGCGGATTTTCGAAATTTACCGACAATTTTTATCTTACCGGCGAATTTTTTTTTTAAAAAAACCAAAATTTCGGCGGATTTAGGTGTGTTTATCGGCGGATTTTCCGCTGGTAACCATTACCTACGACGTTTTAACTGGCAGATTTTAGTCATTACAGGCGGATTTGTCTGCCGGTAATCCCCGAATTTCTTGTAGTGGTCATCACGCCGAGCAGTCATGGGACAATTGCCTGGATGATGTGTCCTAAAGATCGGTTGGGCCTCCATGAAGTTGGGTTCAAGTAATCCAGCCCAGTCCACGACCCCCCAAGTTCGAGCTGATTGTAGTTCAGCGAAGAGCTTTGAATGCGAAACTTATGGTTGAGATAGATTACTGCGAGGAGGCTATTGCTGTTTTGGCCTCTAATCCCTTTTGTTTCTCTTTCCTCATGATTATTGGGCTATTAATGACTGGCAACTCAGAATGCGTGTTGAGGGAAATCGGCTCGTTTACCTTGGAAAGCGTGTTCTGATGGTGTTGAAGTCCCATGTGAGAGCTGAAGTGCTTCAATTTTGAAAGGTCACAGGTCGTTCCATCTACCCCACGCTTCGTTAAGCTCATGTGTTTATGGGGTTTTGGATTGCCTTTAAAAGGAAAACTCTACCATGGAAGCGTCTACTGTTTCTTTCCTTTCTCACTTACTTTTTCTTCTTGCCGAGTTTCTTTACTGTTGGCGTGTTATTCCCTGTGTGTTAGTCCAACTTGCTCAACACTTGAAGGTATTTTCTTCTCCTCTTTTTACCTTTCTTCTACTTTAGTTAGTTACGATGGTGGAGATATGGGAGGTGGATGATAGTGGAAATGAGGCGACTGAGGTTCTTTCGGCGTACGAAGTGATGAAATTGGGGGCCTTGGGAAAAAATAAAGGAGAAATGGAGGCGCCTCAAGTCCCGCATTTCCAAGATCTCTGAGCCCTATGATATTAGCTCTTCGGATTCTGATTCTTCAGAGGATGAAGACATTAACTCAACTCCTTTCATATTCCCAGGGACCTAGGTTTTCTTGAAGTCCACTAAGGCTCTTCTCTCTACCTCTTCATGTGAGGTTAGAATGTTCATGGCTTCTAAGTAGAATATTGAGACCATCCACAACTTTGAGCCGATTTTCATCCAAAATGTTAAGCCCTAAGGAGTTAAAGAGTTTTCGAGCGAAGAACAAACTATCCTCGACGAGGAATGAGGAGGATTTGATCATTAAATGTTGTAGGAAAAATGAGCCTGTTTGTATGATGTGTCCGAAAGGAGTGAAGGAAGAAAGCACCTACATGTATACTTGCCTTTTTGAAGATTTAAAGGTGAAGATGCCTTTTACCTTCTTTGAAAACAAAGTATTACGTGTCACGTGTCACGTGTCTCTCGTCCGAGGTACGTGTCATCACGCCGAGCAGTCATGTGACAGTTGCCTGGATGATGTGTCCTAGAGATCAGTTGGGCCTCCATGAAGTCGGGTTCAAGTAATCCAGCACGGTCCGCTTTGTAAAGCCCCTTATGTTTTTATTACAACGAATAGGTCATTTATGTTTTAAAATCATTACACCGTTGCCACTCATTTAGGTTTCGAATAGGCCTCGTATATTTTTTGTAATGAATAGGTCTCTTATGTTTTAAGATCATTGCACAATTACGGAGTTCAACCAAATTTTTTTTGAATATTATAAAAAAACAACCCTATATATCAAAAAAAACTTGGCTTAAATACGTTTTTACCCCCCACATAGACGTTTTTTGTAACGTCCATCTAACAGAAGGACTAAAACAAAAAAATTTGATTTTGCAAGGGTTTTTTTAAATAAAAAAAATGCAGGGGGTAAAAGCAAAACACCCCATATTTACAAGGGATAAAAACATATTTAACACAAAAAACTTTGAATATTATTATTGTAATAAAAAAAAACCCTGAATGGCGAACCAAGCCGAGGGGTAGAAAAGATGACTAACTTGAAACACGGAGAACAAAGAAGAAGACAGAAAGGGAAAGAGAGAAGAAACAGAGATCGGAACACACATACACTCTGTAAATCTGGAATCCATCTCGAAACTCTTAACTCTCTTCCACATAATCATCCCATCTCAATTGTGTAATAACAAATTCGCATAACTAAGAGTACAAAAGAAGCAACAATTACAATGTCGTTGAACATGAAAACCCTAACCCAAGCACTAGCGAAAACCGCAGCAGTAATCGAGAAAACGGTTCAAACAACGGTTCAAGACGTTACAGGACCAAAACCACTTCAAGATTACGAGCTTCTCAACCAGATCGGTTCAGCAGGTCCCGGTCTAGCGTGGCGGTTGTACTCGGCACGGGCTCGTGATCCGTCGCGGCAACATCAGTATCCGGTGGTTTGTGTTTGGGTATTGGATAAGCGAGCTCTATCTGAGGCTCGAATGCGTGCGGGATTGACGAAAAGTGCCGAGGATTCGTTTTTGGATTTGATTCGTACGGATGCTGGTAAGCTTGTTCGACTTAGGCATCCTGGAATTGTTCATGTTGTTCAGGCTCTTGATGAGAGTAAAAATGCTATGGCTATGGTTACGGAACCTTTGTTTGCTTCTGTTGCTAATACTCTTGGAAATCTTGATAATGTTCCTAATGCTCCTAAAGACCTCAGAGGAATGGTTAGTTATTCAATTCAATTTAGTTCAATTCAAATCAAATCCTGTAAGTATAATAATAAATGCCAATGCATGTATGATTTATCTTATTGAGTGTGGTGTTCAACTGATTCGATCTAGTCAATGTTTTTGGCCCTGTTTGGATAAATAGCTTAATTAAGTGATTTTCGAATAAACACTTATCATATAAGTGTTCATGTATAAGTCATTTCTATAATAAAAGAGAAAACAAAGTCAAATTGTTTTTATATAAGCTTTAAGATCTTTTTATAAATTACCTGGACAACTTAGGAAGTAAGCTGAAAACAACTTATTAGCATGTCATAAGCCATTTTCATATGCTCCTTCAAACATTCTCACAAGTGTTTATGCCAATAGAGAAGCCCATATAAGTCAATTCAAGCAGACTGTACAATTGGAAAACTAAAAAAAGTAGGTTTGGACCAAGCAATTTGTTGTTGGGACAAACATAATGGGAATCCAAACATGCCTCTATTCGTTGCATTGCTAATTTATGGACTTTTGACGAAATGTTATTTTGATTGGTTAATTTGCAGGAAATGGGACTGTTGGAGGTGAAACACGGTTTACTTCAGATAGCGGAATCCCTGGATTTTCTCCACAATCATGCTCACCTTATTCATCGATCTATATCACCTGAGGTGACAGCTTTTTCTTTTTCTGTTTTTCATTACTATATGTAGTTACTCCCTCCATTCTATAATATTTGAAGTTTTAGTCTTTTAGTTTTGTGCGTAAATAATTGATGTTTTACATATCCAAGGCTAAATTAATCATTTTCTTCCAACTATACCCTTAATAGCTTTCACTAGGCACCAATACCTAAGTCAATAGCTAACCACTCTTCAATGAAAATGCAGGCTATTAACCAAATATTGATTTATTCTTGTGGTTTCAATTCAACACATTATTAAATGGGGGGTTTTACAGTCTACATATATAATAATTAATAATTTCTTATATCATGTGTCAATGGCTAAAAGGCCCAAAACATCAAATATTATGGAATGGAGGGAGTATTATTTTTCCCTTCATCTTTTGTTATGCCGCATGTGATTTTACTTTGATAAAAAATAAGTAATACTCGAAAATAATAATGCATTCTAATTAGAAATGGTATATAGAGCAAGTGATTTGTATTTCTAAATTTGGAGATTTCTGTGTATCATTTAGCAACATCTATGTATTTCTGAATATCATTTAATCTTTTTTTTTTCTATTTGGAACTTTTCTTTTGAAGTATAGTTTTGTACCCGCCATGAAATTGACTTACTTCTTTTGGCTTGCTAGTTAACTTTATTCGCCGCCGGTCCTTTTCTGCTCCTCTTGTTATTTCAGATTAGTTCATTGAATGCAAATCTTTTGCTTTGCAGAATGTTTTCATCACCTTGAGTGGAGCCTGGAAACTTGGTGGATTTGGTTTTGCAATTGCTGCTTCTCAGAACTCTGGTGACTCATCTAATCTGCAAGCCTTCCATTATGCTGTGAGTTGAACATTTGATAAGATTGGGATTAACTATATCTTTGATGTGTTAAATACCATTTTACTATGATGCACAAGATATGGCTATTCTTGAAAAATATGGGATAAAACTGAAGGTTTGAACAAGATAAATTTTGTTGTCCTTCGTTTGATATTTAAAATAAAGACTAAATCTGGAACTGAAATGCAACACAAAACGATAAAATTTTGTTGCTGAACAAATCATGGGACACCTTGTTCCAAGGACAATCTAAGACAAAAATATCCATTTTTTCTATTTAACAGTTATTCTCTTCCTCCACCTTTCTCTATATTAAAGTATTTACATATTAGTATACATGTATTATGATATATATTAACATATTTTATAATATTTATATATTATTAAAATAATTATATATATATATATATATATATATATATATTATAACAACGCAAATTGTACTCTCTCTCTCTCTCTCTGTATATGTGTCTGTTGTATTATTTAGTGCAAATAAGTATTCAGCCGTGAATAAGGTATTGCAGTAAATTTCGCTTTATTTTGCTCATGATGGATATTGATCACCAAATAATTTAGGATTGTATTGTACTCAAGTCCTTGTCCTGTGTTGTTTTGCTTCTATTGTTTGATGTTTATCAAACGTATCATGGGTATTGGGGCTTCTAAACTAATATGTTGACATTAACTGACTGGTGTACAGTTGCCATTTATTATAAAATACTAGCTCATCTATGTGGATCTTTTATAACTGTTTGGTCAATTCAGTGTTATAGGGGTCAATCATATAACCATGGTTGTTAAACTCTCAAGTTATCTCATAAAGTTGTATGAGTTTACAACTCTAGGCATTAAAATTGAGTGAACTCTCTTACAAAATTGTTTTTGTGTTAACTCGGGTAAGCTTGTATAGACTCGCATAAAATAGGATGATTGAATGTGTAGACTTGACTAGAAGACTCTAAAGAGTTAACTTAATTGAAAAAGATTGGACCAGAATTCAAAATTAATAGGCGAGTTTACAAATCATAATATAGATTCACAACTCAACACACAAAAAGGGTGGAAAATCGACAAACCACAAGGTTCAAAATTACTAAAGAGTGGAAAATGGTGGGACTGGGTACTCCCCATTGGAGCTGAACTCAGCTCATCAAAGTTGGGCCCATTCACCTCATTGAGTGCAAACTTGCAACAATGGATTTGCCTGTTTTCTAGTTTGTGACTTTGTTTATGCTTGGAGCTATGGGGTTGAGAGTTGAGACACAATATGGTATCATTCACCTACTTTGTACAGTTTATTTCGGGCTAGACCAGACCAGAGGCAGAGAAAAATGAGATTCTGATGAAGATAAAAATACGTGCAAAAAGTTGCACTATACATGGTTATATGATATAATTATGTACAGTACAGTACTTTTTTTTTCATCTTCATCAAGATTTTGTTTTTCTCTTCTGATCCACTTCTTAGCCCCAATTTTGTGCTTTGGCTTTAACTTCCAGTAACATTAGATGCTTTTGCTTTGGGATGTCTCTGCATTCTGGAGTATCACCTATGCAATAATTCTTTTATGTGCATGATTGGGTATCCCTATTCCTTGGGACATATGCTTTTCCTGATTATGTTTGCAAAATCTGCGACTATAGTTCTAAACTAAGATTTTTAAGGAGGTGAATCAAAGATATCATGTCTAAATGGGAAATTATACCTTTTTATATTTGTATCTAGTTCTAATTCACAGGAGGAAAACACATTTTGCTTAAATGACCTGTATCTTGTTTCACTATGACTGTTGTACAGGAATATGATGTTGAAGACTCTATTTTGCCACTTCAGCCATCACTTAATTACACTGCTCCTGAGCTGGTGAGGAGCACTATGTCTTCAGCTGGGTGGTCTTCTGATATTTTCAGTTTTGGATGCCTTGCCTACCATTTAATTGTACGCAAGCCTCTGTTTGACTGCCACAACAATGTGAAGATGGTATATACAAATCCTTTTGTCGACCTTTTTCCTAGACTGGTAGTAGTATCTGAAATTAATAAGCTTTATATTCGGCGAGCACAACTTTTTGGAAAGAGGTTTATTGTTACCCAGATTGAATCTTGTGTTTTATATACAGATTAAATAAATGTCTAATAAGATAGCTTATATCTTATTTTTTTTAAGCTTCCGTTACTTGCAAGTAAGTTTCTATCTAGCTAACTAATTCAACAAGATTTGCTAGTATAATGTATTTTTGGTGTATGATTTTCAATATGTAGGATTACTAATAAAATACCCCTGTAATGTGACAATCAAAGTCTATGCCAACGATACTGAAAATAAGTTACAATGACTGTAAATCATTGGCGTTCTTTCAGAGTTTTCTCAATAGGCATTCATGGTTACGGTTGCATGTGTCTACTCTCCAGATGGGAGAATATAGTTTTTAATTAATGATTGAATACATTTTACTAGTTGCCATACATGCCATTGGACATAACCGTGAAGGCGGAAATTGTTCACTTTTTCATTTATTGAATAGATTAATACTCTATATATATTTAGACAGAACAGAACAGAACAGAAAGAAAAAAGACTAAAATATCATTACTTGATAACCATGTAGGCTATATTTTTTCATTCATTAGAAAGTAATGAACAATTTTGATTTTGTACTTATGCAGTACATGAATACCTTGACTTACTTATCCAGTGATGCTTTCTCATCTATCCCATCGGAACTGGTTCCTGATTTGCAAAGGATGCTCTCTCCAAATGAATCTTTCAGGCCAACCGCGATGGATTTTACAGGTAAATATAATTTGGCAAATCAATACATTCTCTCCATTCCTCGGATGAAAACTGAAAATAGTCTTGACACAGAACATTTAAAGGGGTTTCTTGGTAAGGCTGTTGCTGTCTAGAGTTCCAAAGCATGGAGATTTTGTCTGCCTCCTTTGGCAGTCTCCTCATCTACTTTCTTGAAAAAGCCGGAGTCATAGTCCCTAGGATTGCATATGTATTTCTTTAGGAATGAGCACCTCGGTAATCAAATAGTTATCACTGAACATTGCAATTAAGATAATGCCTCTGCTGGTTGTTGGAGGTTTGGACCGATCAGATGGTCCACTGAACTTAAAATTACTATGTAGCTCAATTTCTGTATTTCTTAGCTTCTTTGTTCTTGTTGGTGTTGGGTGCATCAATGAATTTTAGCAAGCAACAAACCCAGAAGAATGAACTTGACACTACATTTTCATCCCAAACCTTACCCTATGTTTGGATGGAGCATTTTTAGAAGGTAATGTAATTTTTAGGTGGAATTCAAATATTTTAGTTCAAATTTTGAACTAAAATATTTGAATTCCCTCCAAAAATTACATAACCTCCTAAAAATGCTCCATCCAAACATACACTTAAGGCTTGGGTATATCGGTCAGTTCTCCTAAATTATCTTCATTTAGCCGCCCAGTATGGGAATTTACCACTCATATTTGGATTTCCAACATTATCCCCCTCAAGTATGTGTCACCATATTGGTATGCTTCCTGTCAGATCAAAGGCACTTCACGTACTAAGGGGGCCCACACTAATCATTGTCTTGGATAGACAACTAGTAGATTGGGATCTTCGGTACCAAGTTGAAAGGAGCAATTTTATTTATGAATATTATTAACTAAAATAATTTTTCTATAGGTGATTTAATAAATGCCAAATCTGCCATAATATAGAGGAAATAATATGGCAGGAATATACCTTTCCAAATGTAGCCCTCAAATAGTGCTATTTACATTATTTACAACATTTATTATGATTATCATTACAGGATATATGCCCCTCATTTTGCAGGATCGCAATTTTTTCGGAATGACACTAGGTTACGTGCTCTGCGCTTCCTCGACCACATGCTTGTATGAATTATAAGTTTAACCTGTTAAAATCGCAAAAGAAATAACATGCAGAATCTAGAGTTGACTTTGCTAATGATGTCTTATTTCCTTCAGGAAAGAGATAACATGCAGAAGTCAGAGTTCTTAAAAGCATTGTCAGATATGTGGAAAGATTTTGACTCACGCGTATTAAGTATACAAGGTATATTATTCGGCTATGTAATAATTTGTTTTCAATTACTTTTGCCAATTAATTTTATGTCAGTTCTCTTTCCCAATCCCAATACATAATTTAGCACTCTCTTGCTCTGACAATCACTTAGTCTTGTTCCCCATAACTGATGATTTTGGGTTTGACCTAAGTTGAGTATACCAATATGGGAGTTTGCATCTTGAAATTTTGTCACATGTTAAACTTATCTTACTTTTCACGAATGCTTGATTAAATTGTCCTTGCCTATTTGCTCGGACATCTATTGAATCATTAGTTTTATTCTTACTTTTGTCATGAATGTAAATTTGACAAATAAAATTCCATACAGGTCCTTCCACCACTTTGTGCAGAACTTAGGAATGTGGTCATACAGCCAATGATTCTACCAATGGTTCTAACTATTGCAGAGTCTCAGGTACGAATCTCTCTTTCTTTTCATCACTTCCATAAAATGCCTATATTATTCATAGTGGTGGTGTTGACAACATTGTAAATCAAAATCAATCTTGTATCAAGAAATATTCTTTTGTAGAGTGAATATTTCAAAGTCTACCATTGTGTTAAAAATGTGCATCATGCATGTGATGCTAATAAAACTTCTTATGCATCTAAAATTTGTACCAACTCCATCATTAAATCTTTGAATCAAGGCATAGTGTGATTTCTAAACCAAAGGAAAGAATGAGCCATTTCATTACAAATTTTATTCAATCCATTTCTTTGAAATTGATCACCTTAAGCTCAGCATGTTGATCACCGATGTAGCAGCTGCTATAAGGGCAATATTATAGAGGAGCAACTCTTGGTTGCCCCTGATGCTTGTAGCTGCACATTTCACTGTTGTGGCTTAAATACCAAACTCGTTTCTGTTTTATATGGAGCCAAATTTTCTGTTTTAACTTCATTAGAATCCCACTCTTTCGTATTGGCTATACAACTTAGGGGTTTTTAGTTCCATCAACACTGACCAACTAGATGGACTATTGTGTCATGCTATACAACAAAGAGAGAATTGTATAGATGAACAGCTGTAAATATGGTTAGCCTATATCCAGTTGTTGGGAGTCCCGATGTGATATGGCATAAAAACGAGTTTATAAGTGCGAGACATCTCTCACCTTATAAGTCGGTTTTGTTGGGTTGAGTTAGACCCAATCAAATTCTAAGATGGTATCAAATTCAATCCAAGATTCATTGGGCCACCTGCTATTGGGCCACTCGGGTCATGTTCCAATTGTCTAGTTTTGGGCATGATGGGTGCGTGTTGAGAGTCCGTCATATAGCCTGAAAAAGAGTTTTTAAGTGAGAGACATCACTCACCTTACAAGCCAGTTTTGTAGGGTTGAGTTAGGCCCAACCCAAATTCTAAGAGCAATAAACCTAGACACTTTACACACATTCCAACAGTAAGTATGAGTACACAATGGATCTGTGTTTTTTAATATGAAGAGGAAAAAAATATTTTTCAGGAGAAGAATGACTTTGAGCAATCAACACTTCCAGCCCTTGTCCCTGTCTTAAGTACTGCTTCTGGTGATACACTGTTACTACTTGTGAAGCATGCCGATCTTATAATAAACAAGGTATTTTTCAGTTTATATGAAGTTCCTTTATTTTGAAGATTGAAAAATCTTTGTATCTAGATTCTTGAGACTATGTTTGTTTAAACTTATTATGCCATTCTTTGTTCAATTAGGCTAGTCAAGAGCATTTAGTTTCACATGTTCTTCCGATGATAGTTCGGGCCTATGATGATAATGATGCGCGTTTACAAGAAGAGGTCCTGAAAAAATCTGTATCCCTTGCCAAGCAACTTGATTCCCAGGTGAACGATATACTTTGCTTCTATATTGAGTATGCTTGATTTGATTTAAAAATTACATATTTTCTGTTGATTCTGGAGCTTGCCAAGTTCTATTTTTTCAATGTTTGAATTTTGGGGGGCTGTTGAAGACTTCAGGGTTTAGCCAAGGAAAAGTAAAAAGAAAATGCATGATATAGTTGTATTTTATAATTCATAATAAGATGTTATTCTCGGTCAAAAAATATGATGTTATTCAACTACAGCAAGCTAATGCACCTATATACTACTTACTAATTTAGGCCAAGTGCTAGTACTACCGGTACAAGCACAATTCCAATCCCAATGGTAGTAAAACTGATAACCTAAATATCTTCCAAGCACAATTCCAATCCCAATGCTAGTAAAACTGATAACCTAAATATCTTCTAATTCTAACACGTCCCCTCAAGCTTGTTACATCATTACATGTAGCAAACCCATAAACAAAATACATAGGCAACTGGTACTCCTCCTTAGTCACAAATCTCGGTGATGCCTTTGGTAGATAGCTCCTTACTTCTTCCGGCACACATCTAAAGCAAATGTGGTAAATTTATGCCTTTATGGATTCTCTGACCTCTCTTTAATGACCCCCTTAACCTACAAAATAATATCCAAAACACCAATTGCATCATACCATCTAGTACTGACCTTTAACCAGGTCTCCAAGACATTGATTTAGGTGTCATACCACCAATGATTATCATGGGTCTCAGGTGCCGTACTTCCCATTAACACAAACAGGGGTCCTTTACTAGTGCCAAAGGTCTTCAAACCACAAACCCATGACAGCAAAATAAAGAAATCTAGGGCAATGATCTCCATGTGTACTACACAAAATTACTTCCAAAACTTTTGACAACAAAATAGATAACTATTGGCCCTTTTTTCTACACAAGTTCACATCTATGCTACTCTGATACTAAAGCAGTAACTTTTATGATGTTTGTAATATTTTCTGTTCTTTCTTTCAGATGGTGAAACAAGTGATTTTGCCCCGTGTTCACGGACTAGCACTTAAGACAACAATTGCTATGTATGTTTATATTTTGCTTGAACTTTGAATTTTTTTCCTTTAGTTCTATTGTAATTCTTAGGGTAAAACAGCTTGTGTATTTTAGTGGTAATAGGGTTCCTTTTATAGGAGATAGACATTAAGTCAGATCCTTGATTTTAGGAGTGATAGAATCAAACTATTAAATGAGAAAGATAACGTAGAATAAAATAAAAACAAAAACTGATCTTACTAAAAATTATAAAAGATTCCAATATCTTCAACAAGTTTCAATGCCTCAGGTAGACATTGCATATTGTGTCTTTTTAACACACAAACCCTAATTTAGCAAAAATAGTTATATCTTTATTTTACAATGTTTATGTTGCATGGGTACGAGTACGGCATTGATACCGGGTATGGTTGCTGGTACGGGATACATGGTTTTTCAAAAAATCAGGGTACTAGGTACGTAACGTAAATTTGATATAAACATGCCTATAATATAGGAAACACAAATAAGTAAAACATATAACAAAAATTATACAATGAAATATAGGAAAAAATTATTTATAATTATTTATATAGCAGAAAATAGAAAAAAGATATACAATGTAATAGGAAAAGTTTCAGTACCAGTGTACCACCAAAAAAAAGAATGAAAAATCTAATTTTTTTTCTATACAAACAAACATATATTTATATGTCCGACCACAAATATAGACCAAGAAGTACCCAATGAGTACCAGTACCGGGTACATACGGTAAGGGTACGGCTCTAATTTTGAAGTAGCCATGTGTCAAAGACAATGTTAGATATCTAATTCGTCAGTTTTTAGAGTTTCATCTGTACTCGATTTAATATAAAGTATGCCTTTATTTCTGTTAAACATTTAAATTTTGGCTTTCCATTATCAATATAGTTATTATTATTATTATTATTTTCATTAACTATATTTTGAATTATTGGGCATATATATATATATATGACTTTCAGCATGAATAAATAGTTTGGGACATGTATATTTGCATATGGGATACTCTGACAACCTGTGACAGTTAATTTAGAGCTTCTAGATTATTGGATAATGTAGCTAAATGTTTGAGAAGTCATGACTTCCCATTTTCCTTTATATTTTGTTTCCTCGCCCCTTCCCCAGCTCTAGGTGAGCTGACATTGGGTGGTGGTCCTTGGGGTGGAGGCGGTGAATAAGTTTATATGGTGAAAGTTGATTCTGCTCCTAAATTGAAGGTTTTCTTAGCCAATTTATGCTGTTCATCCTAGGGCTTTTATTTGGGTAATTGGAACATGCAATGAGATTGGTGAATTTTACTTATTTGCTGAGCTTTCTTGTTCGTTCTTTGACGGGTCATTGCTCATTACTAGAGTATGTACTAGGAGAACCAAGCAAGGGATTATTTGGTGTATGACGGACAATATAATGGGGGCATAAATGGAATTTCAGCTGAGAGCAGATAACACCAAACGAGTGTTGGTTGCATCGAAAGAGGCTCAACTCTCGGGGAAAAAATGAGGTAAAAGGGAACAACAAATTAGCCACCTAACATGGTGGGATTGAAGACCATGAAGATTCTGGAAGCACCACTGAAATGGGAATCTCGGGTATATGGAGGGGGGGGGGGGGGAGGGGATGAGTGAGAGACGGATGAGTAAAGTCTCTACAGTCTACACTTAGACAATTATGCGTTAGTTGTGTTATTTCTATGTGCCTACGTATTCTTATATATAATTTAATATAATAGCCTTAAATAGGTAGGATTTAACATTTCGTGTTGTGATTTCACATTTTATGCTTTCTACATCCTATGTCTGGTTGCCTGAGTTTGACAACCTTATGTGCATGTATGCTTTTAGTTTCACCTTATATGTATAGCTTAAACCTTAACTATTTAATTATCTATTTGGTTTACAGGTTAGAGTCAATGCTTTGCTGTGCCTAGGAGACATGGTTAACCGACTTGATAAACATGCTGTCTTAGACATCTTGCAAACAATTCAGCGGTGTACTGCTGTTGACCGTTCTCCTCCAACCCTTATGTGTACCCTTGGGGTTGCAAATTCTATTTTTAAGCAGGTAATAATCACTGTGATGGGCCTGGATTATGAACTGCAGTTTTTTGTATTATTGACTGCTGTGATAAACAATATTTGTCTTTTTAGCTAAGTCTTGTTTGATTTCTCTTGTTCAGTATGGAGTAGAATTTGTTGCTGAGCATGTTCTTCCATTGCTTATGCCCCTCTTGACTGCTCAACAACTGAATGTTCAACAGTTTGCCAAATATATGCTCTTTGTCAAGAATATGCTCCAGTAATCTCTTTTTTCCCCAAAATGTTTAACACCCTCTTTTTTTTGTCATTTTGTCCGTCCTCCTTTCTCCTTAATCTCCGACAAGCTTCTCCTTGAATTTATTTCTGAACCTTGTGTGTTTCATACAGGAAGATAGAAGAGAAGCGTGGAGTGGTTGTGACTGATTCCGGAATACCAGAGGTAAAATTATCTCCTACAGTTAATGGCCTTCAGAAAGAAACCCTGAGGACAAGCAGCAGCACTGTTGCTGCTCCTATAAAAAGCGGCTCCTCTTGGGATGAAGATTGGGGTCTGAAACCAACTGGAACTGCCAATTCTGTCCAGAATTCTATTAGTACACCCATTCAATCTGTTGCAAGCAACCCTGTGGGCCAAGTAACATCTTCACAAAAGAATTTGTCCTTATCTGGTCTGTCTAATCAGCAGACAGCCAAGTCATGTCCCTCAGTAGATGTAGAGTGGCCTCCCCGTGCATCTTCTGGTGTTACCTCGCAGTTTGGTGATACTGAAAGGCATACAATTGCAGCAGGAACCTCATCCACATCTAATCTTCAAGATGATGACCCTTTTGCTGATTGGCCTCCACGTCCCAGTGGCTCATTATCTGGTCGATCCGGAAATTCCAACAATGGTACTTTAGGAATGTCGCTAAACAAAGTAGGGATTAATTCAATGACAAGCAATTCAAGCAATCTGGGTTTCCAGAGTAGCCACAGTTGGTCCGTCAATTCCCAAAGTTCTGCGGAGTCTGTCAGTTTAAACCCAAGGAACGCTCCCTCGGGTATTGGTAGCCTGAATAGTGGTGGCTTTGAATCTCAGAATTCTCTTGGGTTCCTAAAACAAAGTCAGCCTATTCCAACATCGAATGTTGGTTCATATAATAACGTTAAGTCAACTGATCTTGGATCAATATTTGCTTCCAACAAAAATGAACAGATTGCACCTAAACTCGCTCCTCCCCCCTCAACCACGGTGGGTGGTAGAGGAAGGGGAAGAGGGAGGGGAGCTACTTCAACCAAACAGCCCTCAAACAGCAAGTCACGAACTGAGCAACCACCCCTTTTGGATTTATTGGGGTAGCTTGCTTCTTCTATTATTATTCTTGTATCAGGTTGATGAGTTATTGCAGAGATTGTATATTTATGCAACATCCTGTATTGAATGCTCGAAGACATTTGTTGTGAAGGAAGATATACTGCAGAAAATTTTGCCACGCAACATCTGCTGAATATGTAAAGGGTTTGTTGTATGTTGCTTAGTCTATAGTGATCCTGCAAGGATTTTTTTTCCCCCGGAGTGTTGATAACACTCAAACTCTATTTCCAACACATGATTTGTTGAAATTCATTTGGGTTTCACGAAGTGAATTCAATGTCCAAAATGGTAGGACTTAAATGACTTTTACTCAGTCATTAAGTGAGAGTTGGAAGTACCAGAGTGGTAGAGTGTTTCTAGCATTTTTCTATTTTTTTGTGTTATATGTTATACTTCATTCTTAGGGTTTCAGGCAAATTGTATTCAGAAAAGTCCTGATTACTGCGACTGGGTGGAAAATAATAAGAGCGCTGATTAAGTTTCTTCTGAAACGAGAATGATTTGGTTTCCATTATGTATGATTTGGCTGTTGGTGGTATGATTGTGGGCCTGTATTTTACGGATTAAAAAGTGATTTTGATGTTAAATAATTTAAAGATTAATTTTTTAGAGATTTTAATGAAAAACAACTGTTTTGTGTTGGTGTAATTTAATGAAAATTACTTTTATAAACTGGTTCAAGAAATTAATTGGCAAGATTATATAGCATTACCATTTCTATTCTTAACATAAAACCTGAAGCGTTCGGCTTATCGGAAGTTGTCAATTGGTTGTAGGTGTTAGACATTCAATGTGCCACCATTGAGCTTGATTATAAAGCGGTTGTAGAGGAAATCTGTGGTGTGTGTAACTTTGTAACCGAGTATGACTCAATTATTAGAACTTGTAACTTATAACTTATTATCGTCTTTAAGAAACTACACAGTTAACTTTATCATGAGGCAAACAACTCTGTCGCTCATACTCTAGTTAGAGCATCAAAGAATTGTTAGTTTCCACTTTTTATTATAGTCCTACTTGTATTGCAATCTTGTTCTAATATAGATTTATACAACTTAATCACGTATGAAAATATTTATTTAGCCATTTGACAAAAGTGACACTCAAATGTTTGAGGACAAATATGTAAATTAGTCAATAAAAGACAAAAAATGTCATTACCCACCCCCTCTTTCTTTTTCTTCTTACACTATCTTTCTTCCTTTTTTCTATTTTCTCTTACACTGTCTTTCTCCTTTTTACTTTTCTCTTATACTATCTTTTTCATTTTTTCTTTTTTTTTTACACTTTCTTTCCTCCTTTTCACTTTTCTCCTACACTCTCTGTATTCCATTTTTTCTTTTTACTTTACTTTTATTTTTCCATAAACAATTCTTTTCTTTCTCTTCACCTCACTTTTGATTTATTAACTAAATTTATGCAAACACTACTCTACTTAAATTACTCTATCAATATTATCTTCTCTTTTCTCTCTGAAATCTGTTTACACTATTATTGATAATCTTCTATCACCTCTTATTTATGATCTACTAATCAACTAAAATAATTAATTGAGACTATGAGAGAACTGCAATGATAAATAAAAAACACAGGATAACTGCACTGATATATTTAAAAAAAACACAGGTTAATATTTGTCATTGATAATTAAAAATTTTGAAGACCACTATAAACCTACTTTGTAAAAAACAAGAAGATTTAACTACTATTTAAACTAATCATTAATATTTAACATAAATATTTCTTATTGATAATCTACTATCTCTTTTTACTATCTACTACAATATACTATTAAACTAAAATAATCAATTGAAACTACGAGATAATCAGACCGATATATATAAAAACACACAGTAACTACAAAGTGATATATAAAAAAAACACGAGATTAATATTTGTCGTTGATAATTATAATTTTTGAAGACTATTATAAACCTACTATCTAAAAAAAACAAGAATGCTTAATGACTATTTAAACTACTAATTAATATTAAATAAATATTTCTTATTGATAATTTAGTATCTAACTTTTATCATCTACTATAATCTACTAATCAACTAAAATAATCAATTGAAACTATGAAATAACTGCACTGATATATAAAAAAACACGTGATAACTGCAGTGATATATTAAAAAAAACACAGGATTAATATTTGTCATTGTTAATTATAATTTTTGAAGACTACTATAAACCTACTATCTAAAAAAAGAAGGCTTAATGACTATTTAAACTGATTAATACCTAAAACGACAAATAATTGTCACTGATATATAAAAAACACAGGATAATTATTTCTTATTGATCATCTACTATCTATCATTTATTGTCTACTATAATCTACTAATCAACTCAAATAATCAATTTAAACTATGAGATAACTGCACTGATACATAAAAAACACGAGAAAGTTGCACTGATATATAAAAAATAAGGGGATAACTACAATGATATATATATAAACATGGGATAGCTGCACTGATTTATAAAAAACACGGGATAACAATACTGATATATAAAAAATACTGCACTGATATATAAAAAAAACACTGGATAAATGCACAATTGTTTTTAAATGATACTTTTACATTTTTAGATTTTAATATTTATCTATTTTTTATTTGAAACTCCTTTTTTATCTATTTTAAATTTATTTTTATTTCCACACGGTCATTTCAGACTATTTAAATACGGTCTAAGTTTATTCATAAAAAGAACATGACAGCACCCGTGCGTATGCACGGGTATCTTACTAGTTATGAATGAAATACCATGATTTTGTTTGGGTAAAAAAAAAACCCGAAGATTAAGGACAATATTATATAGCATTAACAATTCAATCTTTAGTCTAGAATATTAAGGTTTATTTGCATATACATAACTTTTGAATGTATCATTTTTTGACCTCACACTAAATTATAAAGGTATTTTTTTTTAGATAAGCAATTATAAAGTTATAAAGGTACTAGTTTTATGACCCGTGCTCCGCACGGGCTCACCTTTACTAAATAATGGTATTTAATTTTTTTTTATAAATTTGTAAATGTAATATAATTGAAGAGAGTCTTATTTTCGTTTGTTAAATTTGGGAAATATCATAAAAATTAATAATTATAATCGAATCAAGAAATGGTTAAACAAAGAGTGTTGGATGAAAAATATAAGAAAAATAGAAGCACACCCATACTAAGTTGAAAGAAGATATGTGATTTTATTGTAAATGCACAAGTTTCATGACAAGTAAATACTTGAAAATAAGTGACTCATTATTCTTGAAATGTGGCCACCAATTCATTATACAATAAATGTGGTTGCATGACTACCAAGAAGACAATAAAATTATAAAGTGAAACACATGTGTATATACAAACTTGGATGAAAACCACCAAAAAAATAGAAGGCTTATAAAAAAACAACAAAATAGAAGAATCCAAAAATACTTGAAGAAATATGATGAGGGGTTATTTTGTAAATGTGATTGAAGTTCCCCTGAATAAAAATTTCCTTATGACTATCCATTCAATAAGAAGTCTATAAAATTTAAAAACTATATTGAAGTTGAACATCCATAGATAATAAGCAGAAAAAGTGTAAAGAATGTTAATAACATAGTTCATATTCATCAAATGTAAATATAAAAATTAACACTTAGTTAGAAAGAAAAGAAGACAACACAATTAGAAAGTGAATGTATCATGCAAGGTTGAATGAAAACCACCAACAAAATAGAAGCATCCATAGATAGTTGAAAGAATATGATGAGGGGTTCTTTTGTAAATGTGGTTGAAGTTCTCGTGAATAAAAATTATATTATGACTATCAGTTAAATAAGAAGCATTCATAGATAATTTACAAGATATGATGAGGCTTATATTGTAAATATGGCTGAAGTTCCCGCAGGTTAACGCATAATTAGAAGAAGAAAAAAAGAAGATAACACAATAAAAAATGTGTTATCAAAGTTGATGATTGGGGATTTTACTGTAAATGTGGCTAAAGTTCCTGCGAGCTGCGAGAGCCAATACTGCAACGCGGCGTGCGAAAATAAAAGAAAGATAATAATAATAATAATAATAATAATAATAATAATAATAATAATAATAATAATAATAATATAAACATTACTTTGAGTATACGTCTAATAATATAAACATTAATTTATGACATATTAAATATTGTGAGACAAAAAAAAACTCTCAGTAATGATAAATGTAATCAAACATGAAAGAGATGTGTTATTCTTATAATACGTAAATCCTAAAAAAAATTAAAAAATTATAATTGTGATTTAGTAGTGACCGAACTAAATAGATTCAATAAATTAGGTTCAGAAAATATAAGAAGAAGAAGTATAAAAATAAATAATTTTTTTAAAGGTTTAGTAAAATATGTCCTAAAAATATAAAGATAAGAAGTATAAAAGAAATTGTTTTTTTAAAATGCTGAAATTAGTAAAAATTGAGGAACAAACTTCGTGTATTTGAATAGTTAAAATATTTTTAAGCGTTAAAGTACCTCAAAACATGGTACTTAGCATCACACTTTACATATTTTGTTACTTAAATTATTTGTTTTTCACCAAACCGGTTCTTGAGTAACAAACTTTGCATAATGGAACATTAAAAAAATTCTATCTCTAAAGTACACCAAAACATACTACTTAGCCTTTCACTTCACGTGATTTTGTTATGAAATTACTAAATTTTTTTCACCAAGTCGATTATTAAGAAACAAACTTCGCAGAATTGAATAGTTAAATTTTTTCTAAGGCTAAAGTTCCCAAAACACACTTTTAGCATCGATTTTACATATTTTGTGACAAATATTTTCCACCAAATTGATTATTGTGAAACAAACTTTGAGTTTTGAACATTTATAAACTTTAAAGTTCACCAAAACATAATACGTAACATATCAATCACCTTACGATTTTCTTATTTAAATAGTTTTTTCACTAAGCCGTATATCGAGGAATGAACTTCCCGTATTTGAACATCTAATTTTTTTCAGGCTCTAAAACATCCCTTTACATATAAAAATAAAAAAAATAAAAAACATTGGCGTTTGAGCCAAAGTACTGATTGAAACCACGTTACTCACATATAATATAAACACTATTTAGATATGCTTTTAATACCAACTAGGACACACACCCGTGCATACGCACGGGGCGACGAATACAAGGGTTCTAAATATTAAGCTTTCGTTTAAGGAAATGTGTGTTGATGTCAGGACACTGAATATTCATGAATCATATATGACAGACCGCTTTACAACAATTCCCATTAAATCATTTTATGCGGGAATGCGGTGGTTCATGAGTTCAAGGAGCAGATTAAAATAAATATAAACCAAAATAAATATAAACCAATAAAACAACAATATATTCAGTAGGAATGAAGCATAGTACTCAAAAAGATGGATTACATCGACATCTACATATTTGACTATACTAAATTGTTAAAGACCTCATGGAAAACAACATTACATGTTTCCTTTGAAGGAAGACCATCATCATCTTGTATCAACACCTTCAAACCTCTTTTGGATGTAACTCTTGATAATGCCACATATAGTTGTCCATGAGAGAAAACAGGTCTTGGAAGATAAAGACCAACGACCTCAAGTGATTGGCCTTGGCTTTTGTTGATGGTCATAGCAAAAGACATTGATAATGGGAACTGACGGCGTTGGAACTTGAAAGGAATACGAACATCTGATGGGGATAGTGACAATCGTGGGATGCATACTTTTTGACCTATATGATTTCCGGATATCACCTTTCCTTCTATCACAAATTTTACCAATTGTGTAATGATCAACGTCTAGACAACGAAAAACGAACATTAGAATGACGTGTGTAACCAAACATATTAAAAATGTCTTCCAGATACAAGAAAATGTTGAAAACCAGATCTGAGGAACGAATAGAAATTACCACCTAAAGTATTGTTAGGGTTTTATTCAAAACTTATTACGATGCATTATAAAACTCACCACACCTAAAGTATTGTTAGGGTTTTATTCAAAACTTATTACGATGCATTATAAAACTCACCATAACGTCCCCAGTATACTCTTCGAACTTTAGGAATTTGACAACAGAAAATGGGAACAAAACATGGTTACCAATCAACAGTTGTTGTTCACTATCACCCTCATTCAGACCGCCAGATCCAAATCCACCCTCAAGTGGTTCAGGGATGGGTGGATATATCCAGTCGACCCATTTACGGTCTTTGATGGTGATCTCAAAACATCCTGTACGAACGTAAACCATAAAAACCCAAGCTCCCTTCTCCATGCCGTAAAATTTGCCAAAGAAATCCCAACCCTCAGTGACGTAACAGTGACGACCTATTTTCTCAACAAAAACGTACGTTGTTCTCGTTTCCGACGGGATCCAGCGTGACAACATGCATTGGAACATCGTTAGGGTACAGTTGGGCAAAGAAGGAAGGAAGACGACCAAACGACTGTCATTGAAGACAAGAAAAAATTAATGAAATTTAATTAATGAAAATAAATCACGCAATATGCAATACATTAAAATGGAAATAAACAAAATAAAACTCATTTGGTTCGAAATCAACAACGATAACGTCTCCAAATGGGGTGTATTCACACACAAGGCCGCCCATTCTGTCTGCATGCGGTGAGTGTGGAGGCCTACAGATGTAGTTTCGAAAAAACATCAACATTTTATAAGGGAGGTATAAAAATACGCAACACATATATATAAGACGAAGAGGCAACAATAGCCCTTGGTGGGATGAGACAACAATGTCGGTCCAAAAATATAGAGTGGGGGGTATATTGGTAAACAGTGGGGTACAAAATGAGGGGTACATTTTGATAATAAAAAAAAAGTGTTGGAAAAAAAATTGTCAGGGGTATGTCGGTCCAAAAAGATAGAGTGGGGGTATATTGGTAAATAATGAGGTACAAAATGAGGGGTATATTGGTAAATGGTGGGAATAAAATGGAGGTATGTTGGTCCAAAAATATAAAGTGGAGGTATGTCGGTCCAAAAATATAAAGTGGAGGTATATTGGTAAACAATGGGGTACAAATGAGGGGTATATTGGTAAATGGTGGGAATAAAATTTTCCCACCAAAAGTGGATAAAAAAAAGTGTTGGACAAAAAAATTGTCAGGGGTATGTCGGTCCAAAAATATAGAGTGGGGGTATATTGGTAAACAGTGAGGTACAAAATGAGGGGTATATTGGTAAATGCTGGGGGTACAAAATATAGAGTGGGGGTATGTCGGTCCAAAATTATAGAGTGGGGGTATATTGGTAAACAATGGGGTACAAAATGAGGGGTATATTGGTAAATGGTGGGAATAAAATTTTCCCACCGAAAGTGGGGAAGTCAACGATTGTGTATTAATTAAGAGAGATATAGAGATAAATCAGATTGGTTCAATTTTTGTCAAGGGTGTGTCGGTCCAAAAATATAGAATGGGGTATATTGGTAAACAGTGGGGTACAGAATGAGGGGTACATTTTGATAATAATAAAAAAAAGTGTTGGACAAAAAAAAATTTGTCAGGAGTATGTCGGTCCAAAAATATAGAGTGGGGGTATATTGGTAAACAATGGGATACAAAATGAGGGGTACATTTTGATAATAATAAAAAAAAAGTGTTGGACAAAAAAAAATTGTCAGGGTATGTCGGTCCAAAAATATAGAGTGGGGGTATATTGGTAAACAGTGGGTACAAAATGAGGGGTACATTTTGATAATAAAAAAAAAAAAAAAGATCTATCCTGGATCTGTTTATTTAGTAAGCTAAGAGTCAAATAGTTCCTTGTTTTATTTTTTTTAGTCTCTCCTTCTCTTCTTTTACCAGTTTCGTTTGATTGAAAGATAACAAGAGTTAAATCTATCCTAGATCTGTCGTTAGGTTAGAAGTGACTTCCCCTTTGTTAAACTGGCCAAATACAGTCATCCATAATGTTTACAGTCATCCTTATAAAGAGCAAATATTTCTAGAATCTTAAATATTTAGCTGGTGGTAGTGTCTTAGTTTCCTTCCCTCCTCTTGTTTGTCTAGGAGTCGGTCAGGTTAATTTCGTTGCCTTTGTCTTCCTTTGAGTCTGTCTGTGTCCCCCTGTGTAGTAGTGTTGCCCGGTCTTGGCCTCTTTGTGTCTAGTCTGATGGCAGAGGATAGGAGAGCTGGAGGTTTAGAGTTGTTCTGTGAAGACCTGCAATCAGACAACATTCAACAAAATGAGTTAGCCACTAAAGCCCTCCTGGGGAAAATCATTACAAACAAAGTGCTGAATACGAAAGCTACTAAGGAAATTATCTCAAAAGCCTGGATGGAGTATGAGGAGCTCCAAATAACAGAAATAGGGCAAAATATGTTCCTCTTCAACTTCCAGAATGAAGCTAACAGGGATGATGTTCTCAGGAGAGCCCCCTGGTTCATTATGAACTATATTTTGTGTCTGGAGGCATGGTTGCGTAATGTTCCCTACAACCAAATCCAGTTTAGGCACTCTCCTCTCTGGATACAGATTCATGGGTTACCCCTAGATCTAATGAGTGTTAGTAATGCTAGGAAGCTTCTAGTGAAGGTGGGGGAGGTCATGGAGGTGGAGGATCCAGTGGTGAATGGTAAACTCCTAAGAATATTCATAAGAGGAAGAGTGAAAGTTTCCCTATTACATCCTCTGCCTACGGGCTGCTGGGTCCCAAGAAGGAACCAAGGGAACTTGTGGATTTCCTTCAAGTATGAAAGGCTGCAATCCTTGTGCTACAAGTGTGGTATCATTGGTCATGAGATGAAGAGCTGCAAATCTCCTCTAGTAATGTCTACCCAAAACTCTAATCTTCCAAAATATGGGCCTGAGCTTAGTGTTCAAGCCCCTAGATCTCTCCATTTCCTAGGCAGGAACCCTTTCAAACACACTAGGGAAGAACCAACCTACAGCTCTAGCTCTAACAACCCAACTAACCTCAAAGATCCTCACAAACCCCACCTCTCCTTAACCAGATAAACCAAGAAAACCCAAACACTCCCCAAACACTAAACCAATACCCTCAGCCTCCCTCACAAACCTCACCTCTCCTTAACCAGATAAACCAAGAAAACCCAAACACTCCCCAAACACTAAACCAATACCCTCAGCCTCAGGTGATCTCTCCCCATGTTGAACAACTGAATGGTGTTCACTCAGTAACCCAACCCTGCCCAAACAACAATTAATCCAGCCAGCTCTAAACTTCCAGACTTAAACCCTGCCCCTATACCTAATGACATACAGCGTGTAGCAGTTTTGAACCCTAATTTTGGGAAAATGATATACCTAACCCTAGAAAGTCCTAACCAAAGAGGACCAATCTATAACCCTAACCTTCCAACAGTTCAACTAAGTTATGTTGACCCTAACTCCCTTCCTGAGGAACAGAGAAAACAACTTGCATCTTATATGGAGAATGGAGAAGACAACCAAAACGTGAAGAGAGGCCTGCCTATACTGTGGACTTCCCAAGTGAAGGGGAAGAAGAATCTGAAGTGTCTGGTAGTGCTATTGATGGAGTGGCAGAAACTGGATTAGCCCTCAGCATGTCTACAAGCTTGAGCATATCAAAAAGGAAGCACTCCTTGATGACCTCCGGACATGATGGGGGAGACAAGGATAAAATTAAGAAGAAAGCTAGAGAGGAAGTTGCAGATCCTAGTCTAGACAAGGTGACACAGGTTGCAGCCCAACCAGAATACCAACAATTCTGCATAGGTTACTATCAATCAAAGGCTGAGGAGGCGAGGCATAGCAAGCCCCCAAAGTCCAAATGACCATCATAGGGTGGAACTGTCGTGGTTTGGCGGCGGCCACGACTAGTAGGGAGCTTCAGGCTCTTATGAAAGAACATAAGCCGACCATTTTGTTCCTAATGGAAACTAGAGCCCAAAAGGAACGTGTTGAAAGGGTGAGAAGGAAGTTTAAGTTTCAGAAAGCTTTTTGTGTGCCTGCTGAAGGCATTTCTGGGGGTCTCTGTCTGTACTGGAACAACTCTTATGAAGTCCAAATAATGCACTCTTGCATTAATTTTATTCATGTTGGGATAAAGGAGAAGAAGTCAGGGAACTTGTTTGAAGTTACTTTTGTCTATGGAAATCCTACTTTTGAAGCTAGAAGACACCTTTGGCCTAAGCTTGCTCGGTTAAAGCCCTTGTCTGATGGTCTCTGGTGTTTATTGGGGGACTTCAATGAAATGTTGTCAATCTCAGATAAAGATGGGTTAAATCCTATAGCTCCCATCAGAATGGAACTGTTTACAGACTTTTTGAATCACTCAAATCTGATGGATCTTCATCTGAAGGGGTGTAAGTTTACTTGGATGAGCAATCCAAGGGATGGAGTTATCACTAAACAAAGAATTGATAGAGTGTTGGTGAACTGGAGCTGGAGAGAGATGTATCAGCATGTTGTGGGTCTTGCCCTCCCTATAGTCAACTCAGATCACTCTCCTATTATCTTTATCCCTCACCCCCCCCCCCCTCAAGGTGTGCTAGGTTCTTTAAATATGAAGCTTTTTGGGAGGAGCATGGTGATTGTAAAGGGGTGGTCCTGGATGGTTGGAAGTCTAATTTGGAAGCCTCTGAGGGGTGGGATGGTTTGAACTCAAAGATAAAAAATTGTAAAAGAGCTCTTACAGCTTGGAATAGAGCTACTTTCAAGAATGCTGCAGTGGAAATTGCTAAGCTTAAGACTAAGCTTCAGTCTCTGTTAGACAATCCTAGTGTCCTTGGCAGTGTGGATCAGATTGCTTTTATCAGGAAAGAAATTGATAGGCTGTGGACTCAAGAGGAGATGTATTGGGGCTAAAGGTCTAGGGTGAAATGGCTTAGCTTTGGTGATAAGAACTCTAAGTTTTTTCACATCACCACAGTCCAAAGAAGAGATAGAAACAAGCTTAGCAGGCTAAAGAATAAGGATGGTGTCTGGGTTGAAGGTCAAAAAGACATCATGCTCTCTATTGAGGAGTTCTATAAGGATCTTTACTCCCCCTCTGCCTCTACCTCGGTTTTTGACTGTCTTAATGTGATTCCTAATGATGTGTCCCAAGCCATGAATGAGAAGTTAGTAGCTAAGGTCTCTAAAGAGGAGGTAAAATCAGTTGTGTTTGATTTAGGGGCGCATAAGGCCCCTGGTCCTGATGGGTTGAATGGGCTTTTCTTCCAAAAGAACTGGGACACTATTGGAGATGATATCTATGGTGTGGTTTCTCTCTTCTTTGAGACTGGGGATTTGGCTGAGTTTGTGAATGACACTGTGGTGGCTCTTATTCCAAAAGTTCCTGATCCTGAATCGATTGGCGCTTAAGGCCAATTAGCTGTTGCAATTTTCTCTATAAGGCGATCTCTAAGATTATTGGTGGCTAGACTTAAACCTCTGCTAAAAAATCTCATCTCTCCTCAAGAGAGTGCCTTTGTGGGGGGTAGGCTGATTCAAGACAATCTTATGGTGGCTCAAGAAGCCTTTCATTTCCTAAAAAAGAAGAGAACCAAGAGCTTTAATCCTGGCTTTGCAATTAGGCTAGACATGAATAAGGCCTATGATCGGGTTGACTGGTCCTTCCTTAAAGCTGTTCTCACTGCCTTTGGTTTCAGTTCTGTCTGGGTCTCTCTAGTCATGAAGTTAGTCACTTCAGTCAAGCACCTCTATCAAGTTAATGGGTCTAGGAGTCAAGTAGTGTGTCCTGGTCGTGGTCTTAGACAAGGGGATCCTCTATCTCCCTATCTGTTTATTCTAGTTTTTGATGTCCTGTCTAGGCTTATCTCTAGGGCTAGCTCAAATGGGTTACTTAAAGGATTGTATTTGGCTCCAACAGCCCCTATTTTAACTCACTTGTTGTTTGTAGATGATGCTATTGTGTTTGGGGAAGCTTCAAGGGAGGAGATCTATCTGATTGTCAATATTTTCAATTGTGTTTACTAATGCTTCAGGGCAAAAAATCAATCTTCAAAAATCAGGTCTGATCTGTGGTAAGGGTATTTCCCTAATTCAAGGAGGAGAGCTACCGCAATTTCTTAACATTCCAATATGGGATGCCCTAGGGAAATATCTTGGTATTCCAGCTGAGTGGGGGAATTCTAAGACTCAGGCTCTTCAGTGAATTAAGGAGAGAGTTTTTTCTAAGTTAGATGGGCGGAAGGAACAATATCTGTCTCAAGCTGGTAAGGAAGTTCTTATCAAGTCTATCATTCAAGCAATCCCCTCCTATGTAATGTCCATTGTCAAATTGCCTAAGAATTTCTGTCAAAGTCTTTGCTCTGTTGTAGCAAAGTTTTGGTGGAGTTCAAAGGTAAGAATGAGGGGGATACACTGGAAGAGTTGGAACTATATGTGTAGTAATAAACAAGATGGTGGTATGGGTTTTAGAGACTTTGCAAGTCAGAATTCGTCTCTCCTCTCAAAGCAGGCCTGGAGGTGTATTCAGAGTCCAAATGACTACTGGGCCCAAATGCTTAGAGGAATCTATTGTGGTAGAGAGGATATCTGGAATGTGTCTCCAAAGGCTGGTATCTCATGGGCTTGGAGAAGCTTGCTTCATGGTAGGGAGCTGCTTAAGAAAGAGGGTCGCTGGACTGTGGGAAATGGTGCTACAGTGGACATTTTGAAGGATAAGTGGCTAGCATCAGGTGAGCTGGCCAAAGTGAAGAATGAAGGGGTAACTGGTAAGGTTGATATGCTCATTGACTCTACTTCTAAAAATTGGAGCATGATCAAACTAAGGGAGAGTTTGGAATCCTCTTCTGCAATTGAGGCTCTAAAAACTCCGATAGGGTGGTCTAACCAATCGGATTCTCTGTTATGGCCCCTAGAAAAATGTGGAGTTTACTCATCTAAATCAGGATATGCTAAATGGTGGGAGGCTAGCTCTGTTGGTCTCTCTAAACCCTCTATTTCCTTCTCACATTCTTCTGGAGGGTGGAAGGCTATTTGGTCTGCTAGTGTGAATGAAAGAGTTAAACACCTAATTTGGAGGATAAAGCAAGGAGCCTTGGCCTATAAAGACTCCCTGTTTAAGAGACATTTCAAAGCGTGATGCTATCCGCCTCTATATGTGGAAATTAAAGGAAGATGAAACACCGTAACATCTGCTCCTTATTGTGCCCTCGACTACCCCAATTGGGCTTTACTCTTGTGTGTGTTCGGTTCCCCATCACCATAATGTCACTAACATTGCTCTATGGCTAGAAGAACAGTTCCTAGTGCCTATCATGAACAACCCAAGACAAATTGTTAAAGTCTCAACTATTTGCTACGCCAGGAACATTTGGAAGGCTAGGAACCTTCTTGTTTTTGACAATAAGAATCCTAACCCTATTCTGCTTGTTGAACAAACGGCGGTGCAAAGTGGTTGAATACTTAGCTAATGAGAAAGCTCGAAGTGCTCGCTACAACTCCCTTGTGTGTCGAGTAGGGGCTCTACAAGCATCAAAGTGACACCATCATCGTGGAGACCCCTCGCGCCCGGGGCTTTATCAAAGTGAACACGATGCACACTTCAATCCCTCTACCGGTGTCGGTGCTAGTGGTGTTGTGTGTCGTGATTCAAAAGGGAAACTAGTTTCAGGGTCTACCTCTATCATTTATGCAACTTCTCCTTTAGTAGCTGAAGCTCTAGCCTTGCGGAATGGGATCGCGCTTGCGATGGCCTCTCCTCCTCGATCGTTGTTGAGACAGATTGCAAGGATCTCGTAGAAGTATATCGAGGAAATCTAGTCAGAAAGGAAATCGACCAAGTAATGTATGACATTCATCAAATGAAACGACAGTTTACTTGGCTAGGCGTCGTGTGGACGTCGAGAGAAGCGAATTCCATAGCCGATACTATAGCCAATTCCATTGCAATTTTGCTTAGATCGGAGGAAGTAGGTCAGAATTGAAGACTATTGATGGCGGTTGGTGACGAATTGAAGGTGATTTTGTGTGATCGAAGGAAGTAGGTGACTTTGCTGAATTAGGGTTGTTTTTCGTCAACGAAGAAGGAGAGAGGGTCGCGTTGTTGCTATTTCTGTGAAAGTGAATCCGAGTTTAGTTGTATTTCTTTTCTAGTTGTTTTAGCGTGGGTTGGGCCGGATCTTGTGGGTTGGGCTAGCTGCTAGTTGCACCCCTTGTTTTCCCCGCTTCTCTCCGCGAGTATGTCTTTTGTTAGTTTCTTCTTGTGGCCTTTGGGCTTGTTGGTAACTCTTGTTGTATGGTTTTGAGGCTTGGCCCAATTTTAATGAAACCTATCTCAAGTTCAAAAAAAGTGTTGAGAAAAAATTGTCGTGGGTATGTCGGTCCAAAAATATATAGTGTATGATATTGGTAAACAAAGTGGGGTACAAAATGAGGGGTATATTGGTAAATGGTGGGGCACAAAATATAGAGTGGGGGTATGTCGGTCCAAAAATATAGAGTGGGGGTATATTGGTAAACAATGGGGGGTACAAAATGATGGGTATATTGGTAAATGGTGGGGAAAAAATCCCCCCCCCCCCAATAGTGAAAAGATGCGTTATTGTCTTAATATATAAAGGATTAGTAATGAAGAAATTAATATTACATTAATTTAAAAAGAAAAAAAATATAAATTATTTAAAAAACATTAAAATATATGAATAGTAAAATATTAATTAAAAATAAAAAAGTAAAAAAAAAATAGAGTTAGGCGCGCATCCGCGACTGCAGACCAACTGCACCGCGGCATGCGCATTATAATTGAAGCACTTCAATTTCAATTATTTGCATTCAAACATCAATTAGCGTGAAAAGTCAAATTTATGCTTGAGTAAAGAACCGAGTTTCCAAAACTCTACCAGGTTTCCACAACCCGACACAAACTTTTCACAACTTAGAACGAACCTAAACCCTTCGAATTTGAGCACTACTCTGATAACGGGCATCCGAGCAAAGAACTAAGTTTTCATAGCTCAACACCAAGTATCTATTACTTTGTACAAATTTTCCACAACTTGGAACGAACTTAAAGCCCCTAGAATCCAAACATTATTCAGACAAATGGCATTCGAGCAAAGAACAGAGTTGCCCAACTCGACACCAAGTTCCAACAAATTGGAACGAACCTAAAGTCTCTAGAACCTCATTTGAATTTTAAGCGCCTATTTATTTTATTTTTAGTTTTTAACAATTATATACTATTTAAATTTATGTTTATATGTGTTTCATATCATTACATATATTTTTTAAAATAGGATAAAAATTTCAGTCAAATTATTCTACCATATTAAATTTAGTTAATACAATAAACATTATATTTTTCATTTACATTATCTTTATTATTCACATTTTACCATATAAACTAAACTATTTTCAAAATTATAAATATAATCATATTCACTCTTGAAATTAGAAAAGGAATAATACCGAATACTCAAAATTCGTAACTCGTCAGTCAAATAAATTCGTAACTTAATTGCTGAGGAAAAAAGCCGAGAAAAAGCTTCACGGAAAAATTCGCCGTCTGTGGGAATCGAACCCACGACCACGTGGTTAAAAGCCACGCGCTCTACCAGCTGAGCTAAGACGGCTTTTGATACTTATTCATCACGAATATTAATATACTAAACAAGTGATATGGTCTATTGCTGCAGAATGTTATGCACATAAGCTAGTGACCGTTTTCTTAATTATTTGTATTCCTTCTGTTCTTTCCCATACGAAGTAATTTTCTTAATGATATTTTGATCAATAACTAAAATATCCATTTTGGCAGTTCAGTTCAAGTTTCCACCTTTTATCTCTAGCAAGTTTGGATAAAATTTTAATTAAGTGCTTATAACAAGTGTTTATTTGATAAATGTTTACATATAAGATATTTTTAAATAGTACTGGATGCAGTCTCGATCGAGTAGTTAGGCTGAGATGCTCACGAAGCTGAGAAGCTAAAATACTCTAGGGATAGTGTCGAGATGACATGTGTTGATCCGTCAGGAGGTGTGGTACCTACACAAACTCAGATGCTTAAGTCAGCAAAAGGAATTAGCGATATGCTGTAATAAATGTGTACCTGACATATTGATGAGACATTATATTTATAGGGAATAGTGTCTGCAGCGTGGCAGGATTCTATTGGTGGAGTGTGATTGGCTAAAGAGTGTTTGATTCGTGCGATGAAGAGAATAAATATGAGCCATCCAATTTTTGTGGATCATGGGCCGAACATTTTAGGGGGTCCAACAATGTTTGTCCAGTCCGGAATAGTTGCCCCCCAAATCGGGGTCGTTTTGACGGAAGGGCCTCGGCTTGAAAGTCTGATAAGTCGTCAACTAAGTTCTTTAGTACTCATCAGATTTATTTGTTATCATGTACTCGGCTATCCTCGTTGCCCCCAATTATGCTTAGTTGGGGCGATCGAGAGTGATGATCCTGGAATGGGATATCTTAGAGATGCAGTTGGCATCTCAGAATTGATATGGGTATGGCTATCTGACCGTTAGATCTAGATGTGAAGGTAGGAAGTGAGTCGTTGGTGTGACACATGGTTTAGTAAGCTCTCTGAGTTAATCTAAGCGTCACGTCATTAAGACATTCGGGGCGGCCTCATGTTTTGTGCTAATGTAATCATTGCGAGTAAAGGTTGTGTCGCTTGGCCTTTGTCTGTTTGCATTCCTCGTCCAAGTATAAATAAGGATAATCTTTCCTCATTTGTACATTTTTAGAAAAACATTCCTCCTTTTGCTCACTTGACTGGCGCCACCTCTCAGAGGGCAGTCTGACGTTCCAGTGGTTTCTACAAACTTTGGACTACTTTATCGATTCTCGAGTATTTTCAAAATTGTCTTATCTTTTATCTTTCTCCTCTACCCGATCGCGGCTCTTTCCTGAAAATTTTCTTAGCCAGACGTCGGTTGGTTCTTCGATAATGGAGCCCTGCCGCTCTGCACGAGGGTTTAGAAGGAGGAGGTTTACACCACTTAGAGTTGGTTCTTCGATAATGGCGCCACCTTAGGGTTGTCTTTTGACTAAAGCACCCTTAACGAGGTGTTTGAAGATCAGTGAAAAATATTTTGCTGATTAAATTCCCTTCGTATAGGTTGCGCTATGGTGAAGTCCAAGAACTCGGTGATTGGACTTTCGCAAACTCAATCAGTTCAAAGAGAAGAAAACTATTCTTGAAACTAGACGGATGCCTCGACAGAAGATTCTTCGGGCCTATCTTCTGGTGACAGGGTCGTACAAGATAGGAGTAACCATTCTTCTGGAATTATTGGTCAAGACATTGTTGACAAAGTAGATCCCGTCACTGAGATGGAGAACGAATCAGGCGCTAGCAGTGATTCTACTTCTAAGGGGAGAAGTCTTGACGAAGTCTCAGTTAAATGTTGAGACAGAGGTCCATGTTCCTCTAAATTACGATTGGGTTATTGAGGAAGCTCAGGAAGAGTTTGCAAATTGTGTCTTGGGCATCCTGATGTAGATGCTCGCTTGTATCAACTTAACAGGAAGCATTGAGGGGGGTGTTGGTCTGAGGTGTATCCTCCAAAGAACGCTCTTTCCAATGGGCTACTGAGAAATTAGGTTTTTATGTTCATTCAATGGTGCTCTCAAAAATCGGTGTTCGTCCTCCCTTCACTGAGTTTGACCAATTCATCTTGACCCAATTGCATTTGGCGCCAACTCAATTGCACCCCAATGGGTGGGCCTTCCTCCGAGCTTTAGAGTTTACAACAAGGGCTTTAGGTCGCCCTCTCTCAGTTCCTCTTTTTGTCTATATTTTTAGTGTAGTACGTTCCAAGTCGTATGCCTCAGTATCTCTTCGTGTCGAGAAGAAAAGTTTCTTTGACCTTTTCTCGGAGTCGATTAAGGACTTCATCAACTATCTTTGTGTAGATGTAGTGAATACAACTGCCAAGAAGAGACTCGACGAGTATAAGAATGGGAATCTTGTGGACACGAAGTTCTCTTATGTTGGCGTAGGAACCATTAATATAGGTCGACCTCCTGGTATTCCCTCACTTGGGAGGAATTGGATGCTGAAGATAAGGAAAGTTTGGAGTTGCGGGGGAATTGGCTGCTTCTACCCCAAAAAAACTTATCAATACGAAAGCCTTGGTTACCGCTAAAACGGTGGGGGATCGTCAAAAAGATTGGGGGTGAAGATTCGAGGTTCCTTTGCTATTTGCTTAATTTATTTGATCAATTTACTGACTGGTGTTATGTTTTGTTTGCAAACAACATGGCGCTGAGGTCAAAATTTGACGCACTTTTGGTGAAAAAGAACCCTATTGTTGATGTTGCCGCTAGAAACGCTCCTGTCAAGGTTGTCGGTGGTTAGGTCAGCATCCCTTCTCCCCTTATCCAGGAATCGGGGACAAGATGTCGCATCGTCGCCCATACCTGTTTCCACAAGTGAACTCATCTTCTCGGCTCCAGCTCACTCCTCCAAATGCTCAAGATCAAAGTGGCAAACGCCAAGCTGAGGGCAGCGAGAAGTCAAATTGTCTCAATAAAAAGTAAAAAAGGGATAAGGGTAGGAATCGAAGAGACAATGTCCCAGAAAGTGTGGTGACCGTGTTTGATTGTTTCGGTTTCGAGACTTTCCAAAGGAGTTTGTTCGCCTTTCTACACAAGATCATTTGAATTGGGGACGGACTTGCTGGAGAAGGAGGCGGAGAAGCGGAAACAAGAAGAAGGTAAATTTTAGACATTTTTGAAATTTGGCTTGAGTCCGAGCTTTTGGATGATTGCCCTACTTTTATCATGTGGGATCCGACTTCCGCAACATATAATACTCTAAAGGAGCAGGATGATGTCGTGGCAGAGATTGGAAAACTGAGGACTTCCCTATCTTTGATGGAGGAGAATGACAAGAAGCTGACCGAGGAGGAAAAGGTGTCGGCGCGTGATCTGAGTACATCTCGTGAGACGATTATCAGTCTCACCTTAGCACAAGAAAAGTCTTCTCAGAAAGCTTTCATCGCTTAATGAGGAGAAGAGTCATGTCGAGGAAAGGTTTAGTCAGCTTACCCCAGTCATTGAAGAATCCAAGAAGGAGAAGGGGTGAACTCGAAGGTGTTATTTCTGAGTTGAATGCCGAAGTCGCCAAATTAGAGAAGGAGAGGGACACTGCCATTGCCGACAAGGATGAGGCAGTGGTTTAGGGGGTCGATGTCAGTAAATAATGCTTTCTCAATGCTATAGAGTAGATTCTACTTTTGAACCCCGACCTTGAATTCTCCAATGAAGGCATGGATGTCAATCTTATTGCTGAAGACTGTCAGCTAGTAAACCCCTCATCTCTTAACAATGAAGTTCAAGCTCAAGTTTGCGATGATGAGGAAGTTTAGGCTTGAAATGTCCCCTGGTTTTTGTTGACATTTAGGTTTTGATGTGTAAATGGTCCTGACCGACCTTTTAAATTGTGTTTTGTATTGTCAAAAACCGAACCAATCCAAAACTGCATTGGTTTGATTTGTTTTTTTATGGAAGAATCGAAGCAAACAAAATCAACCCGCATCTATTTTTACCTTACGGTTCGGTTCACATTTTTGCTAAAAACCGAACTAACTCGCACTATGAACACCCCTATACTTAAATTGCTTATACTGTAGATAAGTTGAAATAAATTGTTGATAAGCAAATCCAAACACCTCCTAAATTAAATACCTTTTTTGTAGGGCTTTAATTGAGTCTAGTTGACTTGCCATTTCTCCCAGTTGCAATTGCCAGGCTGGTCATTTATTAATTATTCTTCTTATTCATATTAATGTTAGATTTAGATTTTTGGTTTATTTAACTAATAATTTATTACAATCGTTTGTCCTATTTATTAGACAGGGAATCAACGAAACGGTAACAGAACACTGCCGTTTTACCTCCAGAAATTTATCGCTTTGCAAGAACACACCTACCCTCTCTCTCGTTGAGGATCGAGTGTTGAGTCTTCAGAGTGTTGAGTTGACCGAAACGAAAACCACCAATGTTCCCAATTACAAGAACATTCATTCACATTTAGTTCAAAATTCATTCATCAATTCAATTCAATCATTGAGTAATTGAATTTGATGATGAAACTCCCAGTGCGATACCTAATTGTAATTCTAACCTTCATTTGCACATCAGTTTGTTACATCGAACGTGTAGGTTTTTCAATCGCTTACACCGTCGCCGCCGACGCCGCCGGAGTTAAACAATCAACCAAAGGTACAATCCTCTCAACCTTCTATTACGGTTACGCTTGTTCACAAGTTCCCGGAGGATGGGCGGCGCAGAAAATCGGCGGCAGAAGAGTTCTCCTTCTCTCATTCATTTTATGGTCGTTAACCTGCGCACTCGTTCCTTTAGATCCAAATAAAACCCTAATTCTTGTGATCGCTCGTTTACTCGTTGGTGTAGCGCAAGGATTTATATTTCCTTCAATTCATACCGTTCTTGCTCAATGGGTCCCACCTCATGAAAGATCTAGATCTGTTTCGTTAACTACTTCTGGTATGTACCTTGGTGCTGCACTTGGAATGTTGATTCTTCCAAGTTTAGTTAAATTTAAAGGTCCTCAATCTGTTTTTCTTGCTGAAGCTTTTTTAGGTGGTGTTTGGTCTTTGCTTTGGTTTAAATTTGCTTCTGATCCTAAAGCTACTGCTTCTGGCGTTGGGGAATCACTTTTGCCAGTCAATAAAAAATTAGATACTTATAATAGTAATAATGGTAAAAGTAAGAGTAGAAGAGTTCCGGTTGTTGTAACTAATGGAAATGGTATTCCTTGGTTGAAGATTTTAACTAGTTTACCTGTTTGGGCTATTGTGGTTAACAATTTCACATTTCATTATGCTTTGTATGTGTTAATGAATTGGCTTCCAACTTACTTTGAATTGGGGTTAAAGCTTAGTTTACATGATATGGGTTCTTCTAAGATGATGCCTTATCTTAATATGTTTATTTTCTCAAACATTGGTGGTGTTGTTGCTGATTATTTAATAACTGGGAGGATAATGTCGGTTACGAAAACAAGAAAGTTTTTGAACACTATTGGGTTTTTAGTTGCTTCTCTTGCATTGGTGGTGATTCCTAGTTTCAGAACTTCTAGTGGTGCTGTCTTTTGTTCCTCTGTGGCTCTTGGTTTTTTGGCGCTTGGTAGGGCTGGGTTTGCGGTGAATCATATGGATATTGCTCCGAGGTATGCTGGGATAGTGATGGGGGTTTCGAATACGGCGGGTACTTTGGCTGGTATTGTTGGGGTTGACCTTACTGGGAAACTTCTTGAAGCTGCTAAGGTTACTAATTCTGATCTTTCGAGTCCGGAAAGTTGGAGGGTGGTGTTTGTCATTCCCGGACTTTTGTGTGTTTTTAGTTCTTTCGTGTTCTTGCTGTTTTCTACTGGAGAGAGGATTTTTGACTGAGGTAGCATTGATCATGTTATCTTATTGTGGGGATTTAATTTTTTATTTATTATATCTCCATGCTATGTCATTCATTCTTGGATAGAAGAGGTGATGTACAAAGCTCCACAGAGATAGCTCTTAAGCACAGTGCGGATGGTGGTCCGTCACAATTGAGTATGAATTTGTTATAATTATATTATTATCATTATTATGATTTTCCAACTTGTACCATTTCTAGTTAGTAAAGGTTACATTACAACCCAGATTGTATCACTAATGATTCTTTGGCGTTTCTTTATGCCTTGGATGAAACTTGTATGTTAGTATGTTTAAAGAATTGTTCACTTAACATTTTGACTCATTTACTTTATTATTGAGGGATTAAATTGGAAAAGTCCACTCTTACATTTTTTCTCTCCTTTCTGTCATCTATTGGATGGATTATTCAATAATCCATATCTTTGGTTGGTTGCATTTCCTCCCTACCCCTTGCTGGGTTTTCTCAATCTATTATCAAACAAAATTACTTGCAGTTATCAGAAAATTTGTTGAAATTGACAATTGAGGCTTTGGCTCTAGAAAGAAAAATTTCACTGTGCAATAATCAGTAAAGCATGGAGGCTTGACTCTACAGAGAGAGATGAGCTATTGGTGATGTTGGGGGCAATAGGGCATATGTCAAGAAAAGGGAACCACTGGTGGACAGTTCAAGCGGTTTCAACCAAGGCAAAAAAGAGAAAGTAACTGGTGAATTGTGGTTTAAAATCTTGCAGGGACAAGGATGGGAGCAATCAAAGAAGGAATGAGAGGTGTAAGCACGGCGCATAAGGAAGTGCCAGGCTGCCATGTGTTAATGGGCTATTGACTATTGATTAGGCGTGGAATAATTATATTCCTTCTGCACAAAGGAGGCCTGTGACTTTGACGGTCCCCAAAATGAGGTATTACTTCTAGTTGTTGTATGATAGTGTTATTCGGTGAGTTGTTTAGTACGCCGTAAATAAAACCTATGTATAGCAGCATGTAAAATCTACAATTTCTGTTCAATTAAGCTGAGTTATGATCCTATTGAGTTATTTTGTGAAACATACATACTAGACCGCACAAAATGATCACTGGGAAAACAATATTATAGTTTAAAGTTCTGATGCAACCCAGAATTGCCAATCATATGTAAGTATAGTTTCTCTTGTTGGTTAAATCAACTTATTGATACTGTGTGATTTCTTTCTGGTCTTGACTTCATGTGCATGTAGAAATGGTATTGTTTGTCTCTTCCCAGTCCCATTGTCCCAACTCTTTTAATATTGTTCTTTTCCTGGAAAAAAAATTTGTTGATGTAGAAGATCTGGAAAGTTAGAATAATGTTGCTGCTTTCTGACCTAGCTGGCAGGTTGTTATGTTTGTTAGTCGGTAGTTATAAGTGGTTGTTAGTTAGGACTTTATAAGTGGCAGTTAGTTGGAATTTCTATTTTGGAGTATGTGTATATAAGTAGTTTCATTATAAGAGTTACTCATTCAGTCAGTTTTACAGTTAGAAGTTAGACAGAGAATTATTCTGAGTTCAAGACTCTGGGTAGTTGTAGAAATTCTATCTCAAAACTGATTGTTCATCAATAAAGTTCGTACAGTGAAACTACTTATATACACAAATTCCAAAACAGAGTTTCTAACTACTTGCCACTTATAAATTCCTAACTAGCTAACTACCTACTAACAAACATAACAACCTGTCAGCTAGGTATCCTATCACTTTCATCCTTGAAATAAGATGACAGCGACAACCTCAATGCATTGAACCAATGTTTTTTTAATTAAATGTAACCGTTTTAATTGTTAATGTTGTTGTGCTCTTGTTGGAAAGTATTAAAGTTTCTTTGTCATGTTTATTGTTTTGGATTTTTAAAATATATTTTTGATGTGAACTCTACATTCAAACCTTAGGTATTCAGCACTATTTCATTGTTATGCATCCTATACTGAGACATTGTATCATAGCGAAAGGAAACCAAACATCAGCAACTAAGTGAATCTAAGAGAAAACCAACTATAATGATAGTAAGAGACACTGAATCTGGAAGCAATGAGTGTGAGTCAGCCTGAGAAAGGGAAGGGATGAAAGGAGTTCAGTTCAGAGTTTCTTTTGTGTAGGAGCACATTTATTAATTGGTTTTTGTCTCTCAGAGGCAACTTAAGCTGTTACATGAGGCTGGATTGGCCAACTATTTATGGTCTTTCTCAAACTGGATATTGGTTTCATCAGTTGCTGACTATTAAGAGTGCTGACTACTAAGAATGTTTTTTATTCCCCCTCAATTCCTCCCTGTTATCCAATTTTGATGCGGACCTTGCTAATGAGATGCAGAAAATTAAAAGAAATAGTACACTTGAGTATAAGAGTCTGTATATTATTTAGTTGAAATGGAACTGCAGATGGAAACAACCTCCCAATCTGCCCTGGAGCTAAGCTTCTCAGAGAAATACAATCATCTGCTAACAAACAGCAACTAAACTCTTGCATACCCTCTCACTCATACCCTTACGACTTATAACAGAAATCACAACCCACCCTCTAATTTTCCCTTTCTCTCTCTCTCTCTCTCTCTCTCTGCCATGTCAGCATAATATTAGGCAGTTGGAGCACTAAGCTCACTTGGGCCCACACTGTCATTTGGGTCCTATCATTGCCATCCTCTTGAAAAACAGACCTATCCTCAAGTCTGAGCTTGCGAATTGGCTCTTAATGTTGAGCTTGGGGCATTGGCTCCTAACATTGAATGTTTGTGTGGATTTTGCATCAGCGACTTCCCAAGAATCCAAGCATGAACAACAAAACAACACCCACCTAGAGAGCAGTAGCGACGTTAAGGACGATTTGTCACTGTAACAAAAACCCCACAATTGACCATTAGCATTTCTTCCTCAAGGATCCCACAGTTGAGAGTTTATTGAAGTTATTGCAAACCTTTGTGGACGCACCCCATAGTTTCAACCCCGTTGCATTTGGGTGACAGCTCACAGTTACTTTCTTCTTCTTGCAGAGGAGTTAATCCATCCCCAACTACATCTTGGTCAAGGAAAATAACAAGGTCATCTGAAACCCCAATGTATCCCAACTTGTAACTCCCTTTGTCAATACTTCCTCCGTTGCAGAATATAAGCAAAAACTTGTCAACAAAAGTTGATGTATTTGGTCCAAAATTTGAATCAGATACATCAATTTTTATTGATCAGTTTTTGCTTATATTCTATAACAGAGGGAGTATGTTTGAATCAATAGAGTGTCCACCAAGTAGAATTAAAATCTTAATATTCTGTAGTTTCACTCTAATGAGACCAATCATCCTTGGCTGAAAAACATAGCTAATATTTGATGAAGGGGAATCAAAGAAACCAATACCATTAATTGAGTAAGAACACACTTGTCACTGTAATAGCACTCCTAATCTCTACTTGTTTGCCACAAGTTTGGGAAGACTTCATTGGGCAAGTTTGCATTGGGGGTGACATGCACAAACGAGACTGCACCAATGTTGGTTTGAAAGATCTCCCACGTGACAACAGTGAGCTAGCTTTTGTCAAATTATTACACCCCCACTTCCCTCAGTTCTTTATTACTTCTCGCTTTTGTAGAAATTTTTTGTTTCTATTTACTTGTAATTTTCAAAGTCCAATGCAACATTTATTATTGTTTTGTCAATAATGTTCTTAAGTATTTATTGCAGAGAGAGAAATAGATTAAATGAGATAATAAATTACTAAGGGTATTATAGGTAAAAGATAATTAATTGTATCAAAAGTAACAAAATTTATTGGTCTCATTGGTATGTGTAAAAATCCAAAAAGCGACAAGTAAATAGGAACGGATGGAGTAATTATCTGGCCTGGATATGTAGTTTTTAGCAAAAGCCCATCATTATCTTATTTCAGGAGTGACATTGTACCTCCTTCGGAACCCAAGTCATATCCCCCAAAAACCCAAGTCAGCCCCAAGCCCGCCTCCACTGGAACTATGTCCATCTCCACCGTCGCCACCACAATTACAGCGCCACCACCACCTCCTCACTCATGGCTCCACCACCTCTCCTCTCCCCTCCCCCACCCAACCCTCACATGTAAGTAACCCCACCCCTCTCAAAGCATAACGACCCTCCACTGCCTCACTACCACTCTCCATTGCCGCCACACTTGAAACACTATCGCCCCACACCATCTTTCCCCTCCACAACCATCCACTAGAGCTGCAAAATCATAGGTATCGTGGTTTTCAAAAACTTAGTTTCCAGAACACCTATGGTTGAGTAGATGATGAACTCTAAGATGATTTTGGTACATGTCCGGAAATTAAGTTTCTGAACTTATAAATTAAATAGTCGTCCACTCAATGATTTATATAGAAATGATCATTAAAATTATAGGTAAAAAAAATTATATTTTGATGTAAATTATCAAAATAACCAAAAGAAATTGGTACCATAAATAATTATTTTTTAAATAAAATCAATGTCACTTTTTAAATCTGAAATAAAGAATAATGTTTCAATTGCAATTAGTTATAGTTTTATTTCAGTGTCATTTAAATAAAATATCTTTGAGTAAGATACACATGTCACATTAGCTATTAGTAACATGACTCATAATCAGTTGTATACTTGCGAAATAAAAGCAATAACTTTTCAATAGCATTTAATTATAATTTTGTAGGTGAAAATTTATTTAAAAATAATTCATGGTACCAATTGCATTGATTTTATGGAGCCAAAGAGCCCACGTGTTGGTCTTACAAATTTTGTATGATAAGCCTAGTTATATTTATTAATTCAACTATTTTATTTACGGCCGACACAAACACCCTAACAATTCCGAAAATACAACTTAATGATTAAAAGTGTTATGTAGACACTGAGAGCGGGAATTTGAACCGTCAACACTCCACTTTCCCCCCTCTCCATCCCTACACCCCCAACTATTTGTACAAAGAAAAAAAACAATCCAACAATTTTGGAACTTGGAAAGTTAAAAATGAAAGTTAATTGCAAGCATGACAACTAGTAATAATGGTATGGGAGACTTGGGAATTAAGATAAGATGCTTGACCATATAATAAAATTAGCCATCATTTATTGCTATACTTGAAAACTTGATTTATAGATTAGAAGCTCGTATAGCATATCTTATTAATCCATAATAACTCTTAACTACAAACATACTATATAATATTTCACATTGATTGATTTATAATTCATCTCCATGTTATGTTAAAAAGCCAAATGAGCAGGCCTAGCATTAACCACTCTACAATTCCTCCTAACCTCACCAGGCAAACCAGATTGCAAGTCACCCATTCTCAACATCCCTTCAACAAATGCTTTAAAAAACTCACCTTGATCTCTACTATAAAATCTCACAAACTCCCTTGTCTCAGAGAATGTATAAAGTGTTTGATCAGAATTAAGAAACCCTCTTCCACCAACCAAATCCTTAAAATATTGATTATCAAAAACCACTGGAGTTGAATCAAGATTCCTGTCACATTTTGATCAACATTTAAAGGACATAGTTTGTTTAGCTCTTTTCTATATTTTGGATCAATTGCTGGGTCTGGTTTTCCTGTACCAGATTGATTGTAGAGTCTAAACATGATTGAGAAACAACGAGCTTGGCCTATTGAATGAGATCCTGAGAGTGCTACTAGGTCTTTTATTGTGAGATTGTATTTTTTGAATAAGTCTATTAGTGCACTTGCATTTGCTCTTGGACTTGGCATTATGTTGTTTGAGTCTTCTTGATTTGCTGTTAAGCTGTCTAATCTTCCCAACTTTACCTCCCAGTCAGGTCCTCCTGTCTACAATAGAAGCAAACATTACTAGTACCTCTTTAGCATCGACATTTTCGATTGAAGAAGTGTCTGGTGTCTGACACCGACACTTCAATTACATGTATTTTTCAAATTAAAACCAGTGTATGTGCTTGTGTAGTGTGTAGTGTCTGGTGTTTGTGTCTGTGTCAGTGCTTCATAGACTAGTACTATTGCACTAGTAGTGTGAATATTTTTTACAGTGGCAACCAATCAAATTTACATATCATACACGGTTGGTGTAATGTAACAGATATTTCACAACATCGGCCAATCACGAAATGGCACGTCATAAAAGGGTGTTATATATTGTTAGTGCCCCTCTTCTATCAAATAAGGGTGGTGAGCTTGTTTTAAAGATAAGGCACAAGTGTATGTGTCATAGAGATGAGTGTAATTTAACCAATCATCAAAAAAGAAAGAAAGGAAAATATGGAAAGATAGAGAGAGATGAAAATGGAATACTAACCAGTGCTACAGCATCTCTAGAAGCCATGATTATAATATCAGCACAAGAAACAACTCCTGGGCACTCTTTCTCTAAAGCCTCTTTCACCTCATCAATAACTTCAAATGATCTAAGTGAATTTATATTCGAAAGGGCAAGTTTTTCTCCAAGCATCGTTGGTGTATCATCAAGCAACATTGAACCATCACACCCCTTCACAATTTCAATTCATCATCAGACAATTCTTTTTACAAAAAAGTAAGTAGGCTAAATTGCACTCTTCATATTGCTGAAAATAGTTTTTTTTGGTAGGTTAGACTAAAGAGTGGTCACCACCGCAGGAAACTCACACACGAAGGTGAGGTTCCGAGTTCGAACCCAGGACATGGTATCCAACCTACGGTATTTGTTAGTAAGGCCTTACAAGCTGAACATAGTTTCCCAATTGTTTTACTAATTTAGTTATTTTAAGATATTTCAAATTTAATCACCACACTCTTTAATTACACTTTAGTCCTCGAATTAATGATTTTTTTTTTGCACTTTTGGTTTTACATTTTTCCATAATATATGAATTTTAGGGTTGAAAGTGTAAAAAAAATCTAATTGGAGGACCGAAAGTGAAATTTCTAAATATATAGACCAAATATGCAATTTTTGAATTTTACGATGAATAAATTCGCCAAAAAGAAAAAAAAAAGTATAATTCAGTAAATTGAACAGGAAAAGTGGTGTTTAGCATAGAAATAAAAAGATTGAATTTTGAGGAAGAAAGTGAAGAAAACATACATTAACGAAGCAATCATGAAACTGGAAACGCATAACAGAGGCAACACTTCTTGGTTCTCTTAACAGAGCCTTCTTCATCACACATCGGACTATGTTTTCAGCTTTCGGACATGTTTTTGAGTAATACCCAGGTAGGAGATCCGATGATGATGATGATGATGTCATCAAGGTTATGAGGAAGATGAGAGAGAGAAACATGGTCATGGTCATGGTCATGGTCCCCTTGTTTTGAACTATGTTTTGTGTGTGTTTGAATTTTGAGACAACAAGTAACTTTCCTTTCGATGGATGATGGTATTTAATAATGGGGGAAGCAAAATGGCCATATAATGACGTGGCATAGAGTGATTGGTTGTCTTTGATATTATGGAAATTGGTACTATGGTAGACCTAGGGACCATGGTGAAGAAAGCGATACATGGACGGTTTGCAATAGAATAATATCTTACTTTAAATTTAATAAAACACAAATTCTCCTTCTTGAGTGGTCCTAAATTTCTTTGATTTTGCTTTACGGTTCAACCACAAATCCAAACGTATGTATTATTAAACACTTGTAACTTACTTTACCGAGTGTTTTATTGACTCATTTATGTTATTGGGTTGGTGATAAGACCATTGGATTGGATTAGTAGTTGAATCGTGTGATGATCCTCAATTTATTTTTAGTACTATCGCAAAAATACATAAGTGGTGTATCTAATAGATAATGAGAAATGCTACCACGAGTCGATTAGACACTCTCGCTTTAATACTCGCGCAGTTATTAGTCCACGTCATTATTTTTTTTTAGCTCACTTACGGGTTACCGGTTTACTAGGTTTTTATCACATGCACTTGCAACTCTCTCTCTTTCTCTCACCTCAACGAACAAACACACACACTCACAGTAAGAAGAGGGAAGAAGAAGAAAGCAACACAGTTGAGTAGAATTAGGGAAGAATAAAAATTGGAAGAGAGAGAGAGAGAGAGGAGGGAGAAATAAAAATGACAAATCTGGGAGGAAGATTGGAAGAAGAAAGAGGGAAAATAAAGATAGGGGGTGCTGTGTCTGAGACCACCTACATGCAGTGGGGGTGGTGCTGCCATGAAGGAGAGCGTACACCGTGCTGCCGGTTATCGGTGGAGGTCTCGCAAGACCCCTTATTTAATCTCTTTTTCTCTCTACTTCTATTGTGTCCTGATTTTACATTTGGCTGAGGAAATATCATGGCTTGATGATGCCAATTTGAAAAGTATATGTATTTGGAGAGTGGAGATTGAAAAGTGGCAATGTTAAAGAAAAAATCAGGAGGAAGACAGGGAGACTCAACTGTGGTGAGGTTTTGTGCAGATAGATGGTTAGCAGCAGTGTTAAAAAAATTAAATGTACTCATACTTGTCCATCCGGTAAACAGTTACCATGTTTAAAAAAGTAGGTGACGTGTTCCAATATAAAAGCGAGTCTCTAAGCGCGAGTGTGGGCGTGAGTGACCGTAGCAATCCTCAATAGATAATATAGAGAGTACACCTCTTTTTTTTAATAAGCAAGAGAGAGAGAGTACACCTCTAGTTGATTGTAAAAGGAATTGTACCATTGGAACTGTAGCTCTAGAAACTGCTCAACTGAATTTGTTATCAGTGAGCAGTAGTATATAAACATTGTAACAAATCTGATTCTTCAATGAAAAGAATATTCACATTTCTGTTAGATTAAAATGACTAAAAAAAAAAAATAACTCAGTTACATTCTCATCATGGTATAATTTGTGCCTTCGATCCTTGAACCTTCTTCCTACACACTTCGCTTCCTCATTTCACTTCGCTAACCGCTGTAATACCCCAATTTTGTCCGACTAGTTGAAAATCAAATAAATTGTATTTTTTTAAAAAAACACCCAATTTTTAACGAGTATTTTTCTCGTTTTCAAAAAGAACTAAATTGCATTTGAGCGTTTGTTTTCAATGATCTTGTTTGTGTTATTTTAATGACCTCAAACTGTTTTGTTCTCGTTGCGCACCTGTGTTAGTTCTAATGCGTGTTTATCTTTGTAGTCGTTAATGATTTTGTGTCGTTTATGTTGTTATTAGTAGAACTTGCTTTTTTATTTGATTGCAAGAAAACTCGATTTAAAAATAATTTGGTATTAGTGTTAGTATTTAATTATAACTATCATTGAAGATTAATATAAAATGAAATTTAGATTTACACAAAAAAATATATAAATACAAAATCTGAAATTAAAGTTTTTACAACAAAATTAAAAAAACTTTGAGGCAGATCTTTGTTGTCTCACGTGAAGCTCTCTTCCATTTAGAGCTCAAAACAATATCCTCTTCAAATTGCTCAGATTTTTCATTACTCATTCCTAGCTCTTGACCAAAACCCACCTATGCTCCTCTCATGTCTCTATCACAATTTGCAACCTACAAACATAAATCAAGTAAATAAGCGAATTGAGAGACAAAGAAAAATAAGAAGAAAACCGAGCATCATAGATTTAGGGGTTGAGAGAGACATTTCAAGAGTACTGACTTGCAATAACAACAGAAACAAATGTGAATCCTATATAAAACAGAGAAACACAAAGCTCAAGTGGGGAGAACACGGGAGAATAAACACGGATGCACACACACAACACAAACACATACAAAGAACACACATTGAAGCAAAAAGAAACAAACAAGTACACGTGGAAAAAAACACACACACAAAGAAAGAAAGAAAAAAGAGAGGATGAGACACTCGAGAAACACATACATACACACACAGCGAGATACACTAAACAACCATTCCCATAACACCAAACAACCACCAAAACCTCCACTTTACAACCCCCCAAACAACAACCACCATCACCAAGATTACACCACCATTTTAATCTAAACCAACAGTGTTATCAAAGCAGGAAAGGGAAAGGAAGAAACTTACTATTTTCACCATAATGTCATCTCCGGCGAAGCCACCGCCGTCACCACCGTGAGCTCCACCCTCTCACCGTCGCACTGTTCATCCCTCCTCTCTCGGTTTCTCTTTCTCACCCCCAAACCGAACACCGCCCCTGTCTCTCTCTCCGTCGCCATCTACATCGCGCGCCGCCGGAAACACCACCGCCACCGTGAGCCGTCGCCGTCGTCGCTCTTCCCTCGCCGTCTCCCTCGCGCGTCTCTCCTCCTTCCCCTCACGTTGGTCTGCTCTCTCTCTCTCTCTCTTTCTCTCAACGTTTCTCTCTCATGTAGACCAACTCTCTCTGTAAAAGAAGGAAACGATGCTTCTGAGAAGCTCAACCGATTTAGGGATTTAGAACGTCTCCCCCTTTTTTTTTACATTGCTACGTTTTTGTTTATCTCTTTTTTAGCATCTGATTTTTTTAATTCCATGTTTTTTGGGTCAACATGAGCCCTATGTCTTACACCCTGATTCCATTCGCACACCCCCCTCTAGTTTAAGCCCAACTCGCATTTTGGGCCCAAAGATATGGAATAGGCTCACTACTTTTTACACCTCCAATTAATATAAGACCCAACAGCTAAATAACACCTCATTTTTTACTAATCTCCCCCTTTAAACAATTCCTTTTCGAACAACCAAACTCTCCACAAAAATAATTTCTTGCTAATGGTCACTCCGGGTCCTACTCGTTTGATCGTTAGTAATAACTTTAGTTTTCAAATGAGTCATTAGTGGTGACCACTCTAAACCGTTGTTGTTTGGTCGTCACGTACACTCCAACCTAATTAAAACCAGTTATCATTAATGATCATTCGCGCCGTTGCCGTTGGTCGTTAATGATAATTTCATTTTCAAAAGAGTTAGTAGTATGACCACTCTAAACCGTTGTTGTTTGGTCATCACAAACGCTCGATCTAATTTCAAATTCATTTTATGACGACGTTTTCTCCGATTCAAACCAACGAAAACACTTTTCGAAAACAAACCTTTTCAAACATCAAAATCAAAACTAATTGTCACCGACGATCACTCGCGCCGTTGTCATTTGATTATGGGTGATGATTTCATTCCTGTGGGAACTAGTAGTGCGGCCCCTCTAAATCGTTGTTGTTTGGCCTTCACAAACGCTCCCTTTCAACTGCGAAAACCTTTTCAATAATTAAAATAAAAAAACGGTTGTCATCAATAGTCACTCGTGCCGTTGTCGTTTGATTTGTTAATGATAATTTCATTTTCAAAAGAGTTAGTAGTGTGACCACTCTAAACCGTTGTTGTTTGGTCATCGCGAACGCTCAACCCCTTTTCGAAAAACTCTAAAAAGATTAAAAAACAAAAACCTTTTTCAGGACAAACAAGAACTACGTAGCTTTGAATTCTCCATCGCACCGGGAGATACGTAGGAGCGAGATGCTAACTCTCGTCAAGCGCAAAAAATAAAAATTTTCATTAAGTTTTCTCATTTATTTTCAAATAAGAAATAAATAGGCAAATCTAGGTATCTTTCAAATCAAACGTTAAAACCACACACTTAATTAAAGGTTCCCTCTCAGTAGAGAGGACGCGTGCGGTGCTAATACCTTCCTCACACGTAATCGACCCCCGAACCTATATCTCTAGTTTTCAAAAGACCATCCGCCTTGTTCAAAAGACCTTTTTTCAATGTTTTGGTCTTAAAATAAAAATATTGGTGGCGGCTTCCAAAATTTTCCACGTTGTACATTGAAAAACCCAAACCGGATTTTTCGGGGTGAAACAGCTGGCGACTCTGCTGGGGACTTTTCTTTTTAAGTGGGTCATGCCTAACTAATTAAATGTGTGGTTTAATGTGCTATCGATTTAATTTGGATACCTTGTTTGCTTCTATCTCTTTCGGTTTCATTTTCTTTCTTATCATGTTGTATGCACGTGCATTTGTTTTCTCTTCTTCCATGTTTGTTTTTCCTTCCTCCTCTTTGCTTATGTGTTTAGTACCCTCATGCATTTCCCCAATCCCAATCATGTTCCCTTCTTCTTTGCTCCCTTTCTTCAAGGTAAGCTCATGCATTTCTCCCCAATTCTATCACGATCCCCTCTTCTTGGCTCCCTTTCTCGAGGTAAGCAATGCACTTGATTGTTGTTGAAACCCTAGACTAGCTTATTTGATATTGAACCCTAGAGTAGACGACATGTTATTGCTTGCTATTGTCTAGACTGTTCTGGGTTTTCCTTCGCAGGTGGGGGTATATGTGGGTAGTTTTAGGCGATATGTCCTCGCTACACACACTCACACCTTATGCTTACTATGTTTTGAGAGGGGCCTAAAACCCAAGGTCCGACAAAACTTAGGAGAGTGGAAACGAGTAGGATCGGCAATTGGGACTGTTGTCCTTCTGACTCTCACGAAAGTTTCAACTAGAGTATGCTCTTTCATGATGCCTCACACCAGATGGCGTTCCATCGTTGTGGGTGCTATTGTGAGAAAGAATTAGCTCTGGTAACCTGGTGAGGAAGTGACTAGAACCCACATGGGAGGAACATTTGAGATGTTCTAGAACTTAGGTCCCCGCCTTCGTAGGACACAAGGGGCATACCAAATTGTGTGTTGCATTGTAAATTAGGCACGTTTTCAAAAAAGGAGAAGGAGAGTTTTCAAAAAAAAAAAAAGAAGAGAAAATAGAGAAAGAGCTGTCGTTGTAGCCTTTCTTTTGCCGGTCCGTACGGGGCAGCATGTGGTTCACCCTTTTCAAAAAAAGAGAGAAAGAGCTGCCGTTGTAACCTTTCCCTTACTAGGTCCATATGAAGTCACGTACGACCCGCATCTTCCAAAAAAAACCTGAATCATTGCCAATAAAAACTCTTTCATTTATCTTGCATGCACATAGAGCATCATCATCATTTACATACATCCTTGCATTGCATAAAGCAAAATTTCAAAAAAAAAGGGGGCAAAAGGTAAACACTTTCAAAAAAATCATCATAGTCTTTTCTTTTACCGGGCTATATGAGGGGATGTTCCCAAAATTTCAGTCACCAAACTCGGAAAAATGTTTTCATCTTATTTTTCCCATGCATGTCAAGTCGCATTATCGTCGTCATTTTCATATAAAGACATCATTTGCATTGCATAAAACAAAAAATTGATAAAATTCATACATGCATTTTTCTATATCTCATTAAGGTTTGTCAAGAGTGCATTCACCGCATGTGTGCGTTTCCATTCACTAAGGCTTTTTCCCCTAATTTTCTCGAAAGATCCAAAAAATCGTGTGCCTTATTGTGGGGGCGCGTCTCATGCATTATTGTTTTTCTTTTTCACACATCATGAAAAATAATACATTAACCTTTCATTTTGCATGCATTTCCACGCGTTAAAAATAATTGTGAGTATCATGCATTTCATTTCATTGCATAAAAACAAAACAAAGCAAGAAACAATTATCATCCGCATTGCATAAGCATCACATTCATCCGGCATGTGTACAAAAATTATCATCAAATAATGCGGACATCGCGTCGATGTGGCACTCATGCATCACCGTTCGAATACATCATCTCTCCTCGCATGCATCCTTTCAAACAAAGAAAATTTTTCTCATGTGATGGCTTAATGGGTAGAAGTGCACCTTTGAACGACGAAGGGTAATATCTCAAATTTGTTTGTCGACTACAAATTTGAGATGTTACTTCACGATGTCGAGGGCACTTTGACCTACCACACGTGTTTTATTTTCAAGTAGGAAATTAAGTTGAGTCAACTAATTGTCGAACGTTTCAAGTATATTGTGTGAAGTATTGAGTCGGGATCCACTCAATGTTTCATGCAGTTACTCGAGTAACGACAATCGGTTGCCTCATGTCACCATTCTTGCATCTCTCATCATTCAAAAAAAAAGGCAAAGTGGCATTTTCAGTATCTTGTCTCGCCTCTAAAAAGCTAAAAAAATCAAAAAAATCATTTTGAAAAAAAAGGGGCATCATTCTCGCATCATTCGCATTGGCATTCCATATTTTTTGTCTTGCATTAAAAACAACAAAATTATTTAGAATAAGCCACACTTTTCGAGTGGTCATTCTCCACGCATTTGCATCATATCATAATTGTTCATTCATTCATTGCATAAAATAAAAGTTGTGATGAGAAGCGAGATGTTATTGCAAAACAATCATCCTTTTTGAAAAAAGTTTATCCTCACTCATTTGCAAATTCAAGGTGTTACAAGGCACTCAGTTTTTCACATCAATAGCTCATTTGTATTTCCTTAAAAAAAGCATTGCATCTCATCCATTCCATGATAAAAGATCAAAAAATGATTTATCAAAAGTTTTTATATCATGTTTTAACCAATGTTAACTCTCTCGTGAAGCGTTCTTCTAGTAAGTATGCATGCCCGCGTGCGATTTCTCTTGTTTGAGTCAGTCAATTTCCTTCATTTATCATCATTCCCCATCCAAGTCTAATCCCGCCCGTCCATCCCTAAGCGCATATTTTCTCCCATCAAGATATACTTGACTTTTTGGTTCATTCTCGCTAACACTTTAAGTCCTCCATCTTTGGGGCAATTTCAGTGATCACTAATTTCCTTGTCAATATCATATTCCTTTAGTGCAAGTCTTTCTAAAAAATATACTCGCTAGGTTGAAAACCCGCAAAGGGCGGTCTAGGTAAAAAAGAGCGCCCGGTGGATTGAAAACTCACAAAGAGCAATCCAGGCAAAAGTTAGGGCACAAAAAAAAAAAATAATAATAAAAAAGAGCAAGCACATGAAGATAGATAAATTATTGTCCTAAAGTTAAGTCTTACAGAAATAAGCAATCGGGACTTGAAATGAAATTTGGTCATCTCTCCATACCCTCAAAAACCTAAAATCCCAAAAAGTCTATTTCCTACCCCTCTTAAGCCAAAGATTCAAAATTACAAAAATACCCTTTGTTACCCATATTAAGCCGAGAAAAGCCCAAGATATCCCCAGACGAAGGTTAATTCCACATCAAAGATGGTATATCATTTTCACCCAAGTCAAAAGGAAAGGAAATTCACAAAAGGAGGGGAATAACAAAGTTTCAAAAAGGAGAATCCCAAAACAGAGAAAGGAAGACAAAGGGAGTATAAATTAAGAGTCAATACATTTTGCCATGAAGCATAAGAGCTCCCCTTCAGAAAAGCCCTCAAATTCATAGGGTTCAATCATTTCCCCTTCCAAAAGGGCCCTCAAATTCAATGGGTTTAATCATCTCCCCTTTCAAAAAAGCCCTCAATTCATTGGGTTTAACCATCTCTTCTTTCATAAAACCTTCAAACACCTCATCAAACCTAATAACCTATTTCCTTCATAAACCATTGACCATCGGCCAACACCGAATAAGACCCATCCTCCCCATCAACCCCAAACACTTCATTAAGCTCAATCATCCCCTTCTCCACATCACAACCCTAAAAAGTCCATTCCGATCAATGACTAATTGTTTTCGTTTTCTCAAGTTTTAATCTTAGGACAAATAAGTTTATCTATCTACGACGTGTTTGCTCAAAAAGAAAAACAAACAAGCAGAAAAAAGAAAGCTGCTCAAAAAGAAAAAACAAACAATCGAAAAAGTTGGTAAAAAAAAAGGGAAAAAAGGAGAAGGACTTGCATTCCAAGAGGCATTTCAATCTATTCATTAAAACAAGGGCTAGCGGTCACCGAGAGGAGCCTCTCATCATACTAAAAAGTCAAAACTTTCATTGCATTTGAGTTATTCTTAAAGAGAACCAAAAGTGTGTACTAGGGGGCATTCCCTTCACCTCTCACTCCACTCAACTTTGGGGAGGTTTGTTCGTTGCCCACGCCATTCATATATCACCCTCAGTTCATAACCATCACCGTAACTTTGTCGCCTTTCACAACCTCACTCAAGGAAACCATTGAAATGTCATTCGAAAGTGGGGCAAGTGCGTTCCCATTCCTTCACCTCATAACACCTCACCGGGGCAATCTCTCAACTCACTATCCTAAACAAGGACTTGTCATTCTAATTGGGGCAGCTTTGTCCTTGTTATGACTGGGGCAACATCAAAATTTATGGGTTGAGACAAAATCTCTTTTGCTCCACCCTTCATTTCAAAAGCCGAAGCATCCCCAATTCATCATCTTCTACACCCCTAGTTGTTGTCACCACTAGACAGGGGCAAACTATTCATCAAAGACCTGAATTGGGGCAATCTTGTATCTCTTGATCCTTCATGAGCTTCGGCAATAACCATGTCTGTCATTCCTTCACTTGCCATAAATGTCCATGCCCTAAACCGATTCCAAGTTAACTGACTCATTCATTCACATCTGCACTCCTATGCATGCTTACTAGACAATGCTTCAAAAAGAGAGAACACACGTTGTTTACATGATATCTAAAATTCAGTCATCATGGAAAGAAAGAGAAAACAAGTGAGTTTGTTTGTAAATAAAAACCTTGAGGACACCGGAGTTTGAATCAAATTCAATTTTTCAACAGAATGGTCAATAACATCTCAATTCCTTGCATCCAAAGTCTCGCATCTCATCATCGCAAAAATGTTTACCTCATGCATCTAGACATTTCAATCTATTCATTATGGCATATGCATCAAAGCAATACAGTTGCATCACATCAATACTTGCATCTCATAGAAGAAAAGCCAAAAGAGCAAAAAAAGCAACAACTAGCAAAAGGAGAGAAGCTAGAAGAAATAGAAAAATAGCAAAACAGAAAAAGAAACCCATGCATTGCATTCATAAGATATAGACAAAACAGAAAAGGCATCTCACCAAAATCAATCATTGCATTCGTGTGCATCCAAATACTCAAGTGCATGCATTTCAAAGTTACTACGGACTAGAGAGTCCCAAAAATCTCATTTTTAGAAAATCACCATCAACACTGAGTTCGTAAACTCCATCAACCCAGAGTTCGTAAACTCCATCAACCCAGAGTTAGTGAACTCCATCAACCCAGAGTTCGTAAACTCCATCAACCCAGAGTTCGTAAACTCCATCAACCCAGAGTTAGTGAACTCCATCAACCCAGAGTTAGTGAACTCCCACAAAGTTAGTGAACTCCTTCCACAGATCACAACATCGTGTATGAGCACGCGATGGATCCATCAGACTTCGTTAAGTCCTTCAGATTAGTTGTGTCGTCACCCTAAGGCATAGTGTAAATCCTTTGATCAAATCGATTCGGGACCGATATTGATCGGCGCTCGAAAAGGCCACCCCAAAGCTCGGACTCGACAAGAGTCCGTTAAAAGGTTTTTAGGCAACCTCCGAATTCCCAATTTACCGCTTTTCCCAATTTATCGCTTTCCGTTAACGCGACAAGTGTTAACCCCTTTCTCAAAAGGAAAATAAAAAAGATTTGAACATTTTCTAAAGCGGACAAAATTAGTATTATTTCTATATCTTTATTTCCATTTTACCAAAGAAATATGAAAAGGCCAATTCATATTTCTTGGCAAAATGTGAAATAAGAGAGGCAATTGTAATACCCCAATTTTGTCCGACTAGTTGAAAATCAAATAAATTGTATTTTTTTAAAAACACCCAATTTTTAACGAGTATTTTTCTCGTTTTCAAAAAAAGAACTAATTGCGCATTTGGCGTTTGTTTTCAATGATCTTGTTTGTGTTATTTTAATGACCTCAAACTGCTTTTTGTTCTCGTTGCGCTTTGTGTTAGTTCTAATGCGTGTTTATCTTTGTAGTCGTTAATGATTTTGTGTCGTTTATGTTGTTATTAGTAGAACTTGCTTTTTTTATTTGATTACAAGAAAACTCAGATTTAAAAATAATTTGGTATTAGTGTTAGTATTTAATTATAACTATCATTGAAGATTAATATAAAATGAAATTTAGATTTACACAAAAAAATATATAAATACAAAATCTGAAATTAAAGTTTTTACAACAAAATTAAAAAAAACTTTGAGGCAGATGTTGTTGTCTCACGTGAAGCTCTCTTCCATTTAGAGCTCAAAACAATATCCTCTTCAAATTGTCTCTTTCACCATAATGTCATCTCCGGCGAAGCCACCGCCGTCACCACCGTGAGCTCCACCCTCTCACCGTCGCACTGTTCATCCCTCCTCTCTCGGTTTCTCTTTCTCATCCCCAAACCGAACACCGCCCCTGTCTCTCTCTCCGTCGCCATCTAAATCGCGCGCCGCCGGAAACACCACCGCCACCGTGAGCCGTCGCCGTCGTCGCTCTTCCCTCGCCATCTCCCTCGCGCGTCTCTCCTCCTTCCCCTCACGCTGGTCTGCTCTCTCTCTCTCTCTTTCTCTCAACGTTTCTCTCTCATGTAGACCAACTCTCTCTGTAAAAGAAGGAAACGATGCTTCTGAGAAGCTCAACCGATTTAGGGATTTAGAACGTCTCCCCCTTTTGTTTTTACACTGCTACGTTTTTGTTTATCTCTTTTTTAGCATCGATTTTTTTAATTCCATGTTTTTGGGTCAACATGAGCCCTATGTCTTACACCCTGATTCCATTCGCACACCCCCCTCTAGTTTAAGCCCAACTCGCATTTTGGGCCCAAAGATATGGAATAGGCTCACTACTTTTTACACCTCCAATTAATATAAGACCCAGCAACTAAATAACACCTCATTTTTTACTAATCTCCCCCTTTAAACAATTCCTTTTCGAACAACCAAACTCTCCACAAAAATAATTTCTTGCTAATGGTCACTCTGGGTCCTACTCGTTTGATCGTTAGTAATAACTTTAGTTTTCAAATGAGTCATTAGTGGTGACCACTCTAAACCGTTGTTGTTTGGTCGTCGCGCGTACTCCAACCTAATTAAAACAAGTTATCATTAATGATCACGCGCGAATTGCCGTTGGTCGTTAATGATAATTTCATTTTCAAAAGAGTTAGTAGTATGACCACTCTAAACCGTTGTTGTTTGGTCATCACAAACGCTCGATCTAATTTCAAATTCATTTTATGACGACGTTTTCTCCGATTCAAACCAACGAAAACACTTTTCGAAAACAAACCTTTTCAAACATCAAAATCAAAACTAATTGTCACCGACGATCACTCGCGCCGTTGTCGTTTGATTATGGGTGATGATTTCATTCCTGTGGGAACTAGTAGTGCGGCCCCTCTAAACCGTTGTTGTTTGGCCTTCACAAACGCTCCCTTTCAACTGCGAAAACCTTTTCAATAATTAAAATAAAAAAACGGTTGTCATCAATAGTCACTCGTGCCGTTGTCGTTTGATTTGTTAATGATAATTTCATTTTCAAAAGAGTTAGTAGTGTGACCACTCTAAACCGTTGTTGTTTGGTCATCGCGAACGCTCAACCCCTTTTCGAAAAACTCTAAAAAGATTAAAAAACAAAAACCTTTTTCAGGACAAACAAGAACTACGTAGCTTTGAATTCTCCATCGCACCGGGAGATACGTAGGAGCGAGATGCTAACTCTCGTCAAGCGCAAAAAATAAAAATTTTCATTAAGTTTTCTCATTTATTTTCAAATAAGAAATAAATAGGCAAATCTAGGTATCTTTCAAATCAAACGTTAAAACCACACACTTAATTAAAGGTTCCCTCTCAGTAGAGAGGACGCGTGCGGTGCTAATACCTTCCTCACACGTAATCGACCCCCGAACCTATATCTCTAGTTTTCAAAAGACCATCCGCCTTGTTCAAAAGACCTTTTTTCAATGTTTTGGTCTTAAAATAAAAATATTGGTGGCGGCTTCCAAAATTTTCCACGTTGTACATTGAAAAACCCAAACCGGATTTTTCGGGGTGCAACAACCGCTTTGCAACCTTTCTTGATCATCCATGGCAACAACTCCTGAAGAATCCATTGTTACTCCCACACCGTCTGAAACTCCTTCGATTTTTCAGCAAAGCAACAATGCAACTCAATCAAATTTCGTCACTAGTCCAAAGCTTAGTATCAAACTTGATGATAAAACTTCTTGATTTGGAATCAGCACGTTGAAGGCGTTGTAGCAACACATCGTCTCATCGACTAATCGTCAATCCAAAAATCTCTAATCAGTTTGATTCAAGGGAAGATCGTGAGAACCACAAAGTTTATATTGCTTACGAGCGATGGATCGTGCAAGACCAGACGCTTTACACCTGGCTTCGGTCCACATTTTCCGATGTGGTGCTTCCTCGCGTGCTCGAGTATCATCATGCGTTCCAGGTGTGGGACACTATCCACAAACACTACAACACACATCTCCGTGCCAAAACTTGTCAATTACGTGCTGAATTGAAGAACACTAAGAAAGGCAATTGAAGCATTAATGAATTCATTACTCGAATCATACCCTAGTGAGTTTCCTTGCTGACAGAGGCGATTGTGTCTCTGATTGCGATCTCGTTGATGTTGTGCTTGATGGTTTGCCAGAGGAATACAATTGCCTCATTTTGTTTGCCTTTCCGAAACATGATAGCCTGGATCCCATCGAATTGGAGTCATTGCTCATTGTTCAAGAGACACAACTTGAAAAATTATGTCAAGAACTCACAACGCCCTTTGTATCTACTAATTTGGTTCACACTTCTACTCGAGGTGCACATGTTGCTAGTTGTTTTGGTAGAGGTCGCTTTGGTCGTGGACCTCCTCGTGATTGTCGCCCTATCTGTCAAGTCTACAACAAGCCAAGACACATTGCACTGAACTATTGGTACAGATATGATGAAGAGTACGCTCCGCAGGCACCTTCTAGTTATGTGAGTCATATACCACCACACCACCTACTACTACTAATACCGCTAGCAGTATTAGTAGCTACTCTATGTGGCACCATAGGTTGGGCCATGCTAATAGTCGTGCTATCCAAGCTATTATTAATTTGTGTAATGCATCTTCATCAATGAATAATACATTTGAATTGTGTAAATTTAGAGTTATTGGTAAGGTTCATAGAATTCACTTACCACCCTTCACTACACAATATCACACACCATTTGAATTTGTACACACTAATTTATGGGGACCCTCACCTTCTAGTTGTGGTTATACGTATTATATTGCTTTTGTTGATGTGTGCGCTAAATACACCTGAATGTACCTACTTAGACATAAATTATATGCCATTCAAGCATTCAACCAGTTCCATAACCTTGTGCGAACCTAGTACAACACAACCATCGAACCACTTTAATCAGATTTAGGAAGAGTTTCTACCCTTCACCAAACAGTTAACTAGCCTAGGCATTCAACTTAGATTCACTTGTCCCTATACTTCCCATCAAAATGGAACTGTGGAACGTAAACATAGACAAATCACTGAAATTGGAATCACTCTATTAGCTCATGCTTTCTTGCCAGTCACCTATTGGGACTACAATTTCACTACAGTTGTGCATCTCACCAACAGACTACCCACATCAGCTTTTCCCATGTTTATCTCACCCTATCAATCTTTGCATAAGATGACCCAATACTACTCTACCCTTAGGTCCTTTGGTTGCACATATTTTCCACTTCTCCCACCATATAAGAAGAATAAACTTCAATTTCACGGCCAAGAATGCATCAACTTAGGCCATTCCCCACATCATAAAGGTTTCAAGTGTTTAAGTTCAAATGGTCGCATCTATGTTTCCAAAGATGTATTATTCCATGAAAACTCATTCCCTTACCCTACTATGTTTCCTACCTCACGATCTCCAGCCTCTAAATCCTCTAATTTCGCATCACCAAAATTGTTATTACCTATTTCTAAACCTTCCCCAGTGTTTTCTCAAGTTTCTGAGTCAAACGAAGCCACAAATCATGTATCATCTACTCCTGCAGCACCTAACTCTATTTCACCCCTAGAAGCACCTCTCGTTCCATCTCAGTCAACTAATCCTCCTGGAGACATTAATACCTCCTGAGTTCTTGTTCCTATTACATCTTCCTCATCTCCACCTAATATCCACCACATGGTAACTAGATCCAAGACTGGAAATCTTAAGCCCAGACTCTTTGTTGCACATGTTGAGCAAACCTCTGTAAAACAAGCTCTTTCTCATCCTCACTGACTTCCACTCATGTTGAGCAAACCTCCTGTCTACCACTTCCTCCTCGACTATGCCGATTGCCAAAATCATAATTTTTTATTCGTTTCATGAGCGTTGGTCTTGTGATGTTTCATTGACACTCGTTGGTTGCATTTGCGACGTTTGATTCCGCCTCGTTTGATTCTGCCTCGGTTCCTTCCTTTCTCCCTGAGCACAGGGAACTCCGGTGAGCATCCTTTTCTCTCTTGGTCCTTCGTTTCTTCTTTCTTTCTCTTCCTTTCTCTTGGTCCTTGATTGCATTGGCGACGTTTGATTCTGCCTCGTTTCTTCTTTCCTTTTCTCTTCCTTTCAAATTTTGATGAAGGGATTTGATCGGGCATGCAACGAGGAGTTGTTCTCTACTATCTTCAATGTTATGTGCAGTCCCGAGAAGGAATCTGAGCAGGACTGAAAGGCTAGTAAAGGTTGAGTGATTCTGGAAGCTCTGGCCTCCAAGATTTTTGACACTCATACGCAATACCATAAGGGATTTAAGACAAATAGTTATATGTGTTTGCAAAGAAATGGGCTGCCAAGGAATCTGTTTGCAACTCTGAAGGCGATTGGGTGTGTAACGCCAAGTTTTACTTTCACTGGACCCCCAACTCATTTTGACCGCCCTAGTCAGGATTACTCTCAGGATCTGAACCTCTTGGAAAATTGCGATATGGACTCCTTGATGATGCTTTGGGAGTGAGTTGATGGTTTTGGTACCGAGGAGGAAAAGTAACGCCTTATCGACACCTGTAGTATGGTCTGAGCTCGGAACGCTGCTAAGCTCAAAACCTTTTTTCGTAGGCCATCGTCAAATGTAGTCACTTAACTGACTTCTGATTTCTTCTCTTAGCACTTTCTAATATTTTCCTCTTTCTGTATAAAACATGTCATCCTTGGCAGAACTTCTCAAGTTGAAGAATTAGGCGAGAAGTAGGTCATCGCCCTTGACTCTTGGGGCTTCCTCGGGGTCACCTTCACCCCATCCTACCCCTACCAAGCTCCCATCCAAGAGTAGCCTCAGAACCAATATTGTGGAGTGGGAGACTAATGTGACTTCTGCCCCCAAAACTACAACACCCATGATTCAATATGCCACTCAGGTGATTGGTGTCAAGGTCCAAGCCAAGGGTGCCAATGTGGAGGGTACCCGAGGTGAGGGGATTGCTCGTGACAATGTGAGTAAAGGAATGCCCCTGTTGAACTTCAAATGCAAACATGATTCTGAAGCCCCTTCTAGACATATGAGGAAGAAAAAATTTGATAAGGGGAAAGAAATCAGAGGCGACAAGAGCTCCATTTTGGAAGCAGTGGTTGGATCCGAGCAGGTCGATTTGAAAACCATTGAGAAAGACCTTTTTTCCATCATGCACAAAGTTGCTGACTTCGGCTCGAAGATATTGAAGTAGGTGAAGGCTGACACTCAAATGAGATTTGAGGTTCAATCCCTTCGAGAGCAACTAGAAAGGCTTGAAACCGACCTCCTTGACAAAACCAAAAAGCTCAAGAATAGTGACAAAATTCTTAAAGAGAATTGGCATCTGAGGGAAGCTCGGGAAAAGGCCCTAGAAGATCTGAAGGGGCCCCAAACTGTCGAGGACGCCCTGAAGGATATTGGGAAGGAAACGTGAGAGGGAGTCAGTAAAGTCACAAGTCCCATTGCAGACAAATAGAAGGCCGAGTGGAGGGCCGCTCATATCGATTCTGAAAATAACCTACTTGAAGGATTTTGAGAAAAGGCCAACACTTTGCAAATCAAGGTCATAGAGAGGGAGGCTCAGATTGTCGATCTGGAGAAGGATAAATACGCTTGCCAACACTGAGGATGAGGACACCACAACGTCCGCGCTTGACTGCAGGGTAGAGAAATTTCAAAACAGTGTTGACCAAGTGCTTGCCCTGAATGCCAGATTCGAGCTTCGTACTGACGAGCTCAATTTTGAGTGTGTGATTCATAATGGGAACTTGATCCGAGAAACAAATGAAGCGGGCACCGAGTTTGAAGTTGTAATTCAACTTGTCTAGTTTTTTACTTTCTTTTGTTGTATCCCCTTGGGGCCGGACCCTTTTGTAATCAAGGGTTGTCATACCCCAATTTTGTCCGACTAGTGGAAAATCAAATAAAATTGTATTTTTTTAAATACCTAATTTTAATAAGTATTTTTCTCATTTTCAAAAAGGCTCAAAAATATGTTTGTTGTACTCGCACATTATTCCTAATCGTGTGCGCGTTATGGCTCTTGTTGCGCGCACGCTCGCGTCTCGTCGCGTACGCAAATTTGCTTTGATACTTATTATCATTATTATTATTATCCATATATGTTTATTAATTTGTTATATCATTATTTTTATACCAAAATCAGATTCCAAAAATGCTTTTATAAATAGTTTTTTTTATATAATAGGTACAAATAGTCAACCTATGTTGCAAATAATAAAAAGCAAAAATTACAAAAAGGAAACAAATTCAAAATGAAAGCCATATGTGTGTCAGTATGCTGCGCATTGTGTTTGGCAGGGAGGATGTTTGGAGCCTTAAGCCAAACTTGTCTTCTCCTTGTCTCTTTGGTTGGTTATCATTTGAGGCAAAAACACCACAGCTTTAGCAGCACTACCTCCACCCCTTGTTGCTGCTACCTGCATCCTTCAGAAATTGTCTCCCATGAGTTTTGATATCCTGCTCAACACACTCACCTACACCACAAAAACCCCACTATAAATTCAGACACAGCAGATACATTGGGGGGAGGACATTGAAACACAAACACCAACACACACAAACACAACACACAAACACAAACACACAAACACACACAAACACACACGCAAAACACAAACACAACACACAAACACACACAGAGACACACACAACACACAAACACAACACACAAACACACAAACACAAACACACACAGAGACACGCGCAGAACAACAACACACGCAACACAGAGCATACACTCACAGCAAACAAAAAACACACAAAACAAACCCACAAAATATCAGCATAAAAAAAAGATCAGAACCAAAGAGAGGGGAAGATGAAGAGGTTAGAATAGGAGGAGGAGAAGAAATACTGAAAACACCAAAATAATAGAAAGAGGAAGAATAACAACAGCAACCAAAAAAACCATTCTCACCTCCACCTCAAGCCAACAACAACCATTTGAGAGCAAGAATAACCTTCCCCCTTCACAACCCCAAACCAACAATACATACAGTATAAATTCAAAGTAGAAGTGAGAAAATAGAGCCATAAGAGAGAAAGAAGAAACCCACTAGAAACAACCGCACGCCGCCACCGCACGCCGCCACTACCTTCGCCGCACAAACCACCACCATACCTTAGCCGGCGAATCACCCCAAAAGACCTTTCCTTTGTGCTCTGCGTTGAACCCACCTTCAGCACCGTTCCCTTCATATCGTCCCTCTCTCTCTACGGCGAGCTCCACGCCGTCACCACCACGCCTCCGCCGTCGCCGGTGAGCCACGCTAAGCACCGCCAGCAACCTCCTCCGATGACTCCCTCTTCTCTCTTTGGTTCTCTCTCTCTCTCTCTCTCTCTCTCTCTCTCTCTCTCTCTCTCTCTCTCTCGCTGAAACGTTTTCTTTCTCTCTCACTCTCTGAAATGTTCGGCTGAGGATGGTGATAATTTGGGATTCTCTCCTTAATCCATTTTTAAATTCCTACTGTCATTATATATATTATTATTATTTAATCATTCATTTTATTTTGCTTTAAATTCAGTTTGTTATCCTCACCCCCTAGTTTCATTACTATGACATCCCCCTACATAAGCCCATTTTTGCATTGGAGCCAAAAAACGTTACTGGGCTCGTTATTTGCACCCCCCGTATTTTAATAATACACCCCATTCTGATAACTAAACCCCCATTTTACTATTTAACCCCTTTCTCGTTTTTTTTCTTAATTCTTTTTAACAAACAATTTCTTTTACCAAAAATTCACAAATAAATAAATATTTTTCTATCTAAAATACCAATAGGAGACTAAGTCAGTTGTACAATTGGGTTAGTCAGAGTTCTAGGACGAATGAGCTGTACAGTTCAAGAACCCTAGAATACCTATTCTAAAATCAAACGTTGTTAGTAGTCTTGTGAAGCCTTTGCTTGCATGATTATTAACAATGAGGTACTAGTGGTGATCACTTGGAGTCTTTGCTCAATTGATCACCGTGAATGCCTAATTTTCCTAAAGATTTCCACTAAAATCAAAAGCTTTGTTAGTAGTCTTGCGAAGCCTTTGCTTGCATGATTGTTAACAATGGAGTGCTAATGGTGGTCACTTGGAGCCTTTGCTCAATTGATCATCATGAAAGCTCGATTTTCACAATTAAAAAGATTAAAAAACAAAAACCTTTTTCAGGACAAACAAGAACTACGTAGCTTTGAATTCTACATCGCACTAGGAGATACGTAGGAGCGAGAGGCCAACTCTCGTCAAGCGCCAAAAATAAAAATTTTCATTAAGTTTCCCCATTCATCTTCAAACAAGAAATAAATAGGCAAATCTAGGTATTTTTCAAATCAAACGTTAAAACCACACATTTAGTTAGAGGTTCCCTTTCGGTAGAAAGGACGTGTCTTGATGCTAGTACCTTCCTCACACGTAATCGACCCCGAACCTATATCTCTAGTTTTCAAAAGACCATACGCCTTGTTCAAAAGACCTTTTTTCAATGTTTTGGTCTTAAAATTAAAATATTGGTGGCGGCTTCAAACTTTTTTTCCACGTTGTACATTGAGAAATCCAAACCGGATTTTTCGGGGTGCAACAATGGTTCCATCCTTTTTGGGTTACTTTAAATGCACAAAGTCTTTTTCCTTTCAACTCATTTGATTTCTCACCTTTTTTTCTACATGCTTAACTTTATTTGCTACAACTTGATAATGAAAATGGCCTAAGTTAAGAATAACTCTTTGCAATGACTCTCCCCTCAGTTCAGTTTACTGAGCTAGCGAGCTCAAACCCAACTCAAAGTAATGAGTTCAGACTCAACTTGGAATCTTTCTCAGCCTTATAATCTGCGCTAAGAGGTATTTTGCACCTGACCAAAAACTCGGTCCCTTGGATCCTTAATAATAGTGGTCAGGATTTTTTGTTTCTGGCTCATCCTGGTGACATCGGTTCCTCTGTTAAAGGGGTATCTCACATCTAGCAAAACACGTAGTTTCTCGCAACCTTTGCAAGGAACTATGGTCACACTTTGATGTTGGCCAATGCCATGACGTCGGAACTTAAGTTGAGGAGTATCTCTCATCTAACCAGTTCCCAGTTTTTTACACCCTGGATAAAAATATTTTCGTTTGTGGTTCCTGTAATGTTAAAACATAAACACAAGTTTATAAAATACTGAACAACAGATGTATTCAGCAACACTTGTTTATTATTGCTTCGGATCATTTGTTTGGGGATGTTCTACCAAGGTGAAGCGATGAATAATGGCGAGGTCAACCATCACTTGTCAAAAGTTTTTGTCGGCAAACAGTGTTCCATTGTCAGTCATGATCCCCCTAGAGGACCCCAAACCTTGTGAGTATGAATATTTTCAAAAACTTCAAAGAATTCTTCATAATAATCTTTACTAGAGGCCCTACTTCCATCCACTTCATGAAGTAGTCCATGACCACAATAAGATACTTGAACTGGCACGAGGCTCTACTTCCAACAACTTCGTGAAGTAGTCCATGACCACAATGAGATACTTGACCTAGCCCGGAGCGGTAGGGAACACCCGAGGATATCTATTCCCCACCATGCAAACACTTGATCATGTCCTCTTTGACATCTGTTGTGCGAAAAGGTGATGTGCAAGTATACACAGTTGCAACAAGTAATAAAAAGTAAGTAAAGATCGTTTCCACGAGTATTTTTGAGTTTACTTCTATATTTAAATTAGTAATTTAGCTATTGAGTAAAACAAGTAATAATAACAAGTTGTAGAATCATTAATGTCATCAACATAAAAGTACAAAAGCAAATAAGATAAATGATAAATAGAAATTGAGAATGAGAGTTGTAACACCCCTCCTATCTCTATTAATTAACTAATTTAAAATCAGAGTTTAATAAAATTCTCGTGGAAAGATGCTACATTATCACTCAAACACCTTAGCATATATCTTTGAATTAAAAACATCAGCATACATGCAAAGATAGGCAACTCGGCCAAAGGGACTACGCCCATTCAAAATATGTTTTCAATTGTTTTCATCACAGCGAACACTCATACAAATTAGTCACATATATATTACAACCTGTACAGTCAAAATAAAACACTACTCTACTCTACTCGACTCCCCGATTGTTACAACTACAGAGCAGCATCGACTCCAAAAACCAAAGCAAAGTCGACTCTACTCGTGGGTACCTGCAAGTTGCCACATTTGAGCAACATGGAAAGCAGTAGGGTGAGTTTCTAAACATTTGTAATAAAGGTTCATGACTAATGTAAATACATAGAATGCATTAAGCACTTCAGTTCACATATCAAACAAAGAACTCAAGTAATAACACAAAGACATATAGTTAACTCGTTTGTTAAACAAAGATCACAACATAATTCAAATGAGTTATGCATGCAATGCAATGCAACCCAACTGTGGTATAATGCATGAGGATCCATCTCTTTAAGCCACTCGGGCATATCCGTCGCTAGTGATACTCGGATCAAGTCTTTTGTATCGAGACCAAGTCTATAAATCACGATGCATATGAATTCATGAGACTCAATGAACAATGCATTCACTCAGAGTAAACAACTCTTTTGTGCAAACCGCATCGTCGCCTTACATTGCCTAGTCCTCTTAGACAACCACCATAGCACAACGGGTATTTGCCCACTCACAGGGCACCTCAGCTCCTCAGGCAGTGAGCCACTCCATCACTATGAAGGTCTCACTATGCCTAGGACTGAACCATCACATAGGGACTAAACTGGACTAGGCCAATCCATCCCTTTAAAAGACTCTTGCCGTTAAACGTCACTCACAGTGGCGCCTAATAGCTCTACGCTGTTATGCGTCAAAAATAGGTCACCTCGGCACTCTTAGTCACCTCGGCACCTTCACTCTTCTCGGCATACTCGCTCGTCACCATCGGCACACCTACTCATCGACGCCCATATACTTCGACACCTCTATTCGCCGACGCCCATATACTTCGACACCTCTATTCGTCGACACCCATATACTTCGACACCTCTATTCGTCGACACCCATATACTTCGATACATACACCTCACATTGATTTCTACACTTAGGCACAATATACCTAAGCACTCACCTCACCTCGGCCATCATACGCAGACTTGCCTACGCACTACGTCTCGACCCAACCACCTCGGCATGACCATGTTATACCTCGGCAACTACTTGACGATACTCGTACTGGGTTCTAATGACACTTACGCACCTTCGTCCATCAAGTACAGCTCAACTCGTCCTCTTTACGCCTAGGAACTACATTCAACACTTACGTCGTGCGTTAACCTTCATGCACTTTAGCTTTCTCTACGATCACGTGCGTCTAACTTCTCCTTCCTCTCTTTAGGTGTTCCTGACTAGGATTAAGCTCAAGAACACACTCTTAGACTCTCACGCTCACTGAGACTGAGAGTTCTCAGCTCTCATTTCCTCTCCATGGTCACTTACGTGACCATCTCAGAAATCAACCAGGAAAACCTTCACCAAGATGAAGTAATACAAACGTAATACTTAAAAACACATAAGCACACATTCGTAACTCAATCCAAATCATTCATGCAATTACACTTAACATAAACACTATATTACGCAATGGAAGAGACTCCCCTTACCTTAAGCAACTTCAGATGATCACTCCCTTCACTCTCCAATAACCACAGCAACAAGTTCTCCCTTGCACTTGAGCTTCTTCTTCGCTGGAAGCTCCTCCTTCTCTCTAGAAAATGATCTCACCTACCAACTCTCTCTCTTACTTTTCTTAGATTCCTTTTGGTGGAAAACATGCTCCTCTCTTACGACACTTTCATTTAAGGCACACACTTGGGCCTCTAATGACTCATGGGCCTCCAATGGCCGTTGGCCTCACGCCCACCTTCTCCATTCATTTAAGCGTCCCTAAATGAAATAAACTCCTAATTAATACTCACTTAATTAAAAGTTGTAAACCTTAAATAACTCAACTAAATAATTAATTGAACTATTTTGGGGTGTTACAACTCTCCCCCACTTAGAATATTTCGTCCTCGAAATCTTACCTGAAACAAATAATTCTGGGTAGGCATCTTGCATCTTACTTTCCAACTCCCAAGTTGCATTCTCACCAGTTTGCCCTACCCAAATCACTTTCACCAATTTGATCTCCTTTCCCCTTAGAGTCTTCACCTCTCTGTCATCAATTCGAATTGGCCTTGTTTCCACAGTGAGGTTGTCTCTTACTTGCACATCATCTACTTGAATTACGTGTGACGGGTCTGGCACATACTTCCTCAGCTGAGATACGTGGAACACGTCGTGTAAATTAGACAAATTGGGTGGCAAAGCAACTCGGTAAGCCACCCTCCCAACTCTCTCCAAAATTTGATATGGTCCAATGAAACGAGAAGACAACTTCTTCGACTTCAATGCTCGCCCAACACCAGTTCTTTGGATTGACCTTAGAAACACATGATCCCCGGCACGAAATTCTAAGTCCTTCCTTCTCTTGTCATGGTAGCTCTTTCCGCTACTCTCGAGAAGCCTTCATTTTCTCTTGAATTTGCTTTACCTTCTCGGTGGTCTCTCGCATGACGACCTCGGTCCGAGTACCACACCTTCTCCGCTTCACTCCAACACAATGGAGTCCCCGCACCTCCTCCCATATAATGCCTCAAAGCGGTGCCATCCCTATGCTAGAATGAAAATCGTTGTTGTACGTGAACTCAATCGAGGTAGATACGAATCCCACGCCCTCCTTGCTCAAGAAACACGTGCTCAAAGAAGTCCTCCAACGATCGGATGGTCCTCTCTGACCGCCCATCATCGTGGGTGATATGCCGAGCTTAGCGCAATTTCGCACTCCAACGCGCGTCTTGCAAACTTCCCGCACTCGAAGTGAACCTTGGGTCTCTGTCAAATAATACTTGAGGAACTCCGTGCGCTTTTACGATCACTTGGATGTATATCTCCGCCAATCTTGACATCGGATAGGTGATGTTGATGGGAATGAAATGAGCAGACTTCGTCAATCTATCCACTACTACCCAAATGGTATCAAACCTCCTTACCGTACTCGGCAAACCAGATACAAAATCCATCGCAATATCTTGCCCCACTTCCACTCTGGAATCTTCAATGGTTGCAACAACCCCGCCGCTTCGATGTTCTACTTTGGACTTTCGACAAACCGCATAAGCGCATACAAAACCAGGGCTACATCACTCTTCATACCTTGCCACCAAAACAACCCCTTCAAGTCTTGATACATCTTGGTCGCACCTTGGTGTATACTCAACTTACTCCTATGACACTCTTCCAAAATGGCTCTCTTGATCTTCTCGCCATCAGGACACAAACCGAAGTTCTATACCTTAGCAATCCTTGCGCATCCAACTCAAAATCTCTGTTCTCGGCATTTCGGCCAATACTTGCCGCCACGTCTACAAGCTTGACGCCCACCTGCGCCTCTTTGATGTCACTCGAGAAAATCATTTGTGATTTTCAAGATTCCCAACTTAATGCTTTGAGGAGTTAGCTCACACACTAAACTTAGGTCTCTCGAATTGCTCAATTAGCTCTAGCTCTTTTACCATCATTGCCGATGCATGCAACGATTTCCTACTTAGCGCATCACCACCAAATTTGCCTTCCGGGGTGATAGTTCAACCCAAAATCATAGTCCTTAAGTAGCTCCAACCATCTCCTCTCGCCTCATGTTCACTCCTTACGATCAAACAGATCATCGCAAACTCTTATGGTCACTAAACACTTCGAACCTTGAGCCATATAGATAATGCCTCCATATCTTCAGTGCAAACACCAGGGCAGCAAGCTCCAAATCGTGTGTAGGGTAGTTCTTCTCATGAATTTTCAATTGCCTTGAAGCGTAAGCAACTACCTTACCTTCTTGCATCAGCACACAGCCCAAACCCATCTTCGACGCATCACAGTACACCACAAACGACTCATTTGGATTAGGCAACGTCAAGACAGGAGACGTTGTCAATCTCTTCTTCAATTCTTGGAAATTCTCTTCGCACTGCTCGTCCCACACAAATGCCTTCCCTTTACAGGTCAACTGAGTTAATGGCAGCGCCAACTTGGAAAACCCCTCAATAAACCTTCTGTAATACCCAGCCAAACCCAGAAAACTTCTCACCTCAGTGGCCGACTTGGGTGCTTCCCATTGCAACACAGCTTCGACTTTGGAAGGATCAACGGCTATACCTCACCGGAGATCACATGACCTAAGAAATTCAACGCCTCAACCAAAATTCACACTTGGACAACTTGGCGTACATCTTCTTATCCTTCAATACCTCTAATACCAATCTCAGATGCTCGGCGTGCTCCTCTTCTGACCTGGAGTAGACTAAAATGTCATCTATGAACACTACTACAAACCGATCCAAGTATTCATGAAAGATACGATTCATATACTCCATGAATACTCCAGGAGCATTAGTAACACCAAACGACATTACTGAATACTCGTAGTGCCCATACCGAGTTCTAAATGCTGTCTTAGGAATGTCCTCGTCCTTCACCTTGATCTGATGGTACCCTGACCTCAGGTCAATCTTCGAAAATATTCATGCACCCATCAATTGGTTCATCAAATCATCAATCTTTGGGAGTGAGTACTTGTTCTTAATGGTTACCTTGTTCAACTGTCTGTAATCCACGCATAATCTCATACCTCCATCCTTCTTTTTCACCAATAACACAGGTGCGCCCCAAGGCGACACGCTTGGTCTTATGAACCTCTTCTCTAGCAACTCTTCCAACTGCTTCTTCAACTCGGCTAGCTCGGTTGCAGACATCCTATATGGTGCCATAGACACCGGCCTAGTTCCTGGTACTAACTCAATACTGAACTCGACCTCTCTTTCTGGTGGAACTTCAGGAATCTCGTCTGGAAATACTTCTGCGAACTCTCTTACCACTGACACTTCGCCAATTTTAGCTTGGCTCTCAGCAGACATCGTCACACTCAACGCAAACAACTTAGCCCCTTCCTTCATTACTCTGCACCGCTCAGACACATCGTAATGCATTCTTCCACCTCGGAAGAAGCGGAAACTTAACGACTACTAGCGCAATTGATATGAACTCGGTTAGCCACTAACGACCCATACCCAGGATGACGTCCATCCCTTCCAAAGGTAGACTGATCAGATTAACTACGAAGTCTCTGTCGAAGGCTAACAGAGGACACTTCGCACAAACGAGAGAGGTAGTCACTGACCCCTTTGCTGGAGTATCAATAACCATCTCCCTCACCATAGTAGACAAAACTAAATCCAACCTCTTAGCACAAAATGCGAAATAAAAGAGTGCGTGGCACCAAAGTGTCCACGATTGCAATCAAAGGAATTCCATTAATGAAGCACGTACCTTTTATCTCGTTCACCACTTCAGACCCAGCTAGCGCGAACACCTTCCCACTATCTCTCTCCTTCTTGGGCTTGGGGCACTTAGGACTGATGTGCCCCACTTCTCCACAATTAAAGCAGCACGACATCCTTTCGCCTACAATCGCAGACTCGGTGGCCTCTTCGCCACATTGATAGCACCTCTTTCTCCACTCTTACACTCGTTCTTCTTATGTCCAAAGCTTCCCACACCGAAACACACCACATTTGCAGGGGCGTCTCCCCCACTTGGCCTGTTGCCATACCCAGCCTTCCACTTGCCTTTGCTGCCAGAAACTTCATAGGGCTTTCCCCTAAACTGCGAGTTCTTCTTCTCTTTACCAACCCTGTACCTTGCCTCAGTATTTTCCTCTATATCCTGCAACTATCCACCAAGTCAGCAAATACCCTGATCTTCTGATGCCCAATTGCCTGCTTAACCTCAGGCTTCAAACCGTTCTCGAATTTCACGCACTTGGAGAATTCAGATGTAGCTTCTTCATAGTAGGGGTGGAATTTCACCAGCTCTTCAAATTTTGCAGCGTACTCTACCACTGACTTACTCCCTTGCTTCAACTCTAGGAACTCCATCTCCTTCTTTCCTCTCACATCTTCAGGAAAGTATTTCCTCTGAAATTCCCTCTTGAATACCTCCCACGTAATCACCTCTCCAGCAGCTTCTAACCTCGGCAGCTTGATGAGGCTGATTCCCATAGCAAAGATCGCCTCAGTATAAAGAGGCTATTGCGGTGTCGTTTCTTCCAAAGACGTCCACCATGTTCACTTACTCTCTGAGACAAGCCAATTAAAACGAGCATTAATACTCGGGGACTGGGAACTCAAGACTCAATACTTGGTCGGACAGACCGAAACTTTTGCTCTGATACCACTTAATGTAACACCCCTCCTATCTCTATTAATTAACTAATTTAAAATCAGAGTTTAATAAAATTCTCGTGGAAAGATGCTACATTATCACTCAAACACCTTAGCATATATCTTTGAATTAAAAACATCAGCATACATGCAAAGATAGGCAACTCGGCCAAAGGGACTACGCCCATTCAAAATATGTTTTCAATTGTTTTCATCACAAATAACACTCATACAAATTAGTCACATATATATTACAACCGTATGCAGTCAAAATAAAACACTACTCTACTCTACTCGACTCCCAAAGTTGTTACAACTACCGGAGCAGCATCGACTCCAAAACCAAAGCAAAGTCGACCTCTACTGTGGGTACTGCAAGTTGCCACATTTGAGCAACATGGAAAGCGAAGAGGGTGAGTTTCTAAACATTTGTAATAAAGGTTCATGACTAATGTAAATACATAGAATGCATTAAGCACTTCGGTTCACATATCAAACAGCAACTCAAGTAATAACACAACACATATAGTTAACTCGGTACGTTAAACAAAGCATCACAACATAATTCAAATGAGTTATGCATGCAATGCAATGCAACCCAACTCCAGGGTATAATGCATGAGGATCCATCTCTTTAAGCCACTCGGGCATATCCGTCGCTAGTGATACTCAGACCGAAGTCTTTTGTATCGAGACCGAAGTCTATAACCGTCGCTGATGCATATGAATTCATGAGACTCAATGAACAATGCATTCACTCAGAGTAAACAACTCTTTTGTGCAAACCGCACCGTCGCCTTACATTGCCTAGTCCTCTTAGACAACCACCATAGCACAACCGCTATTTGCCCACTCACACGTGGCACTCGGCTCCTCAGCGGTGAGCCACTCCATCACTATGAAGGTCTCACTATGCCTAGGACTGAACCATCACATAGGGACTAAACTGGACTAGGCCAATCCATCCCTTTAAAAGACTCTTGCCGTTAAACGTCACTCACAGTGGCGCCTAACAGCTCTACGCTGTTATGCGTCAAAAATAGGTCACCTCGACACTCTTAGTCACCTCGGCACCTTCACTCTTCTCGGCATACTCGCTCGTCACCATCGGCACACCTACTCATCGACGCCATATATATCGCTCGACACCTCTATTCGTCGACGCCATATACTTGCCGACACCTCTATTCGTCGACGCCATATACTTCGACACCTCTATTCGCCGACGCCCATATACTTCGACACCTCTATTCGTCGACACCCATATACTTCGACACCTCTATTCGTCGACACCCATATACTTCGATACATACACCTCACATTGATTTCTACACTTAGGCACAATATACCTAAGCACTCACCTCACCTCGGCCATCATACGCAGACTTGCCTCACGCACCACGTCTCGACCCAACCACCTCGGCATGACCATGTTATACCCTAAGCAACTACTGACGATACTCGTGATCGGGTTCTAATGACACTTACGCACCTTCGTCCATCAAGTGGCACACTCAACTCGCCCCTCTTTACGCCTAGGAACTACGTTCAACACTTACGCCGTATGCGTTAACCTTCATGCACTTTAGCTTTCTACGATCACGCAGCGCCTAACTTCTCCTTCCTCTCTTTAGGTGTTCCCGACTAGGATTAAGCTCAAGAACACACTCTTAGACTCTCACGCCACCGAGATCGAGAGTTCTCACTCTCATTTCTCTCCATGGTCACTTACGTGACCATCTCAGAAATCAACCAGGAAAACCTTCACCAAGATGAAGTAATACAACCAGAATACTTAAAAACACATAAGCACACATTCAGAACTCAATCCGAAATCATTCATGCAATTACACTTAACATAAACACTATATTACGCAATGGAAGAGACTCCCCTTACCTTAAGCAACTTCAGATGATCACTCCCTTCACTCTCCAATAACCATAGCAACAAGTTCTCCCTTGCACTTGAGCTTCTTCTTCGCTGGAAGCTCCTCCTTCTCTCTAGAAAATGATCTCACCTACCAACTTCTCTCTCTTACTTTTCTTAGATTCCTTTTTGGTGGAAAACATGCTCCCTCTCTTACGACACTTTCATTTAAGGCACACACTTGGGCCTCTAATGACTCATGGGCCTCCAATGGCCTTTGGCCTCTACGCCCACCTTCTCCATTCATTTAAGCGTCCCCTAAATGAAATAAACTCCTAATTAATACTCAGCTTAATTAAAAAGTTGTAAACCTTAAATAACTCAACTAAATAATTAATTGAACTATTTTGGGGTGTTACAAGAGTAGTTGGAATGCCTTTCACTATATAAATTCATTAAAAACAGTTTAATGTTCTGTTTGATGCTATAGCGTTGGGTGCTGTAGCGTTTGATGTGTGCCTTTCAGTCACTATCGTCAGGGTTTCGTTACAAGACTTTTATGTCTAAGTTCTAAATAAGTTCACCCCTGTATATTACGCTCCCACATTATTCACTCTATGAACTATGCTTTCCTATGTCTAGGTTTAAGCATGGGTTGTTCTAATTAGTGTCCTTAAAACAACCACTCACCCACATTAATCCTTGAGTTCGATTTATAGACCATGTCTGAACCTTTAAATGTACTTATATTTAGCTGATCAATTCTAAAATATGCATTGGAAGAAGTTTCAAGCAAGGGTTAAAAAGCTTACATCAACATTACATTAAAACTCTTAAAAAGTCATTACAAAGCTTTAAGCATCCAACTACAAGATAATCAGCTCATGATGAGCAACAACACAAGAAATAAAGCATAAAGGTGTTACCTAAATCCATAAAACCGAAATCACAAAAAGATGGAAAATACTCCAAATGATGATAGCTCCTATGACGCTACAGCATCACTCACAGAATCGCCTGACGCTACAACGTCCCTCACAGCACTGCTGAATTTATAATTTTTATTGTGAAAATGGAGCTTGGACGAAAATGGAGTGCAAGAGAGTTATTTCTAACTCTCCTCTCTTCAGACCAGTAACTCCAAGATGATGAAGAAGAAGGTTGAGGTTTCTATATAAAGAAATATCTCCTAAAAAGGTTGACAAGCCATCCCACCAACTATTTTTATCCTCCATTACAAACTAGACAAGTGTCCCATAAAGTAAAAGGTGGGTGGTTGCTGCAAGAAAAGTTCTGCACTGCTCTGCAGTGATTTGACACGCTGCAGAAACAGCTTTTTTGTTTCCTCTCTCATCAGCTGCAGAACGCAACGTTATAGCGTGTGATGCTGTAGCGTACTGAACAAACACATTAAAACACAAGATGGGGCACCAAAGTGCCAAATGATCACAAATCAGTTCCTAACCCTCTTTTACATTAAACATCATACATTTACTTAATTAAACAATAATATTACTTAAGAACTTGCATTAATTTAAGTAGTAAGATCATAAATAACTCATATAAATATGAGTTATAAATATCTTCAGGGAAGTCAGCTCCAATTTGTGCGATCTTGTTTGGCTCGTCGTTGATTTGGATTAGCAAGAAATCCTCATCAGGCTTAGGTTTATGTATCTTTTTCTTAAGTTCCTTGGTTAGGGCGGTGTGTCCCTCGTTCTCAAAGCTTTTCAGCTCGTAACGAGCATCAAGGTCGAGTACGTTTACCTCTTGGAAGCTTCATTATCAATGTTCAGTGTTATGACTTCACCCTTTGTCGAGTGGAACCTGAATTTCAGGTGTACAGTGGAAGCTACTGCACCTAATTGGCCCAAAGTTGGCCTGTCAAGGATGCAGTTGTACACCGTATTGTAGAGGAGAACAAGGAAAAGGTCTTCACCATCCTAGTGAGTGGTTCTTAACCAAATGTCGCCATTAGCTCAATGTAACCAAGGGGTTGGGTCTTAGAACCATTGAATCCCGAGAGATCTGTCCCCCAGTATGGGATGAGATCCTTCTATGCGATCCTCATTGTGTTCAGCTGTTGGATGTATATAATATCGGCCGATCTCCCTTGGTCGACCAAAATTCTCATTACTTCAAAATTGGCCATGCCATCTTGGATAAGCAATGGAATATGCTTATTGGGGTGTCCATCAAGGAGATCCTCATCCACGAATGAAATTGGAGGTTGGGTGGAGTTGACTTCGGTAGCGGAAGAGGATCCAACATTCATTATATCCTTGAACTTCCTCTTCATTGTCTTCACGCTTTCCCCACCCTCAACAAGGTAGCCACCTGATATAACCAAAGCCATTGGTCGGCCCCTCGACTACCATATTTCATCCTCGAAAGTGGATTTATATCTTGAGGCTTGAAGGTATTGCCGACCTCATTAACTACGACTTTCCCTTTGTGGGGGGGGGGGGGGTGAACGTTTTCTTTCTCCAACTTATTTTCAGTCACATATCTGTTGGAATGAAAATATTTTTCATGTTTTGATGATACAAATTGAAAGTAGTGAATTAAGTTTTCTGAACTAAATGTGATTTAACAAGTTTCAATCAAGTGATTAAGAACAAGATCTAAAATCATAGCAAGAACTTGGCTCTACAATGGACCAAAATTCATATGACATTTCAAAGTGCTAGAAGAGGCAAAATAAGGTTAGACTAAAAAAGGTTAACTAAAGAAGGTTAAATAAAGAAGGTTAAATAAAGTCAACAGAAGGTTTGACCATATCTAAAGATGGTTAACCAAATGAGTCTACAGAAGGTTTGACCGATAGTCTATAGAAGGTTTGACTAGAGGTCAAAAGAAGGTTGACCTTATCAAAATAAATGAAAAGAAGGTTGATTGTTAAAGAAGGTTAAAGATTGAGAAGATTAAAGGAACAACAACCTTCTCAAGAAGAAAACACATTAAATTATGATTCTATGATCCAATGCGCATTAAATGTATATTCAAGGAATAAATGTTGTAGAATATTTGTCATATGTAAAGAATAACTCATTGATTATTCCTTGTGAAAACAAAGCATGTTCATGTTAATGAAGCTTGAGAAGCTTCACATAAAAAGCATACAAACTGTCACCAAGTACAAGAGCAGGTCATGGATGGTCAGAATATGTGTAAGAGAGTACAATGTCAGCTGAAGAAGGTTCAATGGGTCATATAAAGCACCATTTGCATCTGAAGAAGGTTCAAAGGCTACAACTAAAGCAAGCTTCATCATTTCACACCTACAAGCCTAGAACTACTTCCCAACGGCTATCTCCAACCTTCTAACGACTATATTCAACTTTCAAAGACTATATAAAGGCTCGATTACGAAGTTACAAACCATGAGAGTTAATTGGAACCTTCACAAGTCAAGCTTCTAAAGTTATCCAACCTTCTCATCCACGCTCAAAGCTACTTCAAGTTCTGTTTTGGGAATACTTTCTTGAGTCTGTGTTAGCCTGTTTGTTCTATACAATACATTGTATTTATCTGTAATCAAGCTCCTAAATCATCCCAAACCCAAATTCCTTATTGTAAACATTATCTTGTAAGCTTCACAACAAACTACCCAGAGAGAGTTGAGTGTTGTTCATGATTCTATTTAAAAGAGGACCTTTAGGAAACTAGAAGAGAGTTTTCTAGTAGGTAGAAACAGCTCGGTGAAGCTGTGAAAGAGAACACTTGTCTTTTGTGTGTTGATCAAAATAGAGTGGTGGTGAAAGTCTTTTGTTGTTGAGCAAAAGCAAGTGTAAAATCTATTTAGATAATAGTGGAAACTCTCACTTTGAAGTGGGGAGAGGAAGTAGCCAGAGTTGGGTGAACCTCTATAACATTCAAACCCTAAAGAAGGTTAAATACTTCAACCTTCTTTAGATAAATTTTGAACCAAACCTCAAGCTTCTTTAAAGAAGATAATATATGTTTGAAAACAACTCTTTTCTTATTAGTTAAAAACATCTTAAATCATCATAGTTAATTGTCTTTCACTAAAGATATCTTTGCTGGTTGTTTGTGGAACTAACATTCAACCTTCTCATCTCCAAGTTTACCTTGAGAATATATTGAGAAGGTTACATGACTAAAATTTTAAAAGATCACACAATTCAATCCCCCCTTTCTTGTGCAACTTAGTCACTTCAATATCTTCCCAACTCACCTTTCTGGATAAGCTTCTCAACGTCCTCCTTCAGGGAATTACACTTGTTGGTGTCAGGCCATTACTCTTGTAGTAACAATAATACTTCTTCCTAGATATCCACGACTTCAACTCGTTGACTCTGAGGGTTTGAGGTACTTGAACTTGGTGTTTACGCACTCGAAATAAATCTTTTCCGCATTCAAGGGCGTAAATTCCGAGAAGTAGGAGGTCCAGACCCGTGGGTCATGTACTGTGCCTCCATGTTACCTTATTTGCTTATCTTCTCGGCATCAGGTTTCCTCACGACCATGGACGCTAGTTTTCTCTCTTCATAGTCTATGAACTTATGAGAGAAGAAAAAGAAATATCTAAGGTCAGTTGGTTGATTAATGCTGACCTCCTACTGGAACAAGCTGCCTTCTCGACCTTCATCGATGAAGAAAAGTCTCATCTCGTCCATGACATCCTGGACATTAACTTTTTCCTTTAAATCACTCAATGTACTCCTTGAGAATTTATCCCTCGCCTTGTTGAATATCCTTCACGTCTTCGACTTCAACCTTGAGGCAATGAATCGAGTTGAGAAGAGTTATGTAAGATGGTGCCATGATGAGACCGAGTTCGTTCATAACTCCTGGAACTAGGCCGGTACCACCTTGGTCAAGGTTAATAGGAATATCTAGCACTTAACCTGATCTCTAAGGCTTTCGATATTGGAGCATTGTATCAAGGTGTTGTCGTTAAACTCTTAGGTCCTAGCCGTGGTTTCAGCCAGAGGTTTGGACAGTCTTTGATTCCTTGTTCTTCAAGCAATTGCGCCAAGGAGGGAACTCTGCTCATCGACTATGGGTTTCCTAACTCCTCTAGAAAGGGTTAGGCAAGGTGAGCATGGGACGCGAGAGTTGGATTATACTACGGCTAATGCATAAAGTAAAATAAAGATAAGTAAAGTGTGATAAAGGAAGATAAATTTGAAATAAATTTTGAGTTTGATTGATTGATGTGTGTTCTTTATATTCTACTCTATCGCTATATATATACACATGCCATCGTCTACCACTATGCTAGCCAACATTTGCCCGCCGTCAGATTGATCTAGGATCAACGGCTCTCATCGCTTCATAGGCCGTCAACTTAGCTAAGTAATTACCCACGATCCCCACTGGCCCGGTTAGTGGGGTAAGTGCTCGTTGCTCCACATTCTCCGGCCTCGCTATTTCGCTTGAACTTCAACTGCTCCCACGTTCTATCTTCGCACCACGTTCCGCCTTCCAAGTAATGCCCATCCTGCCTCAGCCACGTGGTGGCCCGACTGCGCTAGCCCTCTTTAGGTAACAACTTAGGCAATCCGAGCCACCTCGGCCTTGGCACTCTATAGGGTGTGGCGACTACTTTCCCTCGGCTTGGCTCATTGGCCCTCGGGTGTAGCCCTCCCTCGAGGGTTTTGACTTTCTGTATGCCCCGAAGACCATCTTCTGACTTCACTCTTTTCTGGCAGGTACCCCTTTTGGGTCTTGTCGAGTGGCTTGCCTTCATACTGTGACTCCTTTTCCCTTCTCTTAGTCCTCGGCCTACGACTTACTTATTTTTGGGTGTTAACACAAGGTACCTAATGTGATCGTCTAGATACCCAACCCCATCTTTAATGTTTGACATCAAGGTCTCCTCCAAGGACCTCAAAATAGGGTATTCGTCGATCATCCTCGTGAAGGGTCCTCCACAGGACGGGCTTGGATGTTGTGATCTGGTCATTGGGGAAGTTTGACGCCGGCTTCCCTGGGTCTGGGATAATCTTCTCCCTGCCTCACCTTGTCTCGATCTGTGAGGAGACCTCTCCCACCCCCTTGATCGTTGGGGTGGAGAGGAGGAGCCGAGTGAGGACGTGTAGTCAGAGGGCGAGTTCGGCCAATAGCTAGGGTTCGGCGAAATTGGTGGTGAGCTCGATTGAGACCCTAAACCTCTACCTTTGGTTCGTGATGGGGACGCAAATGATGACCCTGTTCAGGAGAGCGACAATGTCTTGAAGCTACTGATTCAGAGGAGAAGAACCAGAACACCAACGTACAAGTAATGGCGCAGTGTTTTGTGCTGTGGACACCTCCTTCTCAAAGTTAAGGACTCATGCGCCCCTTCGGCTAATGCCTTAGCCTGAATGCTTAGAAGATTCACTAGATCTTGCACTGGTATGGAAACCACCTCGACAGCAGCCCAAAGTGTCAGGATTGGTTTTTGCACGACTTGTTGTTGTACGAAAAGGTGATGTGCGAGTATACACAATCACAACAAGTAATAAAGTGATAAAGTAGAGATCGTACCAACAGGGATTGATGTTAATTTAATAGTTTAAGTGTTTAACAACTTAGTGAAACTAGCAAAATAGTAACAACAAGTTTTTGAGCATAAAAGTAAGTTTAGTGTGAATAACAGTAAAAGAATGCAAGTGATAGTGAGACGAGGTAAGGTGAGTTGGATTGATTTTTCCTAAGTAACTACTTCAAAGTAAAGCCATATAACATCTAACGCTATAACACTAAGCGATGTAGCATATGATGTTTTGCTTTTCAGCCACTAGCGCCAGGGCTTTGTTACAAGACTCTTATCTCTAAGTTCTAAATAAGTCCACCCTTGTATTTTTAAGGACCCTACAGATTTCGCCTTATGTGATATGCTTTCCTATTTCTAGGGAGAAGCATTGGTTGCATTAAATCTCCTTAAGCAACCACTCACTCATATCAATCTTTAAGTTAGAATCATAAACCATTTCTGAATTTACGAATGCACTCATTTTAGTTGGCCAATCCCAAAATAATTTTGAAAGTATTTACACACAAAGATTGAAATGCAAACATCAAAATGTTATATAAAGAATACTAAAAATTCATTACAAAGTTCAAAGCAATCCAACTACAAAATGTTTAGCTCATATCGAGCATCATCAACAAAATACAAACTAGAAAGCTCATATTACCAAAACAAACTTCGGAGAAAATGGATGCAAAAGATACACCACGCAAGCTCCAACGCATGAGACTAGTTGAGACGCTATAGCACTTGATGCATAGCGTGATGAATGAAATCTTCACTTGTGAAAATAAAAGCTTCACTTGGAGAATTAATGGAGAAAGTGTGTCAAACTTTTCTCTAAAAACTCTCTAGGATATTCGAATGGTAGTGGTGAAGTGAAGAAGAAGGAATACATATTGAGTGAGAGATAGTTTTCTATTATATCCATAAAGTAGCTTTCCAAAAAGGTGACAAGACTTGTCACCAACCAAAAATGATATTTCTACCAAAGGAACTGAATTGACATAAAGGAGAAGGCGCCAAAATGCAACTTTTTGTTTTGATCTGCAACCGGCCCACTGCCAAATTATAATAAATCAGTTCCTAACCATTCTTCACATATATAAACCTATAATTACATATTAAAACACAAATATTACTTAAGAACTTGCATTGATTTAAGTATTAAGAGCATAAATAACTCTTATGAATAAGAGTTATCACTTGCTGACCGTTGACCAGGAGATCCTGAGAAACGCCTTCTAACTTGGGAAAGCTTGTGGATTGGAGCGTGATTCTGCTCGTGAGATGTTGAGAGCCTTGCAAGGTTGTTTGCCATTTTGGAGCATAACATTGGTAGCAAGAATCGAGAAGCAGATTCCATGAAGAGGGAGTGTGGTGAGAGATCAAGCTCCCATTGTGGTCGCCCAATGTTCGGTCCGGGAGGCCAAACTGAATTAAGTAAAGATGTCAGAATCCGCCTTCAGTGGTTGCTCTGCCACATTGACCTGGTGGGGGTGGTACCTACACATACTCCAATACATAAGTCATTGAGGAATGAGAATGAGGTAATGGAAACCACGGTGAAAATTGAAAAAGACTATCGTTGTAAAACTGAAAAACGAAAACATCAATGGAGAAGAAGGAAAGCTATCTTTGTTTTATTTATTTATTTATTTATTCTCTTTTCACTTTTTTCGATAAGTAAATTTCATTGAAAGAGGATTAAGGGGGTTCAAACCCAGGCGACAAAAAGAGTTCAAACATTGTTCAAGCACAAAGTGGGATTATCCCACCAATTAAAAACAGTAAAACTAGATTGGCTACCCACCCTATAAATGAACCAATTCCAAGAAAGACGTTTAATATGTGTAACAACCAAGGTAGTACAAACTTCTTGGTTCTTAAAAACTAAAAGAATTCCGAGCTAACCAGGTGCACCAATGAGTAGTCAACCAAATGAGATGAGATGTTTAATCATCTTAACCTTCTTACCACCACAAGTCTTCGCAATGACCCACTTAAGATGTTCAAAAAAATTGATAAAAAAGAAAGTTGACTACTTCATTCAAGTTAAATGTGACTTTTCAGTTTTTGTTTAGGGTATTTTTTTATCCCCCACTAGTAAAATCCAAAATGGATTTACCTCAGAAGTGACATAAGAGATCGTTCCCACGAGGATTGGTTTACTTTCAAGGTTCAAGTTTTCAAAACACAAGTGAAGCAAGTAGCAAATTGGCACTAAGAGTTGGTATTAAGATTAAGAACATAAATAAAGCAATTAAACAAGAAATGGTTGTGAATATGGATGAGAATGAGCTGGATTGCTGCATAAGTAAATCCCTTCTAGTCAGACGTTATAACGTTTACACGTTATTACGCACAAATGCTATTCTGTATAGACGTTATAACGTTTGAACGCTGTTGCAAAAGAGCTGTGCTTTTCAGCCACAAAACATCAGAGCTTCAAGTACTAGAAATCCTATGTCTAGGTTCTAAGTAGGCCCACTCCTGTATTTTAAACACCCACAACAATGTCCTATGAACTATTATCTATTCTATGTCTAGACTTAGATAAAAATGCCTAAATGTCTTTAGTGCACCTTTTCGTTCGTATAAAACCTTGTGTTCTTTTCATAGACCATGTCTGTACCTATGAATCTACTTATTTAAAGTGGCCAGTCTCAAAACAAGTTTGGAAATATTATCATGCAAAGATTTTAAAACGCATAACATTAATACTTCATAACATTAAACTAGAAGTTCATTACATGCAAAACAACAACCCAACTACAAATATTTAGCTCATGTTGAGCATCTCTACAGAAAGATAAGGTAATGAAATCCAAATACCATACATAGAGAGAAGGAAACTAAATGCAAAAGATACGCCTAAGTAGCCTTCCTGCATGCACGCTGTAAAGACGTTACAACGTATGAACTTCACAATAGTGGCTGCGACTGGAGATGGAAAATGGAGCTTGAGAAAAGTTAAGATGAAGAAGTCTGTGTCCAGAACTTCTTTAAGGAAACTTTCTCTGAAATGGAGGAAGGTAGATGAGTGGAGAGATTGATCTGATTTGGGTGAGTGTATGCATGTGTATGTGTGTGTTGAGAGAGAGACAAGTCTTCAACTAAATAGCCAAAATGGGTCACATGTTGCTGATGTCATTCCTCACCTACCAAGCCTGCTTGCACACAAAGTATTTTCGAACCGACATTGCATGCGATTATATAAGTCGTCGTCCCGCGTCGTGAGGAGAGAGAGGAGATTTTCTGACTTTCTAAATCTTTGACCATCATTGCTAGTGCGCCACAACTGAGATATTTCATTCTTGCTTTTCTGCCCTTGCTCAGACGTAGTGAGGGACGTTGCGACGTTCAGCTCTTTACTGCACAAACACATAAAGCATCAAAATGCTCACAAATGCACCAATTGGTGCCAAAATGCATAGAACTTGTAATTTAGCCCCTATCTAACTAAGAAACGATAAACTAACAGAAAACTAATAGAAACAACTTACTATTGCTAGAGAAATTGCATGATTTATCTTTGAATAAGTATAAATAACTCATATAAATATGAGTTATCACACCCCCAAACTTAAATCATTGCTTGTCCTCAAGCAATCAAGACAAAACAAAATAAAAGATGCATGAAATCAAACACACCAGCAGTTTACACTCTACTCAATCATTTGATCAAGAAATTTATTCTCAAGGGGCTAATTTCTTCAGACTTACACCACACACTCACGCACCAATGCACAATTACATTCTAGATTCATTACTGCCCAAAGTGAGTGTGTGATCTCTGTATCAATTCCATTCCTAGCTAGGTTCAGGAGCTACCTTAGCCTATGAAAGAGTGGTTTCTGTTTGGTGAGAGTAAAACATCTTTCAAAACAGAGAGTAGACTAACATTTTCCACATAAGACATGAGGGTGATTTTAAGCACGACAAAGGGTCTTTAGTGGGCGCTAGGACTAGATTAGTGCAACTATTTTTTCTGACTCACACACACAAATGACTGCAACCCCCTCATTACTGAGCACCTTTCTTTTGATTCACTCCATTTGGAGTTCTTTCTCTCTTTTTTTTATTATATATATTTGGTGTGCCCAACATTTATTTCGAGGAATTGCAGCAAACACAAAGGACATATGGATTTTCCACTTATTTGAAACAACACACTCTTTTTGGTCTTTTTGGGGTAGACGTTATAACGTTTATAGATGAGACGTTAAAACAGAGTTTGTGTGGAAGCAGTAATCAATTCTGTAAACATGCATCAACTACTCACACATATTCACACACAGTCATCACTAGATTTAGCCCAAAGAGAAACATTTTCTTGATAATTGATAGAGTAGGAAAGCAATCTAATTTTGCATTTGACTTTATGCATACACAAACATGAAAACATAAGACAAAAAGAGGATCCTCCCCCCCCCCCCCACGCTTAAATATGAGCAGTGTCCTCACTGCTTAATATTTTTTTTATTTTTAAAATTGGGAGAGGAGCATTTAAACATGACACAAACAAACAAACAAACTACTGACTATTAGCTATCCAACGTTGAAACAGACGTTATCACGTTGGACAGTTATTTATTTTTACTCAAATGAAAACTACAACTATTCTACTTCTAAAAATAGGGCTAAACTACTTGTTCAGAACACCAGACCTGAGCCTTCCACTCTGCCTGGTGGGGATGCTTGGTTGAGCGGTTGTCTTTTTCTTTTCCTTCTTCTTCTTCTCGCCTCCTGCCTCTGTAGTGGTTGTGGTTGTGGTTTCACCAGCAGCAACTGAAACTTCAGCCTCTTTGGACATCTTTGCACTACTCTCAGCAATTCTTTTCTTCACTTCTTCCCATGCTTTCATTGCCAATTCTGCAGGATCAACTTGCTGTGCTTCTTTGGGGTTCACTTGGGCTTTTTCCACCTCTGGCTCTTGAGACATTACAACGTCTTTGGATGTACCACAAATAACAGCAACTTTGTCCTGGGCTTGCTTCAGGAGATGCTCTGCCAACTTTTGAGTAGCCTCTTCTATTGCTTGCTCCTGTGCTCTTTCTAAGGCAGCCTCGCGCTCTTTCATTACCTGTAATTCTGCAAGTTTTGCTGCAGCCTCTTTCTCAGCAGACGTTATAACGTCTGCAGCTCCTTCTTCAGCAATGGCAGCAGGGGCACCCTCAGAACCACTCGCAGCGACAAATGCTGCACTTGTAGCGGTTGCTGGCTTACCTTTGACACCTTCAGCTTTCCTCCTTACCTGCAATTTTTGTCTTTTGGCTGTGGCAGCCTCAGTTTGTTCCTGCTCTTCACTAGCTTTGGTTTCTTTGGTTGCATCTGCTAATTCCTGCCTCTTCTTCCTTCCAAATGGGTTCTGGGTGGGTACACTCTTGACTCTTGCCTTTTTGGGTGGGGACATGAGTTGTGGGTCTGGATTACTTCCAACATTGGTTGCTTCAGACGTTGCCACGTCTCCTCCCGGTACTTCTTGAGCTGATGGTTGTTGTGATGGTTCTTTTTCTGGTTCAGGTTGAGTAGGGGGTGGTTGTGGGATGGGTTGGTCTTGTGGTTTGGATTGTGGTGTTTTGGGAACATTCTGGTCATGGGTGGGTGGTTCTTTAGGTGAGGGTTGGGGTTGATTGGCTTTTGGTGATGGTGGTTTGGCTGTTTGGGTTGGAGAGCCGGCCTTGCTATCTGTCTTTTCACTCGAACTTCCTTTTTCTTCAGAATGTTCTTCTTCCTCTTCCTCACTTTGTATTTCCATGCTCACCTTCCTTGATTCCTATGCATCATTCTCACTAATATCATCTAAATCAATTGAATTAAGTTCTTCCTCACTACTTACCTTCTTTTGCTTTTTCTTTGCTAGGTGTTCCTGGGTGTATTAGCAAATACGAGAGCTGCCAACAGCAATTGGACCTGCGGCCCAGCCCAACTCGATCGGCCCAAACACGCTGCTTGGAGCGCAATTCTCGCCGGCCGAAAATCTCGCTAACGGTCGGACCTCGCAGTATATATACGCCATTCGCATATGGCATCGTGCACGCGTTCTCTAACCTTGTGCTATCCGCGCCGGCGACCTCTCACTAGATCGTCGAGTGTCTTTGCAGTACCACCCGAGGTGCTCAACGCGTGAAGCGGGACCCGGTCCTTTCACTCATTAAACGACCGGCCCATTTGGCGAATCCATCAACACTTCAACTCTTCATTGGTCAAGGTACGATCAATTGGCGACCACGATGGGAGGCCCGCGGCGCTATCCTACCTCTTTCATGGCTCCACGCGGCCGCCCCGCACGCGGGCCACTTTCGACTTATCCTCCGGCGTAATCGCAGCAGAGACCGGGGCGTGGCGTCACGATCCCACGAATCTCAAGGGCTTCCACGACAAGAACCTTCGGTGCACAACGGCCGTGGACCGGTCCTCCAGCGAGATCCATCCGCCCGTTCTCGGAGACTTGCCGCCGAATCGATTGAAGCGGGCATCCAGGAACCTCTGTAGGACCATGTTACTCAAGCCGTTTTGCGAGATCTTGCAAAACAAGAATCAGTGATCGCAGATCGAGATGCACTCATCTCCCAAAGTATGAAAGAGGTTGATTCCGCCGCCCACGTGCGGAAGACGGAGAACCTTCACCGCCGTCGGCCGGGCGCGAAGACACCGCCGCTTCCTCCTCGAAGGAGCATTTCACGCCGAGAGAGCACTACTCATCGTTCTCCGGCGGAAAGAAGCGAGGCACGCAGTCGCCGGCGAGCAGAACGCGTAAGACGCCGTTCGATGTCCGATGACTATGAAGATTCTAGCTACCGCCCCGACACGGCCGCTCGCCCACCGTGATACTCCTCTAATGAGTCGTCCGGTCACGTCGGTCGAAGCGAGATCTTGGGATTTCGTGAAGAAGTGGAAGATTACGAAATGGAAGAATTAGGGACGTTTCGCATCGGCTAGGAGAGGCAAAGCGGCGACCGTAAGGCCTCTCGCCTTCCACCAATCGGCCCATCCGGAGGATTCTATGGAATGCCGGCAACGCGAGGCATGCCTCGCAATGCAACCTTTGGGTCGAACGGCATTCGGAATGAACATGGCCCGTTCTCCGGGAGATCGGGCGTTATAAGATTCCGAGAGAGATCTCCGCAAGCCGCCCAATCTCAACAAGTTTGACGGCCGAGGAGATCCGGACAAGCATCTCCGTTACTTCAATAATTCTGCTGCTATATAGGAATTGGGACCGACCATGAAATGCGTGCTTTTTCCCGATCTACGGGCGGTCGAGCATTGGAATGGTGGGAGTCTCTGCGACCCAATTCCATCTCCTCATGGGACGACACAGTCGAATATTCTTGTCTCACTACACCGCAAACCCGCCAATATCGGTATGAAGAATACTTGGACTCTGTTGTTCAAGGAGATAATGAGACGCGAGGCGATATATCGACCGGGTTTAACAGGCCGAAGTTCATTCGTGACTTGTCGAGATAAGGACAAGTTGAAATATCTGAAAGCGTGGCATTCGACCAGGACCACCGGTTCGTAGAAGAATTCACCCCGAACTGCTACCAAGATCTCGGCTACTTCTTGGCGAGCAAACGTCCATATGGCATATGAAGAGACTTTGGTGCGAGAAAGGCCGTCGCGCCCCGCCTAAAGAGGAAAGCGATAAAAGCCGGCTAAAAAAGAGGTATGAAAGTCGCCGCGACAATCGGCCGACTTTCGTGATAAGAAGTTCGATCATCGCACTCGACTCAACACCTCTATTGCGCGCAGATCTATAGCGAGTGTCGAACAATGAGTTTGTGGGAGTTAAGCGACACGAACCACTCGTGCTCAAGAGGGGCACGACCGACTAAAAGATACTGCCGCTACCACAAGAGTAAGGGGCACGATACTAACGACTGTATGGCCCTCAAAGATGACATTGAAGAGCTCATTCAGAAAGGAAAGTTGGGAAAGTATGTGAGTAGGAGGAAGACGACCGACCAAGAGAAGCGTAAAGCGATCTCGACAGAGGAAAGGGCGCTCTAGTTGTTTCAAGCGCCCAAGAGAAAGACCGGCGAAGGTCGAGAAGCCCCGCGATCCAGAGGTCGCAACGTTGCTATGGTCATCCACGGTGGCAACCCTTGGGACCGTAGAGAATCAAACAAAGCCACCAAAAAGAAGTGGGACGAGCTCCTGATGGTCGGTTCAACATCAACGATCCCACCGGTCTCGAGCATGCACTTCCATCTCGTTTGGAGATAGCGACGCACTGCGATGGCGGGCCAAACAATTATGTTCCATTGGTAATCAGGCAGGCGATCATGGCCATCACTAAGTCCAAAGAATCTGGTCGACCAAGGTAGCTCGGCCGACATCATGTTCGAGGGCTTGATTGACAAGATCAAGGTTGATCGGCGAGATAATTCCCGAGCCGAGCCATCGCTCGAGCGGGCTTCAATGGAGCGGTCACCACCCGCTGGGAACGATCGAACTCATGGTCACATTCGGTGGTGGCGACACGGAGATAGCACCTTATACAGACGGTCCGCACGGCGTTCCTCGACTCCCCTCAAATCCTCGCTATCAATGCATTATTGGTAGGCCGACTTTGGGTAAGCTAGAGGCCGTTACATCGACGGTGCATCGAAGATGAAATTTACAAAGCAAGGGCGACACGGTAGTTACCCCGCGGCCGACTAGAAAGCAAGAGCGGTGCCACGATGCGTATCAACAAATTTGTGATGAGGTAGACCTTGGCCCAAATGTTGAAGCTAATCGTGAAGGCCATCAAGTCAATGTCATCGATCCGGATGCTCGGTGTCACGTTTGAATGTAACGACCGATCTATGAATGAAAAGCGTGCAGCGCTCTTTTTCCCAATCGGGTTTTTTACGAGGCCCGACCTTTAGAAATATGATGTGTTCTTTACTTTCTCGCAAGAATGTATGACCGGTCGCTCAAGATTGCCCGTGGCAAAGGAGCGATCGAAGATTATCAACTTGATCAAACATAAGCGGATCGTCGTAACGATCTAAACCGAAGCGACCATCGAAATGGTCCCAACCGAAAGTGCCATCGAAATGGCCCGAGGGTTAGATAGCCCGCAAACAACGGTCACCGAGTTGACTCAAAAACGAGCGCCATCGAAAATGGCCCAAGGGTTAAGTGATAACCCAACAAAACAGGTCGTCGAAACGATCTAAATCGAGCGACCATCGAAATGGTCCCAATCGAGTGCCATCGAAATGGCCCAAGGGTTGAAACCCGCAAACCTTAGATCGTCGAAGCGATCTAAATCGAGCGACCATCGAAATGGTCCCAACCGAGTGCCATCGAAATGGCCTAAGGGTTAAGCAATAACCCATCCTATTAGATCGTCGAAACGACCTATCCCGAGCGACCATCGGTATGGTCCCAATAAATGCCACCGAAGGGGTCTGATTGGAGGTCGCCGAGCGATCCAAGGCCCCGTGGGGATATTAAAACTTATCACAGAATGAGTGCTTTCGAAATAAGCGCGAACGACGACCGAACGGTCTTAAAACTCGAAGACTTAGAGAGAAATAAACATACAAGGCGCGTAAAGAAAAGCAACCATCAACGAGCGCTATCGGCAGAAGACGAAACAGCGGCGTAGAAAGCGCCCATAAGTTCGAAATGACAGGCGAACAAATGCAAGAAGTACGCAGACATAGCAATATAAATTTGAACAGGCGTAATTAAAGGCAAGTAAAAATTGTCATTACAAACACGGACGCCTTGGTCGGCCGAGCGCCACGACTGAAAAAGCCGCACGAAGGCGAGAAAAATTGTTGTGCGAAGGCAAGTTAAGCGGTTACACAAATTACACCGCTCGCAGCGGCTTTAAAAGAGAATGGTTAAGGCGGGCGACATTGCCTTGCTCGTGCGACCGCGAGCAGCATGATCTTGTTGTCGTTGTTGCACCCGAAAAATCCGGTTTGGATTTTCGATGTACAACGTGGGAAGGTTTATGAAGCCGCCACCAATATTTTAGTTTTGAGACGAAAACATTGAAAAAACGTCTTTTTATACAAGGCGGGTGGTCTTTTCGAAAACAAGAGATGTAGGTTCGGGGGTCGGTTAGAGTGCGGGAAGGTATAAGCACCGCACCTCCTTTCTACCGAAAGGAACCTTTAATTTGATGTGTGGTTTTGAAAGATTTGATTTGAAACAATCGTTCTACTTCTTTTCTTTTCTTTTGATTGAGAAAATATTTTATTGGAAACGAAAAGAATATTTTTTGATATCCTTGAAAAGCGGAACAAAACAAGGATTTTTTAAAAGCGTGCTTGACGGGACAGGAACCCGCTCCTACGTACCCTCACCGAGATGAGGGATCAAAGCTACGTAGTTCGTTTGTGCGTCCGAAGACGGCTTTAGTGAAAAAGAAGTGTGTTTTTGCGTCCGAAGACGGCTTTAGTGAAAAAGAAGTGTGTTTTGCGTCCGAAGACGGCTTTAGTGAAAAAGAAGTGTGTTTTGCGTCCGAAGACGGCTTTAGTGAAAAAGAAGTGTGTTTTGCGTCCGAAGACGGCTTTTTGATTTTCTTGAAAAGAAGCGCGTTGGTGTTTTTTACTGTAGGGGTTCTCGGGTCTGAACTGTACAGTCCACTAACCCTAAAACAAAGACATCCCCGCCCGTACGGACGACGTGCCCCCTACTTATTGAAAAAAACGATCTTTTTTGATTTTCTTAGGAAAAAGGTTTATAATCATTAATTATTTGTTTTATTTCTCACAAGTATCCTAAGACGTTTGAGCTGTACTGACCCGGTCTCAGGACGCTAGACAACATCGGCGTGCACGTCAGACTTGCCTCTTATGAGTTTTGAAAAAGGTTATTTATTGATTTGATTAACTTGTGAAAGCGATTTGAAGGGTATTGACTCTTGGAAAAAGCCTTTTGAAAAAGATTTATTAGAATGGTTAAGAAAAGAATTTGAGGGTGGCATTGGCCACAAAGAAAAGAAAGTAGAACATTCAATCAATTTTCAAGTCAAAACCAAGGTACAATACTTACCAACTCGCACGCAAAGTAATCAACAATTAGAACACAAGTACACTCATTACCACTTACAACACAATACATAAGAATGATGTTGAATCATCCACAATTAATGGTATGTCTATGTGAGGTCGACGACCATCAAGTGAGTTGCCAAGAGATGCTCATGAGAGAAGGATTGCGAAATTAGGGATCAACTTTTAAACCCTAGGCCGAATTGAACACAAACACAAAGGGTATTCACAAGTTGCTATGAGAAATTAACAAAGAGAAGCACAAACTTGCATTGGAAATTAAAAGCAATTTGAATCCTTTGAAATAATCTTCCACACTACTAGGCATATGCACTAAGCATGAGTGGGGATCCTTTTACACATCATCAACAATTAAAACAATCAACTCAAGAATAGAAGGTTGAATCATATTTAAACAATCCTCTCACTTAGGTTAAAGTGCATGAAGCACAAGTGAGCCTCATATTGCCAATCATCAACCAACAACAAATGACAAGCAAATTAGGTCAAAGCAAACTTAAGAAAAATCACTTTAAATTCTACTTCAATTTGGTTTTACAACTAAAATCACAAACACTAATTCACATCCTAACTTGCAAAGCAAAACAACTTTGAAACAAATTTTTACTTTTTTCAAGACTTAATCAACAATTATTTTTGTGGTTCAAGCATATCAACTAGGCACATAATGGACCACAAGGCCGAAGCCTATTGTAGCTAAAACCCCATTTATTTCATGCAAGAATAAAAAGAATGAACAAAACAACAAATCCCTAAAAGCTAGCATGAAACCGAGGGCCTATTTGCCCAAAAATCATCAAATTCTTTCATCAAAATTTACTTAATCACATAAATAAACATGCATACATGATAAACAATAAAAACAAACTAAAGCCCCCAAAATTGGAGTCCAAACCGAAACCATATTCACAAAAATCCAAGTCTAAAACATCAAGATTCAACAACAAGCATGGTTTATCATTAACTCACAAAATTAACACAATTAATCAAGCATTAATCAACTCAAATCATTTAATGAACAAGAATATTCAAAGGATCATGGATTAGGCTTAAAGTTGAGGCAAAAGAAAAGGAAAATATGCTTTTATTTGGTGAAAATCACATGAGCAAAGATTAAATCACAAGAACACCACATAATCACATATAGTCACAAGAACAAATTATTTAGTGGGTGATGGACCAGCTCTCACCCACAACAGCCCCTAATCTACATTTAAAATGATGTTATGAAATGCAAATATAAGTTGAAAAAGGTTTTAATGCAAGGAAATTGATGAAAATGCAAAGGGGTTTAGATTATACCTTAGCTTCAAGCTAAATAAGAGTAGAAATGAAGATCAAGAGTAACAAAACACCAACAATCCTCAAAAGCTTAGCAAGAACAGCCACACAACCTTGAAGAAACAACCCTTTTGATGATGTCAAAATGGAATCAAGGATGAAAGAAAGAAGGTATATGAGTATGGAAGTAGTTTGAAGTGATTTGGTGGATGAAAATTGAAAAGAGAATGGAGGAGGAGGAAGAAGAAGGTTTCGGCTGTGGGAGGGGAGAGGAGAGCTGATGGTGTGCTAGGTTAGAAAATGAATGAGAGTGTGTGAGTGAGTCTCTTATTTTTGGGTTTTTATATGAAGGCCATTTTAAGGGCATTTGTGACAATGTGCTTTTGTAAACCACTAGGATTTGAGATAGAATTTAAATGGAGGGTCAAGATTGCAAAGCACAAGGATTAGGGACACTCAAGAAACACAAATCAGCTGGTGGTGAAGAGGTACACACGGTTTTGGTGAGGGTTTTGGAGAGCAAAAATTGTTGAGGGCATTTAGGTCTTTTTACATTGAGTTATGGCCTCAGGATTTGATCACAATTTTTAATCAATGGCTAAGGATCATTTCACAAGGATCATGGGCATGACAAAGCACAAAAAATAGGCTGGAATGGAGCTGGAATTCGCAGCACACAAGTGAGAGAATGAGTGGAATTGCAAATGGTACTATTGTACTATACATGATCATTCAAAATTCAAAAGAAGATAGAATATTCCTTTCTAGATTATTCTTCTAAATTCATGCCATTTTGGGCCATATCCCATGATTCAATGATTGGGCTCTGAATTTCATGACTTCACCAATCCCAAAATTGATTTAGTACCCCACGGGAGGAAAATGACCATTTTGCCCTTTTGTTCAAAAATCGAATTTCATGCAAAAATATTCCAATGATGAATACAAATGCACAACTCCTCATTTGAAACCAAATAAATTCCTCAAGAGATGCATAGTGATTTTCTTTGGGAAATTGTCATTTTTAGTGAAATGACCAAAATGCCGCTTTGGTCAAAAACCCTAATTAGCTCAAAAATGCGTTTTCATTCTAAACATGATCCTAAAAACCCTTGGATGACTTTTAAAACTCTAAAATGCATGCCAAGCCTTAATTTATTTATTTTTGGTTGAAAATTAGGTTTTGACCTAAAGCGGACAAAATTGGGGTATGACGATCGTCGACATAGTGCGTGGGCTTGATCATTTTGTCATCAAAATTGATCTTGAGATCTTGATTCAATATCCGCTTTGCCCGAGCGAATTATAGAACCGCCGATCGTCGCTTCCGACCGGCCACGCTACCATTTGAATTTTGGCCTCCAAATACGCTTTTCGGGCCGCCAGTGCCTCTTTCGCACCTCTTTCTTGCTCGTAGCATCAAGATCTCCTTCAAAGTAGCGACACGAGCAAAGAAGCTCCTTGTTCCTCTTTGCAAGCCTAGCACGGTCTTCCTCCCCGTTTGAGGCCTCCTTCTTCGATGGACGAGCTTGTCATACTTGCGCGCCTCGCTTAAAGCCTTGCCCTTTCTCCCGCAAAATTCAGTCGAAGGTTGGTTAGTCGGTCGAACAAAGGTAAGATAAAGAGTACAAGACTTAGAAAATAAAGTTACCATCGATTCGGCCACCGGCTCGCCATGACTTTTCGACCCCATGCAGAGAAGCGCAGAGCGCCATGGGTTTCTCCTCTGATCTTGTTCGGCATCGGCGGGACCCAAACTTTCGAGCGAGATGATAGGAATCTCCTCCGCTGCGGGCCGAGACCGACAATCACGCTTGGCCCGCTTGGGTGAGCGATCGGCAGACTGGGAGGCGGACCGAGGCCCGCCGACCGGCTTTCTTCCTTGGCTCTTAGGAGTCCAGGGGACTTTGGAGGAAGGTTCGGGATTATCCCCGACCGAGAAGCGTCAAGTCCCTTAGCCCTCCTTCAGCTTGGGGCGAGCGGCGGGAGTTCCATTTTTGCGGCCATTCTTTTACGCAAAATAACGAGCTATGAGTTAGAATAAAAGATTGACAAGACCGATAGCAAAAATATAAAGAAAGTTCAAAGGCGAACCAATCTCGGCCTCAGTGTCTTGCCGTCAGACAAGACGAAGGGTCGCAAGGTATGTCGTCGCCTTAGGATCTGGACGCATCATGCCCGCCAATGACTTTATCATCTCCAAAGTCTCCGTGTCGGCCTCGCCAAGTCTTTCATCGTATATGTAACGCGCGCCGCCGCTGCAGAAATGAGCCTCATTCCACATAATTGGGAAGTAAGGGGACCCAAAGATCCCGTCCGGTTGAACCTCACAAACGGCCTTGCCGGCCTCCTCGGTGGGAACGATCCAAAAATATTGACTTTTCGGGCCGCTCCCAACGACTCTCGAACGCTTTGAAAAACCGGTGGTGGGTCTTTCGCATCTTGAAGGAGACTTGCTCCTCTCTTCTCTTGTTGGCCTTCTCTGCGAGCCATTTCATTTCGAAGATAGCAAAGAAAAGCATCATCGACACCGCCGACCCTTGGTCAACAACACCTCGAAAGTCTTTAAAAACGCCCATGCGTTTGGATGAAGCCGGAGAAAGGCGACCCGATATGGCTTGTGAGTAACGTCGCGTTGGAATTCGGTAAAAGGAGGGGTAATCTTCATCTTCTCGAACACGAGCCGATACATCGTGAATTTGAAGTTGGAAGAATAAGTCGCGATATCTTCGCCCTCCTTCATGCCTCTTATCCTCCAGCCCGGTGAGTCTTCAAGGCGGCCCCGTAGATCGGGCAAAGCATCGTGGCCGACCATGATAATGCTCCTGTTGGAGCGAAGAGTTTCCGACACCCAAGACATGTCAGACACATCTCGAGCTACATCAGCTTGGACTTCGGCCGACCCTTCGTTCGACACTCCAACGTTGGCATTCAGACCAGAAATATCGACCTCGGGCTGAATCACCTCTTCTCCTTGGACTTCTTCAGCTCGGCCGCCTACGGCCTCCACCATCTCCTCGTCCACGACTGGGACGGCACTCTGCGCCTCGTCATCGTCAATAATAATCACATCAACTTCTTCTTCTTCTCCCTCCACTCGAGAAACAACATCCTCGGGCGGTGGAGAGTTGTTCGGCCGCTCGGCAGGATGGACGGACTCGGAACCAGTACTCTTGGAGCTGGCCGATCCCCGACCGGAAGAACGAGAACTCGAGCCCGTGCTGCTCGAGGAACTGCTTGAAGAGCTAGAGCCTTTGTCGCCCGAAGACGACTTGGACTCCGCCTCATGGGCATTGGGCTCGCCCGGCCTCGACATGTAGGTAGAAAAGGATTGCGGTGCTTTTCCGGGAATACGGGCGGTAAGTTTCGTCCGTGGCATGCAAACGCCTGTGATAAAGGGAACGCAGTCGGTCGGTCGAAAGAGAGAGCACTCGTGAGAGGGGGGCGATGTGGCCATCCCTCGACCTGACACCCCCTATCACGAGGCGTGGAAAAGCAAAAAATACTTTCAAGAAAAAACTCAAGTTTAAAAGGCAAAGGGAGAGATCGATTCATACCTTAAGCAGAGGTTGTAGATCGGTCGCGAGTAGACAGAAACAGCTTCGAATGCAAGTCGGCGGCAGACGAGTCGGTCGTTGGCAGAGCGAATCTTGAAAGTGTGAGAAATGAACTCAGCAGAAGGGCTATTTATAGCGCAGATCTCTGGCGCGAAGGGGACCGGGATACGAAGAGTCACAACGCTTCGTCTTCTCACCAATGGTTGTCTCGGACAGCCTCGGAAACACCAAGCGGCACGGCTTAAAATGTCAGGAAGGACCAACCGTCACGACAGAGACGGCCGTTGTCCGCCGGCGGTCGACACCGCCCCGTAGGAAAAGCAACGCGGCGCGTCCGTTTCATCAAAGTAACTTCACTCCACGGGGACATCGATTCAAGCTCTCGGCCGCTCTTGGCGACCCAGGCTTGGGGGCAACTCGTTCTCGGGTGTATTAGCAAATACGAGTCGCCAGCGCAATTGGACTGCGGCCCACTTCAACTCGACGGCCCAAACACGCCGCTGAGCGCAATTCGCGCCGGCCGAAAATCTCGCTAACGGCCGGACTCGCAGTGATATATACGCCATTCGCATATGGCATCGTGCACGCGTTCTCTAACCTTGTGCTATCTGCCCGAGCGACCTCTCACTAGATCGTCGGAGTGTCTTTGCAGGTACCACCCGAGGTGCTCAACGCGTGAAGCCAGGACCGGTCCTTTCACTCATTAAACGACCGGCCCATTTGACGAATCAATCAACACTTCAACTCTTCATTGGTCAAGGTACGATCACTAGGCTTTTTCCTTTCTTGGCTTGGCTTCTTGCTCTTTTGACTCTTTCCTTCTTCACTGCTCGGAGGTGCATTGTTGATAAGGGCACGTCATCTTCATCTTCCTCTTGCATCCATTCTGGGAGTACAGGCTCTTCAATCACTATCTTACCTTTCGTTATCTGCGCATTCACCTTCTTCTGCCACTCGAACTGCTCCTTGACGAATTTGGCTAGGCCGTTTTGCTGCTCCATCAGACGTTGTAATGTCTGCGCATCAACTGATGTGGAAGCACCTGCAGCTCTCACCCTAGCTTTGAACTTAGTAGAGAAGGGTCCTTGGGGCTCCTCCCTTAGCTCAGTGGCTTCAATTTCTACTCCGGCCTCCATACACAGATCAGTGATTAAGCAAGGAAAATACAAATACCCATCCTTCCTGTTCTTCCACTTGTTCATCTCCCTATTGATAAGCCTGCCTACTTCAATCTTGTCTTTTGACATAATTGCATCAATAGCAATCAGTCTCTCCTTATCGACCTAAGAAGTGTGAGAAGTAGGTATCAGGCAATGCCTAATGAAATGAAACCAAGTGTTGGCCTCATCACAAAGATACCTTTTCAGAATTTTGAACTCGTTTCCATGGTCACCACTTCTTTCCCACACAGCTCCTTCAACACAGATTCTCTCCTTGATTGCATCCATCTCCGCCATTCCATAGGTCTTCTGCTTCGTTTCCACCGCCTTGCCATAGTAACCCAGACCAAAATAGTCATTTATGACTCTTACACTGAACTTCACTTCTTCACCGCGAACTTTTGAGATGATTGAGGGCTCTCCATCGCTTCTTTCAACGATTCCTTTGTAGAAGTCATGCACTAGAGTTGCAATGTACTCTTTTCTGTGAACAATGAATTTCTGCCATCCTAACGCTGCCACGGTTGAGAGAAAATCAGAATTTGGGTTTTCCAGGTTAAAACCCCTTTCAGGTAGCAGGGCTTTCTTCTTTGAAGGATTGGGGATTTCTGGAATTGGGGCTGAGGAAGAGCTTAGGTCAACATTCTTTCCTTTGCCTGATGATTTCACGGCAGCTTGCTTGGTTTTTGTCATGGTGTTTGCAATGGGTTCTTGGAAGAAAATGAAGGATTTGAGGTTCTGAGATTTTGAGGAAGAAAGAGTAGGGTTACGGTTTCAGAGAAAGGGAAAGGTTTAGAGAGTGGTTGCAGGTGGGTCGATGATTGTAACTGGTTGGTATTTATTGGGAAGAGGTTATGGGAAGTTGGGAAGTGGTGGTGGAGTGAAGAAAGGGGAAAAGTAACCGTTGATAAGACAAGTTGGGACGGAGGGTGACGTCGTGGTCAGTTACCACGCAAGGTGTGCAGGCCGAAATGATTTCGTCCACGTCAGCACTTAGATCTTTGACTAAACTTCTAATTTGGCTTGACCCATTTCCTTTTCCTTTTCAATTAAAACTTCACCGAGGCAGCAGACGTGACAACGTTTTAGACACATAGGGACGTTATAACGTCTACCACACTTTCGTGACTTGAGTCTTGCATCTCTTCTACCTTCAACTTCCATTCCTGCACACAATCAAAAATTTAAAAGACACAAAATTGCTTTAAGAGTCTTCAGCCAGACTATCCCCTTTTGAATTCAAGGGTTGTTGAGAGACAATGTGGCCTTGTCCCTAACCACATGTTCTCCATGATATTGTTTCACTCTTTGGCCATTGACTTTAAAAATGGAATTGGTCTTTTCATCAAACAGGTCCACCGCACCATAAGGATAGACTTTTACCAATTTGAAGGTTCCTGACCACCTTGATTTTAACTTCCCACGGAACAACTTTAATCTTGAATTGAACAGCAATACTGGTTGTCCCTCTACTAGCTCTCTTCTTTGGATTTTTTGATCGTGCCACTTCTTGGTTTTCTCCTTGTAAATTGCAGAATTCTCATAGGCAGTATGCCTGAATTCTTCTAGCTCATTTAATTGAAGGAGTCTTGCTTCTCCAGCCTTTGAATGATCTAAGTTCAATTGCTTCAATGCCCAATGAGCTTTGTGCTGAAGTTCAATAGGCAGATGACACGCTTTTCCATAGACTAGCTTGTATGGTGACATGCCCAATGGTGTTTTAAATGCTGTCCTGTACGCCCACAGTGCATCATCTAGGTGCAGGGACCATTCTTTCCTGTTTGGTCCAACCATCTTCTCAAGTATTCTTTTAATTTCTCTGTTAGAAATCTCTGCTTGTCCACTTGTTTGAGGGTGATAAGCTGTAGCAATCTTGTGCTTCACTCCATATTTAGCCAGTAGGTTCTCAATTAGCTTGTTGCAGAAGTGGGAACCTTCATCACTAATTATAGCTCTTGGAGTGCCAAACCTTGTGAAGATATTTTGCTTAAGAAACTTGCTGACTGATTTGGCTTCATTGTTGGGCAATGCTACAACTTCTACCCACTTTGATACATAGTCCACAACTACCAGAATGTATAAGTTTCCATGAGACATAGGAAATGGCCCCATGAAGTCCATTCCCCACACATCAAATAGCTCCACTTCAAGAATATTTGTCAATGGAATTTCTTGCTTGTGGGATATGTTTCCGGTTCTTTGGCATCTATCACAGTTCTTCACCAATTCATGAGCATCTTTGAAGATTGTTGGCCAATAATACCCTGATTGTAACACTTTTGCAGCAATTCTGGTGCCTTCAAATGTCCACCATAGGGTGATGCATGACATTGTTGCAACACATGGAGTTGTTCCTCTTCAGCAAGGCATCTTCTAAGCAACTGGTATTGGCACAACTTGTACAGATAGGGCTCATCCAAAAAATAATGTTTCACAGTGTGGAAGAACTTCTTTCTTTGCTGATAGTTGAAATCCACAGGCACAATCTTGCTGACTAGGAAGTTAACTATATCAGCATACCAGGGTGCAGTAGCATCAGACGTTATAACGTTCCGGCTCTTGTGAGGGCCGCGTAGCCATAATCGCAAGACTCTGCTGGGGGGCACCAGATATTCGAGCGGTCTGCTTTGTTCTGGCCAGATCCACCTAAAAGGGATATCACGTCAGGTCGACCGAGCCAGTGCGCTCGAGAAAAGGGGGCGACGTGGTCGTCCCCCGACCGGACGCCTCCCCTTTTACGAGGCGCAGAAACTAACTAAGCTAAAAATAAAGCAGTAAAAGGCAGAAACTAAAGGAAATTAAGAAGGCTTAAAGGAGCGGCCTACCTGGAAGATAAGGCCGGAGAAAGGAGGAGCGGAGGAGCAACTCTGGTGCGGCAGCTTTCAGGTCACTTGCAGAAGGCTCGGTCGGCAGCAGAGATATGATTTTCAGGTGTGGAAGTCGTGCTGACCAAATGCCCTATTTATAGGAGGGCCCACCAGACGAAACGTCGCGGAGCCGCTGCTCGCCTCTCCCCCATCCGTTGCATGGGGAATCTCAAAAGGTGTCTCGAGACACGCAAAAGTCACTTCATTCATTGCGCATTAATGGCAGGGTCGAAGCCCAAAAATCACGCGCGGTCGGACGACACCCCAGACACGACCGACCTATTCCTGGCAAGTGCAGAAACACTTCATTCCACAGGGGGCAAAGATTCAAGCCTCAGCCCGCCCTGAAGCGATCTAGGCTTGGGGGGCAACAATTCTGGGGTGTATTAGAATCACAAGGCGGTGCAGTTAGAGATGGGCCAACGACCCAACCCAGTGCATTCAGCCCAAGACCGTGTCTTGGTCCGCAATTCTCGGCGACCGGCCGTATTTCTCGCAACGGCCAGGTCGCCCCAGTGGTATAAGTACCACCTCATCCACACTGTCAGGTACACAATTCCTACCCAGTGATACCTCGCTCGCTAGCACTCTTCTGACTAGAGCGTCGGAGTGTCTTTGCAGGTACCACCCGAGGTGCTTTCAAGGCCGGTCCTCATTCCTTGACGACGACCGGACGAAGCTACAACGAACAACATCCACACTTGGTGATCAAGGTACGATTAGTCATTGACTCTCATGATCAATTCTCCTTTCTGGACATCAATGAGTGTTCTTCCAGTGGCTAGGAATGGTCGCCCCAAAATGATAGAAACTTCTTTATCTGCATCAAAATCCAAAATAACAAAATCCACTGGAAAAACAAACTTGTCAACTTTAATCAAAACATCTTCTAATATGCCCTCAGGATAGACTCTACTCTTATCAACTAGAGTGAGACTTAAAGAAGTAGGTCTGGCAGTTGCTATACCAAGTTTATCATAAATGGACTTGGGCATCAAGTTAATACTTGCCCCCAAATCACATAAAACTTTGCTAATGTAAAAATCTCCAATGGAGCATGGTATAGTAAAACTGCCAGGATCCTTGAGTTTTCTAGGGAGTTTATTTTGCATAATTAAACTACATTCTTCTGTTAAAGCAACAGTTTCAAACTCCCCTAGCCTTCTTCTTTTGGTGATGATGTCTTTCAGAACTTAGCATAGTTTGGCATCTCATTGTGAGCTTCAACCAAAGGAAGGTTTATGTGTATTTGCTTGAGCATCTCCATGAACTTCTTTGAATTGCTTGTCTTCATGAGCTTTCTTTAATCTTTGAGGGTAGGGTGGAGGAGGATATTCAGGTACAAGCTTAGGTACAGTCTTGATTCCTGGTTCAAAACTAGACGTTACAACGTCTGGCTTAGACATCACAATATCTGGAGCATCCTTCTCTTTTTCTCCACCTTTTCTTTTCTCCTTCCCTTTCTCTTTTTCCTTCTCTGGTGTAACACCCCATTTCTACCCGACAATTTATAATAAAAATCAAAGTATAAAAATTTATTTTTCAAATGGAATGCTAGACTTATCTCTTAAAAATACTCAACAACCAGTTCAGCTCATAGATATAAATCAATACGTAACACCATAAAACACGTGGAATATAATCTCATATCACACAGCGGAAAATAAAACTACATCTCAAAAGAGTAATCAGCAGTCTCAACAATACATAGTATATCCAATATCAAAGCTCAACAGTGAGCAAAACAAAACAACTAAAGTCTAAATCCCATCCCCTAGGTGCTACGTATCAGAGCAGACCGACTCGGGGAATAGTAAAGGTAGCAAGCCCTCACTCATGACTACCTGTGGTAAACAACAACAGAAAGGGTGAGTCTCGAACTATATAATAGAAACTATAATAAGCAGTACATCAGGTTTATAGGAGTCAATCAATCACAACCATCACAGACAGTTCAATATCATTTTATGAGCATGGATGCAATGTAATGCAGAGATGCATGTGGTACCATTGGCCCCCCATGGCCTCATCATCAATCATTATACGTCGCGACCGCAAATTAAATAAAACACCGCATCGACCTTTGCAATATATCGTCGCGGCCATGAAATTAATGTATGCATGTGACTCATGAACACACACATCATCAATTTCATTTATACACCAAGACCGCAACCTTTAATATCATTGTCATTTTTAGTTTTATACATCATTCAGACCAACTCTCATCTCATGGTCAATTTCACTGTTAGCCCCCATGGCCCATGCCCCCATGGCATCATCATTATTTCATTGTTCACTAGCTCATCACAACCCATGTCCCACGGACTAATCACACCTAGAGGACTAAACCTCACTCAGGGACCTAAAGCACCCTTTAGGACTAATTCCACACTTAGGGACCAAATTAACACCTTTTGGACCAAACTGGCACCTAGGGACCAAAACAACACTTAGGGACTAATCTGTCACCCTTAGGACCAAAACACCACCTAGGGACTAAAACAGCACACCTAGGACCCAACTGTCACCTAGGGACCAAAACAACACCCACTTAGACACAAGGTAGCACTAGGCGCCATTTTTCCCCTGGCCCGGCGCCCGCTCAGGTAACACAAAGACTAGCGCAAAAAAAATCTCAACTTGGCGCTCGTGGCAACATAGCTGACCGGGCGCCATTTTCACAAAGAACCGGGCGCTGCAGGCAACATGATCTTGAGACACAAACTAAGACACAAACCGAGACACGATCTCGATACACGGCGCATGCCTAGCGCGCAAAAGATTTTTGGCGCCTGTCTGACACACTGATAAAGAACACAAAGCAGCAATAGCAGGCAGCCATTTGGCGCTCTGTCCGCGCCACATGCACCCAAACACGCGCAACACACATTCTGGCGCGCACCACAGCGCCATGGGGCGGCCAAAATGGTGCCCGGGACTTAGACACCCACGCACTCCACTCACCTAGCGCCACAACAGCGCCAGTGGCAGCCATTTGGCGCCGCACGCCACAACAACACACCCAGCGCATTGGCAGCCACTTTTGGCGCCCGCACCTAGACACAAAGACACACAAGACGCCAAGCGGTGACACAGCGCCATTCGGGCGCCACGCAAAGCATTTGGCGCCCACATCAGCACACACACACACAAAGACGCAAAAGCGGTGCCGGGCGCCATTTTCCCAAAGAACTTGGCGCCCGTGCGGTGACATTCTCGCACAAAACACAACCCAAAGACATGAGCGGTGCACATGGCGCCATTTTCCAAAGAACTTGGCGCCGGCAAAGAACACACTGCACACACTCATCAGCATTGAGACATGTGGCGCCATTTCTCTAGCACATTGGCGCCCCATACCTCAAAATCCCCCAATTCCCAAATTCTTTCAATTCCACTCATCATATGCCACTCAAATACACTTTATAATCATACAAATATATTCAATTTCACGTTGTAACACTCAATCATGCATCAAAACGAAAATCAACATAACATAAACCCTAACACTAGCCTAGAAATCGATTTCATGCTCAATTCACCTCAATCCATCAAAATCAAGCATACAACAATCAAATTCAATATCAATTAACAACATTAGAGACCCTATAATCTACATACACCCTATTATACTCTCTATTATAGAGTGAGACTCCCCTTACCTTAAATTAAACCGTTGAAAGTCCTTTTCTCCGAATCACCACCAAAACCACAGCAACTAGAGCCTTCTTCTCCTCCCCTTGCTTTGTGCGATTGCTCTTCTCCCTTTCTCTCTAGGTTGCGCCATTTTCCTTTCTTTCTCTATTCTCTCTGGGCCAATATTAGCAGTCCCGGTATTTCCAATACCACTCCCTTCAATCAAATAAATTACTATATTATAAAATACTATATTGTAACTTATTATAATTAAAAATAGTGCAACACTTTAAATAATTTAATCAATTACTTAATTAAATTATTTAGGGTGTTACATCTGGCACCTCGTTTTCCTCAGGCATAGTTGGTCCAGGATATTCAGTGCCACTTCTCAATGAGATAGCATTTACTTGAGTATTCACCCCATTATAACCATTTGGATTTGATGATGATGGTGTTTCAGTTGTAGATGGGAGAGATCCATTCGCTTTGAGTAAAGGGTCGAAATTATCCGCCCAATTTGGTTTTCCAAAGTTTTGATTGAAGACTCATGGGTTTGCAAGGTTGTCTTACAATCACGTATGAAACTTTTCATCATGGCTTCCAAATTGATGTTGTTGTTATTCTGCACATACTGCCTCTGTTGTTGTTGTTGAGGGGAAATCCTGGGGTATTGCGGGAGAGATGATTGCTAGCATTCAAAGCATTGTTGTTTCTCCAACCAAAGTTTGGGTGATTTCTCCAATTTGAGTTGTAAGAGTTGGAGTAAGGACTGTTACATTTGTTCTGGGATACAAAGTTTACAGACTGAGGGTTATAGGGACACTCTTCGTAGACATGCCCTTCTTCACAATAGACACACACTACTCCCCCAGATGGTGTTGGTTCAACCGCTGCAGCAGTCTGTCTTTCAGACGTGGCCACGTTTGGAGTACTCATGGTTTTAATCATGTTGGTCAGAGTAGCAACCTGAGCAGAAAGAGCGGTTACTTCACTTATCTCATGGACACCAGCCTTCTCTCCAGGAGTAAACCTTTCAGATGGCCAATGGGAATTGTGGGTGGCTATGTCATCTATAAGCTTGCATGCCTCAAAGAAGGACATGTTTAAAATGACACCACCTGATGAAGCATCAAGTATAAGTCTGGTAGGCTGATCTAGACCATTGTAGAAAGTCTCCATTTGAATAACCACGGGAATGCCATGGTGTGGACACATTCTCAGTAATTCCTTCCATCTTTCCCATGCATCAAACAATGATTCCCCTTCCCTTTGTTTGAAGGAAGTGATATCATTTCTCAACTTAGCATTTTTGTTGGGAGGGAAGTATTTTCCAAGAAACTTCTCAGCTAGCTCATCCCAAGTGTGAATTAAATTTGGTTCCAAGGAGTTCAACCAATTTTTGGCCTTATCCTTGAGAGAATATGGGAATAGCTTCAATCTGAAAGCATCTTCTGAGACTCCAGGGATGATAAAGTTGCTACACACATCCAAAATTGCCTTAGATGTGCATAAGGATCTTCTTGAGGAAAACCCCCAAATTGCCCTGCAGTTTGCAGCATTTGGAACATCATCGGCTTGAATTCAAAGTGACCAGTGTGAATGGGCAGGATTGAGCACGGCATAATCACGCATAGGCCTTTCTCTGTCATTGACCATGTCTTGTGGCCCTGCATTGATGAGTTGCTGTCTCTGCCAGTGTTCATCATCAACAAGTGTCTATGTATGGGTTTGTGGTCCACGACCATGTCCTCTACCTCCTCTTGGAGCAGGTCCACCTCTAGAGCTTCTACCACCGGTACCATGTTCAGACATGATTGGCGGCTGATGTTGCTGTTGTTGTTGCCTCCTTCTTAACCTTTGTTGTCACCTTAGTTGCCTGAAGGTTCTTTCAGGTTCTGGATCGAATTCAGGTGCAGATTCACTCCCTGGTTCAGTTGAACTAGAGCTTGAGTTGGAACTAAGCATACTGTTAACGCCTACTACCTGTTCACACACGGAAACAACAAACAACACGGTAAAATTCTTTCAACTAGTGTTTTAATACTTTTGAACAATAAAAGTTAACTTCAATCCCCGGCAACGGCGCCAAAAACTTGTTGCGTGTGTTCTAGTCGCAATAATAGTGCAAGTATACACGTCGCGCAAGTAATAAAGTGGATAAAAGTAAGAGATCATTCCCACGAGGATTGGTTTACTTTCAAGGTTCAAGTTTTCAAAACACAAGTGAAGCAAGTAGCAAATCGACACTAAGAGTTGGTATTAAGATTAAGAACATAAATAAAGCAATTAAACAAGCAATGGTTGTGAATATGGATGAGAATGAGTTGGATTGCTGCATGCAAGTAAATCCCTTCTAGTCAGACGTTATAACGTTTACACGTTATTACGTACAAATGATATTCTGTATAGACGTTATAACGTTTGAACGTTGTTGCAAAAGAGCTGTGCTTTTCAGCCACAAAACGTCAGAGCTTCAAGTACTAGAAATCCTATGTCTAGGTTCTAAGTAGGCCCACTACTGTATTTTAAACACCCACAGCAATGTCCTATGAACTATTATCTATTCTATGTCTAGACTTAGATAAAAATGCCTAAATGTCTTTAGTGCACCTTTTCGTTCGTATAAAACCTTGAGTTCTTTTCATAGACCATGTTTGTACCTATGAATCTACTTATTTTAAGTGGCCAGTCTCAAAACAAGTTTGGAAATATTATTATGCAAAGATTTTAAAACGCATAACATTAATACTTCATAACATTATACTAGAAGTTCATTACATGTTGCTGATGTCATTCCTCACCTACCAAGCCTGCTTACACACAAAGTATCTCGAATCGACACTATACGATTACTACAAAGTCGTCCCCGTAAATGTCGTGAGGAGAGAGAGGAGATTTTTTGACTTTCTAAATCTTTGACCATCATTGCTAGTGCGCCACAACTGAGATATTTCATTCTTGCTTTTCTGCCCTTGCACAGACGTATTGAGGGACGTTTCGACGTTCAGCTCTTTACTGCACAAACACAAGAAGCATCAAAATGCTCACAAAGGCACCAATTGGTGCCAAAATGCATAGAACTTGTAATTTAGCCCCTATCTAACTAAGAAACGATAAACTAACAGAAAACTAATAGAAACAACCTACTATTGCTAGAGAACTTGCATGATTTATCTTTGAATAAGTATAAATAACTCATATAAATATGAGTTATCAATGCCTAAAAATAGGCTACGGATTTATCTCTGAAAAGGATTAATCCGTTTTGTTAAATTTTAACTACAGATTTATCCTTTTTTATGATAAATCCGTTAAAGAAAATGCTCAAATCTAACGTCCAGGATCCTACCGATAGTTTTAATCAACGGATAGAATTGAAGACGATTGCTATAAATACCCACCACTTCTCCTAGTTTGATTCACACCAACACACTCTGATTTACTTCTTTCCCACCTACACAACCAAAAATGGTTACTCTTTCAACTCAGTACTCAAGAGATAGTTCACTTACTGTAGTTCATCATCGTGGTAAAATCACCGAAAGAGAAGATGGTGTATTTTTCTCTTGTCCTGATCCTGTTATCTAAAGGTTGAAGGACGACATTAGTTTGATTTCGTTGAAAGAGAAACTACAGGTAAGGTTCAAGTGGAGGGTGATGAACAAGAGGTTACTAGTATCATTTTTCGCAAACCCAATTATGGAGATGATGGACGTGTTTACTGGTCATCCATGGAGGTGAAGACTGATGATGACGTATGAGTTATGTTGGACACCCATGACATGTGGCGGAGTGGTAGTCCTTTGCAGTTGTATGAGGAAACACAACAGACTATCAACGAGATCATACGTCGTTGTTATGCAGTAAAACCGATAGACTTGTAGTTCTTTAGAGGAGTATTTGTTTCTGTTATGTTTTAATTTCTATGTTTTGTTTTGTTGTTGTTTCAATGTATTTCGATTTTGCATCAATTAATATAAAATTTTAGTGCAACGATTATAAACGTAGAAACAATTAAAAGTAAATACATAAATCCACAATTGTTTAAAATGTTAAATAACAATAGAAAAACTATAATCGAGGGGACCCACCCTCTACCACATGAATGATACCCTAGATCTGTGTGTACGATGCTGAGCCAAGATGAATCTCATGTAACTGCATCACACTCTGCAAACGGTGGGAACAAACATCAGCCTCTCCTCAGGACCCATCCCTTTTGGTGCAGCTGGTGCTGGCTCTGGTGCTGGTCCCAACAGAAGGGGAACAAATATGTGCAAGTACCATGGAAGGTAATGCCTATGCATCTTACTTGGATACTCGGCTCTCCTAGTGGCGCTGATAGTCTTTGCGACCCTGCTACTCCAATTGGCAATCTGGATCATCACGTCCCGATACTGTGGAAGACCCTCAAGCGGAGCATGGGGGATGGTCTGGATCTATCCAAACTGCCAGAATTAAAAATGAAACACGCATTAAACATAAAAAATAAAGCAATTAAAAAAATTAAATTTAACCATTATGAAAATTAAATAAATTTACCTGGCCTCTCAAGATGTTAGACGCCACGTGCTCCTCAAATCGAGTAAGCACCGAACCATCTCTAGGTCCAAATACAGGTTGCTCCGCTTGACTTGGCTGATGTGGTTGCTGATCAGGCATATAGTCATAATGATGGAAAGCCTGCTGGTCCTGATGATGGACCTCCTGATCGTGCTCGTTCTCGTTCTCGTGAACCTACTATTAGTCTGGTGGTCAAGCTCGCCGTGTTCTTTGCTCCTCCCGAGCATGTTCTTTGCCGCTTTGGGGGCTCTGTGCGTGCCTAAAAGTTCTGTCTCGGGCAGAAGCATGGCCGGCGACATGCGTCTGATCACGCCTCCTCATCGGAGTAATATCATCCTCTGCACGACCACGCTCCCGTAAGGCCCCTCCTCGGGACGTCTCCTCCCACACCCATGTGAATTAGCAGGTATCTGCCCACGATATCTCGTATAAACCTCTGCACAAGCATTAAAAAATAAAAATTAGGCAAAATAGCATCCGGGGTCCCTTAACTTATTTTCCGTTTTCGCTTAGGTCCCTTAACTTTAAAAGCTAACGTTTAGGTCCCTTAACTTTTAAAAATGTTTCACGGTAGTCCCATTTAACGTTTTTAAACTAACAACGTTAATCAGTCTATTACGTGTCTGTTTAGTTGCTGACGTGGCTTGTATTTTTTTGGCAAAATAGCATCTGGGGTCCCTTAACTTATTTTTCGTTTTCACCGTAGTCCCATTTAACGTAACGTGTTTAAACTAGTAGATTCATCATCTTCCCTTTTTGACATCAAACTCTTCTTAATCACCAAAACCCAGCAACAGATAAATGATTGAATCCATGGCAACCTAAACCCAATATCCCATTCTCGTTTTTGTCTTCTCTAACATTATGTCTTTTTTTTCCAGATTCGTTTTCACCTCTCTCTTTATCTCTTCGTCTTTTTTTTCCAGATTCGTTTCTATTCTCTCTTCATTTGTCTCTAGAATCGCTTCATGTCCTCTCTCTAGTAGTTTATGTCTTCATCTTCTCTCTTCAGAATCGCAACAAAATACAACAACATCGATGTTGATTTGAGTTTCTGTTCTTTGATTGGGTTTTAGGGTTCTGTTCTTCAATTTCTTTTTGAGTTTTAGGGTTATATTTCGATTTTGTTATAGGATTTAGGGTTAGATGTGGATTTCGTTTTGGTCTTCAATCTCTCTTCTTTTGTTCTTCCGATCTTCACTTTTAGAGTTAGATTTCGATTTTTGTTCTTATGTTCTTCTTTGTTTCATGTTTGGTGGAGGGGAATTTGATTTTGTTTCATTTTTTGTTTCTGGAGGTATCAAGTTGCTAATATTTAGGGAAAAACGTAATATACTGAAATTTTAAAATAAATCTGACGATACAAGCCACATTAGCAACTAAACAGCCACGTAATAGTCTGATTAACGTTGTTAGTTTTAAAACCTTAAATGGGACTATAGTGAAATGTTTTTAAAAGTTAAGAGACCTAAACGTTAGCTTTTAATGTTAAGAGACCTAAGCGAAAACAGAAAATAAGTTAAGGGACCCCAGATGCTATTTTGCCAAAAAAAATACAAGTCACGTCAGCAACTAAACAACCACGTAATAGACTGATTAAAATAGACAACAGATTTATGTTTTTTTTTACATAAATCCGATTTGGGAAGAAACAGACTCACACAGATTTGTGCTAAATCTGTTACTTACTTCTGTCGTGTCAGAGGTATGATAATTTCGTGAGAAAAAAAATGAGAGAATGCGCAGAGAGAGAGAGAAACAGAAGGGACTAAAGTAGTAACGTTTACTAATTGCAGGGACTATTTTAAAAAATTTGAAATTGCGATGACTAAACCTGGATTTTCGACATTGGCGTTTCTGCGACTAAAAAGACTTTTACCATAAATGTTTTGTGGTTTTGAAGTTTGCCGGAGAATATTAGAGTCTTTTCATGGGAATTGTTGGGTAAAAAAAAAGCACCCTTTTGTTTATCCATTCACTATATTTTATCCGTAAAGGAAGAGTTGAAACAAAAAATGGAAAAGATGGATAATAATATAAAAGTCAAAAAACCAACGTAAAATCGAAGAGAGAGAGAGGAGATTGACTATTTGCGACTGTGAGAGAGGAGGGAGGGAGAGATATAGAGAGCTGTTTTGTTTTCTGTCTACATCGTTTACGGTAACGTCCCTTTTCGAAACAGTGCAAATGCATTGAACTTGACCGCCATGAACAGTAGTAGAATATTAAATAAAATAAAATAAAATAATTATTATTAATTTTTAATTTATTTTAAGACTTTATGCAACTTGTTCCTTTCTGTTGATGCTATTCGTTTCTCTTCCTCTCTATTCTCTTCTCATCTCATCTCTTCTGTTGCTTAATTCCCTTTCCATCAGCCATTTCCTTCATTTCCATGTAAGTTTTATAGATCAATTTCACTATTTCTTTTTTCCTTTTGCTATTTTTTATCTCTAATTTCTACTTTATGCACTGCTCCTCTCAATTTCGTTATTGCAAAATCAACTTCGATGCGTTATTTTTTATAATTAATTATTAATGCATATGCAAAATTGTATTCGACTGACTTGTTAGTTTGCAAATTAGCTTTAATTTTCATGTAATTGGAAAATGCTTGTGTTTAGGGAGCTGAATTTCAGATACTAGTTTAGTATGGCTGTTGATTTAATCTAAAGAAAATTGATAATGATAAGCTAAATTGGGATAATGCTGCTAGGTTTTTGGGGTTCTTATTGTAGGGTAACTTGTTTGTTGTTATTCAAGATACTGTTTTTCAACCATTGCTTTATTCACCAACAATAATAAAGCATAATCTGAGGGATCACCTAGAAGCTTCAATCTAGTATTGGTACTATTGTGTAATTAGAAGCCTCAAGTCAAGAAACTTTCACTTTGGAGAGCCCCCTCCCAACCCGTCCAATCACACACTTTAAGCTGCAATCAGTAAAGTCTAGGAGGTTGAAATTTTTAGGCAGTGTATTTGGTTGGTGAGGAATGGCTGCATCAGTGCATCCTGATGCTCCAATATCTGTTTTAGAATTCGATTATTTATGAGCTCTATTTTGTTCATTTGTAGTTCATTTGAGGGAATTTTTGTTCATTACATTGAGAGAGACTGGATAGCTGGGTAGCTTTGTTAAGGAAAAAGAAACTCTTTGAGAAGAGAAAGTTAAATTTTGGTACGAAACTTACGAATTGATACGTGTAAAGTTTTAGAAAAGTGAAAATACAACTGACTCACCATATGGTAGAAAAGGCGGAGGTATTGACCAACCATACCAAGATTGGATTGTTTCTTACTGTTTTGTTTCATACTAAACATTATTTTTCCAAAAAGATCGGAAACTTTTTATGTCGTATCCGCAGTGTCATTCATCGCATTTATTGCCTTCAATTGAGAATGATTGAGGTATTGACCAACCATACCAAGTTCGATTGTTTCTTACGGTTTCGTTTCATACTAAACAGTATTTTCCTAAAAAGATCAGAAACTTTTTATGTCGTATCCGCAGTGGTATTCATCGCATTTATTGCTTTCAAAAAGGATTGAAAACATTTGCTTCGTCATTATAGTTTGCCTTTAAAGTCTAGCAATTATGTTTCCTTTTCTATTTAGAAACATATAGCAATAAGTTATTAGGGGGATTGTAGAGCAAAATGTTTCGATGTTAATATTCAGTTGATAGTTGCTTTGCATTAATATAGTATTTTTGTAGTTTATTTTGTTGCATTCCCTGTGTCTGGTGCTGAAGTTTTCCATCCTTTAATGTAGTTATGTGAAAAGGGCGAATTGGCTGAGGGGGTTTGATCACTATGGACTGCAATTGTATAGAGCCACAATGGCCAGCTGATGATTTATTGATGAAATACCAATATATCTCAGATTTCTTCATTGCCCTTGCTTATTTCTCAATCCCTCTTGAGCTTATCTACTTTGTAAAAAAATCAGCAGTATTTCCATATAGATGGGTCCTTGTTCAGTTTGGCGCTTTCATAGTTCTATGTGGAGCAACACACCTAATTAATTTATGGACCTTCACAATTCATTCAAGAACTGTGGCGATTGTAATGACAACCGCTAAGGTTTTAACTGCTGTGGTATCATGTGCCACTGCTCTTATGCTTGTACATATTATTCCCGATCTTTTAAGTGTTAAAACTAGAGAGTTATTTTTGAAGAACAAGGCTGCAGAACTTGATAGAGAAATGGGCCTGATTCGCACACAGGAAGAAACCGGTCGACATGTTAGGATGTTGACTCATGAGATCAGAAGCACTCTTGATAGACACACAATACTGAAAACCACTCTTGTTGAACTGGGTAGAACTCTGGGACTGGAGGAATGTGCCTTGTGGATGCCAACACGTGACCGGGTTGGAGCTTCAACTCTCTTACACATTGCGACAGCAGAACCCAGTTGGATATACAGTACCCATTCATCTCCCGGAGATCAACCAAGTATTTATCAGCAACCGTGCAGTAAAAATTTCATCGAATTGCCCAGTTGCTAGATTACGACCTCATGCTGCAAAATACATGCCTGGGGCAGTAGTAGCTATTCGGGTTCCTCTCCTACATCTTTCTAATTTTCAAATACATGATTGGCCTGAGGTTTCAACAAGAAACTATGCTTTGATGGTTTTGATGCTTCCATCTAATAGTGCCCGACAGTGGCACGCACATGAGTTGGAGCTGGTTGAGGTTGTTGCTGATCAGGTTAGCAATTTTCCATTTTATTTAGTTTCCTTTCTAGCATATTTCTTTACATGTCACTTGCTTTAAAATTCTTAGACCAAACTTTTTATTTCATAGATATGTTTGTCATTCACTTCTTTTTAGTTAAGTTTCTAGATTTCAGAGTTGTGACAAAGTGATCCTTTATATTTTTGTATCTTTGACGATCTTGATGGTTATTGAGTTATTTTGAATGGGTTGGGTTAATGAATCTATCACAGAAAGAGCTGAATGATTGAAAATAAAAAAGCAGCAAGGGAAAAGAACAATCAGAGCTGAATTGACAAACACAAATAGTAAATAGCATTAACACCAGGAAAACATATGGGAAACCAAAAGAACGTATGAAATTGAAATTGAAATTGCTAGAAAAACATGCCTCTCTCTGTGAACGACTCAAATCGTACAAAAAACAGGGATGACCTGTAAAACATCATGACAGCTAATGACAGAATCGAAGTCTCCCAAAATATGAGGTTTCCTTCATTCAGATTAACACTATATGAATCATAAAAAAGTTTAAAGACTATGCACTGACAGTGTAAAAAAGTTTTACACGTGCATTCAGTCTTGTCTCACCATGATGTCACTTTTTTATATTACTTTTGGAAGCTTTGCTGCAAATATTACACCATTCAGGTAGAAGTAAACACCATTGTAAAATACAAGAAAAAACAGAATAACACACAGAACTGAAACAGATAGAAGTAGGCAGGAACAATTGCAGAACAGGCAACCCATAATAAGGAACGGAATCATACAGTCACCACAAAACCCCAAAAAACCCAAGCCAGCCAAAATGGGTAATGCAGAAAATCCAACAAACCACAACCTTTGATGTGAGATGAATTTGTATCGACCAATACAACAATTGTTTCTTTAAATGTGCAATGAAAACACATTAACCCACCTTCCTCGTTAGTAACCCACCTTACCCATTAATCATTAAATAGAGAAGACAGAAAGCTTCCACAAATTTACCAAAATGGCTGTGTTTGGGCAGGAAAAATTGTCTTAGACCACCTTACTTTATATATAGACATCGATATGGTGTGGGAACATCAGTTTATGTACTGCATTACAATTGAGCATACCTTCAAATTACTTATTACAATTGTCTCCTACACCAGGTAGCCGTTGCTCTTTCTCATGCTGCTATCTTAGAAGAGTCAATGAGGGCAAGGGATCAGCTTATGGAGCAGAATGTTGCACTTGATCTTGCAAGAAGAGAAGCAGAAACTGCAATTCGTGCTCGCAATGACTTTTTGGCAGTTATGAATCACGAGATGAGGACTCCCATGCATGCAATAATTGCACTCTCTTCATTGTTACAGGAAACATATCTGACTGCTGAGCAACGACTTATGGTGGAGACAATACTGAAAAGCAGCAATTTATTGTCTACTCTCATCAATGATGTTTTGGATCTTTCACGGCTTGAAGATGGCAGTCTTCAACTTGAAATAGCAACATTTAACCTTCATTCATTGTTCAGAGAGGTAAAGTTGTCGTCTAAATCCTAAAAATTCAATTATAGTAATCTGACTTGGAGCTTATGATCTTGAGTTTCTTTAAAAGCTTGATGTTCTTAGATATGTTTTTCTGATTGCAGGCCTTTAACTTGATTAAGCCTGTTGCATCTGTTAAAAAGTTATCACTCACTTTACAATTAGCATCAGATTTGCCAGTGTATGCCATTGGTGATGAAAAACGACTCATGCAGATTATTTTGAATGTTGTTGGTAATGCTGTGAAGTTCTCAAAAGAGGGAAGCATTTCCATCACTGCATTTGTTGCAAAACCTGAATCCTTCAGGGATACTAGATTTCCTGATAATAGATTACCCGACTTCCTACCAGTGTCGAGTGATGGCCACTTTTATTTGCGAGTGCAGGTTTGTTTCTTTAAGCTTGACTAATACAGTAATACTCTTCTGTCTTGGGGCAGTGTGTTCTCTGTTTTCTGTCTTCAAGGCGCAATATAATTTTTTGCATGTTATAGGTAAAAGATTCAGGATCAGGAATCAATCCACAAGATATCCCAAAGTTATTCACTAAGTTTGCACAAAACCAATCATCAGCGACAAAAAATTATGCTGGAAGTGGGCTTGGCCTTGCAATTTGTAGGAGGTAATATTCTTGTATGTTTACCACCTTAATCTAGGATGTGAAACATTAAGTTGCTTTCTATTTAAGATATTTCCATTGCTTCAAATTTCTATTTAAGATATTTCCATTGATTATGTTTTTTATTTTCAAACTGTGAGCAGGTTTGTGAATCTCATGGAAGGGCATATTTTGATCGAAAGCGAAGGCATTGGCAAAGGATGTACAGTTACTTTTATTGTAAAACTTGGAATCCCAGACCGATCAAATGGATTTAAACTACCGTTCGCTCCCAAAGCTCCAGTAAATATTGAATCTAAAAACTTTTCCGGGCTCAAAGTTCTTGTCATGGATAATAATGGGTTAGTAAAAGCTTTATTTTGGTGCCTTCAGTTCTTAAGTTTGTTACTGTGTTACTTTATTAAGTGTCACTTTTTGGTTATTTGTTATTTAAGTAAAACCATTAGAATTCTAGTGATTTAACCAACATAGTTGGCCAGTGGCACAAGCTACCTTGGGACATGGGGGTTGACATGATGCTCCCGGGTACAATTCCCGCCGTGACAAACTTGATGTTGGCCAGTGTAAAATTTTCTCCTAAGCAAGAGCGGAGATTAGTCTTTCGTTGAAAGCGTTGAGGCACTCCGTGGGTAACCAACAAGAGTCTGAACCAAAAAAGAATTCTAGTGATTTTATAGAAAAGTAAACTTAGGTTGATTTCTTTCGGAAGCCCCGACTTCTTGGGTCGATTTATATTCTTGAAATCCTGATACTGCTCAATGCTGATGTTTGTTTTTTCTAGAGTAAAGAGAATAAGTCTAAACATCTTGGTAAAGTTGCTAAAGTCTAAACTTCTTAATTTAAACCTCTAGAAGTGTGGGTTCATGACTTCAGAGCATGTTAATGCTAGAGAAGTTTTTTTTTTCTTTTTCGTAATTACATCTATTCTCAATTAAAACATTTCACATCCTATTTTAAAATTATTTTTTTATTTTGGCTTAATTTGTTACGACTTGAGGGTTAAAGCTGTTGGTGAGTAGGGTTAAAGCTTAGTAAACTTGAGGGGGCAGTATTAGAATAATTAAAAATAAAATATTTTATCTTACCTAGATTTAGAGTCTGTTTTTATGAATTCAGGTGCTGATAAGATATTTCACATCAACTAATTTATCTTCCCATACTAAAAGTTTAAGCTCTTAATATGTGTATTTATATTTACATTTTCACTCACTTCAAAGCTCGAAAAGAAAATATATTCACATTGTATGCAACCTTTCGTCAGTTATTCACCTTCTACTTTCAATCTGAGGAATTAAGAATTGCCTTGTAGCAGAACATATAACAGAAGTTCAGTTTTTTGTTTGATTGTCTCATAACTGATAGTTGAACTTGTAGTGCAGGGTTAGCAGGTCAGCAACAAAGGGACTTCTTATGCATTTAGGATGTGATGTGACAACTGGTAGCTCAAGTGAGGAATGTCTGCGAGTTATTTCATTGGAACACAAAGTGGTCTTCATGGATGTTTGTACAGGTTTAGATGGTTTTGAACTAGCGGTACGCATACAAGAGAAGTTCGCGAAACGTCATGATAGACCACTAATAGTTGCTCTTACAGGAAACACCACCAAGTTGACAAAAGAGAACTGTATGAGAGCTGGTATGAATGGCCTTATTTTGAAACCTGTTTCAGTTGACAAAATGAGGGGTGTTTTATCAGAACTCTTGGAGCGTCGAGTTGTGTTTGAAACCATTTAAACTGCCAGACTGGCAGCTTATTATGTAAACTTCTTTGTTGTTTGTACATAGCAAAATTGAATTAGCAGAGATACAAATTTATTGAGCAATGAGGCAGATGACATCACTTTTCATCCTTAGAGAGATCTAGGCAAATGGAGTAGTAGTGGCTGAGTCTGAATTGTTAAATCCATTTTTGTTAATAAAAGTTCATAAATGTTTAGATGCTGCATGTTCATATATTCTGCATTTTTCTATGGTTTCAGGCTTTTGATGTTTTGCAGTGGTGGTGAAATTTCATTTACATTGTCATTGATTGTTTCGTTAATTTTTATGAGTTGGGTGTGGGATTAAAGCCCGCTCAGGTATCAACTTTGTGCTGCCTAGGCGAGCCACAGCTCAGGGTTTATTGTTTTTGCAATTAATTTCAACAAATTGAAAAGATAGCCAATGCTTGCTCAAAGGAGACACTTAAACCGGTATTCCCTTTACTGGATCTAATATTTTACCTATTATCCTCTGTCATTAGGAAAAAGGTTTTCATCTTATGAGATTAAGCTTGGCAAATGGACGCTAACTGATGAGTACTTACTTGAACCCGCCCTAATTTTGTCGGGAAAAACCTATTTTGACCAAGTCAACTGTGTATTTGTGTCTTTCCTGGAACTTGAATCCTCTTTGCTAAACACTAGGGGGGCGTTTGTTTCAAGTCTAGAATTAAGATTCGCAGGATTCGTGGGTTACAGAATGAACATTAAAGTGTTTATTCTGAGTTTGAAAAAAATTATTCCTTGGCATGAGGATTCCTAGGAGTGAGATAACTTCCAATAACCTCTAACATTCCCATGCAAACATTCCCATGTAAAAGGTTGGTAATAAAGATTCCCATGATGATTATGTGAAAAATTTAAAATAAAAATTTATTTAATTTCCATAACTACCTTATTCTCAGGAATGTTTAAAAATTTACCAAACACTTTTTTGAGAAGATATCTAGGATTATTATTCCTATCATCATGTTCCTGAGAATGTTATTCCTAGGAGTAATTTTACATAACTTGAAACAAACGCCCCCTAGTGGAAAGAGGGCACTTTGTACCCGATTTACCGCTTTTTATTGTTTTTATGAATAATAAATATTTTCTATAAATAATTGTCAGAAGGATGAATTAATAACAACGGAAAAAAAACTGCCAATGAGAAGTTAAATAATCGCTAGTGAGAATTGATGAAACTGAGGGAAATTTGGAAAGAAAAATTAGGAAATAAAAAGAACAATTTTGTAGGGAGTCCTCTTTATATAAAGTTATAGATGAATTATTTATTGGTTTCATACATATATACACATTTATTTATTTTATATTTTTTTTATTTTAAATTCTTAGTATAGTTTTTTTTATATATTTCTTATATTTTATTTTTGCATAATAGTTATGATTTTACTATATCAATTCTTCTTTTTTGTCTTGTAGGTTCGGGATTTATTTCATTGTAATTTTTTTCATTTATTTGTTTTTGGTGTCAGTTAGGATGGATCAATATTAAACTTGTCCATCATAGTCCACATTAGATAAACAATTAGATATTGCACTTTTAGGCTATTGCTTTTCCCACACCCCCTCCTACTCTTTCACACCCCTTAACAAATTTTATTCCAAAAATAACCTCGCGTGAAAAGCAGCTGTGAGGGCGTGTTTAAAGACTGCTCGAACGACTTGTTCGAACACGTTCGAATGACCTCGTTCGACGGTAAAATTACGCACAAGAGGGTGTGAAGTCAATATTTAACACACTCGAACGAAGTCGTTGAACGTGTTGACAGGTCATGCGAACACGTTCGAATGACCTCGTTCAACATGTGAAAAACACTCAAAGAGAGTGTGAATTCAATATTTAACACACACGAACGATGTCATTCGAACCTGTTCGAAGGCCCGTGTTCGAACAGGTGAAATTTCGTGAAAAAAAAGAGGTTTTGGCTGGCCTTTTGGTCTTTTCACACCCTTGTGGGGTGTGTTTTGAGTAGGAGGGGGTGTGGGAAAAGCAATAGCCCACTTTTATTGAACTTTATCCTGCATCTCCCACACCATATCACTTCTCCTTCCCAACTTTTCTCATCTGCGTGCCACCCATAATCTATGACTCTCTTCCTCACTTCTCTTTCGGTCCATTCTTTTCCCACTTCCCTCCTACTCTCAAACACCCCCAATTTTAAAAAATTCCCAAATTGCCTTTACCCCCTACCACTTCCCACACTCATAGGTGTGGGAATACGCAAGACTGATCGACAGAGCCGTACGGCCAAGCCTACGTCAGATCCAGGCCAGACCAGACCAAATTTTTTAAAAAATAAATCAGGCTAGAGTTTTTTTAAAAACCAATTTAGCTAAAAAAGTCTGACTACAAGCCATCGAAAAAGTCTTTTAGACCTACGAGGGTGACCTATTTAGTAAATATAAATCATAATTTTATTACTGGGGCTTTTAGGATGAGGGATCAACTAAATGCATCATTGGTGAACCGCTAAAATTAACTGCAAGATATAGTATAAAACTTCATCAATGGTTAAGATTTAACACTAGTTGATTCAATATTAACCACTCATAGCATTTTATACAATATCCTACAGTCAATTTTAGTGGTTCACCAGTGAGGGACTTAATTGATAGCTCACCCTAGAAGCTACCTTTTTATTACTATTATTATATTAAATTTTATACTTTGTGTTAAATCATAAATTTGCTAATATTTTCTGTGAACTTAAACATATTGATATACATCAAATTTTGACATATTTAAAGTTATTATTATACAGTACAATTTAAATGGGATGTCATATAAAATAGAACTTAAATCCACCGACCTATTAGTTTCTTAGTCTATTTACAAAAGCATACATCACTAAAATGTCATAGGCTTTCGTAAAAAATAGTGAAATAGGCTTTTATAAAAGCTTTTAGGCCTTATCAGGCTTTTAAAAAGCTTTTAGGTTTTTTTGAATTAACTTTAGGAAAGAAGTCGCGGGGTGCTAATATCTTCCATTCGCATAACCGACTCCTGAACCCAAATCTGGTCTCAATGACCTTTATCCATTCCAATGGTTGGAACCCCACAGACACCACAAGCCTCCTTATTGTTCGGAGGCAACAACATTAAAAGAATTATCTAAACCACACTTCCTAGCAATCCGCTTAGCAAGGGAACCACTAGTGTGGGTTTAACAAGAAAATTCAAAGAGCAGAAACAAACTCTTTTGATGTCTTTCATGAGACCAGCAAAAATTCTACTAGCAATACCTCTGCATCCCAACAGATAATATTCATTGGCAAGTGTTTGAGGGTTGGGGTTCCATAACCATTGAGACGTCCATAGGAGTAGCACTTGACATGGAGCATCCACTATCTCCAACAACTCCATTGTTCACACTAGTACTTCCTATCTTAGGATTACTCCCAATCAAAGGCTTCAAAGCCACTCTGGGCAAAATAAGATTCTCAATTTGGAAAAGGATAGCTCTTTTCTTAGCTTCATCCATGTTCCTCATATACTCAAGAACCAAAACATCATTTTCTTTAACTTTAATTCTGTCTCACTAGAGGATCCAAAGTTTTCTTTGTTGGCAACAACACTAGTTGGCTTCTGAGTCTTTTCAACCTTCTGAATAGGTTTCACTATAGATTTCGGGTTCTTGGGAATCTTTACTTTGTTTATTCTTTCCTGCCTGAGAGGTTTCCCAAGATTATCCTCCACACCACCTACATTAGTGGATTCAACTTTGCTGGAATGATTTTCTGCATTATCCTTAGATTGGTGTAAAATATCAAAACGAGATTTGTCATTCTTGGAAAAATTATACTTGAAGCCTCCTCTCACCCCCTGCATTACTAGAAGTTTGGTCAATAGTTTTAGGTTTATGGTTTATCTTTCTCTGAGTTTTCTTAGGGATATTCCATGGACCGAAGCCTAAATATTGCTCTTCAACAGATTGTTTCTATTCACCAGTAGAAATTGTATCTAAATTGCTTGAGCTATGTTGAGATGCAGTTGTACCATCAACAGTAATAGTGTAGCCATTTTGGTTAGCTATTTCTTGTCCCATGAACTCCCTACATTGATCACGCTTGTGGCCATATTTGCCACATCTGAAGAAAATCGCATGTAGACCTTCATATTCAAGAAACAACTTCTCCCCCTTATCACAATGTGAGAGGGTAGTTGTTTGTCAAGGTTAATTTCCACACAAATGCGAGCAATGGAGGAGCCTATTCTCTTGAGAAAACTATCACCGCACAATTCAAGTGGGAGTCTTGGAATATGAATCCATACAACAATCTGGTTAGTCATAGTTGCAGACAAGGAGAAGAGGGGGCGCCAACATTGCACAATGATATAATGGTCATCCAAGGACCTTCAAATAGGGCAGGCTTATAGTCAGCTAGCTTGAGAAGTTAGCCTAACTAGGAAATGGCAATCAACCATGTCTGTGATTTTAATGGTGCCCTGAACCTGCCACTCATTATTCAGCTTAACTTCTATCTGTTTGAAGCCGACCCTCTTCCCCAAAACCGTAACAATAAGTGTGTTGCGACATGGATTTGACCAAGTTTTGAGTTCTTCATCTGTGAAAGATAATTCAGGGTCAGGGGTGTAGGGTTTTTGTTCGTCTTGGGTTTCCATCTGGTCCTCTTTGTACCATCTGTTCTCTGGCATCTTTTCCCCAAAGCTCCTCATCGCAGAAGTTCTCACCAAAGACACTAAGCAGCGTGTCTTTGTAAGTAGTGGGAGACTGATATTCCTCCATATATTTGTCGCCCAGTGGTTCTTCTGAACTAGGGATACATTCACTATTCTTCATCTTCTCTTTCTTTCTTTGTAGGATGTACTGTTTCTCAGCAGAGAGGGTGGAGAAATCCTTGGGTGGCTCGGTTTTGAAAACCCTAGCAGATGCACTCATCGCAACAGAGAGTTTCTAGGGAAAGTTTGTGAATTTAGAATCATAGAGAACTAATTCTTATAAATTCACAATGGGGTGCATATATTATAAAATTCAAAAATGGCTAATAAAGAGGATATAAAGCTATTTAAAGCTATAGTAGTCATCAATTCCCCGCCTATCCTAATTTGTTGGGCGGCAATATGTAAGAGAAGAGGAAGAAATTTAGCTCTCCAAGATGCACCTTTTATGTTTACTTATACATCTCCCCAGCTCAAGCAGATTCGACCTTTATTACGAGAAAACAAACCAAAACTAAAAAAATTTAATAGAAAGGTCTAATACTTAATTTAGATAAAAAGATCAATATAAAGCATTCCCTCATATTAGGATCTTCAATAACTTGGTTCACCTAGTGTTCCGGAGTGGGCTCAAGGCCCAGTACAGTTTAATAGGCCCAACACGGCCCAACTTGGCGTGCTCCACAAGATAAAGTCAGAGCGCCTATGCCACTATAAAAGCAGCACAAATCCCGAGAATCAGTGCACGTTATCTCACCTTGTGAATCTCGCCGGCGCCACACCGACTAGAAGCGTCGAGTGTCATTGCGAGTACCACCCGCGTCGCGACCAAGACCCGTGTTCCGGCCCAGTCCTCAACGACCGAAAGTTAGTCCTCAACGTCGAGTCGAGTCCTTCCTCAGCGCCCGTGTCAGTCCTTCCTCAACGCCCGGGCGAGTCCTTCCTCACGAGTCCTTCCACGGCGACCGGGCGAGTCCCCCGTGCGGCCAAGACCCCGGTTCCCGGCCAAGTCCTCTACGACCCAGTCCTCAGCGACCCAGTCCTTCTATTGGTCAAGGTACGATCAATTGGCGACCACACGATGAGAGCCGAGCGCTATCCTACTTCAACTATGGCTACACGCGGAAGACCGCCCCAGACATCATTACAACCATGCTTGTTGAGCGACCTAAGATGTTGGACGACCTAAGATGGTGGGCGACCTAAAGAGCATGGACAATTCAAAGACGCCTAAACAAATAAGCAAGCGGCGGGAGGAATCTCTCCCTTAGTCTGCAGGCCATAACGTTGGCCATGTTGACCCGATTGAAACATACAAATATGCGTTTGAAAGCCGAGAAGTAGATCTACAGCTTTCATGTTGAAGTCAAAATCCAATTCGGGCGTCTTCCACCCGTTTCTGCTCGCCCAAAGTGGGGCGCCCAAAAGCTGGTCGCCCATGAGCGACCCAAAAGGTCTGTCCAGTACGGAGACCATAACTTCGTTCACGTTCATCCGATGGGGGTGTGTGCGCATGCGTTGGAAAGCTGAGAAGCAGAGCTACAGCTTTCATGTTGAAGAGAAAATCAGATTCGGGCGTCTTCCACCCGTTTCGGGTCGCCCAAAGTGAGGCGCACAAAAGATGGTCGCCCGTGAGCGACCCCGAAGGTCTGCCTAGCTCGGAGACCATAACTTCGTCCACGTTCATCCGATGGGGGTGTGTGGGCATGCGTTGGAAAGCTGAGAAGCAGAGCTACAGCTTTCATGTTGAAGAGAAAATCAGATTCGGGCGTCTTCCACCCGTTTCTGGTCGCCCAAATTGAGGCGCACAAAAGATGGTCGCCCGTGAGCGACCCCGAAGGTCTGCCTAGCTCGGAGACCATAACTTCGTCCACGTTCATCCGATGGGGGCGTGTGAGAATGCGTTGGAAAGCTGAGAAGCAGATCTACAGCTTTCATGTTGAAGGAAAAATCAGATTCGGGCGTCTTCCACCCGTTTCTGCTCGCCCAAAGTGGGGCGCCTAAAAGCTGGTCGCCCATGAGCGACCCAAAAGGTCTGTCCAGTACGGAGACCATAACTTCGTCCACGTTCATCCGATGGGGGCGTGTGAGAATGCGTTGGAAAGCTGAGAAGCAGATCTACAGCTTTCATGTTGAAGTCAAAATCAGATTCGGGCGTCTTCCACCCGTTTCAGCTCGCCCAAAGTGGGGCGCCCAAAAGCTGGTCGCCCATGAGCGACCCAAAAGGTCTGTCCAGTACGGAGACCATAACTTCGTCCACGTTCATCCGATGGGGGCGTGTGAGCATGCGTTGGAAAGCTGAGAAGCAGATCTACAGCTTTCATGTTGAACTCCAAGTCAGATTCAGAAGTTCTACACCCCTTTCTGGTCATCCAAGTAGGGCGCCCGGCCTACAAACGAATAGCGTAGGCCCCGAGCGGTCTACAACGAGCGCCACCGAGTTGGCCCAATCGAGCGCCATCGAAATGGCCCAAGGGTCAGAAGGACCCACAAACAAGCGTAGGCCCCGAGCGGTCTACAACGAGCGCCACCGAGTTGGCCCAATCGAGCGCCATCGAAATGGCCCGGCGGTCGAAGGACCCTGAACAAGCGTAGAGGCCGGCGGTCTACAACGCGGCGCCACCGAGTTGGCCCAATCGAGCGCCATCGAAATGGCCCAAGGGTCGAAGGACCCACAAACAAGCGTAGGCCCCGAGCGTCTACAGCGGCGCCACCGAAGTTGGCCCAATCGAAGGTCACCGAAGTTGACCCAAACGAGTGCCACCGAGTTGGCCCAATCGAGCGCCACCGAGTTGGCCCAATCGAAGGTCACCGAGTTGACCCAAACGAGTGCCACCGAGTTGACCCAAACGAGTGCCATCGAATGGCCCAAACAAACGTAGACCAACGAATGGTCTAAAACGAGCGTGGGTCCTCAACGACCTACAACGAACGCGCGCCAGCGAGCGGCTGCCGCAACTAAGCTGCGACAAGCGAATGGTCTCAATAATATGAGTGGCGGCGACCACGTTCCAACGAGTGGTCGCGACCCGCGTCCCAATATGAGTGGCGGCGACCACGTTCCAACGAGTGGTCGCGACCACATTCCATGCGCGTGGCGGCCACACCCCAACGGATTACGATCGATCGCCTCTTCGGTCGGCCACGCGAGGCTAGGCGAGGGGCAACGAATCAACCCTCGAATAGGTGCGCTAAGTCACTCCGTGTAGGTCGGTCGTGCATGACTCCGCGGGGGCGACCCTAAATAGGTTTTGGTCCCCAGCGACCCGGTGCCTGGACTTGAAGCGGCTGCGACTTGGTGTGGTGGCGACCACACACCTCGAGATCGAGACCCGAGTGCGCAATGCAACCCGCCGCTTATGGCATTACTCGGGGTCAACGACTAAGCCTCAACTCGCCCGTGGCGACCTGGAGGCAGGGGGCAATCTGTTCGGAGTGGGCTCGAGGCCCAAGATGATTTAATAGGCCCAACACGCCCAACTTGGCGTGCTCCACAAGATATGGCGAGTGCTCGTGCCACTATAAAAGCAAAGACAAATCCCGAGAATCGTGCACGTTATCTCACCTTGTGAATCTCGCGCGGCGTCTGCGCGACTAGGCGTCGAGTGTCATTGCAGTACCACCGCGTGCGGCGCCAAGACCCTGTGTTCCGGCCCGAGTCCTCAACGGCCCGAGTTAGGTCCTCAACGTCCGGTCGAGTCCTTCCTCAGCGTCTAGGCAGTCCTTCCTCACAGTCCTTCCACCCGGACGGGCCAGTCCTTCCGTGCGGCAAGACCCCGGTTCCGGCCGGGTCCTCTACGACCCAGGTCCTCAACGACCCAGGTCCTTCTATTGGTCAAGGTACGATCACCTAGGTTAGTTTGGGTGTTGCTTTTCCCACGTCCCCTCCTACTCAAAACACACCCCATAAGGGTGTGAAATGACCAAAAGACCAGCTAAAGCGTCTTTTTTTTCAAGAAATTTCACGTGTTCGAACACGGGCCTTCGAACCCGTTCGAACGACATCGTTCGCGTGAGTTAAATATTGACTTCACACCCTCTTGTGCGTAATTTGAACTGTTCGAACGGGGTCACTTGAACATGTTCGCATAACCTTGTTCGAACTCGTTCGAACGACATCGTTCGCGTGAGTTAAATGTTGACTTCACACTCTCTTGTGCGTAATTTCACCTGTTCGAACGGGGTCACTCGAACGTGTTCGAACAAGGTCGTTCGAACCGTCATTAAACACGTCCTCAAAGCGTTTCACGCGAGGTTATTTTTGGAATAAAATTTGTTAAGGGGTGTGAAAGAGTAGGAGGGTGAGTAGGAAAAGCAAAACCCGTTAGTTTTATTTTTCTCCTTTAATATTGGGCTTGACCCAGAAAATAGTTGACTTTTCTATCTAAGATCTCTTTCACCTTTTTAGTATTTGACCTCGTCATTTGGCCTCCAAATCCTTTCACTATATTGTTGGTCCTATTGCATCTCAGTTTGAGTTTTCCACCACAAGAAGGAAGGTAATGGCGCCTAGGTTTTTCTCCATTTTTGTATAACCTTTTTTTCCTTTTTGAATCAAAGTCGTTGACTTCTTTTATATGTCGTTCGTATATGCAAGCAATTGGAGATCTTCATTTTCTTGACAATTGGAGAGGATTCGACCCTGTGTTGAGACCTCACGAAGCATTAATGACGTTAAAAGGCAACAACAATGCATGTGAAATAGTTCCGCTATTTAAACCTATAGAGACTCTACAACCAATGGCAAATATGCATGTGATAGGCCGGAATTTGTGCAAAATTATAAAATTTACCTTAGGTTTTGTGGAAAAGTCCCCTTTGGTCACTTATCAATCAAGTTATTGATATAAAGATACTCAACACTTGCGTCGTTCAAATGCTCCTAAGGTTGCCCATATCATCGGGTAGCTCTCAGTTTTCTCATTTTACTCCAACTTGTGTTGGCTCTCTTGTTAAAGTTAAATTGCAACATGTATCTTTGTGTCAACAAGACTCAGCAACTAATGACCAATATGCATGTGATAGGGTAGAAATTGTACAAAATTGACCTTAGGTTTTTTGTGGAAAAGTGCCCTTTGGTCACTTATCAAGCAACTCTGATAGAAAGATACTCAATTACATCGTTCAAATGCTAGTAAGGTTGTCCACATCACTAACTAGCTCTAAGTCTTTTCATTTTACTCCTACTTGTGTTAGCAGGAACAATTATTTTTTAAAAAACTTGTGAAACGAGGTAGTATATTTGGTTACTGTCAGTTAGGTACAATTATTTAATAAAAACCTCAGTATATTCTATACATCAACAATGTGAATAGCTCTTGCACAAGGAAACAACTCCATAATTTACAGTAAAGGGGGGCAAGAAGTCTAAATTCAATAGCTCTTGCATGCGTATGTACTACCAATAATCATTGCAAGAGCATTTCCCATCCTTGATATGATGAAAGCGGGTTGCATCTCTCACCACAATCTCTCTACCAGTGACCATTGTTATATACTTTATTGCCACATGGCAGTCTCCACAAACCCGAAGGTTCTTAAATATTCTTATAGGTTTTGGTCTGGAAGTAGTAATAAGAGCAAATGCCACTGCAAGTTTCTCACTATGTTGAAATAGATATTGTTCCTTTAGTTCATCCTCCACATCATGAAGAACAAAATCTGTATTTGGGACATAACCCAATTTCTTTATTTTTAAAGCCAATTCATCAAGTTTTTCATATACTTTTTGAGCTTGGGGGTGTGAAGTATCTCCTACATGGAATTTGTGCACCTGGTTCTCAACTTCAATCCAACTATAACCAGCTTCTTTTATGATTTGTTTCTTTTTCATGTTTTTTCTAATGACTGCTACATCGTCCCACCGCCCTTCGGATGCATACAAGTTTGACAATAATGTATAGGCGGCCGGATCACGAGGTTCCTGCTGAAGAATCATTTTTGCAGCATGTTCCCCGAGCTCGGTGTTCCGATGAACCCGACAAGAACCAAGAAACGTACGCCACACCAATGCATCAGCATCAAAAGGCATTGAGTTGATAAATTCAATGGCTTCAGAAAGTAATCCGGATCGACCAAGCAAATCAACCATACACGCGTAATGTTCCATCCTTGGAACAATACCATGGTTATTCCTCATGGAAGTGAAGTGTTTCCATGCCTCATCAATCAAACCAACATGACTACAGGCTGATAAAACCGCAATGTATGTGACATCGTTAGGCTTTACACCTGTTTCAAGCATTTTATAGAACAATTCTAAAGCTTTTGTAGCAAACCCATGTTTTGCAAAACCATTTATGATAGATGTCCAAGTTATGACATTGCGGTCCTCCATGTCATTGAAGACCTGTAAAGCAGCTTCTTTGTTTCCACACTTGGAATACATAGAGATCAAAGCATTATTAACACATAGGTCAGTCTCAAACCCCAACTTTACCACCAGAGCATGAATTTGTTCACCCTTACCAATTGAACCAATACAAGCAGCACCACTTAAGAGGGATGCATATGTAAATGAACTAGTTCCAGTACCAGTAAATTCAATATCACTATTCAAGGAATTTTCAGAATTCAAATTTTTCACACTTGCAGCAACATCTGCACTGCATGAAATCAGATTCTTTTCAAACAAAATATCAAAACACTTGCGAGCACAATCCATTCTTCCAGACCTCGCATACACGTTAACAAGAGAATTCCCTACACAATCAATTGTAGAAAGACCTAGTTTAATTGCTTGTCCATGAAGCTGTTCCCCAAAGCCAAAATCAGGAAGATTCGCACAAGCCTTAAGAACACCAGCAAACGTGAAGGAATTTGGCATAACCTGACCTTGAAGCATATCACAAAACAATCTCATGGCTTCCCGTTCTTGTTCTTGTCCACCACATCCCACGTATCCAGATATGAGCGCGGTCCAAGACATAACATTATGATCCGCCATCCCATTAAAAACCTTCCTAGAATCTTCTATCGATCCACATTTCGCATACATGTCAACTAAACTACAACCTACACACAAATCCAAAGCCAAACCAGACCTTATAGCCCAAGAATGCAACTCCTTCCCAAACAATAAAAACTCAAACTCAGCACACGCCGATACAACACTACTCAAAGTAAACCTATCAGGCACATAACTACTAACTAACATACTCAAAAACAAATCAATTGCATCACCAGGTAAACCTAATTGTCCAAACCTAGTAATCATCAAGTTCCAAGTAACAACATTTCTCTCAAACATTTTATCAAACACCTTACGTGCAGATTCAACATCACCACAACCCTTAACAAACATATCAATCAAACCACAACCAACACTAACATGAGAATCAAAATACCCAGTCTTCAACAAAAATCCAAACACAACAAGTCCAAAATCGAAATACTTAGCATTAGAACAAGCTCGAATCAATGCAGTGAAGCAATACTCATTAGGAAAAATCCCATCCTGGAGAAGCAATTCGAGAAACGTAATTAGGGCTTGAGATTCCATGCCGTTATTCGCGAAACAAGAAATCATAGCAGTCCAAGAAACAAGGTTGCGTTTGTTTGTGTTTGCCATGGATTGGAATATGGAAAACGCGGTTTGCGAGTCGCCGCATTTTGAGTAGAGAGTGATGAGTGAGTTGAGAAGGAGCGAGTTGAGTTCGAGTTTGGAAACGGTGAGTTTGCGGTGGAGGAGTTTTCCGAGTTGTGAGTTGTTTGTTCTTATGCATGCTTTGAGGAGAAGAGAGGAGTTTTCGAGTTTTTCGTGATGTGTAGTTGTAGTGTTATCGTTGAGGTTAAGTGTGGAAATTGCTTTGTGGAGTTGTGGGATGGTGAAATGCTTTAACTTGTTGTCTTCTTTACGTGGTTCTGAGTTGAGAAGAAGAGGATGAGGAAGACATAAACTCACGCTTGGCATTTCTCAACAAAATACAAGTTTCTATTCATGTCATCAACTAGATTCACACACTTTCCATATTTAGTTTTTTTATTTATTTTACTTTTCAATTGTTGGGTGATTCTATTTCCACCCTCCATTTTCCTCACTCACTCGAACAAAAATGTAAAAACGTCATCCAATGTGTATTTCGTCCGTCACTTTAGTGCCTTACGTCATTGCCGTCCAAAATCCATCAAAGTTGCTGATGTGGCATGTTTACTGCCACAATGGTTGCCACGCAGGGATGGACGCGTTTAGTGCCACAGTGGTTGCCACACAGGGATGGATCAAATTGACATTCAAAAAATGTTTTAAAATATAACGTACTGTTGTTTTAGTCCTTTAAATGTATAACTTACTGTCTTTTTTAGTCCCTTAAAAGTATAATGTACTCTCTTTTGGTCCCTGTGTAATTCTGCATAGTTGGAAAAACAATAACTACATAACTCTGCATTAATTGGTAAAACAATAACTGCATAATTCTGCATTACTTTTCATAAACAGAATCTAGCATATATGTAGGATCTGTTTTGATTTGGACAAGAGTATGTGGGATTTGTTTTGTTTAGGACAAGAATATGTAGGATTTGTTCATCCTTATAAGTTGTAATAGAATATGTAGGATACTGCTTCATGCGTTTCGATTTGGCTCTAAAGGTTTGGGGGATCACTTTTAACGGTAGTTTTGTTTCCCACTAGATGATGTTGTTCCCTTATTTACGGTGATTTTTGGTAAATAGCCGCTAGTCTGAATTGTTAACTTGCGAGATCAACCAGTGAATCTCAGGAGCATATTGTGTTGATTATTTATAAGATACTGTGTGAACACTCCTTGTGTTCTTCGTAAATCACCAGAAATGTAATAGAAAAGAAAAAGGAAGAATTGCCTTGAACGCCAAGGAATCCTCAAAAGAACACGAAACGAAAGATAAATAAAAGAAAAGTTTAAAGAAATAAACTTAAATTGCATAAAAGTGTAAAAGAGTGATGCACAGATCCATACATTCGTTTCTGTTGCTCAGTTTTCTCTATCGCTGGAATTTTGAGCGTAAGAATCAATATGTTGGGATTGTGACCTGTTTTCCTTCTTAGGAAAAACTATATATACTAAGGAGAGGGAAATAAACTAACTACAACGGTTAATACATTTAACGTTTAAACTAAGAACCCCTAATTCTTCGACAACTTGATCACCAAAGTCTTCGACAACACTGAAACAGCTTACTTCGACGTCATCTTCTGAGCCTAGGTTTGCCATTGCTCTTCATTTTCGTCTTTACGTCGAAACCCTTTCACGCTTTCGAACCTGTTAGATCCCTTCAGTGATCGAAGAAACACCTTTGACATACTCTCTTAGTGTCAAAGGCTCAACCTACTGCCTTCAAAACACAAGGTCAAACATCGTTGACTGTATTTATTTAGCCTGTTGATAACTCATGTTTATATGAGTTATTTATATTCATTCAAAGATAAATCATGCAAGTTCTCTAGCAAATACAAAGTTAGTTTAATTAGTTTTATGTTAGTTTCTTGTTTCTTAGTTAGTTAAAGGTTAAATTTCTAAATCTGTGCATTTTGGCACCAATCGGTGCCTTTGAGAGCGTTTTGATGCTTCTTGTGTTTGTGCAGTAAAGAGCTGAACGTGACCACGTCCCTCACCACGTCTATAAAAGAGCAGCAGAGCAAGGGTGAAAGATCTCAGTTTTGGCGCGCTAGTAATGATGGTCAAAGATATAAAAAGTCAGAAGATCTTCCCTTCCCCATGTCTTGTGAGGATGACACATCGTGCAGCCCGCATGCGGTGTCACCCGTAAGAGAAAACAGGCTTGGTAGGTGGGCAAGTGACATCAGCAACACGTGAGCAAGATTGACTATTTAATGAAGACTCAACTCTCTCAAAGGACACGCTCATACACTCACTCTCCCACTCCATTCCAGTTCATCCCTTCATCATCTACCCTCCTCCATCTTAGAGAAAGTGTCTTAAAGAAGTTCTGGACACAGACTTCTTCATTTTACTTTTTTGAACTTCCATTTTTATTTTCTTCGTAACTCACTCTTTGTGAGGCTCGGACGTTATAACGCTTCTCTCTACAAATACATATTTGAAGAGTTACTTAGGTGTATCTTTTGCACTTAGTTTCTTTTCTTTTATGTATGGTATTTGGATTTCAATTCCTTATCATTCTGTAAAGATGCTCAGCATGAGCTAAACATTTTGTAGTTGGGTTGTTGTTTTGCTTGTAATGAATTTCTAGTTTAATGTTATGAAGTATTGACGTTTAATGTTTTAAATCTTTGCATGATAATATTTCCAAACTTGTTTTGAGGTTGACCTCTTAAAATAGGTAGATTCATAAGTACTGGACATGGTCTATGAAAAGAACTCAAAGATTTATATGAACGAAAAGGTGCACTAAAGACATTTAGGCATTTTTATCTAAGTCTAGACATAGAATGGATAATAGTTCATAGAACATTGCTGTGGGTACTTAAAATACAGTACTTAAAATACTGGTTCAAAAGTAGACATAGGACCTCTAGTACTTGAAGCTCTGACGTTATGTGAGTGAAAAGCACAGCTCTTTTGCAACAGCGTTCAAACGTTATAACGTCTATACATAATAACATTTGTACGTAATAACGTGTAAACGTTATAACGTCTGACTAGAGAAGATTTACTTGCATGCAACAATCCAACTCATTCTCATCCATATTCACAACAAACACTTATTCACTTGCTTTATTTACGTTTCTAGTATTAAAACCAACTCTTAGTGTCGATTTGTTACTTGATTCTCTTGTGTTTTGAAACTTGAACTTTGAAAGAAAACCAATCCTCGTGGGAACGATCCCTTACTTATATCCACTTTATTACTTGTACGACGTGTATACTTGCACTATATTTGCGAATACCACACGAACGCAACAAGTTTTTGGCGCCGTTGCCGGGGATTGTAGTTAACTTTTATTGTTCAAAAGTATTAGAACACAAGTTGAAAGAAATTTTCTTGTGTTGTTTGTTGTTTCTGTGTGTGAACAGGTAGACGTTATAGCGTATGCTTAGTTCCAACTCAAGCTCTAGTTCGATTGAACCAGGGAGTGATTCTACACTTGAATTTGATCCAGAACCTGAAAGAACTTTCAGGCAACTTAGGAGACAACAAAGGTTAAGAAGGAGACAACAACAACAGCAACATCAACAACCAATCATGTTTGAACATGTTCTGGGGTGTATCAGCAATTACAAGAGCTACCAAATAGCAATTGGGCCGTCGGCCCAGTCCAGCACAACCGGCCCAAGCACGCTGCTTGGACCGCAATTCTCGCAACCGGCCGAAAACTTCGCAAAACGGTCGGACCTCTACAGCATATATATGCCATTCGCACATGGCATCAGGTAGGTTCTCTTACCTTGTGTTATCTGCCCGAGCGACTACTCACTAGATCGTCGGAGTGTCTTTGCAGGTGTTCCTGGGTGTATTAGCAATTATGAGGACTGCCAACAGCAATTGGACCTGCGGCCCAGCCCATCACGATCGGCCCAATACGCTGCTTGGAGCGCAATTCTCGCCGGCCGAAATCCTCGCATAACGGTCGGACAACACTGTATATATACGCCATTCGCATATGGCATCAGGTACGTTCTCTAACCTTATGCTATCTGCCCGAGCGACCTCTCACTAGATCGTCGGAGTGTCTTTGCAGGTACCACCCGAGGTGCTCTACGCGTGAAGCCAGGACCGGTCCTTTCACTCATTCAACGACCGGCCCATTGACGAATCAATCAACACTTCAACTCTTCATTGGTCAAGGTACGATCAATTGGCGACCACGATGGGAGGCCCGAGCGCTATCCTACCACATTCATGGCTCCACGCGACCGCCCTGCACGCGGGCCACCTCTCGACTCAATCCTCCGGCAGAATCCGCAGCCAGACCGGAGGGCGTGGCGTCGCGATCCACGAATCTCAAGGACTTCCACGACAAGAACGCCCGGTGCACAACGGTCGTGGACCGGTCCTCCAGCAGATCCATCCGGCCGTTCCTGGAGATTTGCCGCCCGAGCTGGTTGAAGCGGGCATTCAGGAACCTCTGCCGGACCATGTTACTCAAGCCGTTTTGCAGATCTTGCAAAACAAGAATCAGGTGATCGCAGGCCGAGATGCACTCATCTCCCAGTATGAAAGAGGTTCAGCTCCGGGCCGCCCGCGTGCGGAAGACGGAGAACCTTCACTTCGCCGACCGACAAGCGAAGACACCGCTCCTCCTCCGAAGGAGCATTTCACGCGAGAGAGCACTACTCATCATTCTCCGGCCGGAAGAAGCGGGCACGCAGTCGCCCCGGCGAGAAGCGTGAGACGCCGTTCGATGTCCGATGACTATGAAGATTCTAGCTACCGTCCCGACACCGGTCGCTCGCCCACCAGATACTCCTCTAATGAGTCGTCCGGGTCACGTCGGTCGAGAAGCAGATCTTGGGATTCTCGTGAAGAGCTGGAAGATTACAGAAATGGAAGAATTAGGGACGTTTCGCATCGGCCTAGGAGAGGCCAAAGCGAGCGACCCAGAAGGCCTCCTCAGCTTCCACCAACTGGCCCATCTGGAGGATTCTATGGAATGCCGGGCAACGAGGCATGCCTCGCAATACAACCCTTTGGGTCGAACGGCATTCAGAACGAACACGGCCCGTTCTCCAGGGAGATCAGGCGTTATAAGATTCCGAGAGATCTCCGCAAGCCGCCCAATCTCAACAAGTTTGACGGCCGAGGAGATCCTGACAAGCATCTCCGTTACTTCAATAATTACTGCTGCTATAGAGAATTGGGACCGACCATGAAATGCAGGCTCTTTCCCCAGTCTCTGGACGGCCGGGCATTGGAATGGTGGGAGTCTCTGCGACCCAATTCCATCTCCTCTCGGGACGACGATCGATCGAATCTTCTTGTCTCACTACACCGCCAACCGGTGCCAATACCGATACGAGGAATACTTGGACTCATCGTTCAAGGTGAGAATGAGACGTTGAGCGAAGATATCGACCGGTTCATCATCGGCCGAAGTGCGCTCGTGACTTGTCGAGATAAGGACAAGTTGAAATATCTCGAGCGTGGTATTCGACCAGGACCACCGGTTCGTAGAAGAATTCACCCGAACCATTACCAAGATCTCGGCTACTTCTTGGCGAGCAAACGTCCATATGGCATATGAAGAGACTTTGGTGCGAGAAAGGCCGTCGCGCCCGCCCAAAGAGGAAAGCGAGAAGCCGACTAAAGGGTATGAAAGTCGCCGCGACAATCGGGCCCGACTTTTCGTGATAAGAAGTTCGATCATCGCACTCGACTCAACACCTCTATTGCGCGGATCTATAGCGAGTGCCAGAACAATGAGTTTGTGGGAGTTAAGCGACCTGAACCACTCGTGCTCAAGAAGGGGGCACGACCGACTAAAAGATACTGTCGCTACCACAAGAGTAAGGGGCACGACACTAACGACTGTATGGCCCTCAAAGATGACATCGAAGAGCTTATTGAAAGGCAAGTTGGGAAAGTATGAGAGTCGGAGGAAGGCGACCGACCTCAAGAGAAGCGAGAAGAAGCCGATCCAGATAGAGGAAAGGGGCCTCTGGCCCTAGAAAGCACCCAAAACAAGGATCGATCTGAAGATCGTGACACTCGGCAGTCTAAAGGCCGTAATGTTGCGATGGTTATTCATGGTGGAAACCCCCTGGATCGCAGGGAATCTAACAAAGCCACCAAGAGAAAGTGGGACGAGTTGTTAATGGTCGCATCCACTTCAAAGACCACCCACCGGTCTCGAAGCGGACCCTATCTCGTTCGGTGTGACGATCTATACGACGGCAAGCCTAATAGTTATGTTCCATTGGTAATCGGGTCGTCATGGCAAACACGTAAGTGCGAGAGAATCTGGTCGATCAAGGTAGCTCTACCGATATCATGTTTGAAGATTTGATCGACAAGATAAAGGTGGATCGAGCGAGATAATTCCCCGTGCCGAGCCTACTCCTCTACGAGTTTCAATGGGGCGACGACCTACCCGTTGGGAACGATCGAAATTGCTTTGGTCATGTTTGGTGACGACACGGAGATAGTACTGCATGCTGGGGCCGGTCGGGACGGCGTTCCTTGTACTCCCCTCAAATCCTCGCTATCAATGTATTATTGGTAGGCCGACTTTGGGTAAGCTAGAAGGCCGTTACATCGGCGGTGCATCTAAAAATGAAATTCTATAGCAAGGGCGACCAAGTGGTTACCTTGGCGGCCGACCTTGAATCGGCAAGAAGAAGCCACGCTCTATACCAAGAAATATGTGACGAGGTAGATCGTGGTCCGAACGCTCGAGCACTAGTGAAGGCCATCAAGTCAATGTCGATTTGGACGCTCGATATGATCCGATAAATGACCCGTAAGACAATGATGATGACTTGGCTCGAGAACCAAACACGGTGATAAGACACGAGCCTCATGGAGAGTTGGTAGATGTTCAATTGAGTGACGACCCATCCAAAAGCGGTAAAGCTCGGTAGCAACCTACCGAGCAAGTGAAGCAAGATCTTATCACGGTGCTTAAGAGACTATCTTGACTGTTCGCATGGCGGGCATCGACATGCCCGGCATCCCCATCAGTGGCTCGCCATCAACTTTCGATCGATGAAGGGGCGCAAGCCGGTCGCTTCGAGAGAAGACGTACTCGAGCGAGGAAAAATCTCAAGCCGCTGCAAAGGCCGTTGAGGACCTCATAAAGGCCAATTTCATAGAAGAGATCAAATACACGACCTGGCTATCCAATGTCGTGCTGGTTAAGAAGAAGAATGGAAAATGGAGGATGTGTGTGGACTATACCGATCTAAATAAGGCATGCCCGAAGGATGCCTTCCCGTACCCAACATCGACAAGTCTGGTCGATGGGGCCTCGCTACAAACCTCTTGTCTTTTCTCGGATGCTTACTCTGCGGATACAATCGGATCACGATGTATCCGCCCGATCGGCACAAGACGACCTTCATGGACCGATCGGGAAATTTTTAGTACAAGGTGATGCCCTTTGGTGCAAGAAGAGCTGGAGCGACCTACCCGGCGGATGATGAACAAGATTTTTAAAAGACAGATCGGTCGCATCTCAGAGGTCTATCTGGACGACATGATCATTAAAAGCGTAACCGACCCAGACCACGTGAGCGACCTCAGGGAAATATTTGAAGAAGCTAGGAGGAACTCACTTAGACTAAATCCCGAAAAGTGTACCTTTGGGGTGAGGCGCAGATTCTTGGGTTTCCACCGACCGAAAGAGGATAGAAGCAAACCCCGAAAAGTGTAGAGGCGATCGCCGATATGAGGCCGCCACATCGAAAAAGAAATACAACGACTAAATGGCATGGTGGCGCTCTATCCAGTTCATCCCCAAAGCGGCTGCAAGTCGCTTCCACTTTGTATTTAGGCTCTTTGAAGAAAGAGGTGGACTTCGAGTGGACCGAGCAATGCCAGCGAGCATTGGATGAGTTAAAGCAAGCTTTGGTTAGCCCGCCGATCATGACCAAGCCGTTACCGGGCGAGACGTTATATCTGTACTTGGCCATAACAGAAGAAGTTCTCAGTGCTGTGCTAGTTAGAGAGAACGATCTAAAACAGAATCCCGTCTATTTCATAAGTAAAGTACTCCGCGGCCCGAGCTGAGATACCAGAAGATAGAGAAGTTTGCCCTTGCACTCCTAATAGCTGCTAGAAGGTTGAGACCCTACTTTGTGGCCCACCAGGTCGTGGTAAGGACCGACCAGCCCATCAGGCAAGTCCTTCATCGGCCAGACCTGGCGGGACGAATGATAAAGTGGGCGGTATAACTCAGTGAGTTTGGCATCAAATTCGAATCCAGATCGGCCGCAAAAGCGCAGGTGTTGGCCGACTTTATAGCAGAAATGACTCCTACCCGAAGATCAAAATTTCGAACGACACGGATCTTGCACGTAGATGGGTCGTCTAATAGTAAAGGAAGTGGAGCCGGCCTAATTCTAGAAAATTCTGAAGGCCTGGCTGTGGAGGTGTCTTTGACTTTCGCTTTCCATACGTCGAATAATCAGGCCGAATATGAGGCGTGTATAGCCGGCCTGCAGCTCGCCAGAGACTTCAATGTTGACCGGGTTGAACTCAGATTAGATTCTCTACTCGTAGTCTCACAGATCAAAGAATTATATGATGCTAAAGACGACGTGCTGAAAAGTTATCTAGCAAGAGTGAGAAGAACCGCTCAGCGATTCGGCCCGGCTGAAGTGGTACATGTGCCTCGAACCGAAAATGTTCGGAGCAGATATTCTATCAAAGCCGGCAAGTACCAAAACTCCGTGGAATCATAGAAGTGTAATTCAAGAAGCGTTAAGCGGCCGAGCGTTTCAACCAAGCCAAGTCAGTCGTTGGCCGTTCTGTGTGTCAGCACGGATTCTGATTGGATCGCCCTATCCTAAAGTACATTGTCGAAGGAGAGGAGCCAAACGATCCAAAGCAAGCTAAGTTGGTCAGACTCAGAGCGACCAAGTACTCGGTTATAGAAGGAAAGTTGTACAGAAGAGGATTCTCCTCTCCATTGTTAAGGTGTCTTGCGTCGGTCTTGGCCGGCTTCGACCATGTCTTTGAGGACATTCATGAAGGTGTTTGTGGAGTCACCGGGCGCCGCTCCATAGCTAAGAAGGCTCTCGGGGCCGGCTACTATTGGCCCGACCATGGGCGAGGATGCCAAGAAACTCGCCCGAAGTGCAAGAAATGCCAAGTGCATGCGGATGTCCACATTGCACCTTCCTCGTAATTACAAAGTCTTGTCTCACCTTGGCCGTTTCACTGGTGGGGCATGGATCTTCTAGGCCCGTTTCCACTGCTCCGAGGCGGTTCAAGTTCTTGATCGTGGCGAGATTACTTTACTAAGTGGATCGAGGCCGAGCCGCTGGCGACAATCACATCGGCCAAAGTCAGCAAGTTCTTCGGACGGTGTGTACTAGCCCGTTTTGGGATCCCCCAGCAATTAATAACAGACAACGGCACCCAGTTCACAGACAAGAGATTCAGAGAAATGTTGGCCGACTTAGGGGTCAAACAGCGTTTCACCTCGGTCGAGCACCCTCAGACTAACGGCCAAGCTGAAGCGGCCAACAGAGTTATCTTACGTGGTTTAAAGCGAAGGTTGGATGAAGCGAAAGGAGGCTGGTCGAAGAGGCTGCGGCTGTTCGTGGGCCTACGGGGCGACCCCTCATTCATCGGCCAGGAGTCGCCGCCCGATTGGTGTACTGAATCGCGTCTTTGTGATACCCATAGAAATGGGCGAGCTGAATTGGAGGACTTCAAACCCCCCTACAGTGGTTGACAACGACCGGGCTATCCGAGAAGAATTGGACCTAATTGAAGAACTGCGCACCCAAGCTTCACTAAGAGAGCAGTTGATCAAACAGAAGGTCGCAGCCAGGTACAACGCTCGAGTTCAAAAGAGAGAATTCTCGGTCGGCCAGCTCGTTCTAAGACGGGCCGACGTGGGAAACAAGAATGCACGCCAAGGGAAGCTGGCACCAAATTGGGAAGGTCCGTATCGAGTCATCAAGAAGACTGGCAAGGGTGCATACGAGCTGGAGACCATGAATGGGGCGACTATCCCCAGAACATGGAATGCAGAAAAGCTTAGGAAGTATTACGTTTGAATGTAACAAATGATTTGAATGTAATAACGACCGACCTATTAATGAAAAGCAGGCAGACGCTCTTTTTCCCACTGGGTTTTTTACAGAGGCCTGACCTTTAGAAATACGATGTGTTCTTTACTTCCTCGCAAGAATGTATGACCGGTCGCTCAAGATTGCCCGTGGCAAAGGAGCGATCGAAGACTTATCAAAGTTGCTTAGATCGTCGAAACGATCTAAATCGGCGACCGTCGAAACGGTCCCAAACGAGTTCCCATCGAAATGGCCCAAGGGTTAAAACCCGCAAACCTTAGGTCGTCGAAACGATCTGAATCGAGCGACCGTTGAAACGGTCCCAACCGAGCGCCATCGAAAATGGCCCAACAACACTAGGTCGTCGAAACGATCTACATCGAGTGCCATCGAAAATGGCCCAAAGGTTAAGTAATAACCCATCGCGGTAGGCCGTCGAAACGATCTACCTTAAATGCCATCGAAAGGGCCTGATTGAAGGTCGCCGAGCGATCCAAGGCCCCGTTGGGATATTAACTTTTCAGAAAATGGATGCTTTGAAATAAGCGCGAATGACGACCGAACGGTCTTAAAGCTCAAAGACTTAGAGAAAAATAAACATACAAAAGCGCGCAAAGAAAAGCGGCCGAAAGCGAAGCGCTTATCGGTAGTAGACGAAGCACGTACGAGCGCCCACAAGTTCGAAATGAATAAGGCGAATAAATGCAGAAATGCATGACATAGCGATATAAATTTGAACGAGGCGTAGTTGAAAGCAAGTAAAGATTGTCATTACAAATATGGGGCCTTGCGGCGAAGCCGAGCGCCACGATCAAAGAACGCACGGCGCGAAAAATTATCGGGCGAAGGCAAGTTAAAGTTACAAAATTACACCGCTCGCAGCGGGCTTCAAAAGAGAACGGTGGTCGGGCGAATGACGCGTTGCCTTGCTCGTCATACTCTGCGAGCAACATGATCTTGTTGTTGTCGACGTAGTGCGTGGAAGCGATCATCTTGTCATCAAAATTGATCTGCGGTCGGTATTCAATACCGCACCGCCCGAGAGCATTGAAAAAGCGCTCAATTGTGCGGCCTCGACCGGCTGGGCCACCTTTCGGATCGTTCCCTCCAGCTCGGCCTTATCGGCCGCCCAGGCAGCCTCTCTCTTGGCCGTAGCATCAAGATCGGCCTTCAAAGTAGCGACCTGAGCAGCAAGCTCCTTGTTCCTCTTTGCCAGCCTGGCCCGGTCTTCCTCCCCCCGTTTAAGGGCCTCCTTCTTCGACTGGAGGAGCTTGTCATATTTTAGCTGCGCCTCAGTTAAAGCTTTGCCCTTTTCTGCAAAATTCAGGCCGAAGGGTTGTTAGCCGGTCGATCAAAGGTAAGATGAAGAGTACAAGACTAAGAAAATAAAATTACCATCAGATTCGGCCACCAGCTCGGCCATGACTTTCTCGACCCCATACAGAGAGAGAAGCGCAGAGAGCGCCATGGGTTTCTTCCGATCGCTCCAGATCGGCCGCACCCAAGCTTTCGAGCTGAATGACGGGAATCTCCTCCGTTGCAGGGGCCGAGACCCGACAATCACGCTTGGCCCGCTTGGGTGAGCGATCGGAACTGGGAGGAGGCGACCGGGGCCTGCCGACCGGCTTCTTCCCTTGGCTCTTAGGGGTGTGGGGCACTTTGGAGGAAGATTCAGGGTTATCCCCCGGCCGAGAAACGTCAACTCTTTTAGCCCCTCCTTGAGCTTCGGGACCGAGCGGCGCAGTCCCGATTTTTTGCGGCCATTCTTTCTGCGAAATAACGAGTGTGAGTTAGAATAAAAGATTGACAAGATCGAGCGGCAAAAATATGAAGACAAGGTTTAAAAGCAAACCAATCTCGGCCTCCAGTTCTTGGCCGCCCATGCAAGACAAAGGGTCGGCAAGGTATGTCGCCCCTTAGGATCGGACGCATCATGCCCGCGTGACGACCTTATCATCTCCAAAGTCTCCAGTCGCGGCTCGCGCGAGTCCTTCACTGTGTGTAGATGTAATCCCCGTGCCGCTGCGAGAAATGAGCCTCATTCCACATGATTGGGAAATAAGGGGACCTAGCATCCCGTCCGGTTGAACCTCGAAACGGCCTTGCCGCCTCTTGATTGGAACGATCCAAAAGTCGCGGCTTTTCCAGCCGCTCCCAACGACTCTGGAATGCTTTGAAAAATCGGTGGTGGGTCTTACGCATCTTGAAGGAGACTTGCTCCCTTTCTCCTTGTTGGCCTTTTCTGCGAGCCGGCTCGGCTCGAAGATAGCGAAGAATAGCATCATCGACACCGGCCGACCCGGCAGTCGCCAAAGCGCCGAAAGTCTTTAAAAACGCCCATGCGTTTGGATGAAAAGCTGTGAAAGGCGACCGATACGGGCGCGGGACGTCGCGTTGGAATTCGGTGAAAGGAGGCGTAATCTTCATCTTCTCGAACACGAGCCGATACATCGTGAACTTGAAGTTGGCGAGAATAAGTCGCGATATCTTCGCCTCTCCTTCATGCCTCTTATCCTCGGACCGGTGAGTCTTCAGCGAGGCTCCGTAGATCGAGCGAGCATCGTGGCCGATCAGAAGAATGCTCTGTTGGAGCGAAGAGTCTCCGACACCCAAGACATGTCGGACACTTCTCGAGCTACATCGGCTTGGACTTGGCCGACCTTCGTTCGACCTTCTCCGACGTTGGCATTCGGACGGAAATATCGACCTCGGGTGAATTACCTCTTCTCCACTGGACTTCTTCGCCGTCTCGGCCGCCTCGGCCTCCACCATCTCCTCGCCCACGGCCCGGGACGACACTTTGCGCCTCGTCATCATCAATAATAATCACATCGGCGTCCTCTTCTCCTCCACTGGGATACAACGCGTCCTCGGGCGGTGGAGAGTTGCTCGCCGCTCGGCGAGAATGGGACGGACACGGAACCGATACTCTTGGGCTGGCCGATCCCGACCGGAAGAACTAGAACTCGAGCCCGTCTTTGCTCGAGGAAGCGCTTGAAGAGCTAGAATCTTTGTCGCCGAAGACGACTTGGACTCGCCGCCCGACATGTATGTGGCGAAGATCGAGGCGGTTTTCCGAATACAGGCGATTAACTTTGTCCGTGGCATACACAAACACACGTGATAAAGGGATCGAGTCGGTCGGCCGAGCAAAGCACTCATGAGAGGCGGTGGCCATCCTCGACACGACACCCCTATCACGAGGCGTGGAAAAGCACGAAGTACTTTAAAGAAAAACTCAAGTCTAAAAGAGTGAAGGAGCGGTCGATTCATACCTTAGCGGATGTTGAAGATCGGTCGCAAATAGACGAAACAACTTCAATGCAAGTCGGCGCGCACGAGTCGGTCGTTGGCGAGCAAATCTTGGAAGTGTGAGAAATGAACTCAGAAGGGCTATTTATAGCGCAGATCTCTAGCGCGAAGGGGACCAGGGATACGAAGAGTCACAACGCCGTCTTCTCACCAATGGTTGTCTCGCACTGAGCCTCGGAAACACCAAGCGCCACGTCTTAAATGTCGGGAAAGACCAACCGTCGCGACAAAGACGGTCGATGGTTGACGAATGGTCGACACCGCCCCGTAGAAAAAGCAAAGCGGCCGCGTCGTTTCATCAAAGTAACTCCACTCCACAGGGGCATCGATTCAAGCCTCAGCCCGCTCTCAAGCGACCTAGGCTTGGGGGGCAACTGTTCCTGGGTGTATTAGCAATTATGAGGACTGCCAACAGCAATTGGACCTGCGGCCCAGCCCATCACGATCGGCCCAATACGCCGCTTGGAGGCGCATTCGCCGGCCCGAAATCCTCGCATAACGGTCGGACAACACTGTATATATACGCCATTCGCATATGGCATCAGGTACGTTCTCTAACCTTGTGCTATCTGCCCGAGCGACCTCTCACTAGATCGTCGGAGTGTCTTTGCAGGTACCACCCGAGGTGCTCTACGCGTGAAGCCAGGACCGGTCCTTTCACTCATTCAACGACCGGCCCATTGACGAATCAATCAACACTTCAACTCTTCATTGGTCAAGGTACGATCAGCAGGTAACACCCGAGGTGCTCAGCGTGAAGCCTAGCCCGGTCCTCTCTCCTATTCAACGACCGGCCCAGTCTACAGAACAACCTCAACACTTCATTGGTCAAGGTACGATCAATTGGCGACCACAGTGGGAGGCCCGAGCGCTATCCTACCTCATTCATGGCTCCACGCGACCGGCCCCAGACGCGGGCCTCTTCCCGTCTCAACCCCTCCGGGCAACATCCTCGGCGGCAGACTCCGGAGGGCGTAGCCGTTACAATCAACGAATCTCAAGGACATCCACGACAAGAGCCTTCAGTCCACAACGGTCGTGGACCGGTCCTTCAACAGATTCAGCCGCCCGAGCTGATTGAAGCCGGCATTCAGGAACCATTGCCAGAACATGTCGCTCAGGCCGTTCTGCAGATTCTGCAAAGCAAGAACCCAGTGTCATTGCGCATGAGAGATGAGTGATCTCACATTATGAAAGAGGGTCGATTCGGCCGCTTCGCGTGCGGAAGGCGGAGAACATACGCTCGTCGCCGGCCGCGCGAAGACATCACTCCTCCTCGAAGGAGCTTTTTCTCGGGAGAGCACCACCCACCGGTCTCCGGCAGACGAAGAATCATGGCACACGCAGTCGCCCCTAAGCGGGAATGTGCGCAGACGAATCCCCCTCTTATGATTATGGATATGAAGATCCTAGCTACCGCCCTAAGTCAAGTCGCTCGACTACTAGGTATCCTTCCTACGGGTCCTCCGGTTCTCGAAGATCGAGAAGTCGATCGTGGGACTCGTACGAAGAGTTTGATGATTATCGTGATGGAAAAATCAGGGATATCCCCCAGCGACCGAGGAGACACCATTCCAGGCGACCCAGGGGACAATCTTCTCAAATGCCACCGTTGTGTGGTCCGCCAGCGAGCGGTGTGTTCTACGAAATGCCGAGCAACGAAGCGTACCTTCCCATGCAGCCTTTTGGGCGAGTGGTCTCCCGGCCCGCCATGGACCTTTAATTAGAGAGATACGCTGCGTTCAGTATCCCCGAGAGACTGAGAAACCCCCAATTTGAATAAATTCAACGGCCGTGGGGATCCAGACAGACACTTAAGGTACTTCAACAATTACTGCAGCTATAGGGAGCTAGGAACGACCATGAAGTGCAGACTCTTTCCACAGTCGCTCGAGGAGCGAGCACTGGAGTGGTGGGAGAGCCTACCGCCCAACACCATCTCGTCTTGGGACGGCACGGTCGTAACATTCTTGTCCAACAACACGGCCAGCAGATGCCAGAGCGGCATGAAGAACACTTGGATACGATTATCCAAGGGACAACGAATCATTGAGACGAAGACATGAGCGATTCAACGCCGAGGCCGATCAAAGCGCGACCGACCGATAGAGACAAGTGAAGTATCTCAAGCGTGGGATCGATCGGACCACGAACTTTGCGAGAAGAGTTCGGCCTAAATCGTTACATGGATCCGACCATGTTCCTACGGCGGCCAACGATCATATGGCCTATGAAGAAGCACTATTCGCTAGAAAGGTTGCGCGCGCTGCCTAGAGAAGAAGCAGACAAGTCACTTGAAGAACAAGGCGAGTCCTCGTGATAATAGAAACGTACTAACGATCTATGAATAAATGTTAGGCGGCGCTCTTTTCCGACCAAGGATTTTATCGAGGCCCGACCTTTAAAAGTCGTACTTTGTAATCTATTTCACATGCAAGAATGTATGATTGGTAGCTCGCCGCCGAAGTAGCAAAGCAAAGCAGAGCAACAGAGGCCCCGAGCGGCTCTACAATCGAGTGCCATCGAAATGGCTCAATCGAGCGCCATCGAAATGGCCCAAGGGTCGAAGGACCCACAAACAGCGTAGGCCCCGGCGCGTTCACAATCGAGCGCCATCGAATGGCCCAAGGGTCGAAGGACCCACAAACAGCCAGAGCCCCGAGCGGTCTACAATCGAGCGCCATCGAAATGGCCCAAGGGTCAGAAGGACCCACAAACAAGCGTAGGCCCCGAGCGGTCTACAATCGAGCGCCATCGAAATGGCCCAAGGGTCAGAAGGACCCACAAACAAGCGTAGGCCCCGAGCGGTCTACAATCGAGCGCCATCGAAATGGCCCAAAGGTCAGAAGGACCCACAAACAAGCGTAGGCCCCGAGCGGTCTACAATCGAGTGCCATCGAAATGGCCCAATCGAGCGCCATCGAGATGGCCCAATCGAATGTCACCGCGTTGACATGCGTCAAGTGCCACCGAGTTGGCACAACCATCAGTGTCATCGAATGACCGAGGTCAAGCAATGACCCAATAACGAGCATTGACTGCCGAACACGGCCAGAAGAGACCGGCTACGATGAGGGCCGTCTAACCTAGTAAGCCCATTGCCAAAAATCGCAAAACGCGTCGAACAAGTCCGCTACGATAGCGGCCCGCTGCTGTCACTCATTGCCTATTTCGTTTCGGAAACAACTCGATTGTGACCTCAGCGGGCCGAGAATGATCGCACCTCCTAAAACGAGCAAGATCCAAGTAGACTTCGTAAGTTAAGGAGGTCGGCCGAGTCCCGACCAATTGGATCGCTCTCCAGCATGAATGGCAGCATCCACACCTCGGCAGTGGCAGCGTCCACATCAAAACCAAGTGCCATCGAATGGTCCAAGAGTCAAAGATTGACCCACGAACAAGAACGGACCTTGAGCGGTCTACAGCAAGAGTAGGACGTCGAACGACCTCCAACAAAGGCAGCCAACGAATGGCCCCAACGATTTCTGTGTCGCTTCCCGTAGGTCACCCCGCGAGGCTAGACAGGGGGCAACATATCGAGCCTCGAATTGGCGCGCATGACCCCGAGGGGCCGCGACCCTGTGGCAAGATCCGGTCCCGGCGACCCAAGTGCTCAGACTACAAGACAGATCGCGACTAAGTGTGGCAGCGACCACACACTTCAAGAGATGGAGACCGACTGCGCAATGCAACCCGACCACTTACAACATTACTCGAAGGCAACGATTCAAGCCTCAGCCCGCCTTCAAGCGACCTAGGCTTGGGGGGCAACTGTTCCGGGGTGTATCAGCAATTACAAGAGCTACCAAATAGCAATTTGGCCGTCGCCGAGCCCAAGAAGACAACCGCCCAAGCACGCTGCTTGGACCGCAATTCTCGCAACCGGCCGAAAACTTCGCAAAACGGTCGGACCTCTACAGCATATATATGCCATTCGCACATGGCATCAGGTAGGTTCTCTTACCTTGTGTTATCTGCCCGAGCGACTACTCACTAGATCGTCGGAGTGTCTTTGCAGGTAACACCCGAGGTGCTCAGCGTGAAGCCTAGCCCGGTCCTCTCTCCTAGTCAACGACCGACCCAGTCTACAGAACAACCTCAACACTTCATTGGTCAAGGTACGATCAGAACATAATACTGTTAGAAGCTCTAGAGGTGGACCTAATCCAAGAGGAGGTAGAGGACATGGTCGTGGACCGCAAACCCATACAGAAACAATTGTTGTTGATGATGAACACTGGCAGAGGCAGCAACTCATCAATGCAGGACCACAAGACATGGTCAATGACAGGGACAGGCCTATGCGTGATTATGCTGTGCTTAATCCTGCTCATCTACAAATAGGCATTGCAAGACCAACCCTTCATACTGGTCACTTTCAAACCAATGATGTTCCAAATGCTGCAAACTGCAGGGCAATTTGGAGGATTCCCTCAAGAAGATCCATATGCACACCTGAGGCAATTTTTGGATGTGTGCAGCAATTTTATCATCCCTGGAGTCTCGGAGGATGCTTTCAGATTGAAGCTCTTCCCATATTCTCTTAAGGATAAGGCCAAAAGTTGGTTGAACTCCTTGGAGCAAAATTCGATTCACACTTGGGATGAGCTAGCTGAGAAGTTTCTTGCAAAATACTTCCCTCCCAACAAAAATGCTAAGATGAGAAATGATATCACTTCCTTCAAACAAAGGGAAGGGGAATCACTATTTGAGGCTTGGGAAAGGTGGAAGGAATTATTGAGAATGTGCCCACACCATGGCATTCCCGTGGTGATTCAAATGGAGACTTTCTATAATGGTCTAGATCAGCCTACTAGGTTGATACTTGATGCTTCATCAGGAGGTGTCATTTTGAACATGTCTTTCTCTGAGGCATGCAAGCTCATTGATGACATAGCCACCCATAACTCTCATTGTCCATCTGATAGATTTACTCCTGGAAAGAAGGCTAGTGTCCATGAAATAAGTGAAGTAACTGCTCTTTTTGCTCAGGTGGCTACCCTGACCAATATGATCAAAACTTTGGGTACACCAAACGTGGCCACGTCTGAAAAACAAACTGCAGCAACAGTTGAACCTACACACTCTGGGGGAGTAGTGTGTGTCTATTGTGAAGAAGGGCATGTGTATGAAGAGTGTCCCTATAACCCTCAGTCTGTAAACTTTGTATCTCAGAACAAAGGAAACAGTTCCTATTCCAACTCCTACAACTCAAATTGGAGAAATCACCCAAATTTTAGTTGGAGAAACAACAATGCTTTGAATGCTAGCAATACTGCTCCTGCAATACCTCCAGGATTCCCTCCTCAACAACAACAACAGAGGCAGTATGTGCAGAATAACAACAATTGCAACTTGGAGGCCATGATGAAAAGCTTCATAAGTGATTGTAAGACAACCTTGCAAACTCATGAGTCTTCAATCAAAACTCTGGAAAACCAAATTGGGCAGATAGCTTCAGCTCTCACTCAAAGGCAGAATGGATCTCTCCCTTCTACTACTGAAACACCTTCATCATCATCTAGCCCTAATGGTAATAATGGGGTGAATGGACAGGTAAATGCAATTTCCTTAAGAAGTTGTCTTGAATATCCACGAACCAACTATGCTGTGGAGAAAGAAGTGCCGAAAAGGAGAAAAAGAGAAAGAAAATGAGGCAAGCACAAGTGGTGAGAAAGAGAAGGATACTCCAGATATTGTGATGTCTAAACCAGACGTTACAACGTCTACTTTTGAACCAGGAATCAAGACTGTGCCTAGGCTTGTGCCTGAATATCCTCCTCCACCATACCCTCAAAGATTAAAAAAAGCTCATGAAGACAAGCAATTCAGCAAGTTCATGGAGATGTTGAAGCAGCTACACATCAACCTTCCTTTGGTTGAAGCTTTACAGCAGATGCCAAACTATGCCAAGTTCCTAAAAGACATCATCACCAAAAGAAGAAGGCTAGGGGAGTTTGAAACTGTGGCCTTAACTGAGGAATGTAGTTTAATTATGCAGAATAAACTTCCTAGAAAACTCAAGGATCCTGGCAGTTTTACTATACCATGCTCCATTGGAGATTTTTACATTGGCAAAGCTCTATGTGACTTGGGAGCAAGTATCAACTTGACGCCCAAGTTCATTTATGATAAACTTGGTATAGGAGGCGCGGACCTACTTCTTTAAGTCTCACTTTAGCTGATAAAAGTAGAGTATATCCTGAAGGCATATTAGAAGATGTTTTGATTAAAGTTGACAAGTTTGTGTTTCTAGTGGATTTTGTTATTTTAGATTTTGATGCAGATAAAGAAGTTCCCATCATTCTGGGGAGACCATTTTTAGCTACTGGAAGAACAATCATCGATGTGCAGAAAGGAGAATTGATCATGAGAGTCAATGACCAAGAAGTCAAGTTCAACGTTCTCAACGCACTCAAATATCCATATCCTAACACAGAAGAATGTTCTTATGTGGTTGCCATTGATCATATGGTTCTGAAGCAATTCAACAAAGATAATGATCACTTGGAGAAGATTCGGGCAATCTTTGAAATACAAGAGTCTTTAGCGAGGAAGAAATTCGTTCCTCTAGACGTTATAACGTCTCATCGCAGACGTTGCCACGTCTGAACCCCCTGAAGCAAAAGCTTGGACAAAAAGGTATGAATCTTTGGGTCAAGAAGAATAAAATCTCAAGAAGAACGTACCCTCCATAAAAGAACCACCTACCTTGGAACTAAAAGTGTTACCTGAGCATTTAAAGTATGTCTTTTTAGGGGAAAATGATTCCCTACCTGTGATCATTTCTTCTAAACTCTCACAAGAGCAGGAGAATGATCTCATTATTACCCTGAAGAGACATAAGAAAGCAATTGGCTGGCAAATGGCCGACATCAAAGGTCTCAGTCCCACAATCTGCATGCACAAAATTGTCTTGGAAGAAAATGCCAAGAATAGCATTGAAGGGTAGAGGAGATTGAACCGAATAATGAAGGAGGTGGTAAAGAAAGAGATCATCAAGTGGTTGGATGCAGGAATCATCTACCCTATTAGTGATAGCTCGTGGGTGAGCCCAGTGCAGTGTGTACCAAAGAAGGGTGGAGTTACTGTGGTAACAAATGATAAGAATGAGCTAATTCCAACAAGGACAGTAACAGGTTGGAGGATATGCATGGACTACAGAAAGCTTAACAAAGCAACTAAGAAGGATCATTTCCCTCTCCCATTCATTGATCAGATGCTAGACAGGCTTGCAGGCAAGGACTTTTATTGTTTTCTTGATGGTTATTCAGGCTATAACCAGATAGCCATAGCTCCTGAAGATCAAGAAAAGACAACATTCACCTGTCCCTATGGTACCTTTGCTTTCAGAAGGATGCCATTTGGGCTGTGCAATGCTCCTGCAACATTTCAAAGGTGCATGATGGCCTTATTTTCTGATTTCATTGAAAATTCCATGGAAGTTTTTATGGACGATTTTTCAGTCTATGGAGATTCATATAAAGCATGCCTGGATAATTTGGAAGGAGTTCTGATAAGATGTGAGGAAACTAATCTAGTTCTCAACTGGGAAAAATGCCATTTTATGGTACAAGAAGGAATAGTATTGGGACACAGAATCTCAAAGAAAGGATTAGAGGTAGACAGAGCAAAAATTGATGTTATTGATAAGCTACCTCCACCAACAACTATAAAAGGGTTCAGAAGTTTCTTAGGACATGCGGGGTTTTACAGAAGATTTATCAAGGACTTTTCAAAAATTTCAAAACCCCTGTGTCTGCTTTTGCAACGTGACAATGTCTTCAACTTTGATGAACAATGTCATGAAGCTTTCAATAAACTGAAGACTGCCTTGGTAACTGCTCCAGTGATAGTCACTCCAGATTGGTCTAAACCTTTTGAGTTGATGTGTGATGCAAGTGATTATGCTGTAGGAGCTGTATTGGGACAAAGGTATGGAAAAAATTTTCATTCTATTTATTATGCCAGTAAAACCTTAGATGATGCCCAATTGAATTATACTGTGACTGAAAAAGAGCTTTTGGCTGTTGTATTTGTTTTGATAAGTTTAGATCATACTTGGTGGGTGCAAAAGTTATTGTTTTTACTGACCACTCAGCTATCAAGTATTTAATTGCTAAAAAAGATGCAAAGCCAAGGCTTATTAGATGGGTTGTCCTCCTCCAAGAATTTGACTTGGAAATCCGTGACAAAAAGGGGGTGGAGAACCAAGTTGCTGATCATCTTTCTAGGCTTGAGAATGTTGATGCAGTGCAAGTGAAGAAGAGATAAGAGAAAAATTCTGATGAGAGACGTTATCGATCGTAAAGTAGTTGAAGACGTTACCACGCCTATGGCAATTTCACAAACGTTATAACGTCGATACCACGCACCATGGTATCTTTGATATAGTTAACTTTCTTGTTAGCAAGATTGTGCCTGTAGGCTTCAACTATCAACAGAAGAAGAGGTTTTTCCACATTGTAAAGCAATATTTTTGGGACGAGCCTTACTTGTACAAAATGTGTCCAGATCAGTTACTGAGAAGGTGTCTTGCTGAAGAAGAACAACTCCATGTGTTGCAACAATGTCATTCAGCACCCTATGGTGGACATTTTGGAGGCACAAGAACGGCTGCAAAAGTTTTGCAATCAGGCTACTATTGGCCATCAATCTTCAAGGATGCCCATGAGTTGGTAAAGAGCTGTGACAAGTGCCAAAGGACAGGTAACATATCAAGCAAGCAAGAAATGCCACTTACAAATATTCTGGAAGTTGAATTGTTTGATGTGTGGGGAATGGATTTCATGGGACCATTTCCTATGTCTCATGGAAATCTATACATTCTGGTAGCTGTGGATTACGTGTCAAAGTGGGTTGAAGCTGTGACATTACCTAACAACGAAGCCAAATCAGTCAGCAAGTTTCTTAAAAAGAATATATTCACAAGGTTTGGCACTCCAAGAGCTATAATCAGTGATGAAGGTTCTCATTTCTGCAACAAGCTAATTGAGAACATGTTGGCTAAGTATGGAGTGAAACACAAAGTTGCTACAGCTTATCACCCACAAACCATTGGTCAAGCAGAGATCTCCAATAGAGAAATCAAAAGAATACTTGAAAAAATGGTTGGTCCCAATAGGAAGGAATGGTCATTGCACTTGGATGATGCACTGTGGGCTTATAGGACAACATACAAGACACCATTAGGCATGTCCCCTTACAAGTTAGTTTATGGTAAAGCATGTCATCTACCAATTGAGCTCCAACATAAAGCCCATTGGGCACTGAAGCAATTAAACTTGGATCATACAAAGGCAGGTGAAGCAAGGTTACTGCAATTACATGAGCTAGAAGAGTTAAGACACCATGCTTATGAAAATGCAACAATCTACAAGGAAAAGACCAAGAAATGGCATGATCAAAGAATTCAAAGGAGGGAGCTGGTAGAAGGACAACCTGTGTTATTATTCAATTCAAGATTGAAATTGTTCCCAGGAAAGTTAAAATCTAGGTGGTCAGGACCCTTCAAATTGATGAAAATCTATCCCTATGGTGCTGTGGACTTATTTGATGAGAAGACCAATACCATTTTCAAAGTTAATGGCCAACGTGTGAAGCAGTATCATGGAGAGCATGTGGAAAGGGACAAGACTCAATTGTCCTTCAACAACCCTTGACTTCAAAAAGGGCAAAAGTCTGGCTGAAGACTCTTAAAGCAAGCGCTCTTGGGAGGCAACCCAATGATTTTTGATTAACCAACAATTTTTGTGTCTTTTAATTTTTGTTTTGTAGGAATGAAGGCTGAAGAAAGGAGAAAGTAAAAGGTGGTAGACGTTATAGCGTCTCGATGTACATTAGATGTTGTCACGTCTGTGGTCTGCGCAAGGTTTAAATGAAAAAGAAGACAAATCGGTCAAGGCAAATTCAAACTCAGTCAAGTGCGCAAGTAATGACGTGGCAGAAATCATTTCACTCTGCAACACTAACGTGGTAACTGACCACAACGTCATCTCTCCTCCCTAACTTGTCTAATCAACGGTTATTTTTCTCCAATACTTCACTCCACCACTTCTCAACTCCCCATAACCACTTCCCCATAAAAACTAGCCGGTTACTGTAACACCCCCTTACTCTTAATACTTTAATTTATAAAATCAGAGTTCAAAAATCGTTTTTCTTTTCAAAGATACATCCTCAAGGGAATGCTACGTTCATCAAACATCACTTTCACTTAGAATATATTACTTTTCAGTTAATAAAATATAATTGCGTGATACATAGCACGACTTAAATGGGGCGAACCCTCAAATTCTAATACATCAATCTATTACGTTCCACACTAATCTTAAACAACTAATAGACTACCCGGCTCCCGGTTCGGACGTCACAGAGCAAGACGCATACAACTAGGGTGAGGAAGAAAGGACCTTCACTCAGATCACCGCACATCACCCGCTTGTCGCCACGAGAGCAGGCAACATAAAAATGCTAGGGTGAGTCTCTTTTCATAAATAATAAAATGTATGATAAATCTTATGATAGAGAAAACACCACACACACCTCAAAACAACTCGGCTAAGACAACAACCCACCACTTAGCAACTCGGCCAAGACAACAAACGTACCTCACCAAGGTAGGATACTTCAACTCATAAACAACAAGAACATCATCACAATCAGATATGTTTATGCATGAATGCAACCCAACAACAAGGGTATAATGCATGTGGTACCAATCAACGTAACAAGCCTTTGTGGCTTCAACTTTCAACGCTGAGCAAAGCTCTAGGACCGCAGCCCACAACAACGTAATATGCTTATGTCATGCATGAGGACTCTATGAACATCAACCCAGAAACATCAACACATACAATGCGACATGCGCAACAACGTTCAACACCAACATCATCAACGTGCAGTCTTAATTGACTTACCTCAACAACATCAACGCATTAGCCTATTTAGACTCAACACAACTCATCAACGTACTCGGTCTGTAGCCCTATGGCTAACCTCAACACATAGGTCTATCCACCTTTTGTCACGAGACCCACCACGCTCAACATCACGCACGCAACACCGGGCGCACTCCGAATCGACGATGGCGCCTGAAGTTCAACACCAAACTAGCCTAGTAGCCCCTGCGTTATTCTGGCATTAGCGCAACACCTCGGCACCCTCACTGAACTTCGGCGCGCACCAACTTCACCTCACCTCGCCACGTATTCACCTCTCCTTGCCTCGTCACGTACTCTATTACTACACTGGCGTCGACATGTATACCTCTCAACTCGGCCACTACACCTCGGTATCCCTACTCTACACTTCGGCAATTACACATCGACTCCCACGCTTACGTTTCGTCACGTCTAAACGACGACACTTAAACTCCAATACCTCCACACCTCAACCCATACGCCTCGGTTCATCTACCCTACACCTCAGCCACTACAATTCAACTCAACCCCCTACCATACAACACACCTACACTTGACGAACACTACCTTGGTATATATACATACGCTACACCTCATCACATCCACACTTACGCTTCCTCACTTAGCCATTACTCACCCAGGTACTAACCACCTCGATTACTCTTAGGGACAGCACCTTATCACACTTCAACTCAGCTACTACTCTTGGTCACTCGTAATGACAACACCTCGTCACCATCCATCTCGGCTACTACCTCAGTTACTCTAGGAAACCACATTCCTTCGTCATTCACCTCTCCCATTTCACCTTTGGTTGATGGCTACAGCTGACACCACACTTCTACGTACACTCCTTCGACTCATGTATATGTCGACACACACATCTCTCGGCACTTACATACTTCGACACACACATCTCTCGACACTTACATACTTCGACACACACATCTCTCGACACTTACATACTTCGACACACACATCTCTCGACACTTACATACTTCGACACACACATCTCTCGACACTTACATACTTCGACACACACACTCTCGACACTTACATACTTCGACACACACACTGAGTTTAGATACACTTGTAGATAGGCCTCTACACCTCGACCATTAGGTCTCTCTACACGCCTAGTCTACCTCTTCCTTCTCTTCTCTAGTTCTCACGCTATGATCATACTTAGGCCAACTACTAAACACTTTCCCTTTACAACTAGTCCGACACTCATTAAGGACTTCACGAAGGTTACAACACCCACCCAAGCTCACCGACCGAGAGTTTCTCGCCTCCGTTCCTCTCCGTTGTCTCTCATAGGATCTACTTCAACATCAATACATCACAACTCCACTGGAGTGGAACTAAGACACAACTTCAAACACATCAAACACACAAAACATACCAGGCAACTCGGAAATCATTCCTAGGGTCTACTCACACATAACACATATCATATACTCTATTATAGACGAAAGAGAGAGCCCCCTAACCTTAGATTTGGAGCAACGAGCGCTCTTACTTCTCCACGCTTCAAGATCCCCTACCAGCTAGCTCTTCTCCCTCGGATTTGAGCTTCCCACGCCAAGCTTCTTCTTCTTCTCTCTAAAGAAGATCTCACCTACCACTTCTCTCTCTTACTTTACTTTTTCTTTGAATTATGGTAGAAATGGTCTCCTTTCCTACGGCATGTCCCTTATATTAAAGACTTGGGCCAGCCTAAGGATAATGGGCCTCTAATCTCACCTTATCCATTACTTACACACCTCTTAAAAGAAAAGAAACTCTCAATACTCATTTGACTTAATTACAATGTCGTAAACCATAAATACCCAATTACATAAATAATTGAATTATTTTGGGGTGTTACAACTCTCCCCACTTAGAACATTTTAGTCCCTAAAATCTCACCAATCACATGAACACATCTACTCCATCAATCTTATTTCTCATTCCTAACTATCAACAACTCCTCCCCGCACACCAAGGACTAGGACATACACACCTCTCTACACCTTTACTTTGTACCAAACTCTATAAATTTATCGTTAGGAAACTACACCATAGCAATCATTTTAGGTACTAATGCTCCTATCTTACGTCAATCTATATCCAAACCACAAACAATGCCTTCCTCAATTTTAAGATTCCTATTCTTAAATCTTCGAATTCTAATCCTTTAATCATCAAAGTTACACACTATCATCCAGATCCTATATAGGTACTCCTCGACTACCATACTTTAAAGAACAATTTTTCTACCTTAGGCTTTCCGTAACCCCTATTTCTAAACTTTTTCCAAAAAGGCATGCTCTATTTTCTTTGCATGACTTCAAACCCTAAGTGTCAATCCTTATTTTGACATCTCCCTACTATCAACCCCCAAATCAAACTCAAACATCCATAAGGCACCCATTTATCTAAAAGTTAATAGTCAATCAAACTTGCACACACCACTCAATCAATCAAGTTGTAATTAGTACATATTCAAAATTTATAATAATTACGAGTTATTGTCACCTCTTTAATTGGGAATGAGTTATCGGGGTGATCAGTCCCTCCTACTCACGCATCCAATTTAGTTAAGGTCACAAAACTACGTCTTTTCAAAAGTTACACCTTTCACATTGAAGGACTTTTAACGCAGTCCAGAGTACGAAGGCGTCGTCACGACTCCTACTCCTTTATCGTCGTTAAAATGCTCTTCTAATCTCACATACCTCACTTAATACTAACAACAGTCACAAGCAACTACAAGCAATGCTACAATCAACAGAATCTACAACAAAGTCTCTGTTGGAGATCGACAAGGGATCTCTGAGACACTACGACTGGACAAACTTGGCCGGACAGACCGAACTTTTGCTCTAATACCAACATGTAACACCCCCTTACTCTTAATGCTTTAATTTATAAAATCAGAGTTCAAAAATCGTTTTTCTTTTCAAAGATACATCCTCAAGGGAATGCTACGTTCATCAAACATCACTTTCACTTAGAATATATTACTTTTCAGTTAATAAAATATAATTGCGTGATACATAGCACGACTTAAATGGGGCGAACCCTCAAATTCTAATACATCAATCTATTACAGTTCCACACTAATCTTAAACAACTAATAGACTACCCGGCTCCCCAGTTCGACGTCACAGAGCAAGACGCCACAACTAGGCTGAGGGAAGAAAGGACCTTCACTCGGGATCACGTGCACATCACTGCTTGTCGCCACGAGAGCAGCAACATAAAAATGCTAGGGTGAGTCTCTTTTCATAAATAATAAAATGTATGATAAATCTTATGATGAGAAAACACCACACACACCTCAAAACAACTCGGCTAAGAAAACAACCCACCACTTAGCAACTCGGCCAAGACAACAAACGCATTCTCACCAAGGTAGGATACTTCAACTCATAAACAACAAGAACATCATCACAATCAGATATGTTTATGCATGAATGCAACCCAACAACAAGGGTATAATGCATGTGGTACCAATCAACGTAACAAGCCTTTGTGGCTTCAACTTTCAACGCCGAGCAAAGCTCTAGGACCGCGACCACAACAACGTAATATGCTTATGTCATGCATGAGGACTCTATGAACATCAACCCGTAAACATCAACACATACAATGCGACATGCGCAACAACGTTCAACACCAACATCATCAACGTGCGGTCTAATTGACTTACCTCAACAACATCAACGCATTAGCCTTATTAGACTCAACACACAACGCCGACGTAATTAGCCTATTTAGACTCAACACAACTCATCAACGCATTTCGCCTCAGCCCTCATGGCTAACCTCAACACATAGGTCTATCCACCTTTTGTCACGAGACCCACCACGCTCAACATCACCCACGCAACACTGGGCGCACCCTGAATTCGACAGTAGCGCCTCCGAGTTCAACACCCAAACTAGCCTAGTAGCCCCTGCGTTATTCTGGCATTAGCGCAACACCTCGGCACCCTCACTGAACTTCGGCGCGCACCAACTTCACCTCACCTCGCCACGTATTCACCTCCTTGCCGCAAATCACGCACTATATTACTACACTGGCGTCGACATGTATACCTCTCAACTCGGCCACTACACCTCGGTATCCCTACTCTACACTTCGGCAATTACACATCGACTCCCACGCTTACGTTTCGTCACGTCTAAACGACGACACTTAAACTCCAATACCTCCACACCTCAACCCATACGCCTCGGTTCATCTACCCTACACCTCAGCCACTACAATTCAACTCAACCCCCTACCATACAACACACCTACACTTGACGAACACTACCTTAGTATATATACATACGCTACACCTCATCACATCCACACTTACGCTTCCTCACTTAGCCATTACTCACCCAGGTACTAACCACCTCGGTTACTCTTAGGCACAGCACCTTATCACACTTCAACTCAGCTACTACTCTTGGTCACTCGTAATGACAACACCTCGTCACCATCCATCTCGGCTACTACCTCAGTTATTCTAGGAAACCACATTCCTTCGTCATTCACCTCTCCCATTTCACCTTTGGTTGATGGCTACAGCTGACACCACACTTCTACGTACACTTCTTCGACTCATGTATATGTCGACACACACATCTCTCGACACTTACATACTTCGACACACACATCTCTCGACACTTACATACTTCGACACACACATCTCTCGACACTTACATACTTCGACACACACACTCTCGACACTTACATACTACGACACACACACTGAGTTTAGATACACTTGTAGATAGGCCTCTACACCTCGACCATTAGGTCTCTCTACACGCCTAGTCTACCTCTTCCTTCCCTTCTCTAGTTCTCACGCTATGATCATACTTAGGCCAACTACTGTTCCTGGGTGTATTAGCAAATACTAGAGCTGCCAACAGCAATTGGGCCTGCGGCCCAACCTAACACGATCGGCCCAACACGCTGCTTGGAGCGCAATTCTCGCCGGCCGAAATTCTCGCAAAACGGTCGGACATCACTGTATATATACGCCATTCGCATATGGCATCAGGTACGTTCTCTAACCTTGTGCTATCTGCCCGAGCAACCTCTCACTAGATCGTTGGAGTGTCTTTGTAGGTACCACCCGAGGTGCTCTACGCGTGAAGCCAGGACCGGTCCTTTCACTAATTCAACGACCGGCCCATTCAACAAAGCAGCAACTACTTCAACTCTTCATTGGTCAAGGTACGATCAATTGGCGACCACAGTGGGAGGCCCGTGCGCTATCCCACCTCATTCATGGCTCCACGCGACCGGCCCCAGACGCGGGCCACCTCTCGACTCAACCTCCGGCGAGAATCAGAAGAGACCCGAGGCGTGGCGCATACGATCCACGAGTCTCAAGGACTTCGCGACAAGAGCCTTCGATGCACAAGCGGTCGCGGACCTATCCTCCAACGAGTTCACCGCCCGCTCCTAGAGACTTGCCGCCCGATTTGGTTGAAGCGGGCATTCAGAACCTCTACTGCACCATGTCACACGAAAGCCGTTTTGCGGATCTTGCAGAACAAAAACCGGTGATCGCGCATCGAGACGCGCTCATCTCTCGGTATGAAAGAGGTCGATTCGGCCGTGCGCGCGCGAAGACGGAGAACCTCTCGCCACCGCCGGCCGGCGCGAAGACACCGCTCCCCTCCTCGAAGGAGCATTTCTCGCCGAGAGAAGCACTACTCATCGCTCTCGGCGGCGGAGAAGCAGGCACGCAGACGCTTCTGGCGAGAGCAGGCGTAGACGCCCGTTCAATGTCTTATGATTATGAAGATTCTAGTTACCGCCCCGACACGGGCCGCCACCCACCGTACTCCTCCAATGAGTCGTCCGGTCACGTCGGTCGAAGCGAATCTTGGGATTCGAGAAGAAGAGCCGGAAGATTACGAGAGATGGAAGAATTAGGACGTTTCACATCGGCCAAGGAGAGGCCAAAGCGGCGACCAATAAGGCCTCCACCACTTCCACCAACCGCCCGTCCGAGGATTTTATGGAATGCCGGGCACGCGAGGCATGCCTCGCAATGCAACCTTTGGGTCGACGGCATTCGAGCGAGCACGCCCGTTCTCCGTGGAGATCGGGCGTTACAAAATTCCGAGAGATCTCCGCAAGCCGCCAATCTCAACAAGTTTGACGGCGAGGGGATCCGAGACAAACATCTCGTTACTTTAATAATTATCGCACATTACGAGGAGTTGGGACCGACCATGAAATGCGTGCTTTTCCCCGGTCGTTGGACGGCCGAGCATTGGAATGGTGGGAGTCTGCGACCCAATTCCATCTCCTCATGGGACGACTGATCGAGAATATTCTTGTCTCACTACACTACAAACCACTGCCAATACCGGTATGAAGAATACTTGGACTCTGTTGTTCAAGGAGATAATGAGACGTTGAGGCAGTATGTCGACCGGTTTAACACTGAGGCCGAGTCCGTTCGTGACTTGTCAGACAAGGACAAGCTAAAATATCTGAAGCGTGGCATTCGACCGGACCACCGGTTAGTGGAAGAATTCACTCTTAACCATTATCAGGATCTCAGTTACTTCTTGGCAAGGGCTAACGTCCACATGGCGTATGAAGAAACTCTGGCAGCAAAAAAGGCCGTCCGTGCACGACCTAAAGAAGAAAGCAGTAAGCCGGCCAAAGGGCATGAAGGTCGCCGCGACAATCGGTCTGACTTTTGAGATAAGAAGTTCGATCACCGCACTCGGCTAAACGCCTCTATTGCGCAGATCTACAGCGAGTGTCAGAATAATGAGTTTGTGGGAGTTAAGCGGCCTGAACCACTCGTGCTCAAGAAGGGGGCACGACCGACTAAAAAATACTGCCGCTACCACAAGAGTAAGGGACACGATACTAACGACTGTATGACCCTCAAAGATGATATTGAAGAGCTTATTCAGAAAGGCAAGTTGGGAAAGTATGTGAGGTCGAGGAAGGCGACCGACCTCAAGAGAAGCAGAAAAGGTCGATCCAGACAGAGGAAAGGGGCCCTCGCCCAGAGAGCACCCAAAACAAGGATCGATCCAAGATCGTGACACTCTTGGCGATCCAAAGGCCGCAATGTGGTGATGGTTATTCATGGTGGAAACCCCGGATCGCAGGGAATCTAACAAAGCCACCAAGAGAAAGTGGGACGAGTTGTTAATGGTCGCATCCACTTCAAAGACCACCACCGTCTCGGCGAGGACCCCATCTCGTTCGGTGATTGTGATCAGACGATTTATACGACGGCAAGCCTAATAGTTATGTTCCATTGGTAATCGAGTTGTCATGGCAAACACAGAGGTGCAGAGAATCTCGGTCGATCAAGGTAGCTCGCCGATATCATGTTTGAAGACTTGATCGACAAAATAAAGGTTGATCGGAGCGAGATAATTCCCGTGCCGAGCCTACCCCTCTAACAGTTTCAATGGGGCGACCACCTACCCGTTGGGAACGATCGAGTCGCTAGTCACGTTTGGTGGCGACATCGGGATAGTACTCTGACGGGGACGGTCGGGACGACGTTCCTCGTACTCCCCCTCAAATCCTGCTATCAATGTATTATTGGTAGGCCGACTTTGGGTAAGCTAGAGGCCGTTACATCGACGGTGCATCTGAAAATGAAATTCTACAGCAAAGACGACCAAGTGGTTACCCTGGCGGCCGACCTCGAATCAGCAAGAAGAAGCCACGCTCTATACCAAGAAATATGTGACGAGGTAGATCGTGGCCCGAACGCTCGAGCACTAGTGAAGGCCATCAAGTCAATGTCGATTTGATTTGGGACGCTCGGTATGATCCGCATAAATGACCAGAGGACAATGATGATGATTTGGCTCGAGAGCTAAAAACAGCGGTGAAAAGACCCGAGCCTCATGGAGAGTTGGTAGACGTTCAATTGGGTGACGACCCATCCAAAACGGTAAAGCTCGGTAGCGACCTACCAGAGCAAGTGAAGCAAGATCTTGTGCAGTGCTTGAGAGACTATGCTGACCTGTTCGCATGGCAGGCATCAGACATGCCCGGCATTCCTTTCGAAGTAGCCTGCCATCAACTCTCAGTCGATGAAGGGGTCAAGCCGGTCGCCCAAAGAAGACGTACTCAGAACGAGGAAAAATCTCAAGCCGCTGCAAAGGCCGTTGAGGACCTCATAAAGGCCAATTTCATAGAAGAGATCAAATACACGACCTGGCTGTCCAATGTCGTGCTGGTTAAAAAGAAGAATGGAAAGTGGAGGATGTGTGTAGACTACACCGATCTAAATAAGGCATGCCCGAAGGATGCCTTCCCCGTACCCAACATTGACAAATTGGTCGATGGGGCCTCGGGCTACAAACTACTGTCTTTTCTGGACGCTTACTCTGGATACAATCAGATCACGATGTATCCGCCCGATCGGCACAAGACAGCCTTCATGACCGATCGGGGAAATTTTCAGTACAAGGTGATGCCTTTCGGCCTTAAGAACGCTGGAGCGACCTACCAGCGAATGATGAACAAAATTTTCAAGAGGCAGATCGGTCGAATCTCAGAGGTGTATCTGGACGACATGATCATCAAAAGCGTGACCGACCCAGATCATGTGAACGACCTAAGAGAAATATTTGAAGAGGCCAGGAAGAACTCGCTCAGACTGAATCCTGAGAAGTGTACCTTTGGGGTGAGAGCCGACAGATTTTTGGGCTTCCACCTGACTGAAAGAGGGATAGAAGCAAACCCTGAGAAGTGCAGGGCGGTCGCCGATATGAGGCCGCCCACGACTAAAAAAAGAGACAACAACGGTGAATGGCATGGTGGCCGCTCTGTCCAGGTTCATTCCCAAAGCGGCCTGCAAGTCGCTGCCACTGTTTAAACTCCTAAAGAAAGATGTAGACTTTGAATGGACCGACCAATGCCAGCGTGCATTGGATGAATTGAAGCAAGCTTTGGTTAGCCCGCCCATCATGACCAAGCCGCTGCTTCGCAGGCGAGACGTCAGATATCTGTGACTTGGCTATAACGGAAGAAGTTTCGAGTCTTTGTGCTAGTCGAGAGAACAACCTAAAGCGTAACCCGGTCTACTTCATTAGTAAAGTGCTACAAGGTCCCGGTGAGGTACCGAGAAGATAGAGAAGTTTGCTCTTGCACTCCTAATTCTTTGCTCGAAGGTTGAGACCTACTTTGTGGCCCACCGTGTCGTGGTCGGGACCGATCACCGATCGAGCAAGTCCTTCATCGCCGGACCAGCGGGACGAATGATAAAGTGGGCGGTGGAGCTTAGTGAATTTGGCATCAAATTCGAATCAGATCGGCCGCAAAGCGCGGTGTTGGCCGACTTTATAGCGTAAATGACTCCTACCCGAGAAGATCGTCGAACGACACGGATCTTGCACGTAGATGGGTCGCCTAATAGTAAAGGGAGTGGAGCCGGCCTAATACTAGAAAATTTCGAGGGCCCTGGCCGTGAGGTGTCTCTAACTTTCGCTTTTCATAAATCAAACAATCAGCCGAATATGAGGCGTGCATAGGTGGCCCGCACTCGCCAGGACTTCAATGTCGACCGAGTTGAACTTCGATCGGACTCCTTGCTTGTCGCCTCGCGGATCAAAGAGCTATATGACGCGCGAAGGACGACGTCTTTGAAGAATTACCTAGCGCAGTAAAGGAGCTTCTCAAGCGATTCGACCGGTGAAGTGACTCATGTGCCTCGAACCGAAAACGTTCGAGCAGATATACTATCAAAGCTGGCAAGTACCAAAACTCCGGGGAATCACAGAAGTGTGATTCAAGAGACTCTAAATCGGCCGAGCGTTCCAACCAAGCCAAGTCAGTCGTTGGCAGTTCTGTGTGTCAGCACGGATTCAGATTGGATCGCCCCTATCCTAAGGTACATTGTTGAAGGGGATGAGCCGAGCGATCCAAAGCAAGCTAAGTTGGTCAGACTCAGAGCGACCAAGTATTCGGTAATAGAAGGAAAGTTGTACAGAAGAGGATTCTCCTCTCCATTGTTAAGGTGTCTTACGTCGGTCGAAGCCGACCATGTGCTAAGGGACATTCATGAAGGTGCTTGTGGGAGCCACCAGGGCGCTCGTTCCATAGCTAAGAAGGCTCTCAGGGCCGGCTATTATTGGCCGACCATGGACGAAGATGCCAAGAAGCTCGTTCAGAAGTGCAAGAAATGCCAAATACATGCTGATGTCCACATTGCACCTTCCACAGAGTTGCAGAGTCTTGTCTCACCTTGGCCGTTTGCTTGGTGGGGCATGGACTTGCTAGGCCCGTTTCCACCTGCTCCAGGCCAGTTCAAGTTCTTGATCGTGGCGGTAGATTATTTTACTAAGTGGGTCGAGGCCGAGCCTCTTGCAACCATCACCTCGGCGAAAGTAAGCAAATTCTTCGGCCGGTGTGTGTTGGCCCGTTTTGGGATCCTCAAAGAACTAATAACGCATAACGGCACCGGTTCACGAGACAAGAGATTCAGAGAAATGTTGGCCGACTTAGGGGTGAAACAGCGTTTCACCTCGGTCGAACACCCTCAGACTAACGGCCAAGCTGAAGCGGCCAACAGGGTAATTCTGCGTGGGTTGAAGCGAAGACTCGGACGGGCGAAAAGCGGAACTGGTCGAAGAGCTGCGATCCGTTCTATGGGCTTACGGGACGACCCTCACTCAACGGCCGGAGTCCCCATTGATCGTATATGGGATCGATCTTTGTGATACCCATAGAGACGGGCGAATCGAATTGGAGAACTTCGAATCCCCTACGGTGGTTGACAACGACAGAGCTATTCGAGAAGAATTGGACCTAATCAAGAATCTGCGCACCAAGCGTCACTAAGAGAGCAATTGATCAAGCGTAAGGTCGCGGCCGGTGTACAACACTCGCGTGCAAAAGAGAGACTTCCACGGTCGGTCACTCGTTCTAAGACGGGCCGACGTAGGAAACAAGAATGCACGCCAAGGGAAGCTCGCACCAAATTGGGAAGGTCCATACAGGTCATCAACAAGGCGGAAAAGGGGCTTACGAGTGGAAACCATGGATGGGGCGACTATCCCGTAACGTGGAATGCGAGAGAAACTTAGAAGATATTACGTTTGAATGTAACGAACGACTTGGATGTAATAAATGACCGACCTATTAATGAAAAAAATGGCGCTCTTTTTCCCGATGGGTTTTTTACGAGGCGACCTTTAGAAATATGATGTGTTCTTTATTTTCTCGCAAGAATGTATGACCGTCGCTCAAGATTGCCCGTGGCAAAGGAGCGATCGAAGATTTATCAAAGTTGATTAGATCGTCGAAACGATCTACCTCGAGAGCCATCGAAATGGCCCAAGGGTTAGATAACCCGCAAACCTCAGGTCGTCGAAGCGACCTGTGGCGTGTGCCACCGAGCCGGCACAAACGACGGTCACCGAGTTGACTCGAACGAGCGCCATCGAAAATGGCCCAACAACGCTAGGTCGTCGAAACGATCTACATCGAGCGCCATCGAAGTGGCCCAAGGGTTGAGTAATAACCCACAAACTCTAGGTCGACGAATCGATCTATATCGAGTGCCATCGAAAATGGCCCAAGGGTTAAGTGATAACCCATCGCGATAGGCCGTCGAAACGACCTACCTCAAGAGCCATCGGAATGGCCCAACCAAGTGTCACCGAAAGGGCACCGTTTAGCAGGTAAGAAATGCCGAGCGACCTAGATTTAAAGTTCGCGAACTTAGAAAAATAAATGCGAAGCAATCAGATTCAAGTAAACAAATAAATTAAGCCAAAGTAAATTGTCATCACAAATTAGAGACGCCGCGTGGGCCGAAGCGCCTAAATACTTGATCGCTCAAGGCGCATTTGAATTGTTGTGCCCGAAGGCAAGTTAAACGGTTACAAAAATTACACCGCTCGCAGGCGGGCTTCAGAAGAGAATGGTGGCCGGGCGAACGACATTGCCTTGCTCATCAACTTCTGCAGGCAACATGATCTTGTTGTTTTCAACATAGTGCGTAGGCTTTATCATGTTGTCATCAAAATTGATCCTCAAGTCCAGGTTCAATGCGCGCTACCGCCAAGAGCATTGTAAAATTGCTCAATTGCGGCCTCCTCGACCGGCACAGGCCACCATTCGGATCTTTTCCTCCACTCGGCCTTCTCTCGCCACCCAATTGGCCTCTCGCTTCCCCATGGCCTCGAGATCGGTTTTGAGTTGTGACTGGGCAAAGAAGCTCCTTGTTCCTCTTTGCAAGCAGCACGATGCGTCCCCCTGTTTGAGGGCCTCCTTCTTCGATCGGGCGAGCTTGTCATATTTTTTTGTTTGCGCCTCGGCTAAAGCCTTGTCCTTTCTCGCAAAATTCAGTCGAGGGTTGTCGGTCGGTCGAACAAAGGTAAGATGAAGAGTACAAGACTAAGAAAATAAAATTACCATCGCCGGCCACCAGCTCCGCCATGAATTTCTCGAACCCCATGCAGAGAAGCGCAGAGCGCCATGGGTTTCTTTTTCTCGCACCGTTCCAGATCGGCCGGACCCAAGCTCGAGCGAGATGATAGGAACCTCCTCGTCGCGGTCGAGCCCGACCATCATGCTTCGCCCGTTTGGGGAGCGATCACGGTGCGAGGAGGCGGACGGGGCACGTTGGACCGGTTTCTTCCCTTGGCTCTTGGGGTTTGGGGCACCTTAGAAGACGATTCTGGAGCATCCGCGGCCGAGGACCTTCGTGCTTTTAGCTCCTCCTTCAAAGCTTCAAAACAGGCGAGCAAATCCCGCTTTTTGCCGGCCATTCTTTCGCAAAGTACCGAGTCATGAGTTAAAAGAAAAAATCGATAATGTAATATAAGGACAAAAAGTTCAAAGCGAACCGATCTCGGCCTCGTGTCTTGGCCTTCGACAAGACAAAGGGTCGGCAAGGTATGTCGCCTTAGGATCCGGGACGCATCATACTCGCCAACGACTTTATCATCTCCAAAGTCTCCAGGTCGGCCTCGCCCAAGTCTTTCACTGAGTAGATGTAATCGCTTGGCCGGCTGCAGAAATGAGCCTCATTCCACATGATTGGGAAGTAAGGGGGACCTAGCATCCCGTCCGGTTGAACCTCAGAAACGGCTTCCCGGCCTCCTCGGTGGGAACGATCTAGAAATACCGGCTTTTCCAGGCCGCTCCCAACGACTCCTGGAATGCTTTGAAAAACCGGTGGTGGGTCTTCTGCATCTTAAAGGAGACTTGCTCCCTCTTCTCCTTGTTGGCCTTCTCTCTGAGCCAGCTCAGCTCAAAGAGAGCAAAGAAAAGCATCATCGACACCGGCCGACCCAGCTTGGTCAGCAGCACCTCAAAAGTCTTTAAAAACGCCCATGCGTTTGGATGAAGTCTCGAAGAAGGCGACCCAATATGGCGCAGACGTCGCGTTGGAATTCGGTAAAAGGAGGGTAATCTTCATCTTCTCGAACACGAGCCGATACATCGTGAACTTGAAGTTGGAAGAATAAGTCGCGATATCTTCGCCCTCCTTCATGCCTCTTACCCTCCAGCCCGGTGAGTCTTCAAGGCGGCTCCGTAGATCGGGCAAAGCATCGTGGCCGACTGTAATAATGCTCCTGTTAGAGCGAAGAGTTTCCGACACCCAAGACATGTCAGATATATCTCGAGCTACATCAGCTTGGACTTCGGCCGACCCTTCGTTCGACCCTCCGACGTTGGCTTCCGGACGTAAATATCGACTTCGGGTGAATCACCTCTTCCTCGTGGGCCGCTTCATCTCGGCGCCGCCGCCTCTACCATCTCCTCGTCGCGGCGGGGCGGCGCTAGGCTCTTCATCATCAATGATCACCACCTCCACGTCTTCCTCTCCGCCCGGTGGGGTGTTGCACGGTCGCCCTTCAGAATGAACGGACCTTGACCCAGAGCTCTTTGTACTGGTCGACCCTCGGCCGGAGGAATGGGAAGTCGAGCTCGTACTGCTCGAGGAACCACTCAAGAGCAAGAACCTTTGTCGCCGAAGACGCGACTTAGGCTCCGCCTCGGGAATTGGGCTCGCCCGGCCTCGTCATGTATGTAGCAAAAGATTGCGGTGGTTTTCCGGGAATACGGGCGGTCAGTTTCGTCCGTGGCATGCAAAAACACCTGTGATAAAGGGGAACGAGTCAGGTCGGTCGAGTAGAACACTCATGAGAGGGGCGGTTTGGCCATCCTCGACGACACCCCTATCACGAGGCGTGAAAAAGCACATAGTACTTTCAAATCAAAACTCAAGCTTAAAAGGTAAAAAGGAAAGATCGGTCCATACCTTAAGCAGATGTTGAAGATCGGTCGCAAGTAGTATTGCGAAGCGACTATGAATGCAAGTCGGGCGCAGACGAGTCGATCATTGCAGAGCAATTCTTGGAAGTGTGAGAAATGAACTCAGCGGGAGGACTATTTATAGTGCAGACTCATGGCGCGAAAAGGACCGGGATGCGAAGCGTCACAACGTTTCGTCTTCTCACCAATGGTTGTCTCCAGACAACCTCGGAAACACCAAACGTCGTGTCTTAAATGTCGAGAAGGCCAACCGTTGTGTCACTCGCCGACGGTTGACGCAGCGCCGCGTCGTTTGGCACAAAGACAATGACACACACTCGGGGGCATCGAATCAAGCCTCACCCGCTCTTAGCGACCTAGGCTTGGAGGGGGCAATGTTCTCGGGTGTATTAGCAAATACTAGAGTCGCCAGCAAAGCAATTGGGCTCGCGCCCAACCTAACACGATCGCCCAACACGCCGCTTGAGCGCATTCGCGCCGCCGAAATTCTCGCAAAACGGTCGGACATCATCAGATATATACGCCATTCGCATATGGCATCAGGTACGTTCTCTAACCTTGTGCTATCTGCCCGAGCGACCTCTCACTAGATCGTTGGAGTGTCTTTGCAGGTACCACCCGAGGTGCTCTACGCGTGAAGCCAGGACCGGTCCTTTCACTAATTCAACGACCGGCCCATTCAACAAAGCAGCAACTACTTCAACTCTTCATTGGTCAAGGTACGATCAACTACTAAACACTTTCCCTTTACAACTAGTCCGACACTCATTAAGGACTTCACGAAGGTTACAACACCCACCCAAGCTCACTGGGACTGGGAGTTTCTCAGCTCCTGTTCCTCTCCGTTGTCTCTCATAGGATCTACTTCAACATCAATACATCACAACTCCACTGGAGTGGAACTAAGACACAACTTCAAACACATCAAACACACAAAACATACCAGGCAACTCGGAAATCATTCCTAGGGTCTACTCACACATAACACATATCATATACTCTATTATAGACGAAAGAGAGAGCCCCCTAACCTTAGATTTGGAGCAACGAGCGCTCTTACTACTCCACGCTTCAAGATCCCCTACCAGCTAGCTCTTCTCCCTCGGATTTGAGCTTCCCACGCCAAGCTTCTTCTTCTTCTCTCTAAAGAAGATCTCACCTACCACTTCTCTCTCTTACTTTACTTTTTCTTTGAATTATGGTAGAAATGGTCTCCTTTCCTACGGCATGTCCCTTATATTAAAGACTTGGGCCAGCCTAAGGATAATGGGCCTCTAATCTCACCTTATCCATTACTTACACACCTCTTAAAAGAAAAGAAACTCCCAATACTCATTTGACTTAATTACAATGTCGTAAACCATAAATACCAAATTACATAAATAATTGAATTATTTTGGGGTGTTACAGTTACCATCATCAAACCACCTACACCCACTCTCTAACCTCTCTCTCTCTCTGAAACCAAAACCCTACCTTTCTTCCTCAGAATCCTAAAAATTCAAAATCCCTCATTTCTCTTCTAAAGCAATCCCTCGCAAACACCATGACTAAAGTCAAGCAATCTGCTGCCAAATCGACAGGAAAAGGCAAGAATGTTGACCTAAGTTCATCCTCAGCCCCAATCCCAGAAATTCCTAACCCATCAAAGAAGAAGGCCCTGCTTCCAGAAAGGGGTTTTAGCCTAGAAAGCCCAAATTCTGATTTCCTGGCAACCGTCGCAGCGTTAGGTTGGCAAAAGTTCATAGTGCACCGAAAGGAGTACATTTCTACACTAGTTCACGACTTCTACAAAGGAATAGTTGAGAGACCTGATGGAGAGCCATCAATCGTATCAAAAGTGCGAGGAGAAGAAGTGAAGTTCGGTGTGAGAGTGATCAATGACTATTTTGGCCTAGGGTATTATGGCAAGGCTGTGGAGACAAAGCAAAAGACCTATGGATTGGCAGAAATGGAGGCAATCAAGGAAAGAATATGTGTAGAAGGAGCGTTGTGGGAAAGAAGTGGTGAGCATGGAAGTGAGTTTAAAATTCTGAGGTATTTGTGTGATGAAGCCAACACCTGGTTTCATTTCATAAGGCATTGCCTAATACCTACCTCCCACACCTCCTGGGTAGACAAAGAAAGACTGATTGTGATTGATGCAATTATGTCAAAGGACAAGATTGAAGTTGGCAAGCTGATCAACAGAGAATTGAACAAGTGGAAGAATAGGAAGGATGGGTATATGTACTTCCCCTGCTTGATTACTGATCTATGCATGGAGGCTGGGGTAGAGATTGAAGCCTCAGAACTAAGGGAGCAGCCTCAAGGACCCTTCTCAACAAAATTCAAGGCCAGGGTAAAAGCTGCAGGAACTTCAACTTTTGTAGATGCGCAGACATTGCAACGTCTGATGGAGCAGCAGAATAGCTTGGCCAAATTTGTCAAAGATCAGTTTGAATGGCAGAAGAAGGTATTTGCGCAAGTGTCAAAAGGAAAGATGGTAATTGAGGAGCCTGTGCTACCTGAATGGATGCAAGAAGAGAATGAAGATGATGTGCCCTTGTCAACAATCCAACTAAGGGCAGTGAAGAAGGAAAGGGCCAAAAGAGCAAGGAGCCTAGCAAAAAGAAAGCGTCCAGAAAAGAAGAAGCAGAAAAAGATGAATCGAGGAAGGTAAGCATGGAGATAATCAGTGAGGAAGAGGAAGAGGAAAGTCCTGAGGAGAAAGACAGTTCAAGTGAGAAAACAATTAGTGAATCCCCAACAACCCAAACAGTCAAGGAACCAACAAATAAACAGTCCAAAACAACTAGCCCTAAACCACCATCACCACAAGCCACACAACCACAACCTTCACCACAAGAACCATCCCCCCATGACCAGAACACTCCCAAAACTCCACAATCCAAAGCCCAAGACAAACCCATTCCACAACCACCCCCACCCCAACCTGAACCTGAAAAACAACCATCAGCCCAAAAAGTGCAGGAAGGAGACGTGGCGACGTCTGAGGCAACCAATGTAGGAAGTAATCCAGACTCACAGCTAATGTCCCCACCCAAGAAAACAAGAGTGAAAAGTGTACCCACCCATAACCCTTTTGGAAGAAAGAAGAGGCAAGAGTTAGCAGCTGCAACAAAAGAAGCACAAGTTAGTGGAGAGCAAGAGCAAGTTGAAACCCCCACAACAAAAAGATAAAAGCTACCAGTAAAGAGAAAAGGTGAGAGTGCCACAAGAAAGCCAGCCACTGCTACTAGTGCAACATTTGTTGCTGCTAGTGGTTCTGAGGAAGCCGCTTCCGCCATTCTTTGAAGAAGGGCTGCGCAGACGTTGTAACGTCTGCGAGCAAAAAGAAATCGCTGACTAAACTTGCGCATTGCAAGTAATGAAAGAGCGTGAAGCGCAATTGAGAAAGCAAAGGAGCAGCAATGGAAGAGGCTACGTAAGTCGGGCAGAGCATCTCTTGAAGCAAGCACAGGAAAAAGTTGCTGACATTGGTGGATCATCCAAAGACGTGGTAACGTCTCAAGAGCCAGAGGTGGAAAAAGCCCAGATGAACCCCAATGAAGCACAGCAAGTCAATCCTGCTGAGCTAGCAATGAAAATGTGGGAAGAAGCCAAGAAGAGGATTGCTGAAGCCTCAAGTGCTAAGGGTGGAAGCTCGGGAGCAGGAGGATCTGATGCAACAACAACCACCACCACCACAGAAGCCGGAGGAGAGAAAAAGAAGAAGGAGAAGAAGAAAGTGGCAGGTCAAATAGGAATTCAAACCAGGCAGAGCGGAAGGCTCAGGTCTGGTACTTCAAACAAGTAAGTTCACCCTTTAATTTTTAGCAGTAGATTAATTTTAGTTTTTGAAATTTTAGTAGTTTGTTTCTTGTTGTTCTATTTGAATTGTTCTGTTCTTCACCCCACTAAAAAAAGGCAAATCAAAGTTTTAACCATTGAGCAGTGAGGACACTGCTCAACTTTAAGTGTGGGGGGGGGGGAGAATCCTGTTGTCTTAAATCTTTGTTTCTGTCTTGTGCAAGCATGAAATCAAATGCAAAATCAGTTTTTGTTCTTACTCTGTTAAGTATTGAAAATAATTCTCTTTGGGCTAAATCTAGTGATGAATGTGTAAGTGTGAGTAGCCAATGCATGTTTAGATGAATAGAATTGATTGTTGCTTCCACACAAACTCTGTTTTAAGAAAAAGTCTAGTTAGCTAGGGAATATTTTATGCTGAAGCTAGTTTTGGAGAACTATGGTGATAATAAAACTTGATTAAAAACCTAGAGTAGCAGTAGAAGCTAAGTTTGGGGGTGAATCAGGTTATACAAAGGCTGGGTGCAAAGACTTTAGGATGATTAGTGCAGGTGTAGTGTGAGTGCAACGTTGTAACGTCTACCCGTAACGTTATAACGTATGCCATGTGTGTTGTGTGTTCAAACGTTACAACGTTTCACCTATAGACGTTGTAACATCTACTCCAAAAGACCAAAAAGAGTGTGTTGTTGTAAATAAGTGGAAAATCCACATGTGCTCTGTGTTCACTGCAATACCCTGAAACAAATGCTGGCCACTCCAAATGTAAAAAAAAAAAAACAGAACTCCAAAGTGGAGCAAATAAAAGAGAGTTGCTCAGTAATGAGGGGGTTGCAGTCAGTTATGTGTGAGTCAGAAAAATAGTTGCACTAATCTAGTCCTAGCACCCAATTAAGACCCTTTGTCATGCATCAAATTAACCCTCATCTCTTATGTGAAAATGTTAGCCTATTCTCTGTTTTGAAAGAAGTTTTACTGTCACCAATTGGGAACCATTCTTTCATAGGCTAAAGTAGTTTCTGAAACTAGCTAGAGTTGGAATTAATGCAGAGAACACACACTCACTTTGGGCAGTAGTGAATCTGGAATTTATTTGTGCATTGGTGCGTGAGTGTGTGGAGAATTAACCCCTTGAGAATGATTTTTAATCTGTTGGCTGAGTAGAATGTAACCTGCTAGTGTAGTTGATTTCATGCATTTCTGTTAATTGTAATTGTCTTGATTGCTTGAGGACAAGCAATGATTTAAGTTTGGGGGTGTGATAACTCATGTTTATATGAGTTATTTATATTCATTCAAAGATAAATCATGCAAGTTCTCTAGCAAATACAAAGTTAGTTTAATTAGTTTTATGTTAGTTTCTTGTTTCTTAGTTAGTTAAAGGTTAAATTGCTAAATCTGTGCATTTTGGCACCAATCGGTGCCTTTGAGAGCGTTTTGATGCTTCTTGTGTTTGTGCAGTAAAGAGCTGAACGTGACCACGTCCCTCACCACGTCTATAAAAGAGCAGCAGAGCAAGGGTGAAAGATCTCAGTTTTGGCGCGCTAGTAATGATGGTCAAAGATATAAAAAGTCAGAAGATCTTCCCTTCCCCATGTGCTGACGAGGATGACGATGCAAAGCACCTTTGTCTGATGTCACCGTAAGAGAAAAACAGCTTGGTAGGTGGGCAAGTGACATCAAGAACACGTGAGCAAGATTGACTATTTAATGAAGACTCAACTCTCTCAAAGGACACGCTCATACACTCACTCTCCACTCCATTCCAGTTCATCCCTTCATCATCTACCCTCCTCCATCTTAGAGAAAGTGTCTTAAAGAAGTTCTGGACACTGACTTCTTCATTTTACTTTTCTGAACTTCCATTTTTATTTTCTTCGTAACTCACTACTTTGTGAGGCTCGGACGTTGTAACGCCTCTCACAAATACATCTTTGAAGAGTTACTTAGGTGTATCTTTTGCACTTAGTTTCTTTTCTTTTATGTATGATATTTGGATTTCAATTCCTTATCATTCTCAGAAAGATGCTCAAAGATGAGCTAAACATTTTGTAGTTGGGTTGTTGTTTTGCTTGTAATGAATTTCTAGTTTAATGTTATGAAGTATTGACGTTTAATGTTTTAAATCTTTGCATGATAATATTTCCAAACTTGTTTTGAGGTTGGCCTCTTAAAATAGGTAGATTCATAGGTGCTGGACATGGTCTATGAAAAGAACTCAAAGATTTATATGAACGAAAAGGTGCACTAAAGACATTTAGGCATTTTTATCTAAGTCTAGACATAGAATGGATAATAGTTCATAGAACATTGCTGTGGGTACTTAAAATACAGGAGTAGGCCTACTTAGAACCTAGACATAGGACCTCTAGTACTTGAAGCTCTGGCGTTATGTGACTGAAAAGCACAGCTCTTTTGCAACAGCGTTCAAACGTTATAACGTCTATACAGAATAACATTTGTACGTAATAACGTGTAAACGTTATAACGTCTGACTAGAGAAGATTTACTTGCATGCAACAATCCAACTCATTCTCATCCATATTCAGAAAAAACACTTATTCACTTGCTTTATTTACGTTTCTAGTATTAAAACCAACTCTTAGTGTCGATTTGTTACTTGATTCTCTTGTGTTTTGAAACTTGAACTTTGAAAGCAAACCAATCCTCGTGGGAACGATCCCTTACTTATATCCACTTTATTACTTGTACGACGTGTATACTTGCACTATATTTGCGAATACCACACGAACGCAACACCTGTCGAAAATACAGGCTAACAAATTGCCCCCCAAAAAATGTCGTTTTCGACTGAGGCATAGGCGAAGGTAGAAAATGACGTTTTTTGAATTATCTTCGACAACTTTATGTCAAATAATATAACGTCAATAATATCACTTTTCAGTTTTGAAAAGACGTTTACCTTCTCTTTGCGCTGACACTTGAGTGCGCCGTCGAAAACACCAATATGGAAAACAATTGCACCTTTAAAGTAACAGGGAATAGCAGTTGGTCAAAAATTAACATAAGGTCGTTCAAACATTTGCGCATTTACCGAGTCTGTATTCCATGCGTTTTGGCTGGTGATCAGTTGTTACAGCTGATGTGACGCTTTGACTCTTGACCGTCAGTTCCAACTTTATCTCCTTGAAATTTGCGTTTGAATTCTGACACATTTTTTGTGCCATTCATAAATACTCCCTTCGTAACTCGCTTCTTCTTCATGTATAAATAGAGGAGCAGCTTTGCCTTGAATCTCCATAGCTTACGAGAAAAATCTCTTCGCCCCCTCTAACCCGGTCCTTATTATGAATTTCCACTTCAAAGTCAACGGTCCTACTTTGGATCCTCCACGTAATCTTAAAGAACTTTGGTGTTTTAAGATTACTGGAGGACTCAAAGTGGGAGTTGCAAACTTCAGGTTTCTATGGATGTTTTCTGAACAATTGCTGTAACTTCTTTTGATTGAGATTACGTGGAAGATCTAAACGGTTGTTGTGCCTACAAATTGAGGCCACCACTCACTGATGTTGTGTCATTCTCCTCTGATGTTGGGGAATTCTTCATCAGCGGTGCCTTATAGGCCAGATCCAAATTTTTCGTTGTCTCCCAGTGTGTGTGTGCAGGATAGCTTTTGGAGAAATTTCCACACTGGGGACAACGAGTAACAGCCTCTTCATCTTCTTCTGGCGAGTCTTCTCATCAAAAAGTGTACTCCTTCTTTCGGTGGATCTACAAGACGAAGAGGTCTACAGGATGAAAGAGGTGGTTCTTACTTTGGAAGAAATCACGCCAGTTAACATCGGCAACAATCTTCCGTTAACAGATCGAGAAACATCCTCCAAAGTGTGAGAACTAGCAGCTTAATTTTTGTAACCGCTTTCAGTACTACTTTTAACCATTTGACGTTAGTTTTCAATTTGTAACAATGGCTTGTAGGACCTTGTATCTGTAATCAATATGGCTTTGAATAAAAGTAGCTATCCTTCGACATTACTTTATCATCTTTTTGCAAATTTTTTTATACTATCTGACTTTGACAATACTTTGTCCCTCATTGCATAATTTCGACCACATTTTTATTTTCGGCAGCTTAATTTACTTTTCGCGCACCGAGTTTTGCACCACTTAATCTACTCTTAATCTTGCGTTATCTTTATCTCTTGAAGCATTGGCTTATACCTCTTTAAGTATTTGCCATTTATACGCAAAATTCTGTTATCTGTGCCTATTTCTTCGATCTCATAAGCTCCCAATTTGGAGACCACTTTCCTAGGACTCTATCTTTTTTATCCATAGGCAAAATGACTTTCCAAACAAAGTCTCCTAAGTTGAATGATTTCAACTTAACTTTTTTATTATAAGCTCTGGCCACTCTTTCTTTTTGCCTTGTAGGAACTTCTAAGGCTAATAATCTCTCCTCATCAATATCAACTAGCTCATCAACCATCATATCCCAATAATGATTTGAGGGGATTTCAAATTGTCTTTGAATCCTGGTTGATTGCAAGTATAATTCGACTGGCAATACTGCGTCATGCTCAAATGTAAGTCGAAAGGGAGTAGTATTAATGGATTCACTTGGAGAAACTCTACGAGCCCACAATACTTGGTCAAGAGTATTATACCAATACCTTGGTTTTTGCCCAACATGTTTTTTAATCAAGTTAATAACAATCTTATTGGCTGCTTCTACTTGACCATTGGCCTGAGCATAATATGGCGTCGAAGTGAGTAACTTAAAACCTTTTTCAGAGACAAATTCCACCATTTTTCGACCAATAAAAACTGAACCTTGATCTGTTGTAATGGTTTCTGGAATTCCAAATCTATACAAAATGTGTTTTTGAATAAAAATCATAACTGTCTCTTGATCAACATTAACCAAGGGGATAGCTTCAGCCCATTTAGTAAAGTAGTCAATACCTACTAAAATGAAGCGATGACCTTTCGACGAAGTTGGGTTTATCTCACCAATTATGTCTAAGGCCCAACCCCTGAATGGCCAAGGTTTTATTATTGAATGCAACTCATTTGCTGGCACATGTTGAATTCCTGCGTGTCTTTGACACTCTTGACACCCTTTAGCAAAGTCTATGCAGTCTTTCAACATAGTTGGCCAATACACTCCTGGTCAAAATAAGAGCCACTTCATCTTGTGGCCTGCTTGATGTGATCCACAAGCACCACTATGAGTACTGGACACTGCTAAGTAAGCTTCGTTTTCACTTAAGCATTTAAACAAAACACCTTCAGCAGTTTTCTTGAACAATTCACCAGCAATCATGTAACTCAAAGCTCTATACTTAGTTTTTCGACAAGTTACTCTTGTTGGATTTTTCCAAGTAATCGACAATTTGCTTTCGCCAATCATCACTTGGCATGTTGTCAATGACAAAAACTTGAAAATTCTGAAAATTTAGAAAATCAAAGTCTTCTAAATTATCTTCAATTGGGGGAAGTAATACTTCTAACTTATCTTCTGCCCCCCAAGTTTTTGCGTTGTCAACTCTTCTGGTACAGTGTCTGTCGAAAAAATTTCTCTTTTACTTCTATGAATTCTTGGAGTTTCTCTTTAGAAACTTTATAGCCTGAAGCTATTTGTGCTAACTCATTTGCCTCTTGATTTTCTATTCGAGGCACATGCTTTATTTCTACATGTGTGAACTGTTTAAGCATCGCGTTGGCAATCACAAAGTACTTCACCAAGTTTTCTTTTATACATTTGTATTCCTTTGTTAGTTGCTTAACAACTAGTTCGGAGTCACCTTTTATTTCGACAGATGTTGCCCCCAATTCTAACAACAGTTCTAAACCTGTTATTAAGGCTTCATATTCTGCCTCATTATTGGAGCAATTACTTCGTATTTTGTATTTAAATTTTGTTGGTATCCTCGTTGGAGATATTATCAGAACTCTAATTCCTGTACCATTTTTATGGCTTGAGCCATCAAAATACAATTTCCATCGCTGTATTTCTGCTGAACATATTGTTTCTTCGACCAAAGAGTGGTCTACTATGAAATCAGCCACTACTTGTCCTTTTACAGCTTTTAAAGGCTGGTATGTCAAGGAATATTCAGATAGTGCCAAAGCCCATTTGCCTATTCGACTATGAAGTATCAGTTTCGACAACATTGTTTACTGATATCATAATGCGAATAAACGTAAACATCAACAGGCTTTATATATTGCTTCAACTTTGTACAAGAGAAATACAAACACAAACATAGTTTTTCTATTGGATGATATCTTGTTTCTGCATCATTCAATAGTCTACTGAGATAATATACGACTTTTTCGACGCCATTTTCATCCTCTTGTGCTAACATACTACCTATTGTCTTTTCTGACGCTGCTATGTACAATTTCATAACTTTGTCTCTAATAGGTGGAAGCAACATAGGTGGCTTTGTCAAACGAAGCAATTGTGAAAAAACCTGAGTTTTACCACTGAGGTTTGAAATAAACCTTCTTAGGAAGTTGATTTTTCCCAACAAAGATTGCAAACCTTTCTTTGTCGAAGGAGCCTTCGTTTCCAAGATAGCTTTTGTCTTGTTTTCATGTATTTCAATACCTTTTTTGTGCACAACAAAGCCTAGGAAATCACTTGCACGAACACAAAAGGCGCATTTGACTGGATTCATTTTCAATCCATATTTTCTCATTCTTTCGAATGACTGTCGAAGATGGTCTAAATGACCACTTTCTGTTGATGATTTAACAATAATATCATCTATGTGTACTTGCATAAAATCTTCTAAAAAATCATGAAACATAGAATTCATCGCTCTTTGATACGTTTCCCAAGCATTTTTTAACCCAAATGGCATTACTACCCATTCATAAACGCCTAAGGCTCTAGGGAATCGAAAAGCTGTTTTTGACACATCTTCTTCAGCAATATAGATTTGGTTATATCCTGAATAGCCATTTAGCATACTCAAGTATTCAAACCCTGCTGCTGAATCAACCAGCATTTCTGCCACTGGCATAGGGTATTCATCTTTTGGTGTAGCATTATTTAATTCCCTAAAATCTATGAAGATTCTAAGAGTCCCATTTTTCTTTATAACGGGAACTATATTTGCTAGCCAATCAACGTAACTTGCTGTCTTGATGAATTTGCTCTTGAGTAACCTTTCATCTCTTCTTTAATCTTCGTTAAGATTTGAGGTGCAAATCTTCTGGGTGTCTGCTTCATTGGTTTCTTATCTGGTCGAATTGGTAGCCTTAGTTCCACCACTTCACGACTCAACCCTGGCATTTCATAATAATCCCAAGCAAAACAGTCTTTATATTCTTTCAAGAGCTTTATTTCTTTGTCTCTCAGGTCTTTATCTATTTTGGAACTAATAAAGGTTGTTGGCCTTTTTACGGTACCATCTCCCAAGTCAATTTCTTCCATGGGGTCTTGTGCCTTCATCCGTTCTGTTGAGAACAGTGGGTCTTTTTCAAAACCTAAAGGCTCATCATCATAGATGTATCTAGCCTCTGGTCTTCGACCAATTCTTCATCGACCTGATTTGTAATGGTTTCTTCGACCATTTTCGTCTTGGCCTCTAAAGCCATGATTTTCTTATTTTTGGCCACATAGGCCGTAATCCTTTCCCATGCACTGGGTGTAGTCATCATAAGACACTCTATGGTCCATCCCACCCAGTAGGCTTAACATAGCCCTTTGAGCGGTTTGCTTCATCTAACACTCTTCTCTCCCATAAGAATCCATGCATTGGGTGAAGGTCTAATGAAGCATAAACATTGTCTTTTGGAACATAAGCTGAATCTAATGGTGTGCATGGCGCAATGTTTGCCAATTGCTTGTCGAAAGTTTTCTTGGTGATGTGATCCACTTCTGCCAAGAAATAGCTTTGATCACCTTCCACATTTTCGACCAAGCCATCATCCCTCCAAATGGCAATCCTTTGGTGTAGGGTTGAAGGGACTGCACCTACTCCATGAATCCATTCCCTGCCTAGTAGGAGGTTAAATTTTGCCTTGGTGACAATCACCATGAACAAAGTTATCCTTTTCACACTGCCGACCACCAATTCCACTTCGATTGCTCCAAGTGAATAACCAGTCTTGCCTTCATAGTTAGCAAGTACTATGTTATGTGGTCTCAAATCAGTCTCTGATTTTCCTATCTTTGACAGGATGCATTGTGGCATCAGATTGACTGCGGCACCTCCATCAACCAAGACTTTATTAACTTCCACATTGTTTACCTTGGATTGGATGAACATATGTTTCAAATGGTACTTCATTCCACCATCTGGCCTTTCAAACATGGTTGTTTGTTCTTCTATGCAGCCATTGTTTAGGACATAATAACATATTGGCTTATGCTTTGCCATATATTCGTCAAACTCTCCTTCGACTTCATTTACATCAGAAATCACATCGAACTCAATAGGAAGAATTGAGACCACGTTACACAGGACATCAAAATCTGGTTCTGAATCAGTAAAACCAGACCTTATCTCCTCATCTAAGTTAAGGCCTTCTTTCTCATCGAGGCCTTTTTCCATGTTTAAACCCTCTTTAACAACTGACAAAGGAGGAAAGATCCTCTTTGATGCTGGTTTCCTCTCCACTTCAATCTTGGATACTACTTGTTTGCCCTTGTTGTTACTATTGGGGTTGGCTTTCGTTGTTATAGTTACCTTCTTTTGGCGTTGATACCTCCGCCATTGTGTTCTAGTCATTGGGTTCTTCCTTTTGTAGTTGTTGCTGTAGGCATATTTCTTCGACACTATTGTCTTACCTTGATTTTCAACACTTGAACTTCCTTTCTCTTTTGTAGAACGGTACCCTGCATCCTTTCCTTCTGAGTGCACCCACTTCTCGACAGAAGATTTTGAGTGAACCCATTTTCCAACTGGCGAAGCCATTGGTGGTACATAGGTCTTGATCTGGTACTTTTGAGGTTGTTTTGTTGAAGGAACCACTTTGTATGGAATTCCCCTCTTGTTGAAGTTGAACTTAGGCCTCTTGTCGACCCACTTTCCTTTTCTCTTCAGTTGAGGAGTAAACCTTTCCAGACTTTTAGCAGCTTCTTTGTCGAACACAAACTGCACCTTGGACACAGCATAACCTCTGAGTTGTTAATCTTACAACGGTTAAGGAAGTCAATGAGTTCCTCTTCAGCCTTAGGATACACCATTTACATCTTCTCATTGTATTGGTCCTCAGTAACCACTTCGACACCAACCTTTGAGTTTTCAGCCGTGCTCTAGCACCATTGCCTGCGGTTGTAACCTCCACAACTTCGACCATGTGAATTTCAAATGGCTCAGCATAGGAAACGTCTGCCGTGGGAAGAGGATCAGTATCAATCTTCATTGGAGGCTTTGATTTGTCTCCAAACTTTAGCCTTCCTTCATTCAGTGCTTTTTGGACTAGATCCCTGAAAAGAACACATTGAGAGGTATTATGGCCTAAATAATTATGATATTTGCAATAACCTCTTTTCTTTTGTTGTTCTAATGGTGGTATCTTTAGGCCTTTAGGCACAACTATCTGACCATCAGCAACTATATGGGACATAGGCGACCTTTTCTTTTTTATTGAACTTATTAGTTCTAGTTTTTTCAGCCTTTAGTCTTTCGACTTGTCGAACTCTATCAGCAAGTTGTGCCATATCTCTTTAAGTGTGAAGTATCTAACTTCTTCCTTATAGAGTAGTCCAATCCACCAGCAGCCATTTCGACTAACTCATGTTCAGGTACTTGAGTAAAACACCTTGCTTTGAGAAGTCTAAACCTATTGAGATAATCGTCAATAGATTTAGCCACTTTACGTTGAACACTGGCCAGTTCTTTAAGGCTAATTTTCGACTGACCCATGTAGAATTGCTCATGGAATGTCTTTTCTAATTTCCCCCAGTTAAATATAGAATGAGGGGGAAGAGTAGTAAACCAAGTAAAAACATGTTTTGTTAGAGAATTTGGAAAATATTTTAGCCTCAGGTGCTCATTATGGGCTAAGTCCCCTGCCTCAGTCAAGTAACGGGCAACGTGTTCGACGGTAGATTCACTAGTTTCCCCAGCAAATTTTGTGAACTTAGGGATTTTCCAACCTCTAGGCAACTCAGTTTGTAACACATATTCTGACAAAGGTGAAACAAAATTGGGTCTGTGTAGGCCTAAATTTAGGCCATTCTGGGCTAGAATTGTTTCGACAAGATTGGTCAAATTGTTTTGGAGACCAAAATTGTTTTGTTGAACTTGTCTAACCACTTCATCAGCATTTTGACACCTATTAACCAACACTATTTCGGGATTCGCTTCGACTTCCCCCGCCACTGGTTGTTCGATAACAACTTGTTGTGCTTGATTTATAGGGACTTCAACAGGCCTATTAATCTGAATTGGTGGCATTGGCTGGTTTTGCACTGGTGGAGTGCCAAAGAAGTCTGCAATTCTACCCATTTGGTTGGCCAACATTTGATAACTTTGGTTTGTGTTATGTATCAAAGGATTGAACACAGTGCCTATTTGTTGGGTCAACATATTGACCATATCATGATTACTGTCATCCATTTGCTGCCTTAACACTAGCAAGGATGATGTTGTCAAGGTTGGTTGGGCGTTTCGACCAAAAATACTTTTTGGGGAACCATGAATTGGAGAAATTGTTGTTCCCACAGTGTCTGCATATGCTGACATATTTGTTTGAAGGCCTGCCATCATACCCGTTGGCATACCATATGGATAACCTCTAAACTGAGAGAGATTTTGAAATCTTGTGTCAAAAGAACACTCAACCAAAGGATTTACCATCAAAGGGCTCGTTGAAGACCCCATTATCAATGGTTGTGATATTCTTTGCCTTTTGTTTGACACGAATCTGGGCGATTACCCTACCCGATGTCGAAGAAGGCATATGAGCGATTACTCTCGACGGCCGGTTGCAGCGTTAGCATCACCCTGTGACGCTTGTTCTTGTGAACTTTGTGGATTTTGTGCATTTGACGTTGAAGCATTGTTTGAACTTGAACGTGTCATTGTAGAAATTGTTTTTCCACTTCTCAAATGCATATAACAAACCACAAATTGCTCATGCAAGTATCAACAAAATCAACACAAACGGTCCCACTGGGCGTGCCAATTTGTTTACGGTGGTTTTTGTAAACAACCGCTGGTCTGAATTGTTAACTTGCGAGATCAACCAGTGAATCTCAAGAGCATATTGTGTTGATTATTTACAAGATACTGTGTGAACACTCTTCGTGTTCTTCGTAAATCACCAGAAATGTAAAAGAAAAGAAAAAGGAAGAATTGCCTTGAACGCCAAGGAATCCTCAAAAGAAAATGAAACGAAAGATAAAGAAAAGAAAAGTTTAAAGAAATAAACTTAAATTGCATAAAAGTGTAAAAGAGTGGTGCACAGATCCATACATTCGCTTTTGTTGCTCAGTTTTCTCTATCGCTGGAATTTTGAGCGTAAGAATCAGTATGTTGGGATTGTGACCTGTTTTCCTTCTTAGGAAAAACTATATATACTAAGGAGAGGGAAATAAATTGCCTACAACGGTTAATACATTTAACGTTTAAACTAAGAACCGCTAATTCTTCGACAGCTTGATCACCAAAGTCTTCGACAGCACTGAAACAGCTTCCTTCGACGTCATCTTCTGAGCCTAGGTTTGCCATTGCTCTTCGTTTTCGTCTTTACGTCGAAATTTACCCTTTCACGCTTTCGAACCTGTTAGATCCCTTCAGTGATCGAAGAAACACCTTTGACATACCCTCTTAGTGTCGAAGGCTCAACCTGATCCCTTCAAAGTACACGGTCAAACATCGTTGACTGTATTTATTTAGCCTGTCGAAAATACAGGCTAACATCCCTTCACTTTGCTCTAGATGTAGGATCTGTTTTGTTTTGTACAAGTTATGCAACTATGCAATTATGTATATGTTTTGGACAGGGGTTATGCAAATATGCAATTATGCATATGTACTAGATTCTGTTTATGAAAAGTAATGCAGAATTATGCAGGGACCAAAATGACAGTAAGTTATACCTTTGAGGGACTAAAATGACAGTAAGTTATACCTTTAAGGGACTAAAACGACAATACATCATATTTTAAGACATGTTTTTTAATGCAATTTGGTCCCTCCTTACGTGGCAACCACTGTGGCACTAAACGGTAGATAACGTGAGGGGCTAAAGTGACGGACGAAATACACAGTGGAGGACGTTTTTTTATTTTTGTTCGAGTGAGGGACCAAATTGAAAGCGCTTAACACTTTGAGGGGCCAAAGTGACTATTGTTGCCACAAAGTCTACCATTGTCCTTGCACCATGAGATGAGAGTTATCAACAATATTTTTCATTAACAAATGATAAGCTAAATTAATCCCTATTGAAGAAAAGCCCCATATCCTTCTGTCACTTTGATGTGTATGCAAGAGTGATAATTTTAATATATATGAGGCATCGTATTGATTAAAGATAAGCCGAACCAGCTCAATTCTCACTACGCCAGATTGGCTAAAAATGAGCGCCACCATGAGCAGCGTTTCCTCAAAGAGTGCTGCCTATCACAAAAACACGCAAGTAATACTCAGCGTTTTTTTTCCAATGCTGCGCATTGAAGGAGGCGTTCTCAGCATACCCAACGTTTTTTTTCCAAACGCTACCCATCACGCAAGGAATACTCAGCGTTTCTATCCAAACGCTGCGCATTGAAGGACGCGTTCTACACATACTTAGCGTTTTTTTCCAAACGCTACCCATCACGCGTAGAATACTCAGTGTTTTTACCAAAACGCTGCCCATCACACAACGTGTTCTACACATATTCAGCGTTTTTTAGAAACGCCGAGTATTGCTTTAATTTTTTTTTTTTTGCCCGTTCGTTTTCTCTCTTATTTTCATTTCCCTTCGCGCTTCTCTTCTCCTCTCTCTCTCTGCATACGTTGTTCTGCCTCTCTCTCAGCAAAAACCCACACCCACACACAACGAGCTCTCCCTCACTCTCAGCGAATCCCCCAAACCCTTGGTCTTCTCATCCCTCACTCTTCTCATCCCTTGGTCCTTTCCCTGAAGAACTGTGAATCCTCTCAATCCCTCACTCTCGTGAATCCTCTCCAGCACCCTTGGTCTTCTCATTGCTTGTCTTCATCTTCTCTCAAAGGTTAGTTCTCTATTTTGTTTTTTGGTTTTTAGGTTTTTTGATAGGTTGGAGAGGAAATATGTTGAATGTGTAAAAAAAAATATTTGATAGGAGAGGAATATGTTGAATGTAGTTGTATGTGTTTGATATGTTTAAAATTAGTTGAATGTGTTAAAAAATATTATGCAAATTGTTTGTTAGGTTTTGGGTGTTTTTTTTGTCGGAGCTTCGCGATCGGTTCGAGTTTGTCCTGGTTCGAGAGTTCGTTGTAGTTCGAGTTCACAAATTTGGTTGGATATTTGTCGTTGTTGCTTCCACTTGTTCAGTACTTTTTTTGTTTTTGTTTATTTTATATGAAGAATTAATGACTATATAGAAGACATCAAAGTCTTTGATTTGTTTAGTTGAAACTACTAGCTAGTTGATCGAATGTCTTAGCTTCAATAAAATTGTAAATTCTCTTATCCGAATTTATTATAGATATTGGGACATTATGGATAGAAAGTGGATGTCCGCCAATCGTCCGTCCAAGGAATATAGAGATGGAGTGGATTATTTTGTGAGCTGCTACATTGTTCAACGTTTAGGAGATCTAGTAATATGATATGTCCTGTTTACGTTGTTGCTATGTAAAATCGATTAATGCGAGGCGAGTTGATGAGGACATTTAAAGGGTAATGGAATTGATCAAACTTACACTTGTTGGACAATGCATGGTGAGGAAAGAGTTGAATCTTCGAATATGGGTAATAGTAATCGAGAGATGCACCGGTTGACACCGAAATACCTACGTTTGTTGGGGACGAATTTGAAGAGATGGCAAAGGCTTTTGAAGACGATCTTAATGACCGTCCTCAAATGTTTGAGAAGTTGATAACGGATGCAGAGACGCCATTGTATGAGGGTTGTCTTGAATTCACAAAATTATTGGTGTGATAAAGTTGTATAACTTGAAAACTTGCCACGGATGGATGGATAAGAGCTTTCTTGAATTACTCACACTATTGAAAGAAATGTTGTTAGAAGGATAATGTGCTCCCTTCTCGGACGTATGATGCAAAACAAATGTTAGGGTCCATTACTATGAGAAGATACACGCTTGTCCCAATGATTGCATTCTATTTCGGAATGAACATGCATTTTTAAAGTCGTATCCTAAATGTAATGCATCGCGGTATAAAAAGAAAGATTCGCTCCGAGAAAAGGTGTTGTGGTATTTTCCCATAATTCCTCGATTTAGGCGTCACGCATCGTAGTTCGAAGATGCAAAACACTTGACATGGCATGAGGATGAAAGGATTAAAGATGGCATGTTACGACACCCGCGGATTCTCCATGAATGGAAAAAATTTGATATTGATTATCCCGATTTTGGGTTGGATCCAAGAAACCTACGACTTGCATTGTCTGCCGATGGTTTTAACCCACACGGTATTCGAGTAGCTCCCACAAAGATACATGGCCCGTGATATTGGCAATTTATAACTTACCTCCATGGCTTTGCATGAAACGCAAATATATGATGTTGTCTTTGTTAATTTTCGGCCCTAGCAACCAGGAAATGATATTGATGTATACTTGGCTCCATTAATTGAAGACTTGAAGCTAATGTGGGAGAATGGAGTAGAGGTGTATGATGGGTTTAGAGAAGAAAGTTTCAACTTGAGGGCTATGATTTTTGGCACAATTAATGACTTTCCAAAGATACGGCAATCTATCCAGTGCGATCACGAAAGGTCGGTGTGCATGCCCTATATGTGAAGATAACACCGATTGGATGTGGTTGGAACATGGTAGGAAGAATATCTACCACCGGTCATCGTAGATTTTGCCATCTACTCATCGATATCATTGTTGAAAAAGACATTCAATGGGAATATCGAAACCCGTAAAGCTCCCACGGCTTTACTTGGGTGAACAACTGTTTGAAAAGGTGAAAGATTTGAACATTAAATTTGGGAAGCCTTTTGCGGGGAGAGGTTGCCAAGCGGGGTGGAAGAAAAAGTCGATTTTCTTTGACTTGCCATCTTGGAAGTCATTATATGTAAGACACTTCATTGATGTGATGCATGTTGAAAAAATGTCTTTGAAAGTGTCATTGGTACCTTACTCAATATGCCGGGAAAGACTAAAGATACCATCAACTCGAGGTTGGACTTGCTTAGTATGGGGTTGAGACCAGAATGGGTCCGATAAAGAAGGGTACACGTACATATCTACCTCCGTGAAAGACATACTCTATCTAAAAAGGAGAAGACCGTGTGTTTTGTAAGTTTCTTCATGGAGTAAAAGTTCCAGAGGGTATTCTTCAAATTTTACAAACCTTGTATCCATGAAAGACCTCAAGTTAAAGTCTTTAAAGTCCCATGATTGTCATGTTCTAATGGAGAATTTGCTCCCCATTGGTATACGATCCATTTTGCCTAAGAAAGTGCGCGCGACGCTAACCAAACTTTGTTACTTCTTTAAGGCGATTTGTAGTAGAGTGATTGACCCTAGAAAGTTGCCATCATTGCAAAGAGAAATTATCTTGTCACTTTGTGTGAGCTTGAGATGTATTTCCCACCTTCATTTTTTGACATAATGATTCATCTAACAGTTCATTTGATTACTGAGAGACACAATTGTGTGGCCCATGTTACATGAGATGGATGTATCCGTTTGAGCGTTACATGAAGATATTAAAAGGATATGTGAAAAACCGATCACGACCGAGGGTTGTATTGTTGAGCGCTACATAGTTGAAGAAATTTGTTGAGTTACGCACCGCCTATCTATCTAGTTTTGAATATTCTCGCGGGACTTCCAAGGTCTCGTCACTTAGGAAGCACTACTAAATAGTTATCGTGTCAAGGGAAGAACTACATCAAGCACACTTATATGTTTTGCACAATGATAGTGAGGTTGATTCATATGTTGCCAAGCACATGGATATACTTAAGAGTGATTACCCATATAATAGTGAAGTTTGGTTAACAAAGGAACACAATCGGAGTTTCATAGTGTGGTTAAAAGACCACATTGATTTCGAGTTTGCTATGAATCCTACTTCGATTTCAAAAAGATTGAGATGGTTAGCAAAAGGTTCAAATATGCATGTTTTCTCTTACACCGCCTATCTAATTGCGGTTACACGTTCTATACAAAAACCCATGATGATCGAGTAAAATGCAAAATAGTGGGGTGACTCTTGTTGCTCAAGCTATGCATACATCAAGTGCCAAAGACGAGAAATCCCAGATATCTGCGAATATGTCATACTTGGGGTCATTGAACAAATATGGGAGTTGGATTACACCATGTTTCAGAGTCCGTGTTCCAATGTAAGTGGGTTGACAATAATAATGGTTTCTGATTGATGAGTCGGGGTTCATGCGGGTGAATTTCAAGAAGTTGGGATATAAAGATGAGCCTTTTATTTTGGCATCCCAAGCTCAACAAGTGTTTTATGTCACCGATCCAATTGATATCAATTGGTCTATTGTTTTCTTGGCACAAAAAAATTAGTGAATTACATTTATGATCAAGAAACCAATGATGATGGTATCGAGGACGACCACTTTCTTGGGGACATCACTAGAAGAGGAAAGTACTTATAGAGAGGATGTTGTGTATGTTAGAAAGGATCATCTTGATGGAATTACGATTCGTCAAAAACAAAGTACCAAGGAGCGAATTGCAAAAAAATTGTATCGAAGAAAAGGAAAAGGTGGCGAGCATAGATGTTATTTTATAGACATGAATCTTATTTTCATCTTCTTTGGTGATTATTTATTTTTTTGTTGGATGTTTTTTTAATTGGATAAATATAACAAACAATGATTATGTTTTATTGCGGGTAAGATGGCGGATCATAGTGATAGTGGGCATGACACCGGTGTGAGGCGGTGATCATGATGTTACAAACTATATCGAAGCGTGCTCCTCGTGGAATGACAAAAAAAGGATATCATCAACCGGATAAGTAAAGGAAAAGAAAAATTAAGTGTAAGTTACTAATTAATTGCTAATTAACTTCATTCAATACTAAGTTTTAATTGTTTGTGATCTAATTTACTATTTACATAATGCAGTCCAATGGAATGTTATGGTCCGCCAATTGGAGAAAACAAAGACTCATTTGATTACTTTCCTTGGTAGTAAGGTAAAACAAATGATACCAATAACAATCACTACTTGGGTTCACACAAAAATCTCGTGTTGAAGAAACAAAAACATGAGTTGTGGGTAACAATACGGTGTATATAATTTTAGATCTTTTTGGTTATCTTATTTAGTAATTTTGTAGTCCCATATATATATATATATATATATATATATATATATATATATATATATATATATATATATAAATTTATTTATATCATTTTCATTGAATGTGCATAAGCGAGAAATATTTTGATGTGGATGATTCTAAAAGGATTTGGATAATGAAGGAAGCTAGGAAAGTTACATAAAAATTTCGAACGACATTAACAAAAACTTGGCTGAAAGATGATAATGGAAACATCAATTGGAATCCTCCACCAATATATAGTGGGTTTATTTCAGAGGATGATTGGCACACATTTGTTAGGAGACGCACTGAAGATCCAAACTTCTTGGTTAGTGCTACTATCTATTAAGTTATAACATAACATATATTTGACAACACTAGTGGAAAATATGGATTTTACATCAGCAATTAATAACGGTTCACACTATAACCGATATGAAAAAAGAGGCGGTGGCATTTTTGAAATTATGAGCAAATTATCTATATCGGTTCCTGTCTAACCCGATATGGAAACTCTATTTTACTCTAATCCATATCGGCTCCTATTCAAACCGATATGGAAACTCAATTTTACCCTTAAAATTTGTTCTTCCTTTTCTCTCTCAGTCACTCCCTCACGACTCTCACAACTCTCTCGCAGTTCTTCCTTTTCGTTCTTTCTTCCATTTCGTTCTCAGCCCTCTCCCTCTCGTCGCTCTCGAGACACCATTACTTTGATGATTTATGTTGCTTTTCGTTCTCGCAGTTCTTCCTCTCGTCGCTCTCGCAGTTCTTCCTTTTCGTTCTTTCTTCCTTTAGATCTGATGATTTATGTTGCTTTTCTCTTCAGGTTATCAATGATCGTGAGATGGAAGATCAAGAGGATTTGGATTCGTGACCTTTGCTAACGAGAAATCCATGAGGTGCGATCGAGGAAATGACGCGCCAAGACATCGATGGCGTAACATCACCATCAACGGCTCGAGCCGTGGTAGCGGTGGTGACGGCGACTATGGAGGTGGTGGTCGTCGTGCTCAATGCGCGCCTCCACCATCCTCCGCTTCTCTTGCTCTGCTTTGCTCCGCCTCCATCTCTGCTTCTCGCTAGTAAGTTTTCGAAACTAACCCACTGTGGTTGTGTTGAATGTTCTTCCAATTTGTTGCAAAAGCAAAAAACCCTAACTCACCAAAAGCAAAATACCCTAACTCACTATTGATCTAATCTGAAAACCCTAACTCAGCCACTTTCTCTTGAGTGAGTCATGTGAGTTACTTGTTGACGGTTGTTAGTACTAGCAGGGGAGAAGAGGATTCTCAACATAGCGAAATTCAGATGCATATGTTTGAAGTGCTCGATTCTAACGGTAATCGTGCTCAGCTCGTAACTAATTCCGGCAACAAGGTGAGTTTTTCTGTTGATTATGCTTGTTGCGTGTTGGTGTTTTTTTTTTTTTGTGGTAATTGTTTATGATTTGTTTCAGTTTTGGGAGGTGTGGTTGTGCAGGTTGTTGTTTCGCCGGAGAAATTGTGTCTTAGGGAGCGGATGAAGAAGAACATGGGGGATATGAAGATATGACGAGGTTAACTCATTTGATCTGTTAGCACCAGTAAATGAGAACTTAAATGAAAGTTCCTATTGAGCAGTAATAATTTTTCATAGTATTTTTTTCATCACAAGTATTTTTTTCATCCTGCCTCATAGCTTTTTCTAATTTTGATACCTTTTTGCTGAATTTGTTAGTCTGACAAAGCTTCAATGCTGGATGAAGCAATCGAATACTTGAAGTCACTGCAGTTACAAGTGCAGGTAAATTCTTCATTTTTCTTACCTCATGTTCTACAACTGTACCTCTATATGATCAAGAGCCAAAGTTCAGCCCTTTGTGTTGGAACTGGCCTTGCTACACTTCTATCTGCATCTGGAAATAGTTCATGTAAACACTTCACTTCTTCCTTTTGCTGAAGACAGGGTTCGGAGAAAGTATCAGACTTATCCCTTTGATATTAACTGAACTTCATGATATTCATCTGATTGACCATACTGTTGTACCTTTTTTCTAGTGTGGTTGTGACTTGGGTTGGCCACAATCTTTGCTCCATGTGGGGTTATACTTTGTTACCCTTCTTGGTTGGTTCTGTATCTTATAATTACTAATTTAGTTTCTCCACTGTGCATTAGTTTGGAAACTGAAAAACACAAGTTATTTTCTTTATCACCTGTTTAACTTGCATACCATTCTAATTCTTCCTGGCCATAGTGATTGAGAAAAACTAATGAGATTTGTGTATGTTTAGATGAATATATATGTTCAGTTGAATTCCATTATTCTTCAGTTTCCCTTAGTCATATAACTTAATTTTCATTTACAAAGCTAATAGTTTATCGAATATGCACAGTTGTGATCACCCCCTTTGAAGCTATTCCATAAGAATTAAACTTTGCTTATCTATCTGATCTATTGTCAGATTTAATTCTTCTTCCCCTTTATTTATTTACTTTGGCATAAAAAATTTATTTTACAATGCATTAAATAAGTCTAGATTTTTGGGATGGAAAGTGTTATTTGCTGCAAGTTATTTTCCCAGATTAAGATATATTGTCTTACTATTCATTTTGCAGTCACTTGGACAGCACTCAGTTCATTGAGAGGTTCAAAAAATATGATGCTGAATACATTCCTTGATCATATACTATCATTTGTGACAAGAACATAGTGCAATGTCTTTTATGCAGATGATGTCAATGGGATGTGGCATGGTACCTATGATGTTTCCAAGAATGCAGCAGTATATGCCAGGAATGGGAATGGGGATGGGCATGGAAATGGGAATGGGAATGAACAGACCAGTAATGCCATTTCCCAATATGTTAGCAAGTTCAGCTTTGCCAGCAGGAACAGCAGCTACTCATTTGGGACCAAGTTTCGCTATGCCGCCTTTCAATATGCCCCATGATTCATCCAGAATGCAAGCAGTAAATCAGCCAGATAATTTGCATAACTCACTTGGTGGTAGTACCCTGCCTCCAGTTTTGTAGTATTATTGTTTAGTATTTCTTTTAAATTTTTTGGCACAAAGATGTGAACATTTATGAGGTCCGTTTACAAATGTGGAATCAGGCAATGAACCAACAAAATTTCAGCAAGCCAAGTACAAGTGGGGGCCAAGAGAATCCACAAAAGCATTAGTCAGGTAAATTGCTAGTGGGGCGTTTCTGATTTTATTTTCCCACTGTATTCTAGTGTCACTACTACTCACAGAACAAGGTCTGGTTGTTTACTATATAAAAGAAACAAGCTATTTTCAGATCCAATTGGACTTGCCTTTGGATCAATTTTTATACTATTCTGATAATATTTGTTGGATAACTCTACTTAATTTTTTTGGATGTTGTAAACCAATCATAGCAATTTGTATTTCAGAAGAAACATGATCCGTTGATATTTACAATCAACCATTGACAATCCAGTGGTGCTGGTCACTATCTCATCGCTGGTATGGTACCTGTATCTCTTACATTAGTGAACTATTAGCCTATAGTGGTGCTACCCAAAAGAAGGACAACTATCATTAACAATTGACTTGTGTACATTACAGGTTAGATTTTCCAGCATCAATAACCATAGCTGCCTGTTTGCTGTTTGCTGGTATGATTTTGTTGTTTGCTGTATATCCAATATTATTTTTTTTTTTAAAAAAAAAGACTTTTCATATCGGTTCCTTTAAATAACCGATATAAAAAGTGATTTTCAATATCGGTTCAACTAAGAAACCGATATAAAAAAAGCGTTTTATAGGTTTAAAAATTGACTTTCCATAACGCTTCTACTGGGAACCGATATAAAAAACATTTTCCATATCGGTTCTTTAACCGATATAGAAAGCGCCTGTTTTTAATATCCCCTTTATCTATATCGGTTACGGAACCGATATGAAAAGCCTTTTTTAACCGATATAAAAAGCCTTTTTTCTAGTAGTGCAATTATCTATTATACATTAATGTATACTTATCTCTCTTAATAGAAAGCAAGTGAACAGAATCGAAAGTGAGCTTCTGGCTGTGAGTATCCTTATAGAGGCGGTGCTACTCCATATCAACATATTGAAGAGAGATTGGTAAGGCACAATAAGCTTGATTTTTTTAGTTTCATGAAACTTTTTATAAATAGTTTCTTAATATTTGGTAAATTTAAATATAGTTGGTGGAGAGTGGGAAAGATCCTACTAAAGAAGGTGTTGAGCGACATGTTTTGTGGGTAGAGGCTCGACTAAACAAAGAAAAGGAGATTGTTGATCCTAAAACTAAGGAGGTGTCTGAAAGAATTGTAAGTATTTCCTAAATTCAAGCTCACTGATTTTAATTGTAACTTTTATGATTTTTATAATGTATTATACTTTTGTTTTGTGAATCAGGAAGCCATATCACAGTCAGTGTCACAGGGAGAGCTCACCGATTGCTCAAAAGGAAATCCTTACACGTGCCTTAGGTAAAGAAGAATACTAAGGTCGCACTGAGGGTCTTTGGATTTGGAGTAGCACCAACCGAGTACTTTGGACCAAAGCAGAAAGTCTATGATGAGAATCATGAATGTCCACCATCGAGAAAGATGATGGCATTGTATGAAAGTTTGCAAACTCAACTTAATGATATGCGATCGCTTTATGGCCATGTTATGCCACCAACCACCACCCCCGCTACACATAGCAAAGCGATTGCGAGATATTTGCACCATGCCGTCAACTAAGGTATTAATTATTTTTATTATTTTGTGGTTTATAATTGATTTATTGTATATATATATATATATATATATATATATATATATATATATATATATAACATCAAATAATGTCTTTATTATTTTGTGGTTTATAATTGATTTAGGACAACAATGAGTGTGAGTGTGAATTGTATATCTCAAACCCACATGAAATGGTTGCAATTGGCTTCACATGTAAGCAATTGGGTCCCTTGATGCACAATTTACCCCTACCTCCAAATCATGTTAGAGTCGAGTTGCGGTACCAATTAGGGAGGATGCACCATTGCTCATTCCGATTGTGATATTGAAATCACGCGGTGTCCAAGCGATTGGTACCTTTGTGGCATGGCCATCGGACCTTGTCGTTGTAAGTGACAATATATTTGTAACTAACTAATTATAGTTTTTGTCATATAATTTGTGCTAACTAAGTAATTATTTTTGTTTTATACATAGATGCGCCAAAATGAAAAATCTAAGAAAGTGTCTACCAAGCAAGAAAAGTTCTCCTTTGAAAAGTGTTGGCAAGGAAATATCTATTGGCAAGAAAGTGTCTCGATCCACCCCTTCTACAAAAGTGTCTCAGTCCACCCCTTATGTAGAAGTTTCACACCTGCCTCTCCTCCAAAAGTGGTGATCGATCGACCCTCCTCTTCTCGCCAAGTGACTCATCCTCCCCTTCTCCAATTGTGTCTCACCGCCTCTTCCTCTTCCATTAGTGAAGCTTATATGAATATTGGTCAGGCCGACGCGTACGAGAAATACATGATGAAGGAGAAAGTCCTTATCATAAATTTTGATGAAGAAGTTTTGAGCTAGCGGTCCTCAAATAGTCGGACGTGAGGATATTCGTGCTGTATGTGATTCGGATGAGGCAACCGGTATTGTTATGAATATATATGTCAGGTACTATGTAATTTATTATTTGACATTGTCGATTTTATTTTATTATATCGTTAATTTAATTTATATATATATATATATTTATATATCTAAATGTAGGTACTTGTACGAGAACATTGTGGTCCTTAGAAATGGACACATAGATATTTGTTCTTGTGTCCGGAAAGTACAACCTTTCATCAAGTGAATCCCAGCCTGCCAAATTATGAATCACTTGTGGAACAAAACCGGGCTGCTGTTCAAACTTATGTCAATGAGCGCTTCAATGAAGCTCAAAATAGAAGTCATGATGCCTTACTTCTAGCACCGGTTAATCTAGGGTAAGAATTTTTACTCATTAATTCTTATATAACATGCATTTTTTTAATAGTAGTCAATTACTTATTCGTAAATTTATTTTGTAGGAGACATTGGGTTTTGTTTGCAATTAATCCTAGCAAAAAAAACCGTGTATTACCTTGACTCACTTCAAAATCATTACAAAAACCACTTGGAGTTTGTGGAGCTTTTTATGTGTGTGTTTATTTTGTGTCATTCTGCATATTTCTTACTTTTACTTATATATGTATATATTGTTATTAATATAGTTATATGACATTCTATTCAGCGCTTTAAGGACATATTGGGGAGTGAATAAATTAACGGTCAAATGGTTAGCAATAATTGTAAGTTTCTAACTTATACATTACATTATTTTGTCAAAAAGCGTATTCAACTCAATTTAACAATTAACTAATCTTATGTTTTGTAGTGTCCTAAACAATTCAATAACATTGATTGTGGGTATTACGTCATGAAATATATGAAGGATATTATTACCCAAAAGAAAACGACTATCCCCGTCGGTATCTACTTATAATATATTTTTATATGATTTCGATTTAATAGTGGTTCTTTCCAATATTTAACCATTTCAATTCTAATTTTATTTATTTATATAATTTCAGTATTTTAGCGATTGTCAAAGCCGGACATACTCTGTTGAGTGATTCTTTGAGATTAGGGAGAATGAGTGCGATTATGTCTCCCGTTTTTTTAAAGTTTCATTTGGATACATATAAGTTAGCCTAGCTAGTTTTTGGTTCATAATATTGTAACTTGATAGCTTGTTTTGGATACATATGAATTAGATAATGAAACTTCTTAGCAATTTTGTTTTGGTTCCTCTTATGTAATTTGTTTCTGTTATATGTAAGGGTTCCTCTTAGCAATTTGATTTTGTTATGTATTGGATTTGATTGGCTGTACAGTTAAATTGTAAATATAAAAAGGAAAACACACAAAACAGAAAAAAAATTAATTTTTTTTTGACAATATTCAGCGCTTTTAATGAAGTACTAGGATATTAATTAGTAACACAAATAGGCAATATTAGCGCTTTTAATAAAGCGGCTGGTATTTAGTAACACAAATAGGCAATATTAGCGCTTTTTAAAAGCGCTAAGTATCCGGGAGGACGCTTTGGATATATTATTCGCTTTTTAAAAAGCGCTAAGTATCCGGGAGGACGCTTTGGATATATTCGGCGCTTTTAAAAAAGCGCTGCGTATCTGGGAGGGCGTGTTTTACAATGGGTGGCGCTTTTTAGGAAGCGCGCCCATTGTTGGAGTGAATAGCCATGACGCTCAAGTTAGTGGCGCAAAAGCACGCTGCATGTAGATGGAAAAAGCGCCATCATCTACTAGATTCATTGTAGTGTCTCCATGTTTTTAATGACATGTTAATAAGTTCACTCATAGTGATATGTTTATACTCTGTTGTTGTTTCAGTAATCACACGAGGGTTTTCACTTCTTCTAAACCACGACTCCTTCAAATATAAAAATATGTTCACCATTCCCTCACTTGCCATCTCATGCCTCGTTGAACCAATTACCTGGAAAGTTTGAATGCTCCGCCAACAAAACTTGGATTAGTTCCCCCTCGAGTAATATTTTGCTTCGAAGATCTTCGCTATATACTAAGGCATATTGGTTAGTGAGTAAATTTCAACTTTGCTTCCTTAGCACAATTATATTGATGCCATAGAAATGATGGAATCCCACTCCACCTTTTTCCTTTTTCATTGTCAGTTTCTCCCATCTCATCTAAATTATCCCTCATCCTTGGTTTCTTCCCGATCCCCACCAAAAAGAATTAATCTTCCGTCTAGAGAAGTGGGTAATCAATTCATCCATCTCATCAAGTCACAAATCTTAATCACTTGATATTTAACTATTATATCAATGGCTATAACTTTATTTTCCTTAGATGGATAAACTATGTAATTTGACCATCCTAACCAACACCACTATAATGAACTCAATTCACGAGTGCTATTTTTTTGTAAACCTTCGTGAATTGAGTTTACTATAACTATATTGAACTTACTTAGTGGTAGGGCATTTTTATCCTTAAAAATTATTTTTTAAGTTTCATTAGGTTCATTTAGGTTCATTTAACTCCTAAAATATGTACAATAGGGGGTGAGGATAGCCAATATGTTCATCTTCCTCTAGGTTCATCTTCATCTTCTCGCAAATGCAAAGATTCACATACAAGATTCAATCAACAATAAATTGTAGTTAACTTACAGCCCATTTCCAAATACTCTATGGGAACCTCAAAAAATTCCAAAGTTACATATAAAATTTATTTTGGAGTTTGGAGCCTTAGTTAGCAGATGAAACATTGAAAAATGTTAGTCCTTTATGTTTGTTTCTTGTCAAATAAGTTCTTAAAATTTCAAAACGTTAACACAATTGATGCCATTCCTCATGGTTCTTTTCCAATGAGTTCGTATGAACTCGATCTAGAATAACTCCATGGTTTACGATTTTATTGTATTTTTTGCAAGTCATAAATTGGGGGAGGAATTTCTTGTATTAAATTGGGTTTGATTTATCAAGATTTGAGGTTTCACCTTCCATGTTCGTGTTTTAACAATGGTGACTTAATTTTCTCTACGAGAAATTGTTGGAATTATACTAGAAATCTTCGTAGTAAGAATTTAGATGTTGTTGATGCTCAAGCTATTTTCAATTATTGCAAACGAAAACAAGTAGAGAATTCTCACTTTTTCCATGAAATCCAGTGCGATGATGAGTCTCGAATGATAAACTTTTTCTGGATTAATTGATGCTAGATCAAGATTAGCTTACCAACAGTTTGGTGATGTCATTACTTTCGACACCACATATAAAACTAACAAGTACAGCATATGTCATTTGCTCCATTTGCTGGATTGAATAATCACAACCAGTCTATTTTATTTGGATATATGTGCTTTATTTCAAGATGTGAATTAGAGAGTTCTTTTATATGGTTGTTTGAAACCTATTTCTATCATAATTGACCAGGATTTGGCTATGAGAGCCACTTTAGCAAAAGTGTTTCCAGAAACTCGACATCGCCTTTGTTTAGGGCATATTAGAAAGAAGTTTGCTTAGCCCACATATATATATCATAAAAAAATATAGCGTCAAGCGAGAATTAAAAAGTTGCATTTGAGATTCAACCATTATACAAAGTTTTGAAGAAGAATGGAAACGTTTAATGATTGTATAAATTGGAGGAAAATGAATGACTTTTACATTAAAGAATCCTGGATACCAATTTATAATAAAGTGCTATTTTTTCTGGGATGAATACAACTCAAAGAAGTGAAAGTATTAATGCATTTTTTGATTCTTTTGTGAATGCAACAACATTACAAGAACTTGTATTAAAGCTTGAGAAAGCAGTTGATAGCCGGCTTGTGAGGTAGAAAAAAAAAAGAGGATTATGAATCTAGACATAAATCGCGCACTTTGACTTTAGGGTCATTATTACTTGAGGAGCATGCTGCATCTATTTATACAATAAATAGTTTTGGTAAATTTCAAGATGCGCTTTGGAAGATCAACCAATTTACAAGAAAGAAGATTTGGAAAGATGAGAAGATCAACCAATTTACTACAAAGATTGCTAGGGTCCGTTTGGTTCGCAAACAGATAAAGATCTTGGATTTGGACGAAGATAACACTTTGACACGATACAATACTAGACAACATATTGTCGAGTAGACTGTTTGGTGAACACTGGACAACACAAGCAACAAAATATAAATTTTCTCTATGATTCTCTTTGTGTGGGTTATAATGATTTTATATAACATAAATTATAATATAACTAAAAAATTATAGTGAAAATAATATGAGAGGGGATAGGAGAGAAAGAGGGAAAGAGAGGTCATGATATAAAACGATATATAGAAGAGGGATGGGAAGTAGAGGGAGGGAGAGAGAAAAGAGGGATAAGAATGAGATAGGGGAGAGAGAGGGAGGGAGACGAAGAAGCAGAGGGTAATGATATGAGATGATATATATATATATATATATATATATATATATATATATATATATATATATAGGATATAGAGAGAGGGGGGAGAGGAGAATGAGATATGAGAGAGGGAGAGGAAGAGGAAGAGAGAGAAGATAGAGCAGAGAGAGTGATAACGGGAGAGGGAGAGAGAAGGAAAGAAGAGAAAGAAGAAAGATCGGAGAGAAAAAATTACTGAGTATAAAATAAAAATCGAATTTTTGTAATTTTTGAGGTGGACAGAAAATTGTACTATAGTTTTGTGAGGGATAAGAATTTGGGGAGTTTGTCTAGTCCATTGCCCCCACTTCTATCCAGTACCATGAACAATTTTTCAAATTAAAATGAGTACACCTGTATTTGTCCAGTATTGTAATCTGCTTTTTATCAAGTCAAACACACCTAAGTGTAGTTGCCATCAAATGTAAATTTAGACCCGAGTTTTTTTATAGTTTGAAGCACATAATGAGTATAATGTTCTGCTGTCAAGCAAATCTGAATGATAACAATATTATGGCCTAATTTCCCAAAATAATTGTTAGTGAAGATATGATATGAGCTTTGAAGTTGGTTCTATTGCCTTCGTAGTTGATTTGATCTATGAAGTCACACATATTGTTATTGGAATTCCAAAGATTTTCGAATTGGATATGTGATAGGTCATTAAAGTTGGTTTCTTGTTTTAAAAGTTAATGTGATCTTTGAGGGTTGTTTGAAATTGATGTTCATTTTTATTGTTACCTACTATTGTGCAGGCCGAACCTACCCTCATGTGGAGGGTCAAGTGCACTCCCTCATAAAATAAGGTCCATACTCCGTACAATCCCCCCTCTACTCACTAGACACTCATTTTTAGTGTGAAAAGACCAAAAGTCCTTATTGAAATTTGGGTTTTATTTTTTTTAAAGATTATGGAAGATTCGGCGCACGGTGTTGATCGGCCCAGTTCGCATCTGGCAGCGCCGAACCTGTCAATCAGTTTCAGACACCCCAAATTGACCCAAATTCAAATTTGACCAGGTTTGATCAAGTGAGGGTCGAACCTGAACGACCAAGCGTGCGCCGAACAGTGGCCACCGTCCAGTTTGGCGCCCAAAATTTATTTTTTTTGGAAATTGTGTTCATACTTTTCATTTTCACTCATTGTTCACTCTTCACTGATTCTCACTCTCCCATCTTCGTTGATTTTCACTAAAATGGAAGATCTAAATGAATTGCAGTTGTGCCCAACCTAGAGATCGGCAGTAGTTTCGTTAACAATCACTTATTTGCTTATGTCGTTTATTTTGATGTATGGCTACGCTTAAATAATAAAATTAGGGACGATGGGAAACAACCCTCTCCTAGGGTTTCTGCACCGCCGCCGCCAGATGGCCTATAGTGACTGGGCACTGAGAGGTTCTTTTCCAGCTGACGCGAGACAGTCAGCTGTGGCACTGTTCCCAGAAGCCTTTTCGCGGTCTCCAACAACACGACTAGCTGGTCTGACATCACTGAAGCCTATCTCGGGATTGCAGCCGCTGGCGACAGGTGTGGTCACGCCGTCTGACCCTGTCACGCCATTAGTTAGTTCTCGCGACACTGCTACCTGTCGGCCCGGCGAGAGCAGCGTCAACGTCGGGACTCGCTCGGCGGCGACAGTCACGCAGGCCAATTGGGTTGCGTTCCTGCTTCTACCTCTCTGCCTGTGAGGAGTCAGGCCTCGTTCTGCGTTGTCAGTTGATGCACCTGTTGTTTCAACAACGAAAGATGATGCAGCACCTGCTGGAATTCCGCCCTCTACTCTGCAGGAGCTACAAGTATTGTGTCCTGATCTGATGCTTGTAGCTGCAACTGTGAGAGCTCCCAACGGTCCCTCTTTTGGTGTTGTCAATCAGAATGTCTCTCAAAAACAGGCAACAAATGTCAAATCTTTTGCACAAGTTTTGACGGGGTCTGAAAACAAAAATTGTGATTTTCTTCTTAGTCAACTGCCTCGCCCGTTTTTCAAAGGAGATGATTTATCAATCTCAATTCCGGAAGAGGAGTATCTAACAGGTTTGGAAGAATGCAAAACACACCTTCACGGAAGAATGATAATCTCAAAGGGAGACACTCATATTAAGTTAGATGCGTTGAAAGTCAAACTTAAAGCTCTGTGGAAACCAACAGGTAAGTGGGGACTTATTTCTTTAGGGAAAGGATACTATGAATTTTCCTTTTCTTGTGTGGACGATTTACGAAGAATCCAGTTGTAGCCCTCTTGGCAGTGCAAGCCAGGTCTGCTCTGATTGTTTGCCTGGCAACCTGACTTTAATCCTTCAAATATCAAACACATATATGCTCAATGTTGGATTAGGATTACAGGACTGACTCAAGAATATTGGAGACCTAAAATTCTTTTTGCGATTGCTAGTTGCGTTGGAACCCCACTAAAACTAGATGATAAAACCAGCAAGAGTTCATTTGATAGATCTTTTGGTCATTTTGCTCGCATCCTGGTTGATATAGACCTAAAATCAGATCTTCGAGATCACGTACTAGTTGAGAGGTCGGGCTATGCTTTCCCAGTGGGAATCGAGTATGAAAATGTGCCTTCCTTTTGCTCGAATTGCAATACTGTTGGCCATAGCATTAGTGCTTGCAAAAGAATGACTCTTCAGGTAAAACAGGTTTCCGTCCCTAAGCATAATAATGAGCAACTTCCGCTCAACAGCAAGGGGATTCTTCTAATAATGAGAAACCCTCCCAGACTCACCAGCAACAAAGGAACTCTTCGAATAATGAGCACCCTCCTCAATTACATAAACAACAAGGGGTTCCCTCTCTGATTGAGACTTCTACTGACGACTCGATCCCTGCCTCGGTTACTGCGGATGTTGGTAAGCCTTCGACCCAACAAATGGATTCTGCCCTCCAGAAGTCGGCTAGCACATTTGCAGCTAGCCAAACTGCCAATGATTCCACTCAGCCTTCGACACAGAAGATGGATGAGGTTTATGCCCTCCAGGAGTCGACTAGCACACCTGAAGCTAGCCGCAATGATAGTGATTCCACTCAACCTCCCTCCACCAGACCTGACTCAGAGTCTGACTCTTTGGAGGAGGTTCATTCTTCTTGCACCCAATCTCCCATGATTCGGCTAGATGCCTCCTCTTCTATCGCAGTGGATGCACCTAACATGAGCATTTCCGGGAATAAGTGGGGGATGTCTCAGACGACGAGGATGTGTCTGCTGTCTCAGACCACGTTGCTACATCGAATCCAGTAGTTGAATCTGACATGAATATCTTAAGAAAGCTCTGGGAGGGATCTACAGATATGTTGGTGACCTTGTGACTCCTATTGCGGATAAGTCTAACCAGGGGGGATCCACATCCCGAAAGAAGAAGAAACACATAAAGAAATCGGCTCAGAAAATTGCAGTGTATAACATTCGTTCAAAGACTAATTCAGTCTCTGTCTCCTTTTGATCAAATTTGAGGGTTATCAGATATTTTGTTTATCTCCTCTAGCCAGCGTTTGGTTGGTCTCGACGGTTTATCTAATTTTGTAACTTAGCTTGGTTCTAGTCTAGCCTGTAGGCTACTGCGTTTTAGGGGCTCTCTCTAATTGCTTCAGTTTGTTCTTTTCTGATGGCAAGGGTTTCGGTCTAGTCCCCCCTTTGCTTTTCTCTGTTTTTCTCTTTTTTTTTTCCTTTTTTAATAAATTCGGTTATTCTGACTGTTTGATAAAAAAAATTAGTAGTTTCATTTATTTTGTTATGTTGTTTTATTTTCATGTATGCACTGGTATTCACAATGAAAAAAAAACCGAATAAAATTACCAATGGACAAAAATTAAAATTTCATTCATTAATAATTCAAGAGAAATAAACTACAAATACAGAAGGCTCATAACTCATCATCGGAACTTAAGGAGTCATCATCAGACTCTCCGGACTCACTGTCAGAAGAGTCACTGCCAGAGCTGACGTCAGAGTCGGGGACTTCGCTGACATCGAAGCGGTCCCCACCGATGTAGGTAATCTGCAGAGAAACGCTGTCAACCCTATCGTAGCGCCCCCAGCCGTAGGCGCGAACATTCTCCCCGGTGTCACAAGATATCCTGCCAGAGCCATCATGTAGCCATAAACTGTGCCTCCAATATCCATCATAAATGTCACTAAGTCGGGCAGCAGGTCCAGCTGATCTGGGACGCAAATCTCCCCAGTATATCTATCAACAGTGACAAAGAAAGTAGCAATACCTGAAAAAGCAAGGAAAATACATAGAATCAGGCTCGTTCGGCCTTGCCATAACCGACCAATACTAAGCACTGATCGACACAAGCCTGATCGATGTAGATCGGCTTTCGCTGCGTCGAACAGTGCTGAAACAGAATCAAAAGAAAGCGAAAACAATGGATCGACGCACGCTTAGTCGAACTTGGTCGACCTCTGCACGACCGAACCGTCGTGAAACAGAGACAAAAAAGTATAAAAAATGGAAGAGAAAGAAGGGGAGAGGGACATTACCTATCACACTGAAGGAGGAGGACGACAGTAGACGGTGGGAGGAGGAGGAGGAGGAGGAGGAGGAGGAGAGTGTGTGAAGGGGGTTCTAGGGTGAGAAAGTGGAGGAGTGTGAGGGGGTGTTTGGGTTTTGGGGGTTTTTAAAGAAAAAAATTGAACGGTTGGGGCATTTTTGGAAAAATTGGACGGTGGGGGGTTGTTGCGCCAGAAAAAGTCCCTGAGGGGTTTTTCTTCGTTTACAACTTTTTAAAACAATGAAGTCGCCACCAATATTTTTTATAAGGAAAATATTGAAGAAAAACCTTTTTGGAAGGCGGATGGCCTTTTGGAAAACCGGAAGATTTGGGTTCGGGGGTCGGTTAGGCATGGGGAAGGTATTAGCACCCCACACCTCCTTTCTACCGAAAGGGAACCTTTAATTAAACGTGTGGTTTTAAGTGTTAATTTGGAAAATACTTAAATTTGCCTCTTGATTGAAAAGACTTAATGAAAATTTTTATTTTCGGCGCTTGACGAGAGTTAGCCGCTTTGGTTTTTTGAAAGGAAAAATGTTTTTGGTTCGCTGTGCTTGACGGAGAGGATCCGCTCCTACGTATCTCCCGGTGCGATGGAGAATTCAAAGCTACGTAGTTCTGGGTTTTTGGTTTTTATTTTGTATCTTGTTTAATTGTGAAAACTGAGCTTTCATGATGATCAATTGAGCGAAGGCTCCAAGTGACCACCATTAGCATTCCATTGTTAATAATCATGCAAGCAAAGGCTTCGCAAGACCACTAACATAGATTTTTTGATTTATGGAAAGTTTTTAGAAAAATTAGGCATTCATGATGATCAATTGAGCAAAGGCTCCAAGTGATCACCACTAGTTCCTCATTGTTAATGATTATGCAAGCAAAGGCTTCGCAAGACCACTAACAAAGTTTTGATTTAATGAAAGTCTTTAGAAAAATTAGGCATTCATGATGATCAATTGAGCAAAGGCTCCAAGTGATCACCACTAGTTCCTCATTGTTAATAATTCATGCAAGCAAAGGCTTCACAAGACCACTAACAAAGTTTTTGATTTATTGGAAGTCTTTAGAAAAATTAGGCATTCATGATGATCAATTGAGCAAAGGCTCCAAGTGATCACCACTAGTTCCTCATTATTAATGATCATGCAAGAAAAGGCTTAGCAAGACCACTAATAAAGTTTTTTGATTTAATGAAAAGTATTTGAGTTAGAAAGAATTAAAAAAAACGAGAAAAAGGTGAAAATTGCAAAATGGGGATGTTATTAGTTACGGGGAGTGGTATAGTTAAACAGGAGGTGTATAAAGCAAGCCCAGTTCGCATAGGAGGGGCCCAGTATGCGAAACTGGGCTTAAGTGAGGGGAGGTTGACACGTAGAATTAGGGTGGTGCGCTTAATAATCTGAATGGGCCACTATATAAGTTCCAAATTAGAAAGTTTAAACCCTAATTTCCTCCTTTCTACCATCAGGCGCCGTTTTCATGGGAGAGAGTAAGGGTTCTGCGAAATAGAGAGAGAAAGGGAGATTCGTGGGGAAGAAGAGAGAGAGAGAGAGGTTACGGTGAGAGGGGGAAAACGCAGGAACCAGAAACGAGAGAGGGAAGGGCGTGGTTTCGGTGAGAGAGAAAGAGAGAGGGAGCTCGATCTGTGAAAGAGGAGGGAGAAGAAAGACGTCGTCGGAGGGAGCCCTGGGTCGGTGCCGGCGACGTGAGGGTGAGAGAAAACGGCGACAAGACTCGCGAAGGGGGAAGGGTTTTCGCGGCGGTCCTACGGCAAGGGAGCACCGGAGAAGACTAAGCCGACGGTGAGGGGGGGTTTCACCAGCGACGACCAGCGCCTCCAGGTTGGGTTTCCTTCCGATCTGTGCCTTCTTCTATTTTTTCGGTTTCCCTCTCCTCTCCTCTCCATCTTCTCTGGCTTTTAACTGGGTTGTGGTTGTGCTTTGCTATTTTTTTTTACCTTAAATCTGAGCTATCTTAATCTATTTGAAGAACCATGTCTGCTACTCTCTCTGGAAGTATAAACAGTCAGGGCACATCATTATCATTTCTTAGATTTTTTCTATCATACGCGTATATGGGATCTGAAACAAAATAGGGATCTTTTAATTTGGTTTGGTCTTATAGCCTAAGCATATTTTTTCCAGATTCACCAAGTGGAAACACCTAATTTTTACTCTAATCCAATTTACCCGATTCTGATGTTAAAACGAAAACAATATGCTTTATGCTCATATACAAAACAATAAAGCAAGAAAAAAACTTGACAGCAACTTAGGTACCAACCTGACCTCCTATTACCAAAGGAAAGATTAAAACGAGATCTGTGTTGATGTTGTTGGTGATCTATTGCTTCTCTGCTGCTGTGTTTCGCATTCCTTCTAGTAACTGCTTCTCAAATCTAAAAAAAAAATTGTGTTTGTGTGATTAGGGTTTCAGTGTAAAACCCTAATCTTTTTGTGATTTGTCTTGAAATTCGTGCTCTCGTTTGACCACTGTCTGATCTTCCTTTTATACTATAAAACTAGGTTTAAGCATTTAATTTCGTTTTTTGGGCTTTGACTAACTTTGACCCTTCTTTTTTGGATCTTTCAAATCAAATCGGTTGGAGAAGCAAATTGAAAAATCCTAATTGCACCTCTGTATTTTTTTTTTTGCATTTTTCCTATTATTTTCGGATTCCTATTTTTTTGTACATTTTGTATTACCTTTTTTGCATTTTTTGGACTGTTGAACACTTCTAAATTGTAAATAACATTAAATAGATTTTTTTGCATTTTTGGACTATATATATTACTCAGAATAAATTAACTGCACAAAATAAGAATAATAATAAGAAAAGGAGTCAGACCAAATAAAAACACGAGAACGGGCCAAACTAGACAAATACGCTAAAACGAGATCCAAATAAAAGAAATGGGCTCATTAACTAAAAACACTAAAATTAACTCAGAATTGCATTCTTAAGCCTGAATTGAAAGGACAAGCCAAATTTCGAGAAAAAATGACTTTTGGTAGACCTACTTATGTACGACTAACCCAAATACGAAGATTAAATTGATGAACGCACGAAAAGATCGATCATTCGCGTGCCCGCCTAATTTAAACAATAGTATTTCGATTTAGTTGAGCTGAATAATTGAAATTGGCTTAAGTTAAAAAGGACAGACAAAATTGGGGTATTACAGGGGTTCTAGTGAGTAGAGGGGGGGTTTTACGAAGCATGTGCCTAAAATAAAATTAGACTTACTAGTTATAAAAATTATATTTTACACACCCTAGAAAAAAAAATTCACTCAAATCCCTAATGATACACCCAGCCTACACTCATACAATCACTCACATCAATTCATCTGGCTCTCGTGTGCATAAAGACAATTATAAATTTTGTAATTTATTTAATTAAATATATTAAAATTTTATTTTATTATTTTTAGTAATGCATTATTATAAAAAAATTGACCCCCGACCGTATGTTCTAAATCCGCCACTGTTGTGTTTGGTTTTGATTTTACTTTCTATGAAACAACTAAAGAACATCAGATTTGTCTTCTTTTTCTTTCTTTCCACACATTTTCTCCATCCTCCTTCAGCACATTTATCACTCTTTCTGTTGTGTAGCAAAAAAAATAGTGATAATGATGGTGTACATAATTTTATACCCGCAAAATTCCTTGACACCGGCTTTGCGTATTAAGTAAACTCTATTTAACATATCCTCCATTCATATGGCCCCTTAAGGTGTGTAGGGTTTGCGACCGCACAGAGCCTCGACCTTAAATCAATTTTTTATGAAAAAAATTAGATGTTCAAATAGTCGAAGTTTGTTTCTTAATAATCAGGTTTATGAAAAAAGAATTTAATTTCATGATAAAATATGTAAAGTGTGATGATGACCGGTGTGTTTTGGAGCATTTTAGTGTTTAGAAAAAAGTTTAAGTGTTCAAATACGTAGAGTTTCTTCCACAATAACCGATTTGGTGAAAAAAGAATTTAATTTTGTAACAAAATATGTAAAGTGTGAGGCTGAGCAATGTGTTTTTGGAGTACTTTAGAGTTCAGAAAAATTTCTAAGTATTCAAGTACGCAGTTTTTTCCTCAATAACCGGTTTGGTGAAAAAATAATTTTTTCCTCAATAACCGGTTTGGTGAAAAATAATTTAATTTCGTGACAAAATGTGTAAAGTGTGATGCTGAGCAGTATGTTTTGGAATACTTTAGAGTTCATAAAAATTTCAAGTGTTCAAATACACAATGTTTATTCCTCAATAATCAGTTTGGTAAAAAATCGTAACAAAATATGTAAAGTGTGCCGTTAAGTAATTTGTTTTGAGGTACTTTAGCGCTCGGAAAAAACTTTAGATAAGATTCATGAAAAAATCAGTATGAGTCATGAAATAAAATAGTATATGTTCTGGAGTGGGCCAACAGCCCAACGTAGCACATCAAACCCAACATGGCCCAAGCACAGACGTGGGGTGCCACCCTCACTAGTAGTATTAATACACTGATCAGCCACACTATCAGGTACGTAAGCTCACCTTGTGACCCTGCCCGTTGCACACCACTGACTTGAGCGTCGGAGTGTCGTTGCAGGTACCACCCGCGTGCGGCCAAGGCCAGGTCCTTCCTCAACGACCGAGCTAACTCAAGACCCTGGTCCTCGCCAGCCATCAGCGACCAGGTCAGGTCCTTCCTCAACGATCGAGCTAACTCAAGACCCTGGTCCTCGCCGGCCATCAGCGACCGGGCCAGATCACCAGAGCTTCACTTATTGATCAGGTACGATCAATTGGCGACCAAAGTGGGAGCGTACTAACGCTACTGCACATTCACAAACATGTCTCCACGCGGCCGACTTGCGACATGCGCCAATTCAGGGAAACAACTATCGGTCCATGCGGACCCGCAGCAACCGACTCCAGAAGGCATCGCTGTCGCGGTCAACGAATCCTCAGATGCCCCAACAGTGCAAGGCAATCAACCACAGCTCGGGCAAGGGAGGGTGCCCATTTATGGCCAAAAGAAAAGTCCCCGAACGAGAGGAAGACCAGTAGACACCCAAAGTGGGGCGCCCACATGGATAAGGGACCACCGATGTATGGTCACTCAAAAAGCCCGGTCACGCGCGCGACCCCAGAGGTTTGTCAAGTCCGAAGACCATAGATTCGTCCACGTTTATCCGATGGGGGCGTGTGAGCATGCGTTGGAAAGCTGAGAAGTAGAGCTACAGATTTCATGTTGAAATCTAAATTATATTCGGACGTCTTCCACCCCTTGCAGGTCGCCCAAGTAGGGCTTCCAAAGCCGGTCGCTGCGCATGCGATTTTGGAGGTCTGTCAAGTCAAGAGACCATAACTTCGTCCATATTTGTCCGATGAGGGTGTGTGAACATGCGTTAGAAAGTTAAGAAGCAGAACAACAACTCTTATTCTAATCGCAAAATCAGATTCAGATGTCTTCAACCTTTGCTGGTCGCCCAAGTTTGGGCTGCCCAGGAAGACCTGTAGACGCCCAATGTGGGGCGTTCACAAAGATAAGTGACCGCCGATGTATGGTCGCTTCAAGACACAAGTCTCCCGCGTACGAAAAAGAAAAGAGAGGTCCAACATAAACAAAGAGGTCATCCATTGAATAAACGAGAGTCGCATTTTACCAAGAGTCATGAGGTCACCGGTCCTAAGGAATAACGCTCAGTAGGTCAAAACACCAAAAATATTCTAAGTCACCTCCACAAGACGGGGCACCCGCGAGAATGAAGCTACCACCCAAGGTGGGCGTTCACGCGAGGTATGCGATGTGAAGGACTTACCCGTTATGTTCACGAGAAGCACGTGAAAAGAAGAGTTGGCCGTCTGCGAATCCTTCTTGCCCGAGCGTGAAAGTGAGAGAGGCAAAGGCCTCAACAAGCTCCGATCACTTAGCACACAAGAAAAGTGTGACCACCCGTGCGTGGAACTTCCGAGGAACTTTGAAAGAAAATAACTACTTGATAAGTGAATGGGAAAGACCTCTCCTATGCAGATGTTTACAAGCCCGAAATGGTAGAAACGTTCGAAACAACACGATGGTCTGAAAATACCACTAAGCGCGCACCCCTACTCTGCCGCGCGAGGCTAGGCAGGGGGCAACGAATCAAGCCTCGAATAGACTGCGCTAGGTCGCTCCCTGCAGGTCTGCCCCGCGAGGCTAGACAGGGGGCAACGAATCAAGCCTCGAATAGCTGCGGACAGTCGCTCCAGAGAGTCGGCCCGCGAGGCTAGGGGGGGGCAACGAAACAAGCCTCGAATAGACTGCATTAGGCCTCTCCCTACAGGTCGGCTCCGCGAGGCTAGACAGGGGGGCAACGAATAAAGCCTCGAATAGGCTGCGCTAGGTCGCTCCCTGTAAGTCGGCCCCGCGAGGCTAGACAGGGGGGCAACGAATCAAGCCTCGAATAGGCTGCGCTAGGTCGCTCCCTGGAGGTCGGTCGCGCGAGGCTATACAGGGGGGCAACGAATCAAGCCTCGAATAGGCTGCGCTAGGTCGCTCCCTAGAGGTCGGCCCCGCGAGGCTAGACAGGGGGGCAACGAATCAAGCTTCGAATAGGCTGCGCTAGGTCTCTCCCTCCAGGTCGGCCCCGCGAGGCTAGACAGGGGGCAACGAATCAAGCCTCGAATAGGCTGCACTAAGTCGCTCCCTGCAGGTCGGCCCCGCGAGGCTAGACAGGGGGGCAACGAATCAAGCTTCGAATAGGCTGCGCTAGGTCGCTCCCTGCAGGTCGGCCCCGTGAGGCTAGACGGGGGCAACAAAACAAGCCTCGAATAGGTTGCGACTGGTCGCTCACTTTAGGAAGGCCACACATGGCTCCACTGGGGGGCAACAAATCAAGCCTTAGCCCGCCCACAGGCGACCTAGGCTTGGGGGCAACTGTTCTGGAGTGGGCCAACAGCCCAACGTAGCGCATCAAACCCAACATGGCCCAAGCACAGACGTGGGGTGCTACCCTCACTAACAGTATAAATACACTGATCAGCCACATTATCAGGTACGTAACCTCACTTTGTGACCCTGCCCGTTGCACACCACTGACTTGAGCGTCGGAGTGTCGTTGTAGGTACCACCCGCGTGCGGCCAAGGCCAGGTCCTTCCTCAACGACCGAGCTAACTCAAGACCCCGGTCCTCGCCAGTGACCAGACCAGGTCCTTCCTCAGCGACCGGGCCAGATCACCAGAGCTTCACTTATTGATCAGGTACGAGCAGTATATGATAAAAATATAATTAAGAGCCCAATTTTTATGATTTGAACTGGGCCTCCAAATTATTTGGGACGGTCATACCTCTATTGTGCTACTCTACTTCCTGTTTCTTGTAAATATGAAATCCACGTAAAATAAGAGTGAGTCAAATGATTAGTTGAGTTCCAAAACATTAAATAGGCTTTCTCTTGGGAAAATAAAACAGGCCATACTTTAATTCTTATAAAAATATTAAAGTATATCACCATACATCATAAACCAAAGGGAAATTGTATCAACAAAAAAAAACTCAAACAAGTTTTTTTTTTGACCAAATAGAAGGAATGAAGCCTCATCAAAACCTTCTCATATTAAGAAACATTAAGATGGAAAAGAGTACTTCCCCCTAATTTTAAGAAATGGAGGACTATACCAATACCCTTGGCAAGAACAGGATAACAAAGTCATATGATAGTCGAAGCAATGATAGGGAACCCCCTATAACAAAACAACCTAGAGACAATTAAAAGATAGCTTAGGCAACTATATAAGAATAACCAGATCAAAAGGAGACAGATGCAGAGTTTGCCCGTGAACGAGTGTTATATCCAACCACCAATTTATTTTGCTGCCTCAATTTAGTTTGTTGTCTTAGTTTCTTCTTTTGGGTCTTGGACACAACTGGTTCAAAATTACCATCGCGCACAACAGTTCCTTGGGTATCGACAGTCACAGGATCACCAACATCATCTGAAACCTCACCCCAAAACTTCCTTCGTATTTCCATGTCAGATGCTACTCTTGGGTTTGAAGTAACCGCCAACTCTGAGGCATTAATATTCTCCTTTTGGGACTTGGATACAACCAGATCAGAAATATGTTCAACATCATCTAACACATCACCCCAAAGTTTTCCTAAAATTCTCATGTCTGTTGCTACCACCGAGTTAGATGTAGCATCGGACCCTGAGGCATCCAGTGAATCGAGCCTTGTAGTAGGAGGTTGAGTGGAAGATGAATCTGCCTCTTGATCCTCTAACAAGCTTCCTCTAAGGTGAACTTATAAATTTGTAGCTTTGGTAGATTGATAGCACAATGTACTTTAAATAAAAAGAATGAGGGTAAACCTCTCTTGGAAACTTTAGAAACATCTAAGAGAATGAGTTAATCGTGTCTTATGGAGCACCTTATGTGTACCAGATTGTAGCCATGTTGCATCTGTTATTACTCAAGTTTCTGGTTTAGATCTGCTGAACTTTACTAGTTTGTTACCTATTGATTCTAGAAAATTCATTATTGTACGCAACTGATTTAGAATCAGTTATAAGTCTTTCAGAGTGGTGCTTAGGTTTAGCACCATTTGGTATAGGATAGCAGCTACTATAAATGTTGCAACTGTAACTGATTCAAACACAATATCAGAAAATGAAATTCTCAGATATTCTATCTTTTATATTCTCTAAGCAATTCTTTTAGATTTTACATGGCATCAGTTAGCCTTTGATCCATGGCACAGAGCAACCACCAACTCCAACGCTCACTCCTACACCGGAGCTAATCGCCACTGCACCGGCGTTAGAACCTCTCGTAACCTTCTTCACGCTGAAAAATTGTGATAAACTTGACAAGAAAAACTTGTTGGTATGACGCCAGCAAGTAGAACCGATGATCAACGCTCACAATTTCCAGAGTTTCATCCATTTTCCAGAGATTCCAGAGCAATTTCTCACTTCTCCAGATCGCAATTCGCGAAACGAGAATCCTCTTTATCGTAACTGGCTCAAGCAAGACCAGTGGCTTCTTTCATGGCTACAATGTACTCTCTCTACCGCAATCATGCCTCGCGTGATGGGGTGCGTTCATTCTTTCCAACTTTGGGATCAAATTCACGATCACTTTTAGAAATTAACGTGTGCGAAGGCACGCACAGAAATGCAAGCGACGAATCTTGAATCATGCACCATCGAGGAATATCTTCTTCGCTTCAAGGCCATCGTTGACAGTTTGGCTTCCGTTGGTGATCTAGTTTCGCAGGCGCAACACATTGACGTCATATTAGAAGGTCTCTCAAAGGATTACGCACTGGTGATCTCTATAATCAAGAAAAAATTTGTAGCGATGCAACTTGGTTGTAAGAGAAACTTAGAGTAGTCAATGCCATAGGTTGTTAAAAAAACACTACAAAAGTGTTCCAAGTATTGTAAAAAGCAGCACTAGCCTAAGTCATATAAACTGAACTCGTCCCATAAGTGCATTTGGTTTGAAAAATAAAAAGGAAAATTCAAAAAAAAAAAAAAAACAAACCAAGAAAAAGAAAAAGATGCATGAGGAGGTCAGTGAGGAGGGCGGTGCATGCTACCAAATTTATCAAAAGTAGTCTTAGTGCAGCTACACCAAATGTACCTGCACTGCCAACACCAAGTGCACCTGCACCGTTAAAATCAGGTGTACCTACACTTCAGAAAAAATGATGCAACTGCACTCATTGCATTTGCATCAACAAAAAGCAACCACCAAATTAGGATTAGTGCATTTACTCAATAGTTTTGAAATACTCAATTAAAGTCCTTTGTTGTGCTTAGAGTACCCCAAATCTTGAAGAAGTTGTTAGCCTAGTCTATATTTTGAAAAATCTCTAAAGGTGGCCAAATGTGTTCTACATTTTTCAAGGGCTAAGAACAACTTTTTGTTTAATGGTGGAACCAATTGATGCTCAGTGGGACACACACTCACATAAATGAGTTTTTATAGCGCTGGATGTTTTGAGAACTCAAAGGCATTAAAGATTCCTGAAAAACGAAGCTCGTGAAAATGCACAAATTCAATCACTCTATTGAAAGACATGAGCTGATCTGTTCTTCTTAAATTATAGTAGTCTTATATGCGTTTCTTTTTTCGTTGCTTGAGGACAAGCAACAATTTAAGTTTGAGGGTGTTATAACTATTTTATATAGAGTTATTCATACAATTAAATTTAGATTATTGCTTAATTTCAAGTAAAATAAAGTGTTAAATATGATTTTATGAATAAAGAACAACATTTAAAGTATTAAGAAGGGTTAAACAAAGAACTAAGAAACTTGCATATATCTTGGTATGTTTGATGTATTTGCTCGGTGCAGCTGCAGTTGGTTCACCTACACCTCCTGCACCTGGTGTGCCTACACCAGATTAATACAGTGTACCAACACTTGATGCTGCTACAACAGAAACAGACACCAAATGCACAAATCATCCAAGGACCATTTTGATGCACCAACACTTGTCATGTGACGTCATGCTTAGTCATGAGGAGCAGACCAACTTGCAAATTTTGGCGCCTACTATTGGAGACTTGCCTTGAAGAAACCATTCATTCAAGGACATGTGGCTCTTCACCATTGGACCACCCCATGTGATATCATGTGAAGGATCAACTTGCTCATGGATGGTCTGAAAAGTAACCATGTTAACTGATCATGGTTAACTTTGGCGCCAAGAAAACCCTCCCATGAAGGAAAGCTCATTGCCTATATAAAGAAGCACTACTCTCCACTTCAAATCATCCAAGGATCACATATCTCATTACATTTTTAGTTTAGGTTTAGTTTTGTTGAGAGTTTCTGATTTGTAAGAAGGTAAGGAAGGACTTGACGCCTTCTTCCTTCACTTCTACTTAGAGGAAGCTAGTACAAGGAATTGGTGAACAACTCTATCTCATGCAAAGGATATCCTACTTGTGTAATCTTTATCTTATTGAGTTCTTTTGTAATATTACTCATTTTATCATGTTCCTTACAGATTCTCTCTATTATATAATGAGTAATATGAGCTAAATTCTTTTAGTTGAGATGTTGTAGCCTTGTAATTATCTTCTAAGCAAGTATTTGTGTTTTATGTAGTGTGTGCACTTTAGCTCTTGTGTAATACTTCTTCTCAAGCTTATTTTGAATTTGATCACTTTAGAATAAGTAAACTTGTAACAGCAGACATGGGTTACATTTAAGAAATCAAGAGCTAATAATAATAAGAGTTTCTAACAACATCTTTGTTAAACTTGTTTTAATAAGAAAATGAATGTTAAAACCTTGTTAAGTCCTAGACATAGGATAACATAGTTCTTAGGGTGAAACAGTGGATGCTTGAGAGACAGGAGTGAACCTACTTAGCATGCCTAGACATAGGAAGCTTGTAATGAAACTCTGAAGAAAGTGACTGAAAAGCAAATATTGATGCAGTTGCACCAAGTGTACCTACACCACATGAAACACTAAAACTCTTAGAAGTGACTTATTTGGTGAAGACATCTCAACTATCATTCCTCACTGATTCCTTATACATTTTATTACTTGTTTATACTTTGTTAATTCATTCTCAATACCCCAACAAATTGTGAGTAGTGTAGACACACTAATTGTGCCTTCTAATCAAACAAAGCTTTACATAATCCATGTGGGTTCGACCTTTTCTCATCATTGTATTACTTGTTGCACTATGTATACTTGCATATATTTTTCCACACCAAGCTGCCACGTATTTTTCTGTGTGATAGCGTGGATTTATTCAGAACCGTTTAGATTGATCAAAATGCTGAGTTGGCTGTCATGTATTTTTCAGGAATAATGCGTGGTTTTTTTCGAATGCTGATGTGTATTGTCTTGGTGGACAACTCTTGATTGTATATACTTATGATTTTGGTCTCCGTCGACAATTAAACAGACATCACGCTGGCAGTTAACTGCTGATGTGGTGTTTTAAGTGTCATGTATACCGTGTTATTCATTAAATGAGGTAGCAAATAAATGTTTTATTTAACACAAAATCCTTTTATACATAGGCATTTGGCTTATAAAAAAAACACATAAGCATTTAAGTTTTTTAAATTTTAAAAACACAAAACTGTTATAAAATAAACCCAAATAGAGTAAGAACAAAAAATAGGAAAATGAGAGAATGAGAGAATAATAGAACTATTGTATTGTACTCTTCAAAGTATCTTCTACAATGTCATATGAGTCTTATTTATATGACTAAATCTAGTAACCTACAAATGAATTAAGGTCTAACATATTGTTTCTTTAACATATACAATGAAGAGCAATTACAAGGAATCAATATCTTTTACTACTAGGAGTTACAAGAGCATTAAGAATGTGGAGAGACATCCAATTATTCGAATAGAATAAACAAATAAGTAAACACATTAAAATCAAAATCTGAGAAACTGTTAGATATAGTTTATCTTATTAAATGTCTTTTAATTATCATTTTGACTTTACATAATTGACTAAAGGGTAGATTAGTCTTTTCCATGTACAGTTTTTGACTAACAATTTTCTGTTTTAGGTTTGTTAGTTCATAACTGTTTCAGTTAGTGCAATCAGTGATGCAACTAACTTGAAACTGATTCTGATGTATGTATATATTCATTGATCAATGAAATCAACTCTAAGTTTTGAGTTTAAATAATCTAACAGAAACAAAAGGAAAATCAATAATCTGAAGAACAACAAAGAACACTCTAAATCTCAAAACTCCATCTTCATCTTCTCCACTAACACACCTCCATTTGAGTGTGGTAAACCCTAAATCGAAAATTGTCACTGTCATCATCTTCCCCACTGAATCAATGACATCTTCCAATTTGAACAGCTACCCATCATTTGGCCCATCTAATGCACAGAGCTCTACCCAACCTCCACCTGAGTGTTTGTGTGGCGCTAAATGTGTTGTTCGAATTGTGAAGAAAGATACCTCAAACAAGGGAATGAAGTTCTGGAAATGTAGATATTTTGTGGTAAGATTAACGGTTGTTGGACCCTTTATTTTGCCATTGTTGCAGGCCTGAGTTGTACTAAAATGAAATTGAAACTTTGTGAGAGAAAAGTGAGATAACACTCATTGGAAGCTTTTAGAGGTGAGACAATTGTGTACAACATTGTGTGTTAATTGGATTTTTTTTTTCTTCTTCCAAAGTACGAAGCCTTGAAAAATGTAAATGCTACATTCATACTAAAAAGTAGGAGTAATTGAATTAATGATTTAATTTGAAACAAAATTAAGTGCGAATAAAAAGGCATGAGTTGCTTAAAATTACTCAATTGAATTGAAGCAAAATGAGTTGTAATTTAAACAACTCATTGTCAATTGATTTTTTTTTTGATCAACCTTTGTCATTTGATATAATGTGACATTGCATGAGCCACTTAATAAAGAAAACTCAAAATGAGTTGTTTAAATTACACGCATTAGAGAAAAGAGAGTGAAATCATCGCTAATCCCTTTGGAGTGAGGGAAATGTAATTACATTTGTAATTGCTCAGAAAGCTCAAAGGTCTTCCCTTCCCTGCTTTGGACTTGGGCGTCATCCTTTTACCCTAAATTTTTTGTAACAAAAAAATAGAGTGAAATGAAAGAGAGGATGAAGAGAGATGACAACTTTGAGATTTTAAAAATATTTTATTTAGGATGAAACTAAAACTGCTCGTGACTTCAAAGTTGAACGATTAATTAAGTCCCTCACTGGTATATCGGTTAAATTGACTATATGATATGGTATAAAATATTACGAATGATTGAAATTTCATACTGGTTGGTAATCTAAACCATTGATAGCATTTCATATTATATCATACGGTCTATTTGACACCTACTAATATAGTAATTGAAAAATGATAATTGAATAACAAATTAAAAAATGAATAAAAATATAATAAGTGACAAAAATTAAATTTGCATTGATCATCACTCTTAATATGTGCTAAGTTATCTGAACCAGTTCAACACTATCTCAAACCAAAAGATTTCTTTACCTTCTATTTGTTTTTGATATTTTTAGTTCCCAGTTTGTCTATTTTAATTCTCGTTTTTTAAGTTGTTATTCAATTATCATTTTTCAACTTATATATTAGCATAACAAGGCTGCAAAAAGAAAATAATAGTGCACCAATTTTTTTTTCAATTATCAATTTTATAATGGATGATGAATGGGGATTTTAATGACATTATTCTTCCTAGGGAACAAAAAGGAGGGAATTTCAATCACAACAAAAAGAGTGGTTTTTTCCCTTTTGAAACCTCGTCACATTTGCGATACCTTTTCTGCATTTCAAACCCTAATTCCTAATTAGTATTCGATCATCTTTCGAGTTTCTACTACATTCCTTTCTGCTTCCTTATACCTTGCTTAATTTGCTTAATAATGGAGAACATAAACGACTTACCTGAATGCGTCTTGCTTCGCATCATGTCCTTTCTTCACATTAAGGAAGCAGTTCGAACTTGTCTGCTCTCCAAAAGATGGGAGAATCTCTGGAAATCTATTCAAGCCTTATCGTTATGGATTACAGACTTTTCAACTGTTGAGGATTTCGAAAATTTCATGAGAGAATTTATGTCTCATCGAGGTGGTGTCATGGTGCTAACCACAACCAACTTCATATAAACTCATTGAATTGTATAGATTTCATTGATTCTGAGAATGAGTACAAGTGCATTATATAGCACAAATAGAAACTAGAGCTAAGACTAACTGACTTAATTAGTCGGTTACAAAGGAAACAAACTAATAACTTCCATAACAGTTATCCTAACAACTAACTGACTTAATACTACGACTAACATACTTAATACTAACAGACACAAGACTATTAATATCTATTAAGTCTTATTCTCCAACAAAGTATAATAACTCAATTTAAAAAGTCATTATTTTCTTCGTATCTACTAATTAAAATATTACACACGATTGCATTTAGTGAATTAAAAATATCCAAAATGATATTTAGTAGTTTGATTTAGTGTTTTATGAAAAAAATATCATTTTATAGGTAAAGTTATAATATTATTAATTATTAATATATATATATATATATATATATATATATATATATATATATATATATATATATATACACACACCACTTTTGGTCCTTTATCTTTGCTCTAAGTTTCACTTTGGTCCTTTATCTTATTTTTGGTCTGCTTTTGGTCCTTTATCTTTCATTTTTGAATCAGTTTGGTCCTTTATCTTCATTTTGTTTCACTTTGGTTCTTTATCTTTCAATTATTGTTTCATTTTGGTCCTCTTAAACAAAAATAAAAAATGAAGAACACTATGAATGTGCTCAAGAACACTTTCATTCTGGTACTGAAATTTTGGAGGCCCTAGGCGAACCAACAAAATGACGCCATAATTATAAAACACGGATTAAATGTCTAAATTTTAAATGAAAACTAATAATTTGAATTTTTTGAAAACACCAGACCAAAAATATAGTCTAGTCTAAAGTTTATTAGTGCTATTATTATTAAATGTCATAATAATATGTGAAATAATTTGTTAGTGTAAATGTGGTAACATTAATCAACTTTATTAAATCTTATTTTATTTTCTCTAAATGTATCTCATAACAAAATTAAATTTAAATATTTTAATATACAAAAATATATATTTTTATATACAAAAATATATATTTTTAGAATTTTATTTTTCAAATTAACTATTTATCATTGTTACTTAAAAATCATTTTTCTCAATAAAATAGAAAATAACATTTCATATACCTACAATACACGAGTCACACACTTATTTTAATATAGAATGGAAGATAGTGAGAATAGAATGAAAAGAGATACTAAAAAAGTTAATGAGGGAGAAGAGACGAGTCACGCACTTATTTTAATATAGAATGGAAGATAGTGAGAATAGAATGAAAAGAGATACTAAGAAAGTTGATGAGGGAGAAGAGACGACTGAATAATGCTTTATAAGGTAGAGTGGTTTTGTTATCATGTATGAGTATCACGTGACAATCATGTAGTATATCAAGCAACACTATTGTGTTTTCGGTGTAAAAGTTGTTAGTAGGTTTTATGGAAACATGCAATTCTTTTTTTGACTAAATGTAAACATGCAATTCTATTTGCAAAAAAGCATGCAATTCTAATGTTGTAGTTTTTAAAGAAAAATAAATAAATGAAGGCATAATGTGACTTGTATAGCAGTTTAACTAACACATATTTTGTTTACCTTGTTTTATTTTACTAGCCTATTAAAAGATACATTGATAAGTCAAAAACAATTTACCAAAATCTTATTATGACATATGGAACTTAACACTAAGTTGCATATTTTTATGCATTTTGCTGCTCTCTCACTAATCCTAGGAATTTTGCTATTGTGGAAAACCAATTTCATTGATGCCTTTTGTAGTTATTTGAATAATATTCTCATTGCATTTTTGTTGAAAACCATTAATAATTTGTTCATAATTAAAGTTTTTTTAAGAATTATTTTCATTAAAAACTAAAATGAGACTACTTAATATAATTTGTGACAATATAGGTGGAAAATAAGTTTTTTTAACAATTTCAATTTATATTTTTTTTGTAACATGAATAGTTAATATCATACAACATATCTACAACCGTTAGGAAATAATTAATTGTCTTTAAAGAATTCAGTGTTATATAACTTGATTTTTATTCGGTCGTTAAAATATGAATAATGTTATTTGGACATTGGATTTTAGACAAAAATAGACAAAAACTAACTTACAACACCAATTAACCAAGTTTTTTAGACAATTAGTCAACTTGCTTTTTCACAGTTTTCGAGTGGTTGATTAAAAACTTGGTTAATTGATCACTTGGCTAATAGTCTAAAAAACACCTGCTTTTTCACAGTTTTCGAGGTGTTGATTAAAAACTTGGTTAATTGATCACTTGGTTAATAGTCTAAAAAACTTGGTTAATTGGTATTATAAGTTGGTTTTTGTCGATTTTTGTCAAAAAAACTCATGTCCATATAACATTGTTGTTAAAATATCTTTATAAGAGAGTTTTTCTCTTTATGAGATTGAATTCAACCGTTATCAATTATTTCTTCTTCAACTTCTCTACTGTCAACAAAGATGGCAGACATGGAAGATGCTAGAGCCCAACTAGGTGTTCATTTAGAAGCCGATGAGGGTGAAGGCAACCTTGAGGTTGTCGTTGATGAGGAAGACAAAACCAGAAATTGCGGAGCACCATCGTTTAGTCTGGTTGGACGGTTCCTTACTGATAGGCCAATACGGACACAACTGATGAAGGATCGAATGGCTGATGTTTGGCGACCAGTGAAGGGAGTTTCGATCAAGGTACTAGAGAATGGTCTTTTCTTGATTCAATTCTTTCACCATCTTGATGTCCAGAGGATTGTCAAAGGAGGACCATGGTTTTTTGACAAGCATATGCTAATTTTGAGCAAGATACCAGAGGGTGTTAGCCCGCATGATGTTCCACTGTTCGAAGTTCCTTTCTAGGTTCAGATTTACGATCTACTACCGGGATTCTTGTCCGAAAAGGTGGGGAAGCAGCTTGGTGATTGGATCGGAGTATTTCTTGAATACGATGCGAATAATAACTTCGGGATTTGGCATCGGTATATGCGACTCAGAGTTCTTGTCAATGTTAGGAAGCCTCTCAAAAGGAGAAGAAAATTAAAGAAACCGGACGGTGAGGCGAAAGACGTAACTGTTAAGTACGAGCGGCTAGGTACCTTCTGTTACTACTGTGGCCTTCTTGGTCATACAGGAGAATTTTGTGGTAAGCTATTTTCAACAATGATCGATGATGGTACAAGATTATGGTCGCCGGAGCTCCGAGCCGAGTTCAAGAAGACGACTATGGGGTTGGGGGGGAATTCGAAGTGGCTAAGGGAGGAAGACGATGCATCCTGGCAGATTCCCAATCGGGACGTTACACTGATGGAGGGCGAAATTCACGGGAAGCGGTTAACACTCAGAAGAGTAAGGCGCAAGTTGTGGAATCACAAGTGGATTTTGTTAAAAATCCACAAACTTATCTCCATCAAAAACAAGTCAACGATGGACCCTTTAAATTAGACCAACCTATGAATGAGGCACATATCACTACAACAGATCTAGTAGATGGGCAGCGTTTTTTTAAATGCATGTAGGCGTGACTTTGAGAACTATTCTTTGAACAATTATTGGCTATTATTCACTCCAACAATGGGCGTGACTCCTAAAAAGCGCCACCCATTGCAAAACACGTCCTCCAGATACGCAGCCGCTTTTTAAAAAGCGAATATATCCAAAGCGTCCTCCCGGATACTTAGCGCTTTTTAAAAAGCGCTAAATATATCCAAAGCGTCCTCCCAGATACTTAGCGCTTTTTAAAAAGCTACTGAATAATATTACCACTTATACGCATCGCTTCATTAAAAGCGCTGAATATTGCCTATTTGTGTTACTAAATACCCAACGCTTTATTAAAAGCTACTGAATATTGCCTATTTGTGTTATTAAATACCCAGTAGCTTCATTAAAAGCGCTGAATATTGTCAAAAAAAAATTAATTTTTTTTCTGTTTTGTGTGTTTTCCTTTTTATATTTACAAATTACATGCATGTACCAATCCAATCCAATACATAATGTAATCAAATTGCTAAGAGGAACCCAAATTACATATAATAGAAACAAATTACATAAGAGGAACCAAAACAAAATAGCTAAGAAGTTTCATTATCTAATTCATATGTATCCAAAACAAGCTATCAAGTTACAATATTATGAACCAAAAACTAGCTAGGCTAAGTTATATGTATCCAAATGAAACTTTAAAAAAAACGGGAGACATAACTGCACCATTCTCCCCTAAGCTCAGCAATCTGCTCAACAGAGTATGTCTGTCTTTGACAATCGCTAAAATACTGAAATTATATAAAATAAACAAATCAAAGACTTTGATGTCTTCTATATAGTCATTAATTCTTCATATAAAATAAACAAAAGAACAAAAAAAGTACCTGAACAAGTGGAAGCAACACTGACAAAATCTCCAACCAGCTGTGAACTCGAACTACAACGAACTCTCGAACCAGGACAAACTCGAACAACGATCGCGAAGCTCCGACAAAAAAAACTCCCAAAACCTAACAAACAATTTGCATATTCGATTTAGACATATTTGATTTTACTAATATATATAGATGACACACACTTGCTTAAAAAAATCTATCCTTTCACAATCAAAATCTCAACAAAACCAAGCAATAATAAATTAAACACTTCAAATTTTTAGTCAACAACACAACAATCTTTGTTATTTGTAAAAAAAAAAAACGAACAATCTTTCATAGCAATTGATAGATATTCATCACATGAATAAGTACTCCTATTCAAAGCAATTCAATTTAAATAGTATACACTTAATTCACAAATGTAGATGAAAATGAACATATTAAAAGAGACACCTAATTTCTCTCCTATCAAACACATTCACCTAATTTGACACATATCAAAACACATACAACTACATTCAACATATTCCTCTCCTATCAAATATATTTTTTTTCACACATTCAACATTTCCAATCAAACTACATTCATCTCCAACCTAACAAAAACCTAAAAACAAAAAACCAAATAGAGAACTAACCTTTGAGAGAAGATGAGGACAACCAATGAGGACTATGGGTCTTTGGAGAGGATTGAGACAAGCAATGTGGGTTTGGGGGTTATTGTGGGTTTTGGGGTTTGTGGGTTTGGGGGTTATTGTGGGTTTGGGGGTTTGTGGGTTTGGGGGTTTGTGGGTTTGGGGTGGTGCTAGAGAGAACGAGAGTGAGGGAGAGCTGAGAGAGGATTACGTAATGAGAGTGAGGAGAGAAGAGAAGCGAGAGAGAGAGAGAGGCGTGAGCGAGAGAGAGAGAGGCGTAGGGGGTGGCTTGCGCACGAGCTTCTTTGAGAGTGAGAGTGAGAGCGAGGAAGAGAGAAGCAGGAGTGAGAGGAGGGTTTAATGTACGATTAGTTGGTAGAAATATTTAAGGCAATGGGTGACGTTTTCAAAAACGCTGAATATCTTTGAGAACGCATTGCGTGATGCGTAAGCGTTTTTAAAGAAACGCTGGATATGGTGAGAACGAATGGGGATGATGCGTAGCGTTTCTAAAGAAACGCTGGTTATATGGTGAGAACGCATGTGAGATGCGTAGCGTTTTTAAAAAACGCTGGTTATATGGTGAGAACGCATGTGAGATGCGTGAGCGTTTTTAAAGAAAGCGCTGGTTATATGGTGAGAAGCATGTGAGATGCGTAGCGTTTTTAAAGAAACGCTGGGTAAGGCTCACGCGTTCTACGCGATGGGCAGCGTTTTTTTAAAAACGCTGGTTATAGGGGGGCCTTTTTTAAACAAATCTGGCGTAGTGTATACTGATAGTGATAATGGTGGAATTTTAATGCAACAAATGGAGAAAAAAAAAAGGCAATGTGGCAATAACACAAAAGATGGGACAGATTCATGCACTCCAACTTTTCAATATGCTACTATTCATCCTGATGGCAGCAGTAACAACACATCCTAAAGACTCTGAATATTTTTATCGGCCGGGATAAAGGAAAGGAGCCGTCGGGGCAATGAGCATCCTCGGTTGGAGGCTAGGGACTTGGGTAACCCGAGTGCAGTTCACTCTCTCTCAGACCTCGCTAGGACGTACCGGCCTATCATTATTTTCTTATGCGAAACTTTATCTCATTCCAATAAATTAGAAGAGATTAGGGTCCGCTTAAACTTTGATGGTGTGTTTGCGGTTGATAGATTTGGTAGGGGAGGTGGTCTCGCTCTCTTATGGAGACACCCTTTCACTTGTAATGTTCTCAGTTTCTCTAGAAATTTTATTAATGCAGAAATTTTTTGTTATGGTTATCCAGTGTGGATATTTATAGGCTTCTACAGTTATCCTGATAGCGGTCACCACTATGACTCATGGAACCTCTTGCATAACCTTTCAAGAGACAATAACTTACCTTGGTGCGTTATGGGTGACTTTAACGATATTTTGTCTAATGACGAGAAGCGTGGTACAAATGACTATCCTCCTTGGAGAGTCGGAGGTTTTAGAGAAGCAATCTTGGATAGTGGACTAAATGATTTACCCCACCATGGATATAAATTCACTTGGTCTAAAAGCAAAGGCACACCCCAAGCAAAAGAAGTTAGGCTCGATAGAGCGCTTGTTACTACGCAATGGTTGGACGTTTTCCCTAATAGCAAGCTCTCAAACCAAATCGCTACCTGATTGTACAAGACCAATAGAGATAGTGCTGATGTAGTCCTTCAGTTCGGTCGTTGATCGTACTGATGTCCTTGAGTTTGGGCCGCTCGCGGGTGGTACCTGCGAAAGCACTCCGACGCTCAAGTCAGTCGTGAACAGTGAATAGGACCACAAGTAATAATGACGTACCTAATTCTTGGGATTCGTGTCATATTTATAGCTACAGTATTGGGCCATATTGGGCCTATTGGACTGTATTGGGCCTTGAGTCCACTCCAGAACACTACCGAATCTGACCATTCTCCAATTCATCTCCTCTTGTATCCAAACCAACGAGGAGTGGCTCCTAGGAGGTTCCGTTTTGAGAATGCATGGTTGGAGGAGCCACAACTAGATGAGATAGTGCAAAGAAGGTTGGGAGACGACGATTCGCGTACGATGTGATTCCGAAGCTTGAAACATGCTCTCGAGCTATGGAGGACTGGGGTAAGCAGCTTCGTGATAAATACAAGAACGAAATAAATAAGTGCAGAAATGATATTGAGCATTTAAGGAATAGCCCAGAAGGTGAGAACCACCGTATCCATAAAGATATTCATCAACGTATGTGTTCGTTACTAGCCCAAGAGGAAAGATATTGGCGCCAGAGAGTAAAGATGCATTGGCTTAAGGGAGGGACACAAACTCCAAATTCTTTCATGCCATGGCCAGTGCTAGGAAACGACACAACAACATTGACTGCCTAGTGACTGATGATGGTACAATGGTAGAAGACCAAGCTGCAAAATGTCAAGTTGCCATATCGTACTTTGATCACTTGTTTGCATACAACACTGAAGAATCAGAGGAAGTTCTCATACATGTTATACCTTGTGTGATAGAGGATGATAATTCCAATCTCACAAGTCCTTTCTCTATCACTGAATTTAGGAAAGCCCTTTTCTCAATGCACTCAGATAAGGCCCCGGGACCAGATGGGTTGAACCCAACATTCTATAAGTGATTTTGGCATCTTTGTGGCATGGAGATTTATGAAGCAGGTGTTCATTGGCTCCAACAAGGTACCTTCCCCCCTCAACTGAATGAAACAGATATCGTCTTGATCCCTAAGATTGAAAGCCCCAGGTACATGAAAGACTTGAGACCCATTTCATTATGCAACGTCATCTATAAAATTATTGCAAAATAGTTAGCCAATAGAATGAAAGGAGTCAATGTATATCACAAGAGCAGTCTGCTTTCATTGAATCCCTATCTATTATTGATAATGTGATGGTCGCTATTGAAACCATACACCACATGAAGAGCAAGCGGAGCGGTAAAGTGGGTGAGGTGGCACTCAAAATTGACATTAGCAAGGCCTATGACAGAGTGAGCTGGAAATATGTCCAATATATGATGCTTAAAATGGGTTTCTCTGAAAATTGGGTGTCTTGGATCGCTATGTGCATGGAGTCTGTTAACTACAAAGTCATTGTTAATGGTGAAAGGGTGGGTGATGTGAAACCAGGGAGAGGTCTCAGACAAGGGGACCCTCTCCCCTTATCTCTTCCTTATCTGTGCTGAAGGCCTTACCACTCTCCTAAAAAGGGCAGAGGTTACAGGCAATATCCATGGCGTTAAAGTGTGCAGAGGAGCTCCCATCCTCTCACACTTGTTATTTGTTGATGACTTGTTCTTGTTTTTCAGGGCTAGTACAGAGGAGGCGACAAAAATGAAGGATATTTTGAACACGTATGAGCAAGCTTCCGGGCAGGCTATCAATCTTCAGAAGTCAGAGATTTACTTTAGCAAGAACATTAGACAGGAGGTCCACGATAGCATTGCTGCCCTCTTTGGAGTTACTGAAAGTCTTGGTACCAGAAAGATCTTGGTCTTCCCTCTATGATTGGTAGAAACAAGAAGTTTATTTTCAACTATCTTTGTGACCGTCTGTGGAAGAAATTACATAGGTTGTCCGGAAAACATCTCTCAAAAGCAGGAAAGGAAATCATGGTTAAATCTGTTGCACAAGCCATCCCTACCTATTGCATGAGCTCATTCCTCCTCCCTAGGTCTCTCAGAGAGGAACTAGAGAAGATGATAAACTCCTTCTAGTGGGGTACGAACCGTAGTCAAACCAAAGGTATTAATTGGATGAGGTAGGAGAAACTAACAGTTAGAAAAGAGCATGGAGGTATGGGTTTTCGTCACTTTTATGGCTTCAATATTGCAATGCTAGGGAAATAAGGTTGGCGATTGCTAACCAATACTGATGCTATAGTAGCAAGAGTCTTCAAAGCTAAATACTACCCAGACGATGATTTTTTGGGGGCCCGGTAGGGTCATAACCCCAGTTATGTGTGGCGTAGCATCCATTGTTCCCAGGTGTTGGTAAGAAGAGGCCTTAGATGGAGAATTGGTGATGGAAAAAATATTAATGTTTGGTCACAACCTTGGTTGCCCGATAAGAATCAATCCATGATTATTACAACGCCAAGCCTAGCGAACCGTGACATGCGTGTAGCAAATTTAATAAACACAACTTCGAAGGAATGAGATTACAATTTGATAGATGCAATGTTCCTCGATCAAGATGTGCAACACATTAAACAAATCCCTCTGCTAAATATTAACGGTGAAGATGTGCCTATGTGGAGCTTTAATCCTGACGGCAACTACTCTGTGCGCAGTGCATATAGACTGTTAATGGAAGACATCATCGACAATCATCACCTGAGAGTTGCTGGTAATTGGTATTCCATGTGGAGCACAAATGTCCCTAGTCGAGTAAAGATGCTTGCTTGGAGAGCTATGCGAAACTGTCAACCTAGTAGATTTAATTTACAATCAAAAGGGGTGGAGTGCTCTAAACTATGCCCTCACTGCGACCAAGGTATAGAGGATAATCAACACATATTTTTTGGTTGCATCCAAGCCAGAGCCTGTTGGATGGAAAGTGGACTACTGCAAACCATAATGCCTCTCATGGATCCTACAACCGTATTTACAAAACAGATGTTCTCTATTCTAGACAGCTTGCAGGGTGAGAAGAAGCAGGATTTCCTCATGACTTTCTGGGCTATTTGGCGTCGCCGTAACGACAAGCTTTGGGAGGGACGATGCGAATTTCCTAGAATTGATATTAGACGTACATTGGATTAATTGAGAGAATGGGAACAAGCAAGTAAGGAGGAAGTTGGTTAGCAGCGACAAATTCACAACTCGGACACACCGATGTGGCAGCTACCACCGTACGGTCGCCTTAAGTGCAACATTGATGCTTCGTTGTTCAATAATGAAAGTTGTTTTGGTTCTGGCTACTTCATTCGGGATGCAACAGGGTCTTTCGTCAAAGCCATGACCAAACGCAGCAAAGGAACTCCTTCACCGGCAGAGGCTGAAGCGTTCAGTTTGTAGCAGGGCCTTTATGGGCTTCGAGACGAAGGCTACCACAATGTGGACATCGAAGTTGATTGCAAATTGGTTGTAGACGCTCTCTCAAGTGATAGTAGAAATAATTCTGATTTTGGGGGCATAATAGAAAGATGCAAGAAGGTTCTAGGCACCACAACAAGCTTTAGAATAAGCTTTATTCGGAGACAAGTCAATCAAGTAGTCCACTCTCTAGCTCGGGCTGCTAGATCTTATGCTAGCTCCATGGTTTTCAATTATGTTCCAAGTTGTACTATGACAAATTATTTGAATGAAATGAATTAATTTGCTTTTGGTCAAAAAAAAAATATCTCTAAAGATTTCCAATTTTTCAAATATATAAAATTCTAATAACATAAAATCTTTATTTTAAATATATCTATATATTGCTGAATAAAAGAATTTTGGTGCCCTTAACAAAATGGGGCTCAGGCGGTATGCTCAGGGCCACCCAATATATATATATATATATATATATATATATATATATATATATATATATATATATATATATATATATATATATATATATACTGAGATGTGGGCTCGAGGCGGGTTGGGCACCATAAGAAATGCTGACTGAGCCAAGCACCCATGTGTGCGGGTAATTACCCGACCGTTTGTGGGTAATTTACCCTATGGGCATTGGCTCAATTGCCATCCCTACTCGCAACCTACTAGTAATCATGTTCCTAACCCTAACTCTTATGGTTATGCTTTTGTTAATAATTTCCCTGGAGGATCTCGTGGTTATAACGCCCGCGGTGGCCGCGATCATGGTAGGTTTGGCAATATTCGATGTCAAGCCTGTTTTAAATTTAGTCATCTTGCTACTATGTGCTATCACAGATTCAATCAGCAATTCCAAGCACCAATTCCCACTGATTTGCGTTCAGTTTGCGGCAGGGCCTTTATCGGCTTCGAGACGAAGGCTACCACAACGTGGACATCGATTTTGGGGGCATAATAGAAAGATGCAAGAAGGTTCTAAGCACCACAACAAGCTTTAGAATAAGATTTATTCGGAGATAAGCCAATCAAGTAGCCCACTATCTAGCTCGGGCTGCTAGATCTTTTGCTAGCTCCATGGTTTTCAATTATGTTATAAGTTGTACTATGACAAATTATTTGAATGAAATGAATTAATTTGCTTTTGGTCAAAAATAATATCTCTAAAGATTTCTAATTTTTCAAATATATAATTATAATTCTAATAACAAAAAATCTTTATTTTAAATATATCTATATATTGCTGAATAAAAGAATTTTCGGTGCCCTTAACAAATGGGCCCCTTGGGCGGTTGCCCCTCTCGCCCATGCTCTGGGACACCCAGATATATATATATATATATATATATATATATATATATATATATATATATATATATACACACACACACACACACACAACTTTTGGTCCTTTATCTTTGCTCTAAGTTTCACTTTGGTCCTTTATCTTATTTTTGGTCCGTTTTGGTCCTTTATCTTTCATTTTTGAGTCAGTTTGGTCCTTTATCTTCATTTTGTTTCACTTTGGTTCTTTATCTTTCAATTATTGTTTCATTTTGGTCCTCTTAAACAAAAATAAAAAAAATGAAGAACACTATGAATGTGCTCAAGAACACTTTGATTTCTTGTTTCTTGAATAACTCATGCAATACGTGACCAAAATGTTCTGTTTAAGAGGACCAAAACGAAACAATAAATGAAAGATAAATGACCAAAATGAAACAAAATAAAGATAAAGGACCAAACTGACTCAGAAATGAAAGATAAAGGACCAAAACAGACCAAAAATAAGATAAAGGACCAAAGTGAAACTTAGAGCAAAGATAAAGGACCAAAAGTGGTGTGTATATATATATATATATATATATATATAATATTACCTTTGAAAATCAAAGTAAATCAGAGTTTGGGCGCCTGAAGAAGCTCACAGAAAAGTAAACTTGAAACTTGAAGCAATAGGAAAGGAAAGAGGGGAAGCAGTTTACAAAAGAAAAATTTATTGTATTTTCAACTGATGGCTTACAACTGAGGCATATGTGCCTTTTATAGAGAAACTAAGGCTTACTATTTAAGCCGGTAAAAGACTACTGTTACATTCGGTAGCCTAAAACAAAAAACAAAATACCATTATTAATGCCGGGTACACTTTGTGGGCCCCATTGTCACATTAATAATGACAAAACTTGAAAATCAAAAAAGAAAACAGTAAAAGGAGATTCTTTTCTTGGGTGGTGTATAATCACACTTAATGGCTTTGGTTTTATATTCCGACAATCATATTTGATTTTTGATTTTCTGAATTATTGAAATTTTGGATTTATTGTCCTTTTCCCTTAGTGATATTATGACTCATCGACTGAATCATTGCATCCTAGTAATCTTCTAGTGCAGGCTCTTCTTCTCCTGCTTGGGATTCTCCAGCTAGGCAATTGAATGTATTCGAATCCAGTGAACCTTGTGAACTACTGGTCTTCATTGAAACATCTTGTAGAAGAAATTTCTTCTAAGTATAAAGATATTAAATTTATCCTGGGCTGTGGTAATTGTCCACCTCCATATCCACAGAATTTGGAATTTAATAAAGTATAAACAAGGACCTTGTCCTGTAATCATCTTTGAAGCATTCTTCAAAATTAATGGGAAATGATTACACCATGAGTCATATAAGTCTTGTAAATTTTCTAGTAATATTTCCAAAGAAGGACCAAACTTTGTCCACCAATTATAAAACCAATTTGATATAGGTTTTTCCAGAATTTCTGGATTAATGCTAAAAAACCAAGAATGCTTATTCTTTGGATTTTGATATTAGAAAGCTAATGAAAAAGCTTGGATATAATCCCAATAATTGAAGTAGACATATTTGTCTTCAGCAATTTTGATTGCTTTTTCTCCATTAGGGTTTAGTCCCTGTCGTGACCGAGGTCTCGATGCGGACGGCTCAAATATAGATTATTTGAGGAGTCGCCACCCAATTTATTAATAATAGGAAAATTGAGAAAAATCTAATTTAAAGTTATTTGGTCTGCGTAACTAGGTTGGATTCGGGAGTCGATTATGCATAGGGAAGGGCAAAAACTTAATTCCACTGCACCCCTAATACATCTGTCCTAAGACAGTTACCCTAAATCTGATTGTGCTAAAATTAAATTACTTGATTATTTGTTTACCCCAAAATGAAATAGAATAAAATTTATATTTACAAATAAATAGAAAAGAACTAATTTAAGAAAGTTTAATTTTGACTTGACAGGGAACCCTGCTCCTACATACTCTCTGGTGCAATGAGAGACTCAAAGTCACGTAGTTCTTCCTGAAAATTTGTTGGTTGGTTGATTTTAATTTTGAAGAGGTTTAATATCTAAGTTGTACAACTCAGTCTCTTAAGCGGGGTTGACAAGATGTACATCTCGGTCAAACCCACATTTTTTGGTATTTTTAAAAATAGGTGCTAGATAATAATAAACTGATTGGGGGTTTTCGAAAAATGTGTCATTCGGTTTTGATTTTAAATTGGTTTAGGACCAAGTTATACTGTTCTGGTCTCTTAAATCAGGTGTTATGATTTGATAAGATGTACATCTCGATCAAATCCTAATTATATTATTATTAGACAAATAATTTGATTAAAAGAAAATTATTATTATTAAATTATTATTATTATTGTTATACATAAAAACACTTTTAAAATGGAATATAATAAGGGCGTGTGTGTTATGCACGATGGGTGAGAGATCATTGAGCTTCTAGCCCCATTAGAAAACACGAGTCATGACAAACAAAAGAACAAATGATAATAGAATAAAAAAGACATAATAGCTTCCTCCACTTAAACTCACGCACAGACTCAAAATAGAGGGATGGGGAATTCATTCATGGTCAACGAACAACAAGGGGAGAAAAAGAAAATTGCTTTAACAAATGAGATAAATATTAAGAGAGATGTACGTTGGGTTTTGGATGGTTCATTTGAACCTTTGCCTCCATTACTTCGCAGATAAGAGAGATGTAGTGGGGAGTCTGCTCACCCTCTCTACATATCTCTGATCCTCTCTCCAACACTTCCTTTTTTTCCTATTCTCTTCTCCTCCCTCTTTCGAAAAATATCCCCCTTTTACCTTTTACCATCTGGCGCCCCCTTTGACCGCTGCTTGACTGTGATTTTATACTGATAAATTAGGTTTTAGGCATTTAATGTAGTTTGACTGGGCTTGACTTTTATTTGCAGATCTGGGCTTTGGACTTGCTGAGAACACCAAACCCAAGTCAACTCCTACTGCTTGCTGACTCTTGAATCTGCTGAGGCTGCCATTTAATTAATTTTGTATTTATTTTATTATTATTTTTTTGGATTATTTGTAAAAAGACAACTACTTAAACAGATTAAATAAAACTTACTATTTTTTTTTATAATTTTTGAATTATATATTTTTTTTGTTTAAAAAAAAGTAAAGTGACGTATTCGACGACTAAAACACGAAAACGCACAAAAAGTGCATATTTTCGTAATTTTTGGAAAAACGACAAAAATACCCGTTAAAAATTGAGTGTTCACAGTTGCCCCTCCGTGCTTACTCTCTTACGATATAATACACAAAACCATGATCCCATGTTTTGTTGTATTATCAAAGTAAGAGATGAGTACGGATATGAACCTCAATTTTAACCGGCGAAATAGGCAATTGTCGAGGTGAATCGAAAACCACGAAATTTAAAAAGTATGATGTCAGGGCTATATTACAATGGAGACGATGTCAGGGCGAGACCGATAGCAGAAAAATAAAAACAATGCCAGAGTAATATCAATTAGCATGTCGAAAGCGATTGCGAGGGCAAGGCGGAGTAAGCGGGGAAAATAAAAGACAAAGCCGAGCAAGATCGGTCGACTTTGTCGAAAAACAATGTGCTGTGGCAAGACCGATAGCACGAAATAAAAGCAACGCCGTGGCAAGACCAATAGCGGGAAAATAAAAGACAATGCCGGAGCAACATCAGTCAGCACGTTAGAAAACAGTGTCAGAGCAAGACCGATAGCACGAAATAAAAGCAACGCCGAGCGGCAGGACCGATAGCGGGAAAAATAAAAGACAATGCCGGAGCAAGATCAGTCAACATGTCAAGAAAGCGATTGCACGGCAAGACCGAGTAGCACGAAATAAAAGCAACACCGTGGCAAGACCGATAGCGGGGAAAAAAGACAAAGTCGGAGCAAGATCGATCGGCTTTGTCGAAAGCGGTGCGCTGTGGCAAGACCGATAGCACGAAATAAAAGCAACGCCAGGGCAAGACCGATAGCGGGGAAAATAAAAGACAAAGTCGGAGCAAGATCGATCAACTTTGTCGTAAAACAAAGTGCGTGGCAAGGCGATAAAGCACGAAATAAAAGCAACGCCTGTGGCAAGACCGATAGCGGGAAAAATAAAAAGACAATGCCGAGAGCAGAGATCGATCAAGATGTCAGAAACAGCGTGCGTGGCAAGACCGATAAGCACGAAATAAAAGCAACGCCGTGGCAAGACCGAGAAGCGGGAAAAATAAAAAGACAATGCGGAGCAAGATCCGTCCGAGATGTCAGGAAACAGTGCCAGGGCAAGACCGATAGCACGAAATAAAAGCAACGCTAGGGCAAGACCGATAGCGGGGATGAGAAGGGAAATGCCAGGGTTGAACCGATAGCATGAAAGAATGTGCCAGGGCTGAACCGGTAGCACGAAAGAATGTGTCATGGCTGAACCGGTAGCACAAAGTTAGAGCATGCAATGCACGTCTTGCTTTGGATGACTCTTTTTATTACTTTATTTACAAAGTACTGAACACAAATGTATGATTTTAGTCATGAAGTGGAATGCATAGATGGACATGAAATGTATGCAAACTATGACATGAAATGCATGAACTATGCATGTGTCTTGAGTTCGTGTGTAATGAAAGTTAAATTTACTGAAAGCATTTTTCTTTTTGTCTTCTTTGTGCATGCTTCAATTGAGACCAATCAAACTTGTCCTCAAATGGGAATTTATCATTGCCCTTTCAAGCTTTCTATTTTTTTTATGATTATTTCCCACCTCTCACAGCAAAACACCCTCAAAATGGACTTTCTCCCCTTTTTTTCTGATTGTCATTAGCTCTCTAAATCACGTAACTAATTCCAAGTTGACCATTATTGAAGCATTGCTTAATGAACATGCATGGACTCATGAGTATTTGAGGGCTAAGATTTAGTGTTTTCTGGATTTTTGTTTTGAAAGTGGAGGGTGCTTTTGGAGGGAAACATAGGGAGGACAAAGGCGACACAAGATGGTAGGAAAAAGTTATTATGGCAACCTCGAGTTATTGGGAATTCCATTCACTTGAGGCGCCCGACTTGCTGGGAATTGGCTGGGTATTGGAAACAAGTTTTACCACAGGAGAGACTAGAGGTAGCAAGCAAAATCTAACTCACGATTATGCAAACACTTTTGCCCCGGTGTTGGTAGAAGGTACTGTCCCAAGAAAAGGCTACACGGGTGTTCCAAACAAAGTGTGATTCGGGAGAGGACCCGCAAAGATTTTGCTTCAAACAAATTTCAGTGTGGAAAGGAAATTTTGACTCATGACTGGTCTTGCATGTGTTTTGCCCAGTATTGGTAAAAGTTGTTCACGACAAGAAAGCACAGTGTGGCAAACAAAGTTTGACAGATGTAGGGTACGGTAAGAATTTTTCTCATTCTGGTGAAAGACATTGCCCTGAGAGAATGCTACATGGTGTAACAAGAAACATTTAACTCTTAAAGGGTCTTACGAAACTTTGCCCCAGTGTGGGGTTTCTCGAGACTCTTAAGTTTACCCTCCACAAAAATTGCCCCAATGTACACTGTTGTTTGGCATAAGTTGGAGAAGTTTATCCGGTGAACTACACAACTTCCCGTTGTAAGTCTCATTCCCCTTTTGTGCCCTAATTTTTGCCTAGACTGCCTTTGCAGGTTTTCAATCTAGTGGGCTCACTTTTTCTTTCTATCATTCCTTTTTTTTTCTTTTAACCCTAATTTTTGCCTAGACCGCCCTTTCGGGTTTTCAATCTAACGGGATTCTCTCTTTTTTTCTTCCTTTTTTATTAGAGCAAAGAATAATTTAAAAGGAGCAAATGATTTATCTCAAAATTAACATTAAGAAAATGAAATCAATCATCCATCAATCAGAGTGGACTTTTGGAGGCTTGTAATGTGGCTATTGGTTATGTGTTATGAAAGAAAGATGATTAGAAGGCTCCCAGAAATGCTTTACGGGTAGGGGTTATGGTCTATGGAAGAAAGGTGATTAGAAGGATTAAAGAAATGCTTTATGGGTTGGGTTATGGTTTATAGAAGGAAAATGAATGGAGGGCTAAAGAAATGTTTTATGGATATGGGCTATGAGTTATGGAAGAAAAATGGCTAGAAGGCTTAAAGAAATGTTTTTTTTCCGGGTTAAATGGACCAAGGATCTCTAGTGCATTCAACTTTATATGGTGTTTCCAAGACATCACACTCACACGATTTTCAATGCTTTTCACTTTGCTTTCTTTTGTGCCCTAATTTTTGCCAAGACTGAATAGACAGGCTTTCAGTCTTGCGGTTTTCATTTTTTTTTTTGGGACTTCTTCCATTACCTCCTTGATTTCATAGCTTTGGAAAACTGAATGCACTAAATTCTATGGTGGTGTCGATCCTTGTCCGGGGTTTGGTGAAAGGGCATTACAGGCTCAAAGGGGATGGTAAGGGATATATTTTGTTTGGGATGGAGAAAAAAATGGCCACTCTTCATTTGAAATCATGATTCCGCATTTTTAATTTCGAAATAACATTCACTCTTTTACATATCCTTTGCTCTTTCTTTTGATTCTTTCTTCTTTTATTTTTTTTTTATTTTTTTTTTTATTTCTTTTTTAGGGAATGGACCTACGAGATTTGATATTCGTTCACTAGTTTATCCTTGAATGACACAACCATAAGGGCTTTAATGGATATCACTTGAAGCAAGAACTCCAAGGGAGTCAGTGTTTTAAGTGAACATGGGTGAGGAATGATGGGAATGGGTTTTTAAATCCATGAAAATCCATTAGTAAAGCTTCAACTAAGTTAACTTGGTTTCAAGCTCACATGATTAGACAAGCGCTAATGACAATCCTCTCTTCTCTCTCTTTTGCTTCGAGCTTTTTACCCGAGAACTGATTGCCAACCTTATGTCTCCCTATTTTCCATCTTTCCCCATATGCCCCAGCATAGCTCCCCATGATATCTTTCCTCTCACCTTACTTCTCTAACCCTCGAATGACAAATCTTCCCAACAACTTTCAAGAGAATGATTTAATTCCATGAGTCTAAGCTTGATTGGTATCCATTTTCACGCAAGCACAAAAAATGAAGACTTAATGACCTAAAAACCTTTTTTTTTGATTTTTTTTGATTTATTTTAAGAGAAAAGAAAAATCATGCTACATGAGAACAAGTCAAAGAAACCAATATGTTATGAAATGCATGATATGTATGCGAGCATTCATCCTAAGATGTAGTATGCATTTGTTTTGTAATGTTTTTTTCATTATTTTATGGGAAAAAAATGCAATGCAAATTTTTTTTTTGCCCCTTTTTGAAGGGAACATGTGCTTTGTTTATTTACTCATGAAGATATGCAATTTTTTTTGCATACAAAAAAAAATAAAATATGAAGACATTTTATGATGAATGATTTTTTTTTTGACAAATGAGTATGATGAATGACAGTGAAATGTAATTATTTATTTTTTAGGACTTATGTGATGCAAATGAATTTATATTTTTTAATGACACACGGTAAATCATATTTTTACATGAAATGAACTTCCAAATGCAACATGATTTTTTATGTTTTTTTTATGCATGAAATGCAATATGGTTTTTTTTTATGCAAGGAATGCAATATGATTATTTTTTTTTATGCATGAAATGCAATATGATTTTTTTATGCATGAAATGCAACATACTCTTTTTTGATGTTTTTTTATTTTTATTTTTTATGCATGCAATGCAGTATATTTTTTGATGCATGATTTTTTTTATGCATGCAATGCAATATATTTTTTTTATGCATGATTTTTGTGGGTAGACTCATGAGTGATAACGAGGACAATATATACAACAAAAAAACAAAGATAAGAGGAAAAGTAGCTCCATTTGTGGTCTAATTTGGTTAGCCTGTGCTACTGGGCATTGGGACCTATAGGTCTAATGTCTGTATTGTGAGTACTCACAGGGTGGTAACTACATCCTATGGAGATTTAAGGTCTCTAGAGCCAAGTACCCTTTTAGAGAGTTAAACACAACAGGATGTACATCCCGGATGTGAGTACCCGCATCGAAGGATCGTGCTCTAGATGAGGAGTTCATGGAAGTCACATAGGATGTACATCCAGAATGAGTCCCACTTATCCTCGTTCTAACTTAGGGTGTTTTTTGTGGCTCAGGCATGAGCTCAACTCTCAGTGTGTGCTCACAGTGTAGGTGTAGTGTGTGAAGGGAGCATATAAACCTCAAACCCTAAGAACAAATAAAGATGAAAAAGCACCTGCAAAATAATCAGACAAATACAACCAAATAATAAAAATAAAAAGTATTCTAACCTAGGGTTTATCAGGAACAATATAAATATAAAAATAAAATATATACAAAGAAAAACAATAAATAAATAAATAAGAAACTAAGAGGGTAAACAAAGTGTACCTTATAATTATTTTGCACAACCAAACATATCAGGCTTGACTCTCACTATCCCCAGTGGAGTCGCCATTTGTCGTGACCGAGGTCTCGACGCGGACGGCTCAAATATAGATTATTTGAGGAGCCGCCACCCAATTTATTAATAATAGGAAAATTGAGAAAAACCTAATTTAAAGTTATTTGGTCTGCGTAACTAGGTTGGATTCAGGAGTCGATTATGCATAGGGAAGGGCGAAAACTTAATTCCACTGCACCCCTAATACATTTGTCCTAAGACAGTTACCCTAAATCTGATTGTGCTAAAATTAAATTACTTGATTATTTGTTTACCCCAAAATGAAATAGAATAAAATTTATATTTACAAATAAATAGAAAAGAACTAATTTAAGAAAGTTTAATTTTGACTTAACAGGGAAGTCTGCTCCTACATACTCTCTGGTGCAATGAGAGACTCAAAGTCGCGTAGTTCTTCCTGAAAATTTGTTGGTTGGTTGATTTTAATTTTGAAGAGGTTTAATATCTAAGTTGTACAACTCGAGTCTCTTAAACCGGGGTTGACAAGATGTACATCTCGGTCAAACCCACATTTTTTTGGTATTTTAAAAAATAGGTGCTAGATAATAATAAACTGATTGGGGGTTTTCGAAAAATGTGTCATTCGGTTTTGATTTTAAAGTGGTTTAGGACCAAGTTGTACAACTCGGGTCTCTTAAATCGGTGTTGCGGATTTGATAAGATGTACATCTCGATCAAATCCTAATTATATTATTATTAGACAAATAATTTGATTAAAAGAAAATTATTATTATTAAATTATTATTATTATTGTTATACATAAAAACACTTTTAAAATGGAATATAATAAGGGCGTGTGTGTTATGCACGATGGGTGAGAGATCATTGAGCTTCTAGCCCCATTAGAAAACACGAGTCATGACAAACAAAAGAACAAATGATAATAGAATAAAAAAGACATAATAGCTTCCTCCACTTAAACTCACGCACAGACTCAAAATAGAGGGATGGGGAATTCATTCATGGTCAACGAACAACAAGGGGAGAAAAAGAAAATTGCTTTAACAAATGAGATAAATATTAAGAGAGATGTACGTTGGGTTTTGGATGGTTCATTTGAACCTTTGCCTCCATTACTTCGCAGATAAGAGAGATGTAGTGGGAGTCTGCTCACCCTCTCTACATATCTCTGATCCTCTCTCCAACACTTCCTTTTTTCCTATTCTCTTCTCCTCCTCTTTCAAAAAAATATCCCCTTTTACCTTTTTTCCCATCTGGCGCCCCTTTGACCATTGTTTGGTGTGATTTTATCTTGATAAATTAGGTTTTAGGCATTTAATGTAGTTTGGTGGGTTTGACTTTTATTTGCAGATCCGGGCTTTAGACTTGCCGAGAACACCAAACCCAAGTCAACTCCTACCGCTCTTTGACTCTTGAATCTCTTTGAGAGTGCCATTTAATTAATTTCGTATTTATTTTATTATTAATTTTTTGGATTATTTGTAAAAAGACAACTACTTAAACAGATTAAATAAAACTTACTATTTTTTTTTATAATTTTTGAATTATATATTTTTTTTGTTTAAAAAAAAGTAAAAATAATGCGAAAGTGACAAAAGAGAGTAAAGTGACGTATTCGACGACTAAAACACGAAAACGCACAAAAAGTGCATATTTTCGTAATTTTTCGAAAAACGTCAAAAATACCCGTTAAAAATTGAGTGTTCACAGTCCCCATTCTCTTGGTAGTAATATTTTATTAATATGACATTTACTGAAGTTTATAAAACTTCCTAGATTATTATTTTGGTAATGATGTGTAATTGTCACTGATTAAGTAACTAATAGAAGTATTTCTATATGTGGTCTAGACTTACCATAAAGACCAGGATATCCTCTTGATTCAAGATATCTTGTTTTAATAGACCATCCATCATTAGGAGCCAAATTAATGTCTTCTTCTTCGACATACATTATGCCTTCTGTAACAGGATTTTCATAATATTATGTTACCTCTTGAGGCGTATCATTCATGGTTGCATCTTTATAGGTTGATGCTTTACTAGAAGAAGAAGGAATATCTTCTTTTTTAGGAGGTGCGGGTAATTGTTTGCAAATTCCTAGTCCACGTGGGTGTGTCCAATCCTATTAGAGGAATGTTTGTTTCTTAACTAGGCAACAAATTGTTGCTTCCCCAGCCACGACCATAGCCACGACCTCTTCCCCTATTGGGGTGTGTCATCTCCCTGCAAAAATTCACAGGTCAAATAATCAGCAAGAGAATTATTTTCCCCTTTAATATATTGTATATCAAAATCCAATACTGATAATTGGGCTTGCCAACTAGCAAAGATTTGTTTCGAAACAAGATTCTTGACATCTTTCTCAATGATTGATTTAGCAGAACTACAATCAATTCGGAGTAAAAAATTTTGATTTAACAAATCATCTTGAAATTTTGAAATGCATTTGATTATGGAAAGCATTTCTTTCTTAATAGTCGAATATTTAGACTGCGTTGGATTCCATTTTCCAGAAGTAAATCTTACTAAAACTTCTTTATTATTATCTGGTATGACTTGTTTTAAGATACCACCATAACCTATGTTAGAAGCATCTGTCTCAACTATTTTGAAATACATAGGATTTGCTAGGGCCAAACAAGGTAAACATTTTACCTTACTTTTGATCTTTTGGACAGCTAGAGAATGATTCTCTGTCCAAGGTCTTGGGTTTTTCTTTAACCTATTATATAAAATAGTTGTATCCTGAGCTAAATTCTCATAATAGTCTGAAATATAATTTAGACTTCCTAAAAATCTCTGTAATTGTTTCTTATCAGAAATAATATCAAGAATTTAAAAGAAAATTCAATACTTCTACTTATAGGAACAATTGTTCCTTGATCTATTTCATGACCTAAAAATCTAACTTTTGTTTGAAAAAGTTTCATTTTTGGAGCAGATATAACTAAACCATTGTGCTTAATCAAATTTTTAAATATTTTTAAATGTTTAAAATGTTGATCAATAGTTTTAGAAAATACTAAAACATCGTCTATATAGACAATCATAAAATCAGAATAAGAATTGAATATATCATTCATAATATTCTGAAATTCAGAAGGAGCATTTTTTAATCCAAATGGAAGAACATTCCATTCAAAATGTCCAAAAGGAACTGTAAAAGCAGTTTTGTATTTGTCAGATTCATTAATCTGAATTTGCCAATAACCTGATTTCATGTCAACTTTTGAAAAAATTAAGGAATTATTGAGCCTATCTAAAATATCTTTCTTATTAGGAATTGGATATCTTATCTATTTCAAAACTTTATTAAGAGGTTTATAGTTAATAACTAACCTAGGAACACCTCTTTCTCTTTCAGCATTTTTATTAACATAGAATGCTGTACAACTCCAAGGAGATTTAGATTTTCTAATTAATCCTTTTTCTAAAAGATAATTAATCTCCTTTTTACATAAATCAAGATATTCTTGATTCTTTTGAGCAGGTCTAGCTTTAGTAGGTATCTGACTTTCATTAAAGTCATCAATATAGGGTAATGGAACAACATGTTGTTTCCTATTCCAAAAAGCATTAGGTAGATCATTACATACCTCTGAGACAAATTGTTGTTCGATTATTTTAATTTGTCTCCTAGTTTCTTCTTTATTAAGATAATCATTAATATTAAATATATTAATTTCACTTTTAAGAAAACATAATTGTTTTTCTTTGTTAAGGAGGATGTCCTTAACCTCATTCAGCATCCTTGTGTGAGGATCTGTAATAAATTTGAAAATAATTTCCTTGTTATCAATAATGGTAGTAATACCATTTTGATCAATATTTTTAATTGGCATAATATTATGCAAAAAAGGAGTACCTAAAATGATCCTATGAGTTAAATTTTTAACGAAAATAAAGTGAGTTGGCAAACAAATACTTTGGTTGCAAATATAAACATTTGAAAGTTTATAATTAACTTGTAATTTATCTCCTCCAGCTTGAGTAAGAGATTGTGTAGTTTTTGAAAAATATTTTGTAGGGATAATTCCCTCTTCAATAAAATTAAGATCAGTCCCACTATCTATGAGTGCTATCTCACTATCTAAAATAAAATTTTTATTGACAACTAAAGTAATTCTCACAAACCATTTTTGTGAAGTAACTCTGTCTAATATAGACAAATAGTTGCTACTGGATGAAGAAACATCTTTTGGTCGAGTAGGAGCTTCTAGAGAAGATATTCTCTGGAATAATATATCATTATTCTTTTTTATCTGAGCAATTTCAGGTTTTAAGAGATTTATTTCTCTTCTCAAATCAGTAGTAAAAACTGATGTTTCTTTAATATTAGATTCTTGGAATCTAGATAAGACCTCGCTCATTTGATAAGGAGACTCTATAATTAGAGGAGTTTCTTTTTTATAATAATCTCTCATAAGAGTGTCTATCATCTTTCTTTTCAAATTGCCATCAGTTATGGCTTCTAAAGCTTTTAAAGCTTCATCATGTTCTTCTGTGAGAACATTCAGTCCATTCATTTCAACAATGGATTTCCAATAATTCAATTAATTGCACCGACAATCATTATTGTTAGTGGAAGTTAATTCAGAGGAGGTATCATTGATACACTATATTCCTTCGCTAGAAGAATCATACTCTTGTTATGAATCAGAATCAATTAATAAAACTTTTTCTAATTGAGCCCTTAATTGATCATCCTCAATATCATTTAAGGCTTTTTTGGTCCAACATTAATTAGCATAATGACCTATTTTGCCACACTTATGGCATGTTATGTCCAATTTTTTAGCCTTTCTTTTTCTTTTTTTCTGGAAAGCCTTATCTTTTGGTTTTCTCTCTTGAAAACTTTTTCTTTTAAAATTCTTTTTTCTAGAACTTTTGTAAAAAAAAATTGTTTTATTATCAAAGGGTTTTTTCCCTTTTATTTTTTGACCTCTCTTGCCTTCTTTCGGCTATTTACCCAAATCAAAAGCAAATTGTTCACAGAATTCACTTAATTGGTGTTTTTCTGTTAGCTTTTACTTTTTTAATTGGTTTCTTAACTTTATGTCATTACATAAAGCTAAACCTTCATTAATACAGTAACTAATAATTTGGCCATATGTTAAATCGGCATAATTAATATGTATGCCATCATTCTTATTTCTTAAAGATTGTCTAACCTTTTCAGAAAAGAGATAAGGAAGACCATCAACAAATTTGGCCTTCCAATGGATACAATTATGGTCTTTTAATTGAAAAACCCTGGATAAAAAATGTATCCTTATACCATCTAAAATGAATTAAAGATGGACATCTTAGATTTTGTAAAAGAGAAGATAATTTTTCTCCTATAGGAACATTAGTCCCTACAAAATGTTTTAGTATGGATAAACAGAGGGTATAAACTGCATCCTCTTCACCAATACTGATAGTAGTAGCACTAGAACTAGTTTCTAGCTTAACTTCCTTTTTATGGTCAAGAATTTCTTTTTTCTGAGCATCAGTAAGATAATGATCCCACGAACCTCTTAATTGGCCAACAAATCCAGTAGCTATGAAAGAAGCTATTGAGCTATCGGAAATTCCATGTTGTTTACAAATAGTATAATACATAATCATTCTATGTATCGTGTCTATAATTTGCTTATCATTTAAGCCATCAATATTCCATTCATAAATGGATTTACCAGAATAGGAATTCTGATATGGTTCATGTTCCACAAAAAGTAAGTACCACAACAAGCTTTAGAATAAGCTTTATAATAATATTTTTCTATGGCCTTAGGGGTGTAAATAGGATTAATAAGATTTTAGAATAATAAGCTTATATCCTTAGGGGTGTAAATAGGATTAATACCAATATCCTGGTTAGCAAACATATTTGCTAAATCATCAATATTATTTATATCCTTGCTAAAATCGGAAGAACTCTCAGATCTGTCAGAAATATTTTCCTGAGATAAAACACTTAAATTTAAATTCTTTAATTTTTGTTCCAAAATATGGATAAATTCAGAAGTATTATCTTCCATTTTAAAACCTTTTATCGGCAAAGGAGGTTGTACTATAGGAGCCTCTGCAACTATAGGTGCTTTAGACCCATTAGTTTGTTGAAAAACTAGTTTCTGTTGAAAACTTTGTTTTTCAACTAATTCCTTTTAAGATAATAAATCTTTTTCAAGAGAAACAAATTGCTCTCCTAAACAATTAAGAAAAGCATTTGTATAATTCTGAGCTTTCATCAAAGAATTTAATTCTTTAATAGTAACTTGATTACTTTCTACCTTTTGTAAACTAATAAAAGCATTGACTTCTACATTTTGACCCAAATTTATTGGTTGTCTAGGAGGGAAAATACTATTAATTTTTTCTCCTTTAATTGTCTCCCAATTTTTTGAATTAAGGGCTAAAATCTCATTATCCACTTCATTTTTGATTTTATTAGTGAAATATCTAACAAACCATTTTACAAAAGGAATATAATTCTGTATAAACGTCATCTCTTCATAATAATCATCCTTAAACCTATTAAGTTCAAGAAGAGAAAATTTTTTAAAATACCATTCTCTAAATTGGGTATATCTATCATGTTGGAATTCATTATTAATGAGTTCTCTCATCCCACTTCCCAGGGAGAAACTATGATATATTTTGTCATAGATGAAAACTCGTTTTTGATTGAGTAGGTGATTCCCTACTCTGGGGGGTTTTCTGATATATTCCATGTGGAATTTTATTCTCACTAGTTCTAATATTTTCTACTGTCTCTAATTCTTCTATTGGATGAGAAGCAGAGGCTCTATTTAATTCACTTGGAGTCGTATAAAACTCACTTACAGAATGTCTTACTGAAAGACTTCTTGGTATTCTGATAATCCTTTTAGGATTAAACCTTCTTTTTATATCCCCTTCATTAGTTTGGGTTATCTGATCTATCTCTTTATTTAAGATAGGTTCAGGTTCTACAGCCTGGGGTAGAGACCATGTCTCAGGGAATTTAATTTCATTCCATTTGATTATCTATTGGTGACTATGTTTGAAGTTAACAGGTTAGTTTGGACAAGAGTTGTTATCCATGGGAAAGATAGTTGCTTAACCTTTGGATTAAGCGTGTTTAACACCTTGTAGTAAACTCTATAGCATATTGCTATTATTTCACTACCTGGTTTGTAATTATACCCATTAGTATGTATAGTAAGTTGCATAGCATCAAGAATATTTTTGTCAGATAAAGACAGACTTAAATTTGGAGACACATCAAAATAGACGGGTCCATGACATAAACTAGTTTCTATTAAAGCAGCTAGAGAGGACTGGAAGTCTTTACTTCTACTATCTCTAATATATGCTAGAATACTAGAATTTAATCCTAATAAGGTTAAAGGTTTAAAGGCAATTTGCACAAGACCAATATGAACAAAATTATAATCTTTAAAAGGAAGTAAATCTTTTTTACTTAATAATTTTATTGTCTGAGTATTCTCAGAAACTTGAACAGTTTGTTCAATAGTCTTAACAGCATCTCGTGATTTAATATCAAACATACCAAATTTGTATATTTGGCTTGAAGGGACTAAAGGAGTTGTCCACTTGTTTAGTTGATCCAATTTTTTTGGATATTTAACCAACTCTTCATTTTTTATAATCATCTAGATCCATAAATCAGATATTGAATTTTTTGTGTTTCAGACGACTAACCAAAATCAGAACTAAATGAGTCAATTGAATTTATGAATTTACTATACTTTCAACATCTCATTTGTCATCTTTGCAAACAGTAGTAGTGTTTAACTATCAACCCAAAGGGATAGAAGGATTTCTCCTAAATCTAAAGATGTCAAATGTTTTTAGCAAAAATTTTCTCTTTGAAAATCATCTAAACACTTCCTTTCTCCAGGAAAAATTGATGATTATTAAGAAAACACTAAAAACATTCTTAGGTTTTAAATAAACCACAAAAAGATGTTGTTAGTATAATAGATTCATACTATAACTGACTCGAATGACTCTCTCTCTCTCTCTCTCTCTCTCTCTCTCTCTCTCTCTCTCTCTCTCTCTATATATATATATATATATATATATATATATATATATAGGAATTATCCCTACAAAATATTTTTCAAAAACCACACAATCTCTTACCCAAGCTGGAGGAGACAAATTACAAGTTAATTATAAGCTTTCAAATGTTTATATTTGCAACCAAAATATTTGTTTGCCAACTCATTTTATTCTAGTTAAAAAGTTAACTCATAGAATTAACTTAGGTACTCCTTTTTTGCATAATATTATGCCAATTATAAATATTGATCAAAATGGTATTACTACTGTTATTGATAATAAGGAAATTATTTTCAAATTTATTACAGATCCTCATACAAGGAGACTTAATGAGGTTAAGGATATTCTTCTTAACAAAGAAAAACAATTATGTTTTCTCAAAAGTGAAATTAATATATTTAATATTAATGATTATCTTAATAAAGAAGAAACTAGGAGACAAATTAAAATAATTGAACAACAATTTGTCTCAGAGGTATGTAATGATCTACCTAATGCTTTTTGGAATAGGAAATAACATGTTGTTGCTTTACCCTATATTGATGGCTTTAATGAAAATCAGATACCTACTAAAGCTAGACCAGCTCAAATGAATCAAGAGTATCTTGATTTATGTAAAAAAGAGATTGATTCTCTTTTAGAAAAAGGATTAATTAGAAAATCCAAATCTCCTTGGAGTTGTACAACATTCTATGTAAATAAAAATGTTGAACAAGAAAGAGGTGTTCCTAGATTAGGTATTAACTATAAACCGCTTAATAAAGTTTTGAAATGGATAAGATATCCAATTCCTAATAAAAAAGATCTTTTAGATAGGCTCAATGATGCCTTAATTTTTTCCAAATTTGATATGAAATCAGGTTATTGGCAAATTCAGATTAATGAATCTGACAAGTACAAAACTGCTTTTACAGTTCCTTTTGGGCATTTTGAATGGAATGTTCTTCCATTTGGATTAAAAAATGCTCCTCCTGAATTTCAGAATATTATGAATGATATTTTCAATTCTTATTCTGATTTTATGATTGTCTATGTTGACGATGTTTTAGTATTTTCTAAAACTATTGATCAACATTTTAAACATTTAAAAATATTTAAAAATTTGGTTAAGCACAATGGTTTAGTTATATCTGCTTCAACGATGAAACTTTTTCAAACAAAAGTTAGGTTTTTAGGTCATGAAATAGACCAAGGAACAATTGTTTCTATAATTAGAAGCATTGAATTTCCTTCTAAATTCCCTGATACTATTTCTGATAAGAAACAATTACAAAGGTTTTTAGGAAGTTTAAATTATATTTCAGACTACTATGAGAATTTAGCTCAGGATACAGCTATTTTATATAATAGGCTAAAGAAAAACCCAGGACCTTAGACAGAAGAACATTCTCTAGCAGTCCAAAAAATCAAAAGTAAGGTAAAATGTTTACCTTGTTTAGCATTAGTTAATCCAAAGTATTTTAAAATAGTTGAAACAGATGCTTCCAACATAGGGTATGGTGGTATCTTAAAACAGGTTATACCAAATAATAACAAAGAAGTCTTGGTGAGATTTACTTCTGGAAAATGGAATCCAACGCAGTCTAAATACTCAACTATTAAGAAAGAAATGCTTTCTATAATTAAATGTATTTCAAAATTTCAAGATGATTTATTAAATCAAAATTTTTTGCTTCGTATTGATTGTAGTTCTGCTAAATCAATCATTGAAAAAGATGTTAAGAATCTTGTTTCAAAACAAATTTTTGCTAGTTGGCAAGCCCAATTATCAGTGTTTGATTTTGATATACAATATATTAAAGGAGAAAATAATTCTCTTGCTGATTATTTGACCCGTGAATTTTTGCTGGGAAATGACACAACCCAATAGGGGAAGAGGTCGTGGCTATGGCCGTGGCCGTGGAAGCAACAATTTGTTGCCCTATCAAGAAACAAATATTCCTCTAATAGGGGATTTGAATACAGTCCACAGGACTAGAAATTTGCATCAATTACCTGCACCTCCAAGAAAAGAAGATATTCCTTCTTCATCAAACATCAACTTATAAAGATGCAACTATGAATGATATACCTCAAGAGGTAACAGAATATTATGAAAATCCTGTCACAGAAGACATAATGCATGTCGAAGAGGAAGACATTAATTTGACTCCTAATGATGGATGGTCTGTTAAAACAAGATATCTCGAATCAAGAGGATATCCTGGACTTTATGGAAAGTCAAGACCACATTTGGAAATACTTTTATTAGTTACTGAATCAGTAACAATTACACATCATTATCAAAACAATAATACAGGAAGTTTTATAAACTTCAGTAAATGTCATATCAAAAAGATATTATTACCAAGATAATGGGGATTAAACCCTAATGGGGAGAAAGCAATTAAAATTGCTGAAGGCAAATACGCCTATTTCAATTATTGGGATTATATCCAAACTTTTTCATTAGCTTTCTATTATCAAAATCCAAAGAATAAACATTCTTGGTTTTTTTAGCAATAATCCAGAAATTCTAGAAAAACCTATACAAAATTGGTTTTATAATTGGTGGATAAAATTTGGTCCTTCTTTAGAAATAAAATAAAAATTGGTTTTATAATTAAAGCAGAAGTTGAAAAAATAAAAATATTCTTTTATAAACGGTGTTTCTTCCTTTCCTTATTAATTGCTTCAAGTCTTCTTTGGACTTTGTTTAAGTTTCTTCAAGCGTTCAACTCTGATATTGAAAGGTAATATTTTCTCTTTTTATGTCAATTAACTAGATCATTGTTGTGATACAGACGACCAAATGGTATCAAAGCAATTTAAGACCTTAAGAGATTTATTTCTCTTTTTAGATCAGTAGTAGAAACATTAGATTCTTGGAATCTAGATAAGACTTCACTCATTTGGTAAGGAGCCTCCATAATTATAGGAGTTTCTTTCTTAAAGTATTCTCTCATGAGAGTATCTATCATCTTCCTTTTCAAATTACCATCAGTTATGGCTTCTAAAGCTTCATCCTGTTCTTCTGTGAGAACATTTAATCCATTTATTTCAACAATGGATTTCCAATAATTCAATTCATTACACTCACAATCATTATTATTAGTGGAAGATGATTCAGAAGAGGTATCATTGATACACTCTATGCCTTCACTTGAAGAATCATACTCTTGTTTTGAATCAGAACTAATTAGTAAAACTTTTCCTAATTGAGCCCTTAATTGATCATCTTCAATATCATTTAAGGCCTTTTTGGCCCAACATTGGTTAGCATAATGGCCTATTTTGCCTCATTTATGGCATCTTATGTCCAAATTTTTAGCCTTTCTTTTTCCTTTTTTCTGGAAAGGCTTATCTTTTGGTTTTCTATCTTGAAAACTTTTTCTTTTAAAATTCTTTTTTCTAGAACTTTTATAAAAAAAAATTTGTTTTATTATCAAAGGGTTTTCTCCCTTTTATTTTTTGGCCTCTCTTGCCTTCTTTCGGCTCTTTTCCTAAATCAAAAGCAAATTGTTCACTGAATTCACCTAATTGGTGTTTTTTGTTAACTTTGCTTTTTCAACTGGTTTCTTAACTTTATGTCATTACATAAAGCTAAACCTTCATTAATACAACAACTAATAATTTGGACCATATGAAGAATCAGTTCTTCAAAACTTTTAATGTCAAAAATGAAGATGTGTCAATGAAAACAGTAGTTCACAGGATTCACTAGATTCAAACAATTTCAACTGCTTAGCTGGAGAATCCCAGGCAGAGGAAGAAAAACCTACACCAGAAGATTTCTGGGATGCAATGGTACATGCAATAAGCCATAACACCAACAAGGGAAAAGGGCACTAATAATTCATGTGAGGACAAAACCATCATGTATGTCGGCAATTCAAAGGATTGATAAGTCATAAAATCAATTATGATTATTATTGTCAACATATAATACCAAAACCATAAAGATATGGTTGTCGACCACTCAAGGAAAAGAATCTTTTACTATTCTCTTTTTTACCTTCGATCATTATCAATGTGTCGATGGGGCCCACAAAAGTGTACCCGACATTAAGAATGATATTTTGTCGTTTTCCTTTATAGGCTACCTAATGTAATAGTAGTCTTTTACCGGCTTAAATAGTAAGCCTTAAATTTTCTATAAAAGGCAAATTTGCCTCAGTTGTAAAGCAGAAGTTGAAAAAAATAAAAATCTTCTTTTATAAACGGTGTTTCTTCCTTTCCTTATTAATTGCTTCAAGTCTTCTTTGGACTTTGTTTAAGTTTCTTCAAGCGTTCAACTCTGATATTGAAAGGTAATATTTTCTCTTTTTATGTCAATTAACTAGATCATTGTTGTGGTACAGACGACCAAATGGTATCAAAGCAATTTAAGACTTTAAGAGATTTATTTCTCTTTTTAGATCAGTAGTAGAAACAGGTGTTTCTTTGATATTAGATTCTTGGAATCTAGATAAGACTTCACTCATTTGGTAAGGAGTCTCCATAATTATAGGAGTTTCTTTCTTAAAGTATTCCCTCATGAGAGTATCTATCATCTTCCTTTTCAAATTACCATTAGTTATGGCTTCTAAAGCTTCATCATGTTCTTCTGTGAGAACATTTAATCCATTCATTTCAACAATGGATTTCCAATAATTCAATTCATTACACTCACAATCATTATTATTAGTGGAAGATGATTCAGAAGACGTATCATTGATACACTCTATGCCTTCACTTGAAGAATCAGACTCTTGTTTTGAATCAGAACTAATTAGTAAAACTTTTCCTAATTGATCATCTTCAATATCATTTAAGGCCTTTTTGGCCCAACATTGGTTAGCATAATGGCCTATTTTGCCTCATTTATGGCATGTTATGTCCAACTTTTTAGCCTTTCTTTTTCCTTTTTTCTGGAAAGGCTTATCTTTTGGTTTTCTATCTTGAAAACTTTTTCTTTTAAAATTTTTTTTTCTAGAACTTTGATAAAAAAAAATTTGTTTTATTATCAAAGGGTTTTCTCCCTTTTATTTTTTGGCCTCTCATGCCTTATTTCGGCTCTTTTCCTAAATCAAAAGCAAATTGTTCACAGAATTCACCTAATTGGTGTTTTTCTTTTAACTTTTGCTTTTTCAACTGGTTTCTTAACTTTATGTGATTACATAAAGCTATACCTTCATTAATACAGCAACTAATAATTTGGACCATATGAAGAATCAGTTCTTCAAAACTTTTAAAGTCAAAAATGAAGATGTGTCAATGAAGACCAGTAGTTCACAGGATTCACTAGATTCAAACACTTTCAACCGCTTTTGGAGAATCCGCAGAGAGAAAAGAAAGAACACACGAGAAGATTTACGGGATGCAATGATACATGCAATAAGCCATAACACCAACAAGGGAAAAGGGCACTAATAATTCATGTGAGGACAAAACCATCATGTTTGTCGGCCATTCAAAGGATTGATAAGTCATAAAATCAATTATGATTATTATTGTCAACATATAATACCAAAACCATAAAGATATGGTTGTCGACCACTCAAGGAAAAGAATCTTTTACTATTCTCTTTTTTACCTTTGATCATTAACAATGTGTCGATGGGGCCCACAAAAGTGTACCCGACATTAAGAATGATATTTTATCGTTTTCCTTTACAGGCTACCTAATGTAATAGTAGTCTTTTACTGGCTTAAATAGTAAGCCTTAGTTTTTCTATAAAAGGCAAATTTGCCTCAGTTGTAAAGCAGAAGTTGAAAAAATAAAAATCTTCTTTTATAAACGGTGTTTCTTCCTTTCCTTATTAATTGCTTCAAGTCTTCTTTGGACTTTGTTTAAGTTTCTTCAAGCGTTCAACTCTGATATTGAAAGGTAATATTTTCTCTTTTTATGTCAATTAACTAGATCATTGTTGTGGTAGAGACGACTAAATGGTATCAAAGCAATTTAAGACTTTAAGAGATTTATTTCTCTTTTTAGATCAGTAGTAGAAACAGGTGTTTCTTTGATATTAGATTCTTGGAATCTAGACAAGACTTCACTCATTTGGTAAGGAGCCTCCATAATTATAGGAGTTTCTTTCTTAAAGTATTCTCTCATGAGAGTATCTATCATCTTCCTTTTCAAATTACCATCAGTTATGGCTTCTAAAGCTTCATCCTGTTCTTCTGTGAGAACATTTAATCCATTCATTTCAACAATAGATTTCCAATAATTCAATTCATTACACTCACAATCATTATTATTAGTGGAAGATGATTCAGAAGAGGTATCATTGATACACTCTATGCCTTCACTTGAAGAATCAGACTCTTGTTTTGAATCAGAACTAATTAGTAAAACTTTTCCTAATTGAGCCATTAATTGATCATCTTCAATATCATTTAAGGCCTTTTTGGCCCAACATTGGTTAGCATAATGGCCTATTTTGCCTCATTTATGGCATGTTATGTCCAACTTTTTAGCCTTTCTTTTTCCTTTTTTCTGGAAAGACTTATCTTTTGGTTTTCTATCTTGAAAACTTTTTCTTTTAAAATTCTTTTTTCTAGAACTTTTATAAAAAAAATTGTTTTATTATCAAAGGATTTTCTCCCTTTTATTTTTTGGCCTCTCTTGCCTTCTTTCGGCTCTTTTCCTAAATCAAAAGCAAATTGTTCACAGAATTCACCCAATTGGTGTTTTTCTGTTAACTTTTACTTTTTCAACCGGTTTCTTAACTTTATGTCATTACATAAAGCTAAACCTTCATTAATACAGCAACTAATAATTTGGACCATATGAAGAATCAGTTCTTCAAAACTTTTAAAGTCAAAAATGAAGATGTGTCAATGAAGACTAGTAGTTCACAGGATTCACTAGAGTCAAACACTTTCAACTGCTTAGCTGGAGAATCCCAGGCAGAGGAAGAAGAAGCTACACCAGAAGATTTCTGGGATGCAATGATACATGCAATAAGCCATAACACCAACAAGGGAAAAGGGCACTAATAATTCATGTGAGGACAAAACCATCATGTTTGTCGGCCATTCAAAGGATTGATAAGTCATAAAATCAATTATGATTATTATTGTCAACATATAATACCAAAACCATAAAGATATGGTTGTCGACCACTCAAGGAAAAGAATCTTTTACTACTCTCTTTTTTACCTTTGATCATTAACAATGTGTCGATGGGGCCCACAAAAGTGTACTCGACATTAAGAATGATATTTTGTCGTTTTCCTTTACAGGCTACCTAATGTAATATTAGTCTTTTACCGGCTTAAATAGTAAGCCTTAGTTTTACTATAAAAGGCAAATTTGCCTCAGTTGTAAAGCAGAAGTTGAAAAAATAAAAATCTTCTTTTATAAACGGTGTTTCTTCCTTTCCTTTCCTTATTAATTGCTTCAAGTCTTCTTTGGACTTTGTTTAAGTTTCTTCAAGCGTTCAACTCTGATATTGAAAGGTAAAATTTTCTCTTTTTATGTCAACTAACTAGATCATTGTTGTGGTACAGACGACTAAATGGTATCAAAGCAATTTAAGACTTTAAGAGATTTATTTCTCTTTTTAGATTAGTAGTAGAAACAGGTGTTTATTTGATATTAGATTCTTGGAATCTACACAAGACTTCACTCATTTGGTAAGGAGCCTCCATAGTTATAGGAGTTTCTTTCTTAGAGTATTCTCTCATGAGAGTATCTATCATCTTCCTTTTCAAATTACCATCAGTTATGGCTTCTAAAGCTTCATCCTGTTCTTCTGTGAGAACATTTAATCCATTCATTTCAACAATGGATTTCCAATAATTCAATTCATTACACTCACAATCATTATTATTAGTGGAAGATGATTCAGAAGAGGTATCATTGATACACTCTATGCCTTCACTTGAAGAATCAGACTCTTGTTTTGAATCAGAACTAATTAGTAAAACTTTTCCTAATTGAGCCCTTAATTGATCATCTTCAATCTTCAATATCATTTAAGGCCTTTTTGGCCCAACATTGGTTAGGATAATGGCCTATTTTGCCTCATTTATGGCATGTTATGTCCAACTTTTTAGCCTTTCTTTTTCCTTTTTTCTGGAAAGGCTTATCTTTTGGTTTTCTATCTTGAAAACTTTTTCTTTTAAAATTCTTTTTCTAGAACTTTTATAAAAAAATTTGTTTTATTATCAAAGGGTTTTCTCCTTTTATTTTTGGCCTCTCTTGCCTTCTTTGGCTCTTTTCCTAAATCAAAAGCAAATTGTTCTGAAATTCACCTAATTGGTGTTTTTCTCGTTAACTTTGCTTTTTCAATCTAGTTTCTTAACTTTATGTCATTACATAAAGCTAAACCTTCATTAATACAGCAACTAATAATTTGGACCATATGAAGAATCAGTTCTTCAAAACTTTTAAAGTCAAAAATGAAGATGTGTCAATGAACGTACCGGCAGTTAGACTAGCACTCTCTCCCCAGTAGTTTACAGGATTCACTAGATTCAAACACTTTCAACTGCTTAGCTGGAGAATCCCAGGCAGAGGAAGAAGAACCTACACCAGAAGATTTCTGGGATGCAATGATACATGCAATAAGCCATAACACCAACAAGGGAAAAGGGCACTAATAATTCATGTGAGGACAAAACCATCATGTTTGTCGGCCATTCAAAGGATTAATAAGTCATAAAATCAATTATGATTATTATTGTCAACATATAATACCAAAACCATAAAGATATGGTTGTCGACCACTCAAGGAAAAGAATCTTTTACTATTCTCTTTTTTACCTTTGATCATTAACAATGTGTCGATGGGGTAATAATGATATTTTGTCGTTTTCCTTTACAGGCTACCTAATGTAATAGTAGTCTTTTACCGGCTTAAATAGTAAGCCTTAGTTTTTCTATAAAAGGCAAATTTGCCTCAATTGTAAAGAAGAAGTTGAAAAAATAAAAATCTTCTTTTATAAACGGTGTTTCTTCCTTTCCTTATTAATTGCTTCAAGTCTTCTTTGGACTTTGTTTAAGTTTCTTCAAGCGTTCAACTGTAATATTGAAAGGTAATATTTTCTCTTTTTATGTCAATTAACTAGATCATTGTTGTGGTACAGACGACCAAATGGTATCAGAGCCATTCGAGTCAGTTATTGTATGAATCTATTATCCTAACAACATCTTTTTGTGGTTTATTCAAAATCTGAAAATATTTTTAGTGTTTTCTTAATAATCATCGATTTTTCCTAGAGAAAGGAAGTGTTTAGATGATTCTCAAAGAGAAAAGTTTTGCTAAAAACATTTGCCATCTTTGATTTAGGAGAAATCCTTCTATCCCTTTGGGTTGATAGTTAAACAGTACTACTGTTTGCAAATATGACAAATGAGATGTTGAAAGTATAGTAAATTCATAAATTCAATTGACTCATTTTGTTCTGATTCTGGTTAGTCTTCTGAACCACAACAAATTCAATATCTGTTTTATGGACCTAGATGATTATAATCATCCAGATAATTCTATATAAAATGAAGAGTTGGTTGAATATCCAAAAAAATTGGATCAACTAAACAAGTGGACAATTCGTTTACTCCCTTCAAGCCAAATATACAAATTTGGTGTGTTTGATATTAAGTCACGATATGCTGTTAAAACTATTGAACAGACTGTTTAAGTTTCTGAGAATACTCAGACAATAAAATTATTAAGTAAAAAAGATTTACTTCCTTTTAAAGATTATAATTTTGTTCATATTGGTCTTGTGCAAATTGTCTTTAAACTTTTAACCTTGTTAGGATTAAATTCTAGTATTCTAGCATATATTAGAGATGGTAGAAGTAAAGATTTCCAGTCCTCTCTAGCTGCTTTAATAGAAACTAGTTTATGTCATGGAACCGTCTATTTTTATGTATCTCCAAATTTAAGCATGTCTTTATCTGACAAAAATATTTTTGATGCTATGCAACTTACTATACATACTAACAGGTATAATTTCAAACCAGGTAGTGAAATAATAGCAATATGCGATAGAGTGTACTACAAGGTGTTAAACACGCTTAATCCAAAGGTTAAGCAAATATATTTCCCAGAGACAACAACTCTTGTCCAAACTAACTTGTTGACTTCAAACATAGTTACTAATAGGTTAATCAAATGGAATGAAATTAAATTTCCTGAGAAATAGTCTCTACCCCAGGCTGTAGATCCTGAACCTATCTTAAATAAAGAGATAGACCAGATAACCCAAACTAATGAAGGGGATATAGAAATAAAGTTTAATCTCAAAAGGGTTATTAGAATACCAAGGAGTTTTTCAGTAAGACATTCTATTAGTGAGTTTTATACGACTCCTAGTGAATTAAACAGAGCTTCTACTTCTCAACCAATAGAAGAAATGGAGACAGTAGAAAATATTAGAATTAGTGAGAATAAAGTTCATTATGGAATATATCAAAAAACCACTCAGAGTAGGGAATCACCTACTCAATCAGAAATGAGTTTTCATTTATAAATAGGCTACATCATAGATTTTTCCCCATGTAGTGGAATGAGAGAACTCATTAATGATGAGTTCCAACATGATAGATATACCCAATTTAGTCCTTAATTCAAAAAATTGGGAGACTATGAAGGGAGAAAAAATTAATAGTATTTTCCCTCCTAGACAACCTATAAATTTAGGTCAAAATGTAGAAGCCAATGCTTTCATTAGTTTACAAAAGGTAGAAAGTAATCAAGTTACTGTTAGAGAATTAAATTATTTGATGAAAGCTCAGAACTATACAAATATTTTTCTTAATTGTTTAGGAGAGCAATTTGTTTCTCTTGAAAAAGATTTATTATCTCTAAAGGAATTAGTTGAAAAACAAATTTTTCAACAGAAGTTGGTTTTTGAACAAACTAATGAGTCTAAAGCACCTATGGTTGCAGAGACCCCTATAGTACAACCTCCTTTTCCAATAAAAGGTTTCAAAATGGAAGATAATACTTCTGAATTTATCCATATTTTGGAACAAAAATTAAAGAATTTAAATTTAAGTGTTTTATCTCAGAAAAATATTTCCAATAGTTCTGAGAGTTCTTCAGAATTTAACAAGGATATAAATAATATTGATGAATTAGCAAATATGTTTGCTAACCAGGATATTAATATTAATCCTATTTACACCCCTAAAGCCATAGAAAAATATTATTATAAAAGACCTTCACCCCAAGATTTACTTTTTGAAGAAAACAAACCATATCAGAATTCCTATTCTGGTAAAGCTATTTATGAATGGAATATTGATGGCTTAAATGATAAGCAAATTTTAGACACAATACATAGAATGATTATGAATTCCACTGTTTGTAAACAGCATGGAAATTCTGATAGCTTAATAGCTTCTTTTATAGCTATTGGATTTGTTGGCCAATTAAGAGGTTGGTGGGATCATTATCTTACTGATGCTCAGAAAAAAGAAATTCTTGATCATAAAAAGGAAGTTAAGCTAGAAACTAGTTCTAGTGCTACTACTGTCAGTACTGGTGAAGAGGATGCGGTTTATACCCTCTGTTTATCCATACTAAAACATTTTGTAGGAACTAATGTTCCTATAGGAGAAAAATTATCTTCTCTTTTACAAAATCTAAGATGTCCATCTTTAACTCATTTTAGATGGTATAAGGATACTTTTTTATCTAGGGTTTTCCAGTTAAAAGACCCCAATAATATCCATTGGAAGGCAAAATTTGTTGATGGTCTTCCTTATCTCTTTTCTCAAAAGGTTAGACAATCTTTAAGAATATATATATATATATATATATATATATATATATATATATATATATATATATATATATATATATATATATATATATATATATATATATATATATAGGGCATATCTAGTGAGAAAGGGGTTTCTTATGTGAGAGTGAGAGGATCCATTTTCAACCATTAGATCCAAATAGAGGGCTCAGATTAAAACAACCTACGATTACTAATACGCATCTTCTCATTTCTGAATCAAATCGTTTTTTATTTTTCCAATGTCTGTTTTTCCTTCCATGGAGGACCACACTCATGTAACGGGCAACACAGTCACAAGGCGTTTGCTTTTCTCACACCCCCTCCTACTCAAAACACACCTCATAAGGGTGTGAAAAGACCAAAAGGCCAGGAAAAACCTCTTTTTTCACGAAATTTCACCTGTTCGAACAGGTTCGAATGACATCGTTCATGTGTGTTAAATCTTGACTTCACACCCTCTTGTGCGTAATTTCACCTGTTCGCATGAGGGTGTTCGAACACCCTATTTTATTACAAAAAATGGAATCTCACACCACATTCACTTTTTATTGCGTTCACATGATGTTGTTCGAACGTGTTCGAACAAGGTCGTTCGAACGTGTTCGAACAAGGTCGTTCGAACAGTCATAAAACATGTCCACACAGCATTTCACGCGAGGTTATTTTTGGAATAAAATTTGTTAAGGAATGTGAAAGAGTAGAAGGGGTGTGGGAAAAGCAAACGCCCAGTCACAATGGCTGCTTCTCCTTTACATTAATATGTCAATAATTTTCTTCTGACTAGCATCAAGAATTGACAAGTCTTCTTTCCCTTAATATTTCATCTGGAAGTCAATCGATCAAGTTGAAATCGATCTTAAACGTTTTCCAGATCTGAAAATGTTATTAATTGGACTACTCTGTTTTTTGGGGTAATTCATTAGAATAAAGATTGAGGTTGTAGCAATTTATTTTAATAGGATAGTGCGAGTGGTAATTGACTGGGGCAAGGTCATGGGTGAAGAGGTGCAGAAGATGAAACGAAAGTGTCGGGGCTAGTCCAATATAAAAATACTTTACTAGGCTGTGAAATATCTTGTAAATCATGTTAAAACAGGTTTTAATAAAAATGGGTTTTATTGAATAGATAGATGTGCAGTAGCTAGATTGTAATGTGGTAAAACAGTTAGGGGTCGGAGCTAGATTGAAGTGAGGATCTATTAAACTAATAACAGGCAAATGAAGTGAAGGAGCTGAATTGTAAAGTGCAGCGGCAGTGGGTATGGATCGGAGGCGGTGGTACAGGAAACAAAGATAAAAACACCATAGATATTGATTAGGAAAGAAGGATACATGAAATAGACATAGAAGGTGCGATTGAATTACTTTTTGATTGGCTAGAACATATGATTGAATTAAGAAAGGGGTCCATAGCTTCAAAGAATAGATAAGGAAGATGAAGGGATGAAGTATGTGAATGGAAGAAGAGAATCTGAAACGGACGAACACGCGTGGGACACTTTTGTAATATTTTAATCTGAGCCCTCTATTTAGATCTAATGGTTGAGAATGGATCGTCTTACTCTGACATAAGAAACCCCTTTCTCACTAGATATGCCCCATATATATATATATATATATATATATATAGAGAGAGAGAGAGAGATGTGGGCCTGAGGCGGGCTGAGCACCATAGTGTCTGTACCCGAGCCTGCGCCCATGTGTGCGGGTAATTACCCGACCGTTTGTGGGTAATTTTTGCGAGTACCCTATGGGCATGGGCTCAATTGCCATCCCTACTCGCAACCTACAAGTAATCATGTTCCTAACCCTAAATCTGATGGTAATGCTTTTGTTAATAATTTCCCTGGAGGATCTCGTGGTCGTAACGCCGAAGTGGTGGCCGTGATCAAGGCGTTTGGCAATATTTGATGCCAAGTCTGTTTTAAATTTGGTCATCTTGCTACTATGTGTTATCACAGATTCAATCAGCAATTCCAAGCACCAATTCCCACTGATTTCCAATGTGTTTCTCAGGCACTAAACTTCTACACCAATCTTGCACCTAATCCCTATGCTTATGGCTTCCCACCACCTCTGTACCAAAACACTTGGACACGTCCACAATTCCCTCCCAAACCTACACCACAACAACAACAACAATTTCCTTATCACCAAGCCTTCATGACCAGTACCATGCCATCTAACCACTCTGCAAATCAGCTACCATGGGCTCCAGACACTGCTACCTCCCTTCACGCTACACTCCAATCTCAAAATATACATCAGCAAACTCCCTTTGAAGGACCAAATCAAATCTACATAGGAAACAACCAAGGTTTTCCTATTAAAAACTGTGGCACCTCTACCTTTTCTTCTCCTATAAATCCTCAAGTGTGTTAAAGAAGTTAATCCATGTTCCCTCAAAAACTAAAAATTTACTAAGTGTCAGTTGTTTTGCAGATGATACCAATGTTTATTTTCAATTTCATGCTAAGCATTGTCTTGTATTTTCTCAGGACAACAAAGAACTTTCACTTCATGGTCCTGTTTGTGCTGATGGTCCCTATGAATTTGCTCCATTCAATTTTCATCTTTCACCAAACACTACTGCTGCCACTGCAATTCCAGACTCTAAAAATTCACACTCTGTTATTAATTCAACTTCTGTACTTAAACCTTATGTTAATGTTGTTTCTTCCCCTGCCCCTAGTCTTAGAACTACTTGGGCATTTAAGGCAAAGGCACCGCAATCACACTGATGTGAACAATGTATTTTCCAAATGTAATATTCCAATATCAAATAAAGATGTTTCTGAATTCTGTGTTGCTTGTTGTATGGGCAAAGCTCCCAAACTATATGCTCCACCCTCACAAACTTCTTATACAACACCTCTTGAACTCATCTACAGTGACCTTTGAGGTCCTGCACCTATTGAAACCACAAATAAAGCTCTATATTATCTAACCTTTGTTGATGCAGCCACTAAATTCACTTGGTTGTATCTTCTCAAAAAGAAATTTGACACACTAGATATATTCAAACAGTTTAAAGCCCTTGTTGAACTACAATTTGGCCTTCCCGTAAAAGCTCTTCAATTTTATTGGGGAGGATAGTTTAGGCCTTTCTCCTCATATCTTGCTGATCTAGGTATTGTGCATAGACGCATTTTCAATCATACTCGCCACTGAAATGGTGTAGCTGAGAGAAAACATCGACACATAGTTGACCTCAACCTCTCTTTACTCAGTCATGCCTCTCTTCCTCTAAAATAGGACTATGTAGTGCAAACTATTGTATACCTCATTAACAGGTAGCCCTCTGCTCCTCTTGGTCATATTCCTCACTACACTGCTCTCTTCAACAAAGACCAAGACTACCAATTTCTCAAAGTTTTTGGTTGTACTTGTTTTTCCCTTCTAAGACCTTACAACTCACAAAAATTTGACTTTAGGTCACATGAATGTCTATTTCAAGGCTATTCCACCACACACAAAGGCTATTAGTGTCTCTCCCCCACTGGGAGATTGACTGTTTCAAAAGGTGTCATATTCAATGAGTCACAGTTTCCCTACTCAGATCAGTTTCCTTCATCAGCCACCACACCAGCCAAATCATCATTTGTTATCACCCTTAGCCCTTTACCTATTGTTCCTTCCCTGCCACAGTCATTGCAGGATCCCTAGCCAACTACCATCACTTCAAACAACCCATCCTCCTCCACTTATAACCCTAACTCAACACCATCAACAGAAACCACCACCAATTCCCCTGTTTTGCCCACAACAACATCCACTGCTACCCAAGAAGAATCCTCTCAACCTACTACCATCACCACTAACCAATCCCTAAACACTCACCAAATGCAAACTTGTTCCAAAATTGGCATTCAACTACCTAGGTTACATCCCTCAGTATTCCTCACCACCACTGAACCTAAGACTGCAAAACAAGCTCTAAAAGACCCCAATTGGCTTGCAGCCGATGTTATCATAACTGAGCCAGTCAAGGCACTAGGTCACTAGGTCTTTGGTCGAACCAGCGGGTCTTTGGTCGGACCGCATAAGCAAGACACACTAAAAATAGACTTGATATGTATAAATTTGTACATAACAAAGCCATCAAAAAATTGTAATATATCTTAGAATCTACAAACAAATTCTCGACACAAAATTCTTCAAATTTACTATACAAATTTAAATCCATAAGTCCATAACCACATCATAAGTACCTAATTAAATAAACAACTATGAAATAATAATAATAGTCTCAACATATCCAAATTCATAATTAGTACCTAATTACATATACTTTACATAAGATATATATATATATATATATATATATATATATATATATATATATATATATATATATATATATATATATATATATATATATCATGTTTGTAAGCTTATTAACAACATATGAAGAAGTCATCATGATGGTTAAGTGGTGCGGCACCACCTTATATTGTAGGGTCGCGCTAAAGTAGGAAGCCATCTTGTAGCAAAAATGTGAAAAAATAAATTAAAAGCAATTGAGTGGTTTATGCAAGCAACCGGGAAGGGCACCGGTTCTCGTCGGATCGGTTCGACCGGACTGGGCGGTCTGGTTCTGATAACACTGCTTGCAGCAATGCAAGCTGAGTACGCAACCCTCCAAAACAACAAAACATGGACCCTTGTACCCCTCCCACCTCATAGAAAAGCCATTGAATGTAAGTGGGTATTTCGTGTAAAGGAAAATGATTATGGAACTGTGAACAAGTACAAAGCAAGACTTGTTGCCAAACGATTTCACCAAGTTCATGGTTCTGGTTTTCATGAAACCTTTTCCCCGGTAATCAAGCCAAACACAATACAGATCATCTTGACTCTAGCTCTAACTTACAAGTGGCCACTTCATCAGCTAGATGTCAATAACACATTTTTAAATGGTACACTTAATGAATAACTTTATATGGAACAACCTTACGTGTTTATACGCAATTTCTCCAAAACAACAAAACATGGACCCTTGTACCCTCCCACCTCATAGAAAAGCCATTGAATGTAAGTGGGTATTTAGTGTAAAGGAAAATGATTCTAGGCGTGAACAAGTACAAAGCAAGACTTGTTGCCAAACGATTTCACCAAGTTCATGGTTCTGGTTTTCATGAAACCTTTTCCCCGGTAATCAAGCCAAACACAATACAGATCATCTTGACTCTAGCTCTAACTTACAAGTGGCCACTTCATCAGCTAGATGTCAATAACACATTTTTAAATGGTACACTTAATGAATAACTTTATATGGAACAACCTTCTGTGTTTATCTCATTTGATCCTTCACTAGTTTGTCGTCTACACAAGTCCCTATATGGCCTAAAACAGGCGCCCAAGTAGTGGTTTGAATTTTGAAAGACTAACAACAACTCTGCTCACATTAGGCTTCAAAACTAGCAAATGTGATCCCTCTTTTTTCATCTTCAGGTCCAAAACATGTGTTGCCTACCTCCTTGTATATGTTGATGACATCATCCTCACAGACAATTCTCCTTCACTCTTGCAAATCATCATCATTAGACTGCAGCAGAATTTTGCTCTCAAACAACCAGGTGACTTGGACTATTTTCTGGGTATAGAAGTACACAAGCAAGCTAATGGTTCTCTCCTTCTCACTGAGTCAAAATATATTTGTGATCTGCTCAACAAGATAGGTATGCATGATGTTGCTGCTATCTCCTCTCCAATGGCCTCCAGCACTAAGCTCTCCAAAACTGGCTCACCTTAGTTCAAAGATCCAACATTGTACCGCTCAGTTGTAGGGGCTCTTCAATATGCCACTCTTACTCGCCTAGAAATTAACTACTTTGTCAACAAGTTTTGCCAATTCATGGCAAACCCTTTAGAACCTTACTGAATGGCAGTCAAATGCATCCTACGCCACTTAAAAGGCACCACTCATCACGGGCTATTTGATAGGTCTGTATAGTAGTTAGAGTTAGTTAATGTTTGTTATATTAGTTAAGGGTTAGTTAGTTAGTTAGTTAGTTAGTTAGTTGAATAGTTAGTTAGTTAGTCAAGTAACAATAAGGCATGTTGCCTATAAATAAGAAGGTAGTGGGATAGGAATAAAGGTCTTTGTCAATTGTATACACTAGAGGGCCATTTGGCTTAGGAGAGGTTGGATCTCTCAAATATCCAAAGAAAACATTCATGTAATAAATCTATTTCGTTCAATATACCGGTTGGTTCCTATCAACCGGTATCGAGCAATTCGATCCTTGGGAGCGTGAATGCAGAAGAAGAAGACAACTTCAAAGAACAATGGATCCACGATTGAGTGAGGAATTGGACCGACGCTTTCAAGATTATGAGATGCGCAGTGAACGACGCTTCCAAGAGACGCTAGCGCGAATGGAGGCGATGATCGCAGCGTTGCATAAGAAGAATTCAGTCATTCGACTCGCAACCGAGACCAGAAAGATAAAGGAGCTTTTCTTGAGAAGATTCACTTGTCTGCCTGGAAACCAAGAAAGGTGACCAGAAAAAGAGTTGTGAGGTGAAAACCGAGAGGGAAAAGCCACAAATATGGTCCAAGGAAAATATTGCACAAGCCATGAAGATGAAGAGGATTGTAACCAAGAAAAGGAGTCATCGCACGTTGAAGGGAAAGCACCGACCAAGTGAACCAAAGGAGATGGAGGTTCACAAGAGCCTCTGGGGTTGAAGGGGACACTACCATCGGTGTTCTATATAGTGGAGGCATCATCAATAGAAGAAATTTGCCTTGAATAGACGAAAACAGAAGGAATTCGCAACTACTAGAACATTAAGACCCGTCATCAAAAGAAGAGTCAGGAATAAAAGAAGACAGAAGCAACTCGCCATTGCCAGAAAATTCAAGAACCTGAAACCACCATGGTTAACGAACGAAAACAGAGATAAACAAGGACTTGTTCATTGGGAAAATATAGGAGCGGCCAAGACGAAGCAATGGAAGGTGAGAGGTCCTTGGTCACCACCATCCACGTCCGGAGCCACCGGGACTTTGTCACGGCCGCACGGAGAAAGGCCAACCCGGCACACGCTTTTGAGCAAACGGGGGTGCGAGAAGTTCGAAGCGAAGACACGGAGAAGAGTGCAAGGATACCTTCGTGGCCTGAATCGGTGGAAGTGGATCTTACACTGAATTGGGGGTTGGGCTCCATTTCAACCTTAATGGGCCAGACCCAATATGCCTCGTGTAAATTTAGCTTGAAAAGTACAGAAATGATTTTGTTCAAACCAAAGTCAAATCAGGGAGGATCCGACCCGAATGCACAAAGCATAGACGCCGCGTTGTTTCTATTCTGGGGGTGCGCAGCGTCATCGTTGACTCAGTCACAGAGTCGTTCTTCACCGTCCGTGGGAATGCGCTGCTTGTTGGTGTGGCTGATTATGGAGGGGAGCGAGACCATCTCCGGTGCCATTGTTGAAGTCAATGGTACTGCCCTTACGATCAGGTACTGGTCTGAATTGTTATCGCTATCGTCAATGAAAGTTGAAGACGTGGGGTTCATTAGTGCAGCCGTACAGAAAGAGAGAAGGGCAAAGAGGGTATTTCTGGAAATTGGTAGGCTACATAACGAAATGGATCAAATCCTTGTCTTTCTAAATGGAGTTGATGCGTTAGTTTCATTGGGCCAACTCCAACACCAATTAATCTGGGCTTTGATGAAGAAATGCACCGTGCAGAGTCAATGGATACCAAGTGGCAACAAAATAAGAGATGCAATGTTTCAGAATAGTGACAACACTTACTTTTTAAGTAAGTGGAATCCAGATGGCACTAGTATGAAAGGTACAATGTTGATGAATTATGCCAATACTTATCTGGTACACCGTGGAATCCGGTGGTTATAGTCAAAAGGAGCTTTAGGTCAGTATAGTAGCCAAAGCAGACATTAGCTTGTTATTTTCTTTCCCTTCAAAATGCTGCCCGAAAGAAAAGGAACCGGGAACAAGTGACCAAGTTCTAGGAGATATTACCAAGAAAATTGTCTATCTCCCTACTATTCCATCACTCCAATGCAGTATGTGTGAAGCTATGTGGCGGGTTTCTGAAGGTTGCTGGATAGGGTCTTCCTCAACCTATTGTTTGCTTAGTTCGGATGTGATGTGTGTAGATTTGGCCCTCTCACAATTGGAGTGCAATTGCGATCTTATTGGAATGCTAGAGCTTCTGAAGTGATACAACTAGAAAGCACCACGACTGCCAGAGTGTCAACAAAGCTCACACGGGTGGCACAGAGGTGTGTGGTGGGCTCATCTTGGGAAGCAACTTGTCAACAGCGATTTTTCTTGTGGAATTGTTGTATACTTGTTGTAATTTTCCTTTCTTAGTCACCTTGAGGACAAGGTGAATGTCCAGGGGAGTATTGATAGAGTGCGTATAGTAGTTAGAGTTAGTTAATGTTTGTTATATTAGTTAAGGGTTAGTTAGTTAGTTAGTTGAATAGTTAGTTAGTTAGTCAAGTAACAATAAGGCATGTTGCCTATAAATAAGAAGGTAGTGGGATAGGAATAAAGGTCTTTGTCAATTGTATACACTAGAGGCCATTTGGCTTAGGAGAGGTTGGATCTCTCAAATATCCAAAGAAAACATTCATGTAACTTGATCTATTTCGTTCAATATACCGGTTGGTTCCTATCACTATTCTTGAATCCCGCCAATAGCAAAGAAACCACACTACAACATTTTGACCCTACTAAGAACGCCTAAAATTGCAACACTAAAAAAAGCGTTGCCTTAGGCAACAATGGCAACGATTTTTTGACCACCGCTAGTTCTTGATTCATTTTCCTTTAAAAAATTTTGGGCAACGGGTCAAAACCGTTCCCAAAAGGTGATAGCAACGGTTTTTGGTTTAAGCTTTTAGCCAGCGGTGTAAAAGCGTTGTCATAGACAATTATTAAAAAAATAAAAATTTGGTAGCTAGATACTTCCGCTTTGTTCTTATTTCTCAAACGCGTTTTTGATGCCAAACAAAACACCCGGACTCAAAAATTAAACAAAACACCCAAAAACTCAAAAAATACGCATAAAAACGCGAACGCAGAACCCTCCATTCTCGTAAAACTCGAGAAGGAAGTCATGAGTAACCCTAATTCCCCTTCTCGAACTTCGCTTCCAACTTCTCACAACGATTTCAATCGGCGATTGCAAGCTCGGGTTCGACTCTCTCTATCTCTATCTCTCTCTCTCTCTCGGTTCTCCCCTCTCCTCTAGTTTTAGCGAACGCAATAGAGGAGTTTTCCTCTCTCTAGTTTGCCTCTCTCTCTCTCTATTGATTTCAGTGAACTGGAAGTCTCTCTCTAATGATTTCAGTGAACTGGAAGACTAGGTTTAGGGTTTGTTCAGAGGGAAAGGTGCCCTTCGCTAAATTTTTTTGGTTGGTTTTATGGTTGAGACAAAAATTTTAGATCTGATTTGTTGTTGTTCGCGAAATTGAGATTTGTGGTCTTTTTTGGGGTTTATTCTTAACGCCACCTCCCTCCTAGAAGTGATTGGTAGTTGGCTCACTGATTTACTTCCAACCAAGGGTAATTGGGTTAACGAATGGATTAACGCTTTTGCTCTGGAATAAGAGAACGGTGTACTTCATTCATTAGGAAATCATATTCAATATAATCAAATATATTTTTGTTTCACCTTTGCTCTGGAATAATCAATTTTTGTCATAGTTGAATATAATCAAATAAATTTTTGTTTCACCTTCCTTTTTACCCTAATTTCTGGAACTCTGTTTCAGATTCTATCTTTGTACGCATAAATCTATTTGGTCAGATGTTGTGAATTGTGTAAAGGTAGTTTACTGTTTTTATTTTCATATAATCACATTATTTCTCTCATTTTCTTTAGATGATTTTCAGTTTATTGATGTTATACTTAAGATCCCTTGTACTGTTGGCAGGATTGAATGAGTTCTTAGATGAGAGAACTTAGCAAGATTTTGATGTTATCTTCCGTTTGATATGTCTATTATATATATTCCATTATATTTTGTTTATACAACAGACCCGGGATTCGGTATTTCATGCCTGGGAAAAATCAGTACGGAATATGAGAATGACCGAGATTTGGTGATTCAATTTTATAAATTCCTTGCCAAGTAAGTTCTCTCCATCTTCATGTGTAGCATTCACTCATTTTTATCCTGTTAACATTCAAATTTTTGAACATTTCATGAAAGTACCTGCCATGTCAATGTCCTTTCTAGCTTTTAGTTGACTTAGGTAATAACATTTTAAGAGTAGAATGATAGATGCCCACTCATTAAGGTCTTCGTTTGGTATAATTGCATGAGAAGCAGGGGAGTAGCTCCCCATGTAAGCATTAAAACATGACTAGCAGGGAGTAACTGACATCGTATGTGGCACAGTGCTCATGATGAGGAGAAAACTGTGTAGGCGGGAAATTAGTGACTAAAGGAGTTGGGTGGTAGGAGAGTCCAGGCCTCTCAAAGTTCCCGGGGCATCTGTTTTCTTCTATTCTATTGAGAGCAAGTGAGGAAGAGAGTTTTAGACTATTTTCGTGCAAATTTCTTTTACTGACATGGCATTGATATGAGAAGCTAAATTGCATCAAAAGTGCAGTACTAGTCATCAATATCTGGTCCAGTTCTATCTATCATTCTGAGTAAATAGACTTGCCTAATGTTTTGGCCACATATAGGGGCACACCACTTGCATCCTTTGAAGTCGTAGAATCTACAGTTTGGTTTGGAATCAGTAATGTTTATTTTATTCTCAGAAATGATGTGGTTCCATAAATTGGAAACACAAGAATGAGAACCGGTTTCATGATTACACACTCAATTCAAGCCAAAATCAAGAACACACTTTCTATTTTTCTTATTCTCCATTCTTGTTCCTCATCAAGAACTTTCATCAAGTAAATTTGGAAGATGTTTTGTAGATTGTATGAAGTTATGATTATCTTCTACTTATTTCACTATTTTGGATCAGTTTATTTTCTGTTCTAAATTTACAACTTATAACTTTAATCTTATGTACTTATGATTATCTTCTACTTATTTCACTATTTTGGATCAGTCTGCTAGTGTTAATTCGTTCGCGTTCTTAGTTCAGTTTGTTCATCTGAATTACATACTTTTTATATGGCAAAGAAAGGTAGAAGCATTGTTAAAAAACTTTGACATCATCCGACTTACATGACTTATCGAAATGATTAATTTCCATGGTTGTTGATTTGTCAATTGTCAATCCATGATTCAAATATTTCAATGTAGGATGGAGCGTACTGTTTATACTCTTCTCCGCACGAGGGGTCATTAATGCGTAATTGCAAGGAGTTTCAAATTCCTATAGAATGGATGCTTTATAATGGAATTATTGGCAAGGTAAACCATAATTTGCACCAATCAATTCATACTAATGATGAATGTGTACAAGAAACTATGATAGTGTCATTGCATTACAGTGAGAGAATAACATATATTGAAGTACAATTAATAGTCTAAAATCTTTTAAAATTATATTTTTAACCAATTACTATGTGTTGATTTATCTGTTTTATGTTAGGAATTATGTTGGCTTCTATAAGGGACTTTGAGGGGCTTCAGCTTCTCCACAACTCGAGTTCAAGAGCACCATCCTATATTAAAATATGCACATTAGACAAGAAGAGTATAGATTTATTTTAAGCCCAAATATCAGATTTTCTATTTGTATTAAACTGTGAATTAGATATGATATGCTACAATGCTATTTTATTGTAAGATGAACTAAAGATAGTGCATGTTTTTGTTGTGTATTGTGTTATTAATTGATTGTCATTAAATTTGAGTGATACCACACATAAGTTTTATGTTGGGAAGGAATGGAATGGACCTCTCCAATTATTTTTCTATTATTATTATTTTTTTAAAATTTTTATTATCTATGGCAACGTTTTTGAAGTGTTGTATTTGTTGGTGAAGGCAACGGTTTTATTGTGTTGCCAACAACAAAGAAGCGGTTTTAAAGTGTAGCCATATCCGCAACGGTTTTACGTGTGTTGCCATAACTAGCAAAGCGGTTTGGGGTATTGCCGATGCGTGAAAATCAAAACCGTTGCGTATAAGTTATCAATGGCAACGGTTTTTGAATTGTGTTGCCATTTATCACAAATAACCGTTGCCTATAGTATAGGCAACGCCCGCAAAAACAACGGTTTAAAAACCGTTGCTGAAAGGTAAGGCAACGGTTTTTTGGCTTTACGCAACGGTTTTTAGGCATTGCCTTTGAGTCAAAATGTTGTAGTGCCATTTCATTTAGTTGGCTTTTGTGATGTTGATTGGGAAGTTGACCCAGATGACAAGTCTACTTCGGGTTCTGCCATATACTTTGGACCTAATCTTGTCTCTTGGTTATCAAGAAAGCAACCTCTAGTGGCTAGGTCTAGTGTCGAGGCTAAGTATCAAAGCCTAGCTCACACTACTTCAGAGGTCCTATGGATACAGACACTGCTCAGTAAGCTCCAAGTGAAAATCACAAGTCCAAACATCTATTGTGATAACCAAAGCAGAGTTGCTTTTGCCTATAAGCATGTGCTACACGCTAGAACTAAACACATGGAGATTGATCTCTTCTTTGTTCGTGAAAAAGTGTTGGCCAAGCAACTACAAGTCACTCACATACCTAGCCACTCTCAAATTGCAGATGCCTTAACTAAACCCCTCTCCACTGCCACCCTAATGGATTATCGCAACAAACTCAAGGTGTGTAAGAGAATGAGTTAATTGCGTGTTACGGTGCACCTTAGGTGGACCAGATTGTAGCCCTATTGTATCTGTTATTAGTTACTTAAGTTTCTGTTTTAGATATGTTGAACTTTACTAGTTTGTTACCTATTGATTCTAGAATATTCAATATTGTACAAAATTGATTTAGAATCAGTTATAAGTCTATTAGAGTGGTGCATAGGTTTAGCACCACTTGTTGTAGGATAGCAGCTACTATAAAAGCTGCAACTATAACTGGTTCAAACACAATAACAGAAAATGGAATTCTAAGATATTCTATCTTCTATATTCTCTCTGCAATTCTTTTAGGGTGTGTTTGTTGGGGTGAAAGAGGGGAAGAGAGAGTAAGGAAAGAAAGAGTGATTTTGACATGTTTGATTAAGGAGAAATAGGAAAGAGAGAGAGAGAGAGAGAGAGAGAGAGGAAAGATTAATTTAGTGGTTTTTGTGATCTCTCCACAATTGTAGAGAAAGTGAGAACAAATGACTCTTAAATGTGACTTTTACCATTTTATCCTCACCAAACCCTGAGATACAACTCTCTCTTCCCTATTTATCTCCTTTTTCCCTTAAACCAAACAACTCTTCTAATCTACTATAATTCTCTTCTCTTTCTCTCCTCCCTCTTTCTCTCCTAATCCAAACATACCCTTAGATTTTACAAGAAACAAGAGATATAAGCATACTTGCAATATGCAAATGACTACATCCTCATAATATCATAGATATGAGATACTGGCAAATCCTACACTTGATCAAAACAGTATAACAGAAGTACCATATTTACAAGAACATAATCCATACATATAAAATAAAATAAAATAAAACTACCAAGATGTAAAAATTGATGGAATCATAAATAATGAAATCAATAATTTTAGCAAATGTAGTACTAATACAACTATTTCCTTCCACTCAATCTCCCACCATCCAAAATGCAGAACCTGTATGTGGCGCTTCGGATTTTTACTTCTTTTTTTTTTTAGATTGAGGCGCTTCGGATTTTGAAGCAACATCAGATTAGGATTATAGGGAGCATTTTGAAATCTATTAGAGCCTTCACATAGCAAAGAACCAACATCTACAAAGAATCTTGAGTGTTGAAGGAGGAGGTGGGGAAGAACTGAAGTTAGTGCATTATACTTTTTTTATATATTCAATCTTACTCTCTTTAATCAAGTACTCTCCCAATCTTTCTCTTCAATATTCTACAATGATGCCAAACGAGGAATTTCATAAAAAGACAACTATTGGATAATGTAAGAACAAAAGCGAAACCTATGCTAAGTTTGCACCAGACATATCATTGGACATAGCTTTATGTGGCCCAAGAACGTGCAACATATCATTGGTATCAACTGTTGAATTGTATTAAGCGGTCTTATTCAAATCATGGACTTAACCTTAGAGAGAGCCTAAGTAGTCAATCCCGGAAAGTGGAGCGCCAGACCCCAAAACCATAAGGATACTGTACAGGTATGCCACAAATTTTAGAGTGTTTGTGCACTGTAGATTTCATGTGATAGCAAAAACTATTTTCTACATGAACTGCAGAACTAGCTTCTCTCACGATCAGTCCAATTCCTAAGCCAACGTATGTTTATTTTATTTTTTTGAGAGCAAAGTCCACACAACACGTTTTCTGCAAGTTAATTTGGGGTGTACGATAAATGTCCTCTGCATTACATAATTATCTCTAAAGCAAATCTAGCTTGCATAGAGAATACAATGAGACAACTAACATTTGACACCAGAGAAACCTTTTGAGAACCATGTAAAGAAACATTCACAGTTACAACGATAGAGACTCATACACATACTTGCGAACTGGTCTACACAAATCAATCAAGTATGAGCTCACCTTTGACTGTTTTCTCTTAGGCGCTGAGCAAGGGCTACAGCAACTTTAGCCCCAATACAGGCATTATTCTTCACAAGAGCAATGTCTAAATATGGCTAAGGTATCCTTCAACACTAGGTCAATTATTCAATCTATATGTAGTGTTGAAAATTGAAATCATATTAACAATTAATAGTTATGTTCAAATAAAAATTAGTATTAAATCAATTATTCATATTATAATAACGTATTGTTGAAAAATTTTAAAAGGATACTTGAAGCAAGTGAAGCACCTCCAGTGAGTTCATTTACTCTAGCAAGTAAGAAAGGAGTCTCAGCATTTCCTGTTATATTGTTTTCCCTACAAGTTGCATATATAACATTTAATTTTGACAAAACCAATACTTATCATTAAATCATTAGTATAAACCAGTTAATAAGCAATGTTAATGTGCAAAATGTCATAATAGATATACGGAAAGAGAGGGATCTAAAAATTTACCTTGCTTCTTTGAGGGCTTTATTAATGGCAGATTCAATTTTGTCTCCAGAAGCTGAGTGTTCTCGAGGAATAGGAACCGCTATCAAAATTCCAGTTCCAAGCTTGAGTTTGATGTTTGCTTCTGGCAGAAGAACAAAAAATTAGGACAAATCACATAGATGATGTGTCAAACATACAAGTTTACACTGACAATGAAGGGAAAAAAGAAAGTATCCCTTGCCTATTAAGCAGGCACAATCTTCAGGGGTATCTACCCGACATGTAACCTGGAAATTAAGTCGGGAACATATAATAGGGTGTCAATTAAACTTGTTTCGTAGTACATCATACAGTCGCATTACTTTTACATTTCAATTCCGTAGATGACTAAGGTCAGATCTTAAAATGCAACCACGATACTGATAGGTGAAAACATGTTTGAGAAATCATGAAGTGGATCACAAATTGGAAAGTAAATTTTGTGACCAGTGAATTGAAATATATTGTGAATGGTATGATTCATGATCAATTGCTCAAAATAACATAACATGAAATACACTTGTGACATAATGAATCATTTCAAATATTTAGATTTTAACATTATTATAAAGTAAAATAACTCATTATGTATTCAACAACTTGAAAGCTAAATTGTAGAAGTAATCAAGATTTACGTTATACAGTCAAAAAATATCTAATTTTTAGGATATCAGAAAAAGATATTTGAATTAAACTAAAAGTCTATTGAAGAGATGATTTAACAATGGTTCGAAGCAACATCTATATCTTTCTTTTTGAGCATCTTTAAGAGGGGGTGGACAAAAGGTTTTGGTACCTTCCCTTGATTTTAAAACACCCCCAAATAGGGTCACGCAAGACGAGCCATACGTTGAAGGCACACCCAACTGTGCAAGAATTGTCTGTATCAATATGGATTCCAAAAACAATTCAATCACGATCTTTATCAATTGCATCTTGAATTATCTAAATTTGCATGAATGGAATTGTGATTCATGTTATTCCATCTTCCAACTACAATTGAAAAGAGGGTAGCTCCTCTTTGTTTAGATGATGGGAAAACTAAGAATGAGGGTAGGCTTGAGTTCAAATACAGAACATGAGAGTAGTAAACTAAATGACAATAGAATGGAGCTATACTCCTTGCAAAATAATCAATAACAAAAAAAAGATAAATCCAATTCTGAGAAAAGACTCTACCCAGCCCCAAACCACCCAAATCAATTGCTAATTTACAGATAACCCTTCGGTTATCCCTCCCTTGATTATAGAATGTTCTCTCGCATCAGTCTTTGCAACTTAAGCCACTCTATTAATTGTAGCCCATTTTGAGTGAGTATTTTCAATATTTGTCATCCTATCCTCCTAACAACCGTGGAATTAACATAAACATGATCAAAGCATTGTTTGATGTTACTTCAAGTATCCAACAAGCTTAAGATATTCATAGAAAAATCAAATTTAGCGTACCTTGCAGCCACTTGAGTCCGTGAAAAAGGCAGGAAACTCGTTGGTCTTGTAAGCAGCAACACAAACCCCTTGTGTTTCCTATTCGAGATAAAAACAATTAATATCACTACAATCAATAGTGCATGCAGAATTATTTCAGTAATATTAACGCGAGAGTAATTGGGTACCAGATATTCAAGGGTCTTGGGAATATCTAATATTGATTTTACACCAGCACATATAACTGTTACCGGTGTTCTTCCAAGCTCGGTGAGATCTGAAGATATGTCCATAGCTGCCCGGAGAAAAATGAAAACGATACGCTCAATAAAAGTGCTAGTCTTATTTATAGAAACCCCAATAAAAAATTAAGCAATTTCAGTTCTTAAGTTTCTATAGGCAACTCAAAAGTTCCATTAAAAGTCCAGCTTTTTTTTTGGTAACTCCATTAAAAGACCAGCTTTGCAGATTGCATTACACAAGCATTCCTCAACCACACTTAAATTTCCACTATATATAGGTTCCTTTTATATTTTCTTACAGCAAAGGAGCAACCTTGATTTTTAATTACCAGAAAATATGTTCAAAATTATTTAACAGACCAAATGATAATATTGCTTTGTAGGCATGGGCACATAGTTATTTATTCACATGATAAGTTAAACTAAGCTACAACAAGTATCTATGGATTTGACAAAAATGAGACCAAACTTCACTGGAGGACATAATTCCCCCCCTTTTCGTCGTTTAACTTGCAAATCATTGTTCTTCCACAGACCCTCCAAGGCAGAAATAAAAAATAAAAGATGCAGAGGTCGATTCATTTGGTCCAAAAATTTAGACCAGAACATGTGCATCTTACTAGTTTTGTCAGCATCCATTATGAAAACCGATTCTATCTATCATTTAGTTATAGGAGGTTAACATACTATGTTCCCCATGCCTGTGCACTCCCCCAATCCCGCCAGTCACAAAGACATGAATACCAACCTGCAGAAGTTTTAAAAGGTACAGGCAGTGAAACAAAAAATGACATGAGACAAGGACTGACCATGAAACATATCACATTAAGAAACTATGGACAAGGTCATTGCGAAAATCACCATAGAAGCCAAAAACATCGTTGCAGAAACAGTAGTAGCACCATTTCCACCTCTAGCCACCTAAAAGCAACATAGATTGGTATGTAAATCATAGTGAAACACTGAAAGATCCTGAAGGTGCACATTGGTTGAAGGTAAGAGAAAGGTATCGAACTTTTCAAGTAATATTGCATTACCATGAAAACTTTGCTTCTGAAGGTCGCTTTGATGTTTAATATAGATCATTTAAAAAACTGAAAAATACAGACAGAATAACAAATTTGACAGCCAGATATGCAAAACTTAGCTCATTGAAGGTATAAATTTTTTATTGACTAATTTTAAAATCTCAGACCATTAGACATTCCCAGATGCTTGTAAAAATCTATGACATTAGTTTAATGCAATTTAATTAGTGAAAAGTCAGGTGCAAAATGATACGAACTAGCAACATGATAATGATAACTGCAATCATTATCAACAGTAAAATTTGGATCATCAAGAGCATGGTAGTTAAAATCGCGATTTAGGACGTAAATAAACTGCTTAACGGCAGTGTTATCAATCCTGGATAGCGGCTGATCCCAAAGACACCATAGCACAAACGCGGGATGGCTGCTGTTCTGAAATTTGTATACATACACACACACACACACACACACACACACACACACACACACACACACACACACACACACATATATATATATATATATATATATATATATATATATATATAAACTCAGCAATTAGTTGTCCTGGTGTTTTTTAATTGCAAAAATCGTTAAATAGTTCCCTTTTTTTTTATGTGAAAATCCTTAAATAGTTCCCTACCAAAGAGCCCAAATGTAAAAACTTGAAGTGCTTTTCTGGAAGACTAGCAGATATTGGGCTTTCCAATTGTGCACTACGAATAGATACTTCTTTTCACTTCCATGGGCAAGAAGACTGACTGAATGATGAGGTGGGTTAACTTATAATTCCATGGAATTCTCGAAGCTATATAATGTAGCTGTTTCTTCTAATTTTCCTTTGGTAAGGTTGCTAATGCAAAGGACATTCATATAGACATAGATATACTGTACATAAATAAATATGGTCTATGGTGATGCCAAAAGAACTCACAACATAAGCAATGTCCCTTCGAGCTGTTTTCTGAGCTTTGGTTCCCAAAATTGCTAATCTTTCAAGTTCTTCCACACTTAGACCTATTCAAATAAAACAAGCAAGCAACAGAAAATTTGTTGAATTCAAAAAAATAAATAAACTATCACAAACAATAGCAATCATTGCAGCAGTGAAGTCAAAATGGGATGAAAAACTCTTCAGTTTGTCTTTTAGACTTTGTAAACATATGACGTGTATGTGTGTATGTAATGTATAGCTTCTTTTCAGTCACTTTGAAGGATCACTACGAGCACCCATTTCAAATCCAACACCAATATGTAGGAATGAAGAGAACGATTAGAATAGAAAAGAGTATCAAGTATCAATATCAAACTTCATCAATAAAAACATGAATAAGAAATCAACAAGTTAAGTGGAATCACTCCATTCTTCTTTAGAGACTTGGGGCCAGTTTGGATAAACTTATTTTTGAGCTTATGAAAAACAACTTATGGAGATAAATAAGTTTTTATAATTCATAAGTTCTCACTAACAAAAGTTATATCTTCATAAGTTGTTCTTCCATAAACTACCTTGAGAAGCTTATGAATAATACATAAAAACTTATTTATTTTCATAAAACCAAAATAAGCTCTATCCAAACGGGCCGTTAGACCAGATCACTTGTGATGAAAGTGAATAGGTAACTACAGTCAGTAATGATAATTTTTAACCTAAAAATGTGTATGTGTATTTCAAATTTTCAACACAGATCTAAACCGGGTCAAATTAAACTCGTGTTCCTAGTTAAATGGGCTGTGTAACCCGACCCGTAAACGATGTAGAAAAGCTGGAACCCTAGACGCAGAGCCGCCATAGAAATGCAGGAAACTCGCTGTTTCTACGATTTTGCGATTTCTGGCAGCACTTCCACCCTACTCCATCGTTTTCAATTATACATATAACTCCAATCGTTGAGGCTCTGTTTAATCGTATTCTCGCCCGATTATACGATTTTAATCTAGACTTTGACTATGAACTTGAAAGTACAGACAAGAGCCATTAGACAAAGAAGTCCATAAATACCTACACAAGGCACACCATCTAAAATTGCAATAGTCGCGGGAACTGCACCATTTTCTCTCACAATACCTTCCACCTCTTTTGCAGTTTCCAAATTTTGAGGATATGGCATCCCTACAACAAACAAAACCATAATCCAAATTAAGTTTTTGGTGTTTTACAACGAAAAGCTCAATACAAAAAGTCATATGAATAGGCTATAGAACTAGAAACCATGTGAAATGATTGTAGATTCCAAAGCAACAACTGCACGCCCTAGTGATAATGCTTCAGAAACCTCCGGAGCTACCTTCACCTTGATTGATCCTCCAACTGCATTGACTCCATTAGCCTATATATCAAAATGCTTACTTTCAAAAGTATGAGACAGATTAATTGACCAACACTTCAAGTTGAAGACAGATTAATGAGACAAACCCTAAACCCTAAACACTCCAATTACTTCCATTTTCAAATTAATATCGGTGTGAATGTGGTGTACGGTGTTCGTGATTCTCTCGGTGCTTTCTAGAATGTAAGTGTTTAGGAGGGGAACAATATAGAAAAACTCATAAAAAATGATTCAAAACAAATATTAATGATCGGTTATGTGAGAATTCCATATTCCATACCTTGTTCGTTGTGTCAACCAAATCCAAGTGTCGACGAAGATTGGCAACTCGTGAGGCTGCTGAAGATGCCATAACCACTGCTTAAACAATACTCAATCTTCGTTTTGTAGACAGCTTTTGCGTTTGAGACGACAAATAAGAAAGACGGAAGAGATTAGAGAAGTGAAATAAAGGAATGAGAGAAGAAGTTGCAGAGATGAGAGAGAGAGATGCCAGAACCAGAGAACTAGGCCAAACTATATTTTTTATTTTATTTTTACGGGTTGATAGTATTTAAATATTTTCTTTCTTCTTTATTTTATATTTATTTTTTTTTTGACAAAGTTTTTATATTTATAATAATAACTAGACCATTACTTGTGTTATGCACGGACAAAGTGGTTTGTTTGGTTTGAATAACGAATCAAACAAACCACTTTAGTTTAGTGGTCATAGACATTTACATATTTTAGTTTTAATGTCGATTACTGATACATTTGTTACTTAGTATTAATTCAGCTTTATATATTCTAACTTTGAGTATAAAATATAAGTGTGTATATTAACTTTTTTATAAAATTTGGGGGAGAGTCCTTGAAAAATTATCTGCAGGTGCCTACAAGTTAGAGACTTTGGCTAGCACTCCAATTTCGCGTTCATGGAACTCGGCAAACCTCTGTTTCTACTTCAGTTAAGTTTCTAAAGTTGTAGCAATAAAGGTGCATTCTTTTCTCCCATTGGGAGTTTTTAACAAGGCACTATAGTTTCTTTATCTTTGTAATTTCAACTATGTAATGTTGCATTCCCATGTACTCTATCATGATGCTCAGACATCATGTCATCGATGAATAAACCCTAGCAAGTACTCTTTTTTCCCACTGGGAGTTTTTAGCATGCCTTCCCAGTTGAAAAAAGATCTCTACATACTTAAAGTTCCTATGTGAACCATGCGCACAACGCAGAAAGGTGACATTTCCACCTACTTCTTGCAAGAATTAAAGTGTCTTAAGGGTTAAAACGTTTTTTTTAAAAGGGATACTCCCATTAGCAATCTATAAAGAATATAAAAATTAATCAATGGATGTCGTTTGATGAACAGAGTCATTAAATCCCTGCAAAAAATTTCTATTAAACTAGTCTTTGCAAAATTTAATATATTCATTTTGGTCCCTGCAAATACAGTGGATATTCATTTTCGTCCCTGCAAAATGAATAATTTTAATTTTTGGAAGGGCTATTTTAAATAAAAGAACTTTTTGCAGGGACCAAAATGAATAATTTAAAATTTTACAAGGGTTGATTTAAAAGTAAACTTTTTTCAGGGACTTATTTAAAAAAAGTTATTTTACAGGGATTTATTTTAAAAAAATATTTTGCAGGAACAAATTTAAAAAACAGTTATATTTGCAGGGACGAAAAACATATTTAAACCAATATAATTTAAAAATTTAACATATTTTATATACTATGTTATGGTAAACGTAAATATATTATTTATAACTCTAATAATATTAACCATTTTAATTAACAACATAAATAACATTTTAACTAACAAGTGTATCTATTTTTTTTATTAAAATTTTATATTAACAATAAATTACATATCCTAACTATTTAAAGTAAATGAAAATATAACAATAAATTATATATCATAATTATTTAAATGAAAATAAATTACATATCATAACTCTTTGATATATTAATTGATAATATCATGATTTTAAAAAATATAATAAATTTTAACGATTTAAACAAACAAAATGATAATATAATAATTTTCGAAAATATAATAAATTTTGAGGATTTAAACAAAAAAAAATGATAATATAATGAATTTTCAAAAATATAATACACTTTAACAATTTAATCAAAATAAGAATTAGATAATGAATTTTCGAAAAATTAGTATATTATTGTATTTCACATTTAGCTAAAAAGTATTATCAACTTAAATTAAAAATTAATCAATACATTAAATTTATTTTTTAACTACTATATTCTTATATTTCGTATTTTCTTAAAAATATTAACGGAAATTAAATTTAGTAAATATATTAATTATTTTATTTCGAATTTAAGTATTTTTTATTAATCAATACCTTGAAATTTCAGTTTTTCTTGTAGTATATCTTTTGAACTTCTTCTAGTTCACATTGTTTAGTTTGAGGATCAATATGAGATAATGATAATTCATTTCAATTGATCTCTTTTTTCAAGTGCTTATTCTCCCCCCTAATGTTGAAAAATTTCATTCATTAAATAATAATCATCAAACTGGATTATAAACAAGTCTCCAATTACTGGCTCTAAATAGTTTATTATACATGAATATTAATATCCAATATATTCCCAAAATTATTTGAGGACCCATCATAGTGCATTGTGAGAGGAGAGTTTGGAACATGCACTGCACATTGTTTGCTGGTGTTTTTAGCAAACAATCACTAGTTTTCAATGTTGAGATTGTGAGATCAAACTAGAAAATCTCTTTGACGATTGCCTTTAAGTTTTGTGTTTTAGACGTGTGTAAGAACAGAGAATGATAGAAAGAAGCAAATTGAAAACAAAATAAAAGCAGGAAATGCAACAAAGGTAAAAGAAAGTAAATATTGCATTAATTGAAAGAAAGGTGGTTCACCAACACGTACAATGTATCTGTTTCACTCGTATTTCGCTTTGGCTTGGAAGTTGAGTTTCTCAGAGTTCTTGTAAAATGTGGTGACCCCGATTTTCTATTACAAAGGAGTATTTATACTCATGGGGACAATCGTGGGAAAAACGATAACTGCCTCCTAAAAATAAGGGAAAGTAACCGCCCACTCACTGCTGCTCTGCACGTTTCGACCAACTCATTGTCAACCGCTTGGCGAAGTGTTGAACCCAGCTCTGTCGAGCCCAGCAAAATCCAAACCCTTGGCTTCGTTGATGAACCTGACATCAATGACACACGATCTACCCAATGGCAAACTCAGGTATTGATTCCTTCTCATCGAGATTTACACCCATGCTTATTTGGGTCCTCTGCCTCGATATTTTCTTTGGAAAACGATGAAGTTTACGAGATTTTCCTAGCCACGCCGCCTTCAACCTGAATCTTCGCTAAAACCCCTTTTCACTTAGAGTTTCGACCAATTCTTCTAGGGTTTTTAGGTGTCATTTCTAGGCTCGACCAACAAATCTATATAAACCGGCTTGACAAAGTAGAAGCTAAGAAAGCCAAAATCTGGAAAAAACAGGTATCTTCGACCTTATCCAACTGTTCAGGTATGGGCCCAAATATGATAGCACCCTAATTTTGGTTGCTATGCGATTCGGGATTGTGCTACTCATAGCCTCCATCCGAAATGTGGCATGCTATCCCCACTTTACTAGATATTTTTTGCCATTACAGTCTAAAACCCTAGGTAAGACCTTTGACCCTACACTCCACGAGTACGCAGTACAAATTCACCTTCAACAATGCTACCTTTGCCCCTTACATTGGTGAGCACCATAGGCTTCGATCGAGGAGGTGTCCGCTATAGAACATGTAGCCTTCTTGACCTCCGGTTATCTCTCTTTGTTTTCTCGCACACGCTCCTTCAGTTTCCAAATCTTATATCCCCTTGGCAATCCAACTCCACGAACAAGAAGACATCAACCTTGCTAAGTCGATTCTAGGCTCTCTCCACTAACAACTTGACAAGTTGTTGTAGAGTTGAAAGAGGATGAACCTACAACCAAGATTTTGGCTTCTGGTCCCTTATGGTTGTTGCAACTGTGGTTGGTAGCCACTTTTGAATTTCGACTGAGCTTGTATATTCCAAAATCAGTTCGACCATCTCTCAAACGAGAGAGAATCAAGGAATTCGGCTAGCACAGTTGAAGCCCAAGCAAATAGGCCTTACTGCCGAAGAATCCTTCTTAGAGTACTTCGACGTCTTTTTGAAATGCACTACCTTCACAGAATCTATGGCCCCATTCATCCAAAGGCCTTATGGTCCCACATGGTTTAAACAACCCTTTCCTTCCCCTTCTGTCGAACCAACTGAGGAAATCAACCAAATTTGGCGAGCTTACCTCTCTCCTTCTATCCTCTCCACTAGACTTACCACTGGCAAAACTAAAAATAGTTTGGGAATCACTAGGTATTTCCCAAGTTATTTTGCCAGGCAGTTTGGGCTTTGTCAAATATGACCTGCGCCAGTGTGTTTTCACAGGCGAGAATTTGCAAGTCCAGAAACAGAGATGGCTTACAATCAGGCTTTTAAGAAATTTCATTACAAAGCCTTGAATTTTGAACCTCTCAGTTTCAACCCAAGGTTTTCATGCACTGAGAAGTTTCACGAATGGTGGACTGGTTACTATATTAATGCTGCTGGAGAAACCATTGACACTTTTCCTGAGAACCTTGTGAAGAAGTTAGTGGCTGCTTTCCCTTCAAACAACAAAGGTACATATTTTTCGACACTTAAAATTTTTCTAAGTCTTAAACACTTCATTTTAATTTCACGCCTGTTTACTTATCAATATTTTCGACCTTAGAAAAACATGCGTCGAAGTTGAAGACCAAAGTAAGCAAGACCACTTCGACAAAGCCTTCTTCACAAATCCAGAAGAAAGTGGCAGTGAGTCCCACGCCAGACACTACTCCAAAGATGGTATGTTGCCATATTTACCTTAAGTTGTTTTTCGATCATGACTTTTACTCACGTCGAAAACTTTTTCCAGAAAACAACCAAAGCAACAAAACCTCTCCCAAAGCTCAAGGCCAAAGAGAAAGCGGTCATTTCCTTCAGTTTTGAGGTACTGTGCACACGTGACCTGTCGAAATTGCTTTCCAGTTTACCCCTTATTCTTTTGTGGTATTATTTACACCATAACCTTAATTCTCTTTGCAGGATACTGAAAGTGACGATGATAATGCCACCCTTTAACAAAGATCAAGGAAAAGGAATTTATCTAATCCCCAAAGGGCGACAAAAGGCCTTGTTATCAATGAGCCTTACAAACACCATCTTCTCCTCGGTCAAAAGACTTAAGGTAGACAAGGTAAACTTCTGTCAAAGTTATTTGAACCTCTTTGGTTTCACCTTTCCGATTTTAACTCAAATAGTATTACCCCATCGTGTGAGCAGTGCAGCGGACTACTTGCCGAAAATCCTATTGTCGAAGTCTTTCGAGGTGGCAGAAAGAGAATTGTCTGCTACAAGACTCTCCTTGCCTTCTTCGCCACTTGGTGCGGTCGCTGAAGAAATTTTTCAAGCACTCGCTGATCCTGCAATCCCTGTTTTCGAGGAGCTCGTTCCAAATGCAGATAACGTCGAACCAGAGGCTGTTGTCAAAGAGAATGCTCAAGCTCCAGAACCCAACGTTCCAGAAATTGAAAGACACAAAGTAGTGGCTACCTCTGTTGAAATCCCTGAAGAGAATATGGTCAATCAAGAGCAAGAGGAGCCTAGAAGGGAGGAGCCTACAAATCAAAGCACTTCTGCCAAAGAGTCATCTAACAGCGCAGTTAGTGGCCAAGAATTGGCTGAGCTGAAGAAGACAGATCCTTTGGCGGCTTTGAAGATCATGCTGAGCCTTAAAAGCTCGTCAAGTCGTTTGATTTGCAGCTCTTCGAACACCTCTCTCAGTTCCATCAATCAGGAGACAGTCGAAAGCCTACTTCGTCAACTGAAAGCTAGAGTCTGGAGGGGATCTCGTGAGCGAATATTGAAAATGACCCTCTGTGTATCTTGAGGTAAAATCCTCATTCACAAGATCACTAGGTTGGACCCTCCTCAAAACCTCCTTACCTTCTTCATGGAATTTGGCCTCTCTTGAGCAACTCTCTCTCCCGATCAACCAACAATCGAATATCTCCAAGCAAAAGGTTCAAGAAAACCAACTCTGCGAAGTGGAACTTGCCTCTCTCAAAGCTGATCAAGATGATATAGAAGCTCTCGAAAACCAAGCAGCCAATGATGAAAAAGCAATTGCTGAATGGGATGCAGAAATCACTCGTATTGGCGAAGAGATCAAAACACTCCAAACTAAATTGTCAAACGCTAAGTATCAAAAGGGCTTGATGATCGTCGAAAGAATAAGCGCCGCTTCTTCGTCACCAAAACTACTAAGGCGCGTTGTAACTATAGAACACTTGGAGAAAATTGACCAGCATCAAGTCATTCTCGCCGAACTCGACAAAGATCTACACCTTCTTGATACTTCTATCTCTTTGAGTGCCAGCATTCTGGAGAGGCATAAGGCAACTTTGTCGAACTTCTGAGACTTTGTACTAGTTTAGAACTTTTTTAAAAATGGCTATGTAATTTCAACATTTCCTTATACCTTGCCATTTATGAACAATTTTCGTTCATTTACGCTTGTTCAATTTTTATCTCGATTAACGTTGGCTTGTATTGCTTTAAATACTTGCCATTTATTCTAAAGATTCTATTTTCGTCACCTAGCTCTTCGACTTCATAAGCACCATTCGAAAAGCATTGCAATACGCGAAATGGGCCTTCCCACCCTGGTGACCATTTGCCTAAAACTCTATCTTTTTTATCCATGGGTAATAGGACTTTCCACACTAACTCTCCTTCTTCAAAGGTTTTTAACTTAACCTTCTTGTTGTAAGCTTTAGCTTACTCTCTCTTCTACGTCGAATAAGCATTTCTAAAGCTATGACCTTTCTTCGTCTAAATCAACTAATTCATCAATCATCATAGTCCAATAATGATCGGAGGAATTCCCCCCTTGTTTCGAATCCTTGTTGATTGTAAACATATTTCAAACAGTAACACCGCATCATGTCCAAATGTTAACCGTATGAGGAGTAGTGTTTATAGACTCTTTAGGTGACGTTCGACAAGCCCATAACACTTGGTCAAGAGAATTATGCCAATTTTTGGGCTTACGCCCCACGTGCTTCTTAATCAAATTAATAATGATCTTATTAGCGAACCTTCTTGACCATTGGCTTGTGCGGCGTAGTGCGATTGTCGAAGTCGAGAACTTGAAACCAATTTCAGCAGCAAACTCTACCATCTTTCGACCAGTAAAAATAGTACCTTGGTCTGTAGTAATGGTCTCTGGAATTCCATATCTGTAGATGATATGGTTTTGAATAAACCTTATCACTGCTTCTTGATCAACATTGGCTAAAGGTATTGCCTCCACCCATTTAGTGAAATAGTCGATTCCTACAAGAATGTATCTGTGACCTTTTGACGAAGTTGGTTTTATTTCTCCAATCACATCCAAAGCCCAACCTCTAAATGGTCAAGGTTTCACTATAGAATGTAGTTCGTTTGCAGGCATATGTTGTATTCCAGCGTGCTTTTGGCATTCTTGGCAACCTTTAGCAAACTCTATACAATCTTTCAAAATGGTTGGCCAGTACATCCCTTGTCGAAATAACAACCATTTCATTTTATGGCCTACTTGATGCGAACCACATGCCCCACTATGCGTATTAGAAACTGCTAAGTATGCCTCATTTTCACCAAGACATTTTAACAGAACCCCTTCAGGAGTTTGCTTGAACAACTCATTTCAATTAACACATAGCTCGAGCTCAGATTTCACTTTTTATTAGTGTTTCTGTAGGATTTTGCAAATACTCTACAATAGGTTTACGCCAATCATTATCAACCATATTGTCAATAGCAAAAATTTCTGCCAAGTCAATATCATAAAAAATGTGGCGTTTTTCGACGTATACCTCATTTGTATTTGTTGCCCCCCCAATTTTTGGTGTTGACAATAACGTCGAAGGAGTATCATTGTAGAGAGAGTCCTCTGAGATTAACTTATCTTTTATCTCAATTAACTCTTCGAGGCTTTGCTTTGACACTTTGTAGCCTGAAGCAATTTGTGCCAACTCATTCGCCACGTGATTTTCTATTCGTGGTAAATGTTCTAGGTGAACAAATGTAAACCTTTTTAACAAAGTGTTTGCAACGACGAAATATTTAATAAGGTGCTCGTTGATGCATTTGTATTCTTTTGTCAATTGTTTGACAACTAATTGAGAATCACCTTTTACTTCTACATGACTTGTCCCCAACTCAAGTAAAATTTTAAGGCCTATTATTAAAGCCTCATATTCAGCTTCATTGTTGGAGCAACAGTCTCGAATTTTGAACTTATACTTCGTTGGAATGCTTTCTGGAGAAATAATTAAGATCCCAATACCCACTCCATTTTTATGGCTTCGAGAGTAGTCGTCAAGTATAGTTTCCAGGACGTATGTCTAACGAGTGTATTTCATGTTCGACAACAGAGTGGTCCACTATGAAATCAGCAACCACTTGTCCTTTGATTGATTTAAGGGGCTGATAAGTTAAGTTATATTCTAACAAAGCTAAAGCCCATTTACCAATTCTACTATGCAACATTGGCTTTGATAACATATGTTTAATAACATCAAAATGCGAATAAACATAAACATCTCTTTGATTTTATATATTGCTTTAATTTCGCATACAAGAGAAATACAAGCAAAGGCATAACTTCTTTATTGGACTATACCTTGTTTCAAAGATCAATCAAAACCCTACTAAGGTAATAAATGGCTCTTTCGACAAAGATTATCATCCTCTTGTGCTAACATGCTACCTATCGTGTCATAAGTCGCTATATACAATTTTAGCATTTTGTTTCTAATAATGAGCAATAAAATTGGTGGTTTCATTAAATAAGACTTAATTGCATCAAAAGCTTCTTGATGAACTTGCTCCCACTTGAATTCATCTTCTTTCTTCAATCTCAACAATGGCGAAAAAACTTGTGTTTTGCCACTTAGATTTGAGATAAATCTTCGAAGGAAATTGATCTTTCCTAGCAATGATTGAAGTTCTTTCTTGGTCGAAGGAGCCTTCGTTTCCATAATTGCTTTAGTCTTATTCTGGTTGATCTCTATGCCTTTCTTGTGTACTACAAAACCCAAGAATTCACCTGCACGTACACAGAAAGCACATTTGGTTGGATTCATTTTCAATCCATATTTCCTCATTCGTTCAAACGAACGTCGAAGATGGTCTAAATGACCAATTTCTGAGGATGACTTAACCACCACATCATCTATGTATATTTGCATAAAATCATCAATAAAATCATGAAACATAGAATTCATTGCCCTTTGATAGGTGGCACCAGCATTTTTTAAACCAAAGGGCATTACTACCCATTCATAAACACCTAATGCCCCTGGACATCGAAAAGCTGTTTTCGACACGTCCTCTTCAGCAATAAAAATTTGATTATACCCTGAGTAGCCATCTAGCATACTGAGATAATCAAATCCTGCTGCCGAATCTATTAGCATTTCTGCTACAGGCATAGAGTATTCATCTTTAGGTGTTGCATTATTTAGATCCCTAAAGTCTACGCAAACTCTAAGTTTTCCATTTTTCTTCATTACTGGGACAATATTAGCTAACCAATCGACATACCTGGCAGTTCTGATGAATTTGCTCTTGAACAGCCTTTCGATTTCTTCCTTGATCTTAGCCAATATTTGAGGAGCAAATCTTCTTGGTGTTTGCTTTACTGGTTTCTTCCCTGGTCGAATAGGTATTTGTAGTTCCACCACTTCTCGACTCAACCCAGGCATTTCGTTGTACTCCCAAGCAAAGCAATCTTTGAACTCCTGCAGAAGTGAAATAACTTGGGTTTTGAAGGCAGCATCAAGGTGTGCACTAATATATGTTGGCCTTTTGACTAGGCCATCTCCCAAATCCACTTCTTCCACTGGATCTTGAGCTTGCATGCGCTTTGTTGAATCTCTGGGATCCTTTTCAAAGCCTAATGGTTCGTCATCATAAATGCAATCAAGTTTGTCATCTATGACTTCACCACTTTCTTCAGATGAAGCTATGGCTTCGACAGCCATTGTTTGTTGAATTATTTCGGCTTCCAAAGCCATTTTCACTTTATTTTCGGCCATATAGGCCGTAATTCTATCCCATGCGTTGGGCACTGGCATCTAAAACCTTCTAAGAGTCAGTATCCCATCCTGTTGGGGGTAGAACACCCTTAGGATAGACACTTGCATCTTCCACCACTTCCCTCTCCCAAACAAAACCATGTGTTGGGTACAATCGAACAGAGGAAAGCACATTATCAGATGAGATGTATGCCTGACTGGAAGACGTACATGGCGCAATATTCGCCATTTGTTTTTCAAAATTCTCCTTGGTGACGCGTTGTTCACATCGCCAGGAAGTAGCTTTGGTCTGCTTCGACATATTCCACGAGACCATCATCCTTCCACATCACCAACTTTTGATGTAGGCTTGAAGGCACAGCACCTACTCCATGAATCCATTCTCTGCCAAGGAGTAGGTTATAGCTTTCCTTGGAGGCTATGACAAAGAACATGGTAGTTCTCTTGACAGTGCCTACTACTACCTCCACTTCGACGGCCCCCAAAGACCGGCCAGATTTGCCTTCATAATTTGTTAACACAATATTATGAGGCTTAAGGTCCAATGTCGAACATCCCTATGGTTTCAAAGATTGCTTGAGGCATCAAATTCACCGCGAGCGCCTCCATCTACCAATATCTTATTGACACCCACACCGTTAACCTTGGCTTGGACATACAGAGGCTTCAAATGATCTTTGCATGCCTTCGCCCGGCCTCTCGAAAGTGGCCATTTGTTCTTCGACACGGTACCGTTGTTCATCACGTAGTAACAAACTGGCTTGTGATTAGCCATATCCTCGGTGAAGTTTTCTTTGACATCATTTGGGACTGTGATGACGTCATATTCACTGGGTAGAATAGACACCACATTACAAATGACATCAAAACTAGCTTCAGAGTCTTCAAAATCTGAAGTGACGTCTTCATCCATGTCGAAGTCAGAACTTTTCTTCCTCAACGATGGCAGTGGAGGAAAGATTCTCTCCATTGCAGGCCTCCTTGGTTCTTCTATTTCAATAGATTTACCCTTGGCCTTATTCCCAACCTTCACTTGGTTGGCAGCACCTATGCTCACTTTTGTATTCCCCACGGCTTTAGAAGTCATATTCTTAGCCGTTTTTGAGGTTCCTGGCGTTTGCTCGTTAGAAGCAAGTATTGCTTTCTTCTTTGAGCGTTGAAAGCGACGCCATTGGGTCTTGGTCATAGGATTTTTCCCTTTGTAATTATTTTTGTAGTTATATTTCGCGTCCTCATTTGCATTTGGCTTCACAACTTCAACTTGTGGCACAACATTCCTATAGTGGTTACAACCAGCATGTATCCACTTTTCGTTTGGAAGGTTAGCCTTGGGACAAACGATTCGGGAGAGGCTGATAACACAAATTCCTTCTTGGTTGTGTTCTTACCAGCAAACTGTGGCTTGCTTGTTGAAGGTCTGTTCGAACTCTTGACCTTATAAGGAAGGTCCCCCCTTTTGAAGCTAAAGTTTGGCTTTTTGTCCAGCCATTTTCTTTTAAGAGGTTGTCGAACTCCGTATCCTTCGACACTTTTGGCGGCTTCCTTGTCGAACACAAAGACTACATCCGGGGCATAACATTACCTCGAGTTCTTCACTTGCACCTATTAAGGAAGTCTATTAATTCTTCTTGACTTTGGGGTACACGAATCGCACCTTCTCTCTTCATACTCCTCCGAGTAAGCTTTTGCACAAAGATCACCCCTTTGCACTACACTTTTAAGCTTGTCGGTAGAAGGTTTGACGAGTTTGGGAGAACCTACCACCTTTGCATCAACCATGCTTATATTCATTTCAACCGGTTCAAAGATACATGGCTTCACGCACGATGAAGTGGATCGCGTCAATCTGCATTGGTGCTTTGTTCTTTTATCACCAAACTTAAGTCTCCCTTCTTCGATAGCCTTTTGAACTATGTCCTGAAAAGTACACAACGGTCGGTTGTATGTCCCAAAAATTATGAAACTTACAAGTAACCCTTTTTCTTCCTCTGTTCGAGAGGAGGTACTTTCGAGCCATTTGGCACTATTTTTTGGCCATCGATTACTAACAAATCAAAGATTTCATCACATTTAGTAACATCAAAAGTGTATGTTTTAGGCACAAATCTATCATTTCTAGGCTCTACACAGGTTATTCCCATTTGCATGTGCCTTAATAATTTCTGAGGAATAAGGAGGACCAAAGCTTAAGTTCACCACATCAATTTCCTCATATTCGACATTATCAAACGCGAAGTCGAATTCCTCATCGACATAGGCTATTTTCTCTTTTTATGAAACCCCATTTGAGTTTTCTTTTTATTGAACTTATTCACTCTAGCCTTTTCTTCTTTAAGCCTTTCAACTTGTCGAACTCTATCGGCTAATTGGGCCATATCTCTCAAATGAGAAGTATCCAATTTCTTTCTAATTGAATAATCAAGGCCACCTGCAGCTATTTCGACAAGCTCATGTTCAGGCACTTGTGTAAAACACCTAGCCTTTAATAGCCTAAATCTATTGGGTAGTCGTCGATAGCTTCAAGCACTTTACGTCGAACACTCGCCAATTCTTTAAGACTAATCTTCGATCGCCCATATAAAACTGCTCGTGAAAAGCCTTTTCTAATTGCCCCCATGTGTACATGGAACCGGGGGTAAAGTGGTAAACCACGTAAAGGCATTCTTAGTTAGAGAATTTGGAAAATATTTCATTTTCAAACTCTCATTTTGGGCTATATCCCCGCCTCGGTCATGTAACGGGCAATGTGTTCGACGGTAGACTCATTGGTATCACCCCAAACTTAGTAAATTTAGGAATTTTCCAACCTCTTGGCAATTTCGCTCGCAATACATATTCACACGGTGGTGATATGAAATTAGGCCTATGTAAACTCACGTTAAGGCCATTACGTGTCATTATGGTTTCTACCAAAGTGGCTATGTTATCTTGAGCACAAGCGTTATTTCGTTGCACTTGTCGAACAACTTCATCGCGTTTTGGTTTCGATTTACCATAACTACTTGAGGACATGGTTTCCCATACCTTGTTGTTCGCCTACAACCGCTGGGCTTCGGCGAAGAATCGATCTCTCTGTGGGGTATTAGGCGCATTATTCCCACAATTGGGTACTTGCCTATTATTTCCGTAGGAGCCCCAAAGAAATCTGCAATCCTACCCATTTGGTTTGCTAACATTTGGTAACTTGTATTGGTGTTCGAATCAACGGATTGAAAGCAAGATACCAATTTGTTGGGTTAGCATATTAACCATATCATGATTACTCGTCTACTTGCTGTCGCCTTAACGCCAACAAAGACGCGCGTTAGTTAATGCAGAGGATTTCGACCAAGTGTGCTTTCGGAAGACACATGTGAAGGGAAAAGGTCGTAAACGCGTGTGGCATTCCAAAGAGGCATGCCATATACACCAAAAAGGTATGGTGGTAGACTCATAATGCGGAAAGCGTGTCTCTAAACTATTCTCTGTCGCCATATAAGGACTAGAAGGAAGTCCTATACTTTGTGGCAAAGACATAGATTGTGTCGACCCAACATTGGTCATCGACATCGTGGGAGCGGTTATTGATGTTCTCGGGGCCATTGTCCCCGCAACACCGACACTTGCGAGAATCTATGGTTGTTCCTTGCCTTGTGATACCACGGGGTTAGAACTAGAGGCATTGTTAGAATTGGTACGTACCATTCTTCCACTCCTCAAGTGCATACAAATACATACACTTATAGAAACAACACAAAATTAATGGCAAAGGTCCCACCCAAGCGTGCCAATTTGTTTCTTTGGTGTTTTTAGCAAACAATCACTAGTTTTCAACATTGAGATTGTGAGATCAAACTAGAAAATCTCTTTGACGATTGCCTTTAAGTTTTGTGTTTTAGGCGTGTGTAAGAACAGAGAATGATAGAAAGAAGCAAATTGAAAACAAAATAAAAGCAGGAAATGCAACAAAGGTAAAAGAAAGTAAATATTGCATTAATTGAAAGAAAGATGGTTCACCAACACGCATACAATGTATCTGTTTCACTCGTATTTCGCTTTGGCTTTGAAGTTGAGTTTCTCGAGTTCTTGTAAAATGTGGTGACCCGATTTTCTATTACAAAGGAGTATTTATACTCATGGGGACAATCGTGGGAAAAACGATAAGCGCCTCCTAAAAATAAGGAAAAGTAACCGCCACTCATCGCTTCTTTGCTCTCGCACGTTTCGACCGACCAACTCATGTCAACCGCTTGGCGAAGTGTTGAACCCAGCTCTGTCGAAGATTTAAGCCCTCTCTTGTCGAAGGTTTCTTGCCTTGCTTGCTTCATAGCTTCGAAAACCGAGCTTGTCGAAGTTCACTTGCATCTCTTGCACTTGCATACCTTTTCTGTCGAATTGATGGAGTATTGACTTGAATGTTGACCTGTGGCCCCTAAAACAGTATTAAATGTGGAGTCAACTCCATTTAAAACTACATTTAAAGTACTGTCGAAATTTTGAGGTAACACACATCCAAAAATTCTAAGATGGTAAATATTAGATTCGTGACCAAAAATTAAATATAAAGGGGAAGAGTTGTGATAACGTCCTCGCCCGTGTATCAAAGGAGATGATTTAGCAATCACAATTCCTGAAGAGGAGTTGACTAGTACCAGTGAAGTGTGGATGCTACACCAAACATATCTGGGATTATTATCCGCTCCATCTCCTCACCTAAAGATGTAGGAATCAAGAAAGTGCTCATACCATACGCCGGGATGGCTTGAGCAACAAATTTCACTAGCACTTCCCTCCCTGCTTTAGAAAGATGGCGACCAGACCCTTGTCTAACCTTGTTCCACACACGATCCCACAAGTAACTAAAGAGTTGTTTCTTGCTGCGCCCCACCATAGAAGGCAGACCAAGATACTTCCCTGTGCCAATGCATTCAGTCAACCCCAAAATATTAACCACCTGCTCTCTGATATACTGAGTAGTGTTCCTGCTAAAATAAATTCCTGATTTCTAAAGATTGATGGACTGCCCCAATGTCTTCTCATAAGTTTGGAGAACTTCCTTGAGTTTTGTAGTTTCATTCACTACATCCCTGCAAAACAAAAATTAGTCATCTGCAAATAACTAGTGTGTGAGGATTGGAGCCCCTCTACACACTTTAACACCATGTATCTCTCCTATTGCCTCACATTTTTAAGTAAAGCCGTAAGGCCCTCAGCACACAGTATTAAAAGGTAAGGCGATAATGGATCACCTTGCCCGAGACCTCTCCTAGGTGAGACTGAGCCAGCTCTCTGTCCATTCATAAGCACTGAGTAGTGTACCGTCTCAACACACATCACCATCCACGACACCCATTTCTCGTGAAAACCCAACTTCTCAAGGACACATCTCAAATACCCCCAATCCACTCTATCGTAGGCTTTACTAATATCAATTTTGAGTGCCACCTCTCCTACTTTCCCCGTCGCCTTACACTTCAAATGATGAATAGTTTCAATAGCGACCATAACATTGTCTAAGATATATCTATTTGCGTAATAATATATGAGTAATAATTTGAGGTTTATTCTTTTAATTAATATAAAATAATATATGAGTAATATTTGTATTGTATGCTGCATTCCGAAGCCGCCGAAAGCAATAGTAGCAGCGTGGTTATAGAAAAATGAAATTTTCGGTGAAGAAGGCATGGAGCAGCGGCGTTAGAGTTGGAGCACTAGAAATTGGAAACTGTACTGGAATCATAGAAACTCCTGCTCTTCTTATATCTACTCGTAAAGGACTTCCTCATTTTATCTCTCCTGATCTTCTCGCTTCTCTCCCTTCCCCTCATTCTCATCTCCTTCAAGTTTCTCCACTTCACTTGTAAGTTCTTCTAATCACACCTCCTATTTTTCATTTTCATCATAACCTAATAATACTGGTTGTTGATATTTTGTTTCTCTTGTTTAGTTTGGAAGGACTTTCTTCAACCACGATATCAAATATTGGAGGTCTTCATCGTGTTCTTGCTTTGGAGGATTATGGAATTGTTGCTGTGGCTAGGGATTCTATTCATTGTCTTCCTGAGGCTAAAAGTGCTTCCAAACTTGGTGCATCTTTTGAGACTCCTTGTGGTCGTTTATTGGTAAGTTTAAACCTCAAAGGAGTTTCTCATTATTGGATTAATTAACTCCTTAGTTAAGCATTTAGAACATACGTGCTTATTATATAAGCTATTTCTATAATAAAAAGATAGCATTAAGTCACTATTTTATATTAGTTATTACGTTTTTCATAGGTCTGTTTGGATCGGTTTATTTCGACTTATCTATCGGCATTAATACTTGAGAAATTGTTTGGGAGAGATAATGAAAACAACTTATGGCATGTTCCTATGCTGTTTTCAGCTAATTTCAATAAGCTCTTTAAGATAGCTGATGAAAGCATCTTATGATTTAGAAAAATAGTTACACATTTTTTATCTTTAATTAAAGAAACAACATATGCATAAGCTCTTATATGCTATAAGTACTTAATTAAGCTGTTTATATAGGGCCATAAGTTATCTTGAAGAGCTTATGGAATGAGTTGAAGCCACTTTATGGACATGTTATAAGCTTTTCTAAATAGTCTTGCAAGTGCTTATGACAATAGATAAACTTAAGTAAGTCAATTCAAATAGGCCCCTAATTAAGAAATAAGTTCATATGCTTTCACATGCTAAAAACTACTTATAAGCTTATAGATGTGTGTATAGAAGTTTAATGAGAGTTTATGAAAAAACTAAGATGCAACAGAAACTAATTTACCATTCTTTTAGATTTGCTTTTAAATAATGGTGGGTGAATTTTGTTTCCTCGTTGACATGGCCAGATTAACCCCAAAGCTTATGTTGAAATGATTTCTGCCATGAGGCCAAACATATGGGCTACTTTGGCTGATGAAGTACCTGCTTGGGTTAATGATAAAAGGAACAGAACCTCTGTGGATAGAACTTTGAAATGGCTTGATGATTGCCTTGCATTGAATCCGGTAAGGAAATTTTATGTTTTTCTTTTCCTCTTGTGATGTAAATTGCATTCAGAAATTCATGAAGTCATGAAATTTTAATAGTTATTGAAATGCTTATGGCTTCATTCATGTTTGTTATGATTTGGGCTTCAGAAATTTAAAGCCGAAAATGTTTGTTTTGTAACCGTTGTAGGACTTGAGCTTTAGGCCTAACTCAACCTCAAAAGCTAGCTCAAGAGGTGAGGATTGCCCATATCTTCTAAGGACCATATTGGCAATTTACCTAGTTGATGTGGGATCTCAACAATTTTCATTCTGATCGCTTATTTATCATTATGATAATTTTTTTATTTGTAAATCAAAATAATTACATCATGCTTACACCTTACTTGTTTGGGAAATAAAAGGTATTAAGAGTCCTACATTGGGTGTGATATTAACTAAAAATGTTAATAAGTGGGAGACATTCCACACCTTACAAGGTGATTTCGAAGGGTTGAACTATGCCCTCCCAAATTCTAAGATGATATCAAAGTCTATTTAAGATCTGTTGGGCCGCCCGCGCGCACTTTGGTCATGCTTCTGATGTCCAGCATCGGTGTTGAGAGAGTCTCACATTGAATGTGATATGGCCTCAAAGGTGTTTATAAGTAAGAGACATCTCTCACTTTACAAACCGGTTTTGTGGGTTTATGTAGACCCGACCCAAATTCTAAAAAGTGTTGGAATGTGTGTTTTCCTTGTTTTATTATCTAAGAATGAAGTTGTCTTAGGAAAAAGATGTTAATTATATCACCACTTAGTCATCCCCATATTGTGTCATTAGTTTAGTAATATCAATTTGATAGTAGATATTTTGTGTTCTCTCCTACAATTTTCCCCTTGTATTTAATATTACTGCCTATCTATATCAAGCATAATTAACTAATTTAACATATTTTGGTCTCTCAAAATTTAGGCTGTTGGATCAGTCTTTGGTGCCATTGTGGGTGGTCCAAATTTGGATGAAAGGAAGCGATGTGCGAGAGGAGGTAGCCAAACGAAATGTGCGTGTGTTTTTCTTTCTTTAGTTGATTTTGGTACAATTCTTTGTGACCCAATATTCTCACTTATGTGCTTATCTGTTCGTTTTGTTTTGTCCAACAAGGAAGATGATTTTTGGTTCTTGAATTTTTATAACATGCTCAGATTGCTCTCGACTTCAAAATGAATCATTCAATCTAATCGGGAGGTGTTAATTCTCCCTCTAAGTCTAACCCGCGTTGGAGTCTCACAATGATAGTAATGACCAAGTTGGTGGTAATAAGTGGAGGCAACTCTCACCCAATGAGCTGGCTTTTGGGATTGTGTTAGGCCTAAACCCAAATTTTACAATGGTTTGAAAGCCTATCTTAGATCTAATGGGCCACCCACCATATTATCCATGCATCAATCTCAATAGTGTTGGGCATGATGAGAGGTATTGAGAAACATCCAAGTCCCACACCAACTAGAGATAATGCTTGAAAAGGGTGTATAAAGAATGAGAACCTCTCACCTTATAATAAGTTGATTTTGTGGAGTTGAGTTATTGAGTTAGGTCTTTCATTAGAAAAACCCACGTGAAGCTTGAAAAACCATCAATGAAAGTAACAAAGTACTTGAACCCTAAAAGAGACACTAAAATGAACAAGATTAAAGGGAGCATTTTCTAAATGGTGACATTGACATGGCAAGGTAGAATGAACATGCTTGTTCAATTGACACAACTCACATTCCAAAGACTTCAAATGAGAGGCACTAGGAACCATTTTCTTCAATTTATTTAAATTTGGACGACCCAAACCAATCTACAATGAACGAGACTTGGAGACTCTGTAGTAGTGCAGACAACATAAGGTCGGGATTGAAAATACTAGTAGAGCCATGTGATCCATATCTTGTGCCAATTGTCTACCCTGGACCTGGTATTGTATACAAAATGAATTGGTAGTAAAGGTGAAAGAGCAATCAAAAGTGTGAGTGAGTTGACTAACTAAAATTAAATTAAAAGAAGAACCAAGCACAAAGCTAATAGAGTTTAAGTATAATGATGGAAGAGGCGTGGCTTGGCCAATGCCCATGATATATGATATATTGTTATGGAACATTGAGCTGTGATAATTTTGACAAAAGATAAGGACTGCAGACTTTATGATAAGCACTGGAGTCCAAGATCCAAGATCTAATAGGCGATGAGTGTGAGACGTAGGCATAGCAATGGGGCGGGGTGGGGATGGATTTTACATTCCCCATCCCCGAACCCAAATTTCATATAGTTCCCTATTCTCCTACTCAAACCCGACGGGGTTGAATTATTGATCCCCGTCCCCGTACCCAACGGGTTTGGGTATCCCTGCCCCAACCCGACCCTGTAGTGTAATCAATTTCTTAAATTAAAAAAATAGTTTTTACATGTCCCGAACCTGAACCCGCCCCAAACCCAAAGTTTATCCCACACCCGATCCCGCCCCAAACACTGAATTTAACAAAACAACAGAACACAAAACCAATACAAGACAACATATAGCTAAAATATCGATATTTCAAAATATCAAGATATAGCCAAAACAACAATGATGTTGCATATCAACATATAGCCAAAATATCAATGTTCTAATATAAGAGGGGTAATATTGTAATATTATACATTCGGGGAGGGTTCGGGGTGGGGACCTATATCCCCATTACCCTCCCCTTCCCTGTATTTTGATATCGGAGAAAACCCAAAGCCAGTGAAAACCTGGGTGGGGAGGGGGGTGTTAGCATACCCACGGGTATGAGTTTTGTTGCCATGCCTACTGCGAGAGACAAGCCATAGAGTTACATCTGGGCATGAAAATTGGTCAGCTGTATCAGAGTCAGTCATGGTAGTCTCTGCCTTCGAAAAATAGAACGAGCTTAGGCAGAAACAAACCACAAAGATGTGCAAAGGATAGAGGAAGATCAAGGAAAACTATATGACAAACCATTAAGTTGTTGGATTTGGATTTAAATCAATTATCATTAGACATGGTGTGTGCAAGTAGTTGTTATGACGTCATTTGATCCTTATAGCCGACCTCACTTAGTGTGAAAAGACTTCGATTGTTGCTCTTGTTGTGTTTTTGTGTCTTTATGTTATTAGATACATTTGAGACCGATTCATATGTTAACTGAACTGTTGTAATTGATGTAGGTTATTGGATTGGAGGATTTGGTCTTGGTGAGCGCATTGATGAGCGACCTGCCCTTCTAAGTTCTATTGTCGTAAGTGCAATGGCAGTACTTGTTCTCTTCATTAAGACATTATTCAAATTGGACTTTTTTTAATATGATAGATGTTGAAATTATAATAGAAAAAACTGTCATTTATAATGTCAAAGTTCTGCTCAGTAACACAAATGAAGTAGAATGAACAACAATGAAAACAATGCAGCTAACAAGTAACAAGCACATCTGAGTTCTCAGTCTGGCTTTTGATTGTGACCAAACTTTTTTTTTATTATCCACCTCCACTCTCTTGATCCTTCTCCTTATTAGCACTTCCTTTATTCTTACTCATCATTGCAGAATTTCCTTCAATTCCCTGCTGCCATTTTACTATCTATTTCACTCTCCGTCCACCACTTCCTCTTTGCTCTTAACAACATTTATCTGCCTCTAATAGCCCATTTCATTTTTCCTTTTTTTAATCTTATATGCTTGTGTTAATGGATAATAATAGCCCGCTCTTATCAATTTCACCTTGTTCTCAGGGTAAAGGTAAAAAAATATACTTTGTATAACATCAAAGTCTTTTCAAGTATTATGGGCAGCTAACACACAGGTTCATGCAACCCCTCTGGCACAACCTGCACACACAGGTTCATGCAACCCCTCTGGCACAACCTGCAACTCTTAATCAACTGTCAGAAAATTCATGCAGAAGGGGACAAGGCTTCGCAATAAGCTATGGCCATTAGCTAGTCAACCACTTTATAAGGCCCATAGAAACTAGGACTCAATTTTTTGTTGGTGCGGTGAGCCTAAACCAAGGCTTGTGAGGCCATACCTCATATAGACCATCTACCCTACCCGACACTCTTGTGGCTTTGTTTGCAAGTTGCAAAAATCCTTGTACAGTCTCAACTCTCAACTAGAGTCCTAGAGCATGGTTTGGTAGATTGAGTTATGTTGTTTACGATTTTGGCATGCGCTGCAGCGATGCAGACCATTTAGTGTTCTATAAACATACCTTTACTAACCAATGCGTTTATCTTGTTGCATGTATCAGCCAAATAATTTTCTGATGTCGGTATGCCTCTTGACCCTATTGATTCTTCCTTGGTCTCTCAGACTGGTGATCATGGTCAGTCCTACAAGCCAAACAAATCTTAAGTGTGACCATTGCCACAAAGAAAGACACACATTTACCGCTTCTGCAACCTATCTTAGAAGCCTTAGATGAACTCACTACGGCCATGTCCTCCACCAATTCCATATAATTCTCTTTATAGAGTTCATTGTAACCAATTTATTACCTAGTAAAGTTGATCTTGAGGGAGTGTTAGAATATGTTAGACTATCTTAACTTATCTCTTAGGATTGATTTCCATATTTCCTTATGTATCACAATTTGTTTCCTCATTTGATTAGGATTGTGAGTCTAGTACCAATATATGAAAGAATTAGTGTTTTGTTTTCTGATTTAACATCTATCATATCATTCACATCAATATCAATAAATTTTTATCATATTAAGTATCTATTTTCCTCCCTCTATACCTAAACCCTATAACTTGATGTAACAGTTATATATAAATCAATTCACGAACTTTCACCTAACAGTTACTGCTTTTGGGAGTGTTGGTCATTGGAAAATGTTAAAACTTTTGATGTAACAAAGTGACTTTATTCCCAGGATGCCTTGCCTGATGAAAAGCCACGCATGATCTGTGGTCTTGGACTCCCAGGTACACAACTAACTATTTTCAATGACCTATTTTGTCCAATGGATGTGTTTATTCCTTTCTTTTCCCATGTTAATTGATTGTGAATTTATCACATGTCATGAAATGAAAGCAACAACTCGAGTTACATTATAGATGAGTATGAACATAAAGTCATTAAGATATCATACATATGATTGTGTTGACTAGGCTCTGAGTCTGACACCAAATCATGAACTCAAGCTATTTGGCGAAGACACATGAATGCTTTTTGTATTATAACTCAAAGACTAACATTATTGTAATTTGAAACACACTTTTTTATCGTGAAATGGATTATTTTTTGATTGAGTTTGAATATATACAAGTTCGTTGCGCACAAAAACTGATTATAAGATTACAGAGGAGATCTTGCAGGGAATCGCTGCTGGAATTGATCTTTTTGATACATCGTAAGTATCTATTTCCGATATTCATTTGTTCATTACCCCTATTCACCTTGGTGTATTTTGTCACGGAATTTGGATGGTTTTATGATGGCTGATAGATACATCTATACCCTCACCCTTGGAGGATTTGCGCTAACATTCTCACTGGACATGAATGGGAATCAAGATAATTTTCAGCTAAGCCAGAATGGAAGTGACTTGACTAAAATTAATTTGCGAGCAACCGTTTATAGGTAACTGGATTATTATGACATATTTTTGCACTTTTCTTAATTCTATCATAGGGGCTCGAAATATTGGATCGGTGGGTTATGCAGATTTTACTAAACCTGTGATGGAGAAAAAACCATTTAAGCTTATGGCTAGCTACTGAGCTAGTGACTTCAGATATATGAATGTATAATTTTATGATGGTGTGGTTATAAACCTAATCATTATTGACTTTTATAGTAATACTAAAAACAAAGTGTTTGCCATTTTTACCATTTCCTTCACAAACTACAATAAGAACATGATGAAAGCAATGTGTTACTTTTGTAATTACTAGTGAAAGTTAATGAACTGAAGCTGAAAGCATGGTAGTAAACCAAGCAGTGACCAGCACCTTATTTACTCATTTCACTTCTTGTGTTTTGATGCAGGAAAGATATGTCCCCCATTCTAGAAAACTGCACTTGCTATACCTGCCTGAATCATACGAAAGCATACCTCAATCACCTATTCAATGTTCATGAAATGCTGGCACAAACTCTGCTAGAAATGTAAGAATTTCTTTACCTCCCATTTCCAATAGCAATTTCAACTAAATTGTCTGTTACATATTAGTTATTAGCTGTCAATAAATTATAACTTTAATTTATGCCTTAATAAATTATATAACCGATATCATTGATCTCAATCCCAAGGATTTGAGATCAATGAGAGGACTTGTATCTGGGAGCTCCCGGGTTCAAATCCTCACTAATCCCCTTGGAGTGAGATAAGTGTAATTACTTTCGTAAGTGTTCAAAGAGCCCGAAGCTCTTCCCTGCCTCGGACTGAAGTGTCATCCTCTCACCCTAAAATTTTATTTTTCATAAAAAAGAAAAAGATATCATTGATCTTAGATTATCCGCCCTTTGTAATAGCTAATTATCAGGAATTGTTATTGAAGTCCCACACTATTTAATGCTGACCAAATTCAATCAGAAGGAACCAAGCAGTAAATTTGTGATTTGTGAAGGCTATAGTTACAGGAACAAAAATAATGATATTACTACTTCTAATACATAAGCATTAATAGAATTATGTTGAATTTTGCAGCCACAATACACACCACTATTTGGGTTTTTTTGGTGTAATAAGAGAAGCAATCCAAGATGGAGGGTTTGAGAAATATCGACAGACATTCATTGAGAGCCGGTGTTTGCATTACGAAAAGGAAGCTATTTTTGCTTGAGCTCATATAAAATTTCATAAAATTATCCGTTGTCAAAAATGTATACTGCTGAGTTAAAAATGATGTAGTCAAATTTAATATATTTAACCCCTTCCTTGATCATCACTACTTTGACATTTATTCAACCTTTGTAGAAGTGTCTTAGAAGTGCTCAAGAAGTGTCTAAGACGTGTCGAATTGAAGAAAAAAAAGATTTTTTTGGAATACTTATGTGAGGTGTTGGACACGTGTCCTACGAGTGTCGGACACTGGGAGACGTCTAATGCAGGGGTGTCAGTGGCTTCTATTTTCTTTATGAAGTTCATTCTCAATAGATCTTTCTTAAATTTTAATAAATACATAAGAGATTCAAAATTTAACAAAATAAAATAAAGATAATTTTAATATTTATTATTTTATGATGTTATGCATATATGAGTACTTAATACATTTTGTCCAATTTAATAATAAAAATTAGTTATGATTGAGTAGGATAGAATGAATTACTTCCATTGCATAATAGGAATGTACAAGTGTATATACAAGAGAGAATATCTAAAAATAGGAAACTATATCAATGATAGTTACTATAGATAATACATAAAATTATGACTATAATCAACACTACCTCTCAAGCTCGAGCATATATATTATATGCATCCAACTTTTTACAAATAAAAGCAATTTGAGCTTCTTATAGAGGTTTTGTAAAAATATCGTCCAGCCGATTATTTAAGTTCATTGAAGAGGTTTTAATGATTCCCGAAATGATATTCTCTTTGATAAAATGACAATAAACTTCTATGTTTAGTCTTCTGAACTGCAAAGGAACATGGCTCTTCCACATATAAAATGACAATAAACTTCTATGCAATTTCTTTGTTCATCAACTGCATCCCTAACTTTCCAATTGCACATGTCATGTGGGATATCAAACACACAAGTATTCAGTTGTCGCGAAGGATCAAGCCATGTTCCGTGGGGTGAGAACACAAGGGCCGATATCCTCTCCAAGTTAGCCAGCACTAAGATCTCAGGAAATCACAAATCGGTCATTCAGGGAACTTTGTCACAACCAAGCACGCCCCTTGAAATTGGGACGACTTCATCGATAAATACAATTGATGCTAGGCCGAGTTGGATTGTCCTAATCATCAGATACATCGATCTCGGCGAAGAACGATCCTAAGGAGTTGCAAAGAAGGCCCTCAAGGCAAGATATTAATTGCCAACCATGATTGAGGATGCTAAGAAGTTCGTAAAGAAGTGCGACAAGTACCAGTGACATGCCGACGTCCACATCGCACCACCTACTGAACTTACCTCCCTATCATCCCCATGGCCGTTTTCCTGGTGGGGGATTGATATCCCCAAACCTTTCCCAACCGCTCTAGGTCAGGTTAAATACTTAATCATGGTCGTGGACTACTTCACGAAGTGGGTAGAGGTTGAGCCCTTTGCAAATATCACGACAAAGAATATGATGAATGTAACATCCTAAATTTTATTCGTCAATAAATTCTAGTTTGGCATTCATTTCAATTTCAGAGGTACACAATTAAGATTAGATTTAACAAAACAGAATATAATGTCTCAAAAGACTCATCAAAAGTTACACAATATCATAACACAAACACCTTAAACTACTAAATAGTTAAAGGCAATCGAAAGAGAGTAAATAATCCACATTAATCCAAACTTAAAAGAGCGTACAACATAAGCATAAAAGTGGTACATCAAATGTTTAAACCATCCCAGTGGTCAAGTACCAACATACATAGTCTCAAAATAACTCAAAACAAGACTCAAGTTCTTGAAAATTAATAGCTAAACTCCAATGAAAGGCTAGAGCTCCTTCTCTTGGGCTTTGTCACTAATAGGCTTAATCTTTTTTTTTTTTGAAAAACTACAACATATAAAGAATGAGAATTAAGAAATCTCAATGAATTCCTCAATCGGTACCTCACAATAACTCATACAGTGTCTTTTCAATGATTACAATTATGACACACCCCAAAAGGAAATAATATAAAATCCACAGTGAATTACCACCACACATTTAGAAGGGTGCCCGTACATGTCATAGACTTGAACTCATGACTTCCCAATATATGTATGTCCTAGAATTCTTTAATCAATTCATTATATATACCATATGTTTCGGATCAGCCCCAAACTTGGGCCCAATCCAGTAAAGTCCACAATCCACAAGACGTAAACGACGTTGATGTGCCTGTTCCATCCAACAGATTAGATGCACTAAGACAACGTTTCAATCACAACGTGCCACGTATGGGCACCAATCCCTATAAAAGCAGACACACTCATTACTGTTACACGTAGACATTTATTACCTCACAAACACCTAATCCTTATGTCGACTTAGGCATCAGAGTGTGTTGAGGTACCACCCATTTCGCCAGATCAATGCGAGCTGGTGCATCTCGGATCTCGTGACACTCTCATACATCAACGATCTCGACATACATATGGAGCGAGCTAGCTTCTCAGCTTGACGAGAATCTCAACTCTTTGCTCAACCGAGACCTGCTGTCAGTATAGTTCATTGGCGACCACATTGGGAGCACATTACAGCCTCTCTCAAATCCGCTCTAGGTACCTCAATGCCTCCGAGATGCCAGCCGCAACCCCGCGAGAACCCGGTCAGAAACAGACCCCACATTCACTCTCAGGTCACCATCCTTCCTCCTACAGAA